>CM042139.1:153064250-153169250 GCA_023376005.1 Doryteuthis pealeii
CTGGAATATAAAGTAAACCGAAAAACCTACGCTGAAAAAAAAACACTCCTATACATAAAATCAAAATGCCTATTTGAAAAAAAAAAAGATTCTACCAATGGAAAACTCACTGGAACGTGTTGAATGTCCTTTTTCAGTTGGGTGGCGATGGAATAATTTGTCAATTAAATAGATCCTGATGTACAGTGCTATAGAATATGCTGGGCCTATCCCTAGTAGAGAGATAAGTGGATCCCGAGTATGACACCAAACTGTATCTGATGGTGATGCTCCTGTTCTGGAGAACTGGTGAGTGTGGAGTACTCTTTCATTTCCATTATTTACAGGTGAACTCTGACCTGGAGTGGTAGTACGTGTTAGGGTCCAATCTATGAGCTAAATGGATCTGTTTAAAAATGGTTTGTATTTGATAGAACCGTTTACAAAAACAACGACACAAAAAATGTAAATATAAATGTACCATGAATGGGATTCCTTAACCTTCTGTCCTTTACATACACTAACATACACACACACATACACACACACATATATATATATATATATATATATATATATATGTATGTATATATATATGTATATGTATATGTATATATACATATATATATTATTATACTAAAGCTGAGTTTATCAACCTTCTCCAGCTAAAGGATTTTTTTCTATTTATGTTATGGACACAATATTTATACTTAGATATTCCTTGGTGTTAGCACTACAAAGTGTATGAAAAAAAAATCAGTTTAATTGGCTTTAATTAGGCGTAATTAGCAATTAAGTCAACGACCAACCAATCCCTGTCTTAGAGACTCCTGTCTCTCTTCCTATCTCTGTTCGTCAGTTAAGTTAACTCTCCTCCTACTCTCTATTTTTCAGTTAAGCAGAGGGAAAAAAAGAGTAAAAAATCCAGCAGACAGGGAGATCACCTCACACACAACCCTAATCCCCGTAGATTCACCCACTTCCCTTTCTCCAGGCGAATCCTATGCAAATGAGCAAACGTTTTGGTTTGTTTTAATATATAAACGAAAGTATTTTTTTACGGCATGATTTCAATTTTAGTTGAGCGTAAATTTTACGAAATTGAAATCATGCTTTAAAATAGATTTTTTTTAAATTACTTTAATTATTAATTCATAGAGTATTAAACTTACTTTAAAAAATATTTCATGTTGGGTAAAAAAAATAGTTATATATTTAAATATTATGGAATTCAAATGAGCAAACATTGACTGTTTAAGTGAAAGTTTTCTTCGGGCTTAAAAATTTGTTTTAGTTAAAACTAAAACAAACGAGACTGACTTCTTATTTAGGTCGGTAAAAATAAAACGGAAAGTTTTTTGCTGGTACCAAATGACAGTTTAACTGCAGTCTATGAATTAACATTTTGCGAATTTGGTTACGGTATTAGGGGATCAATGGGTTGTTTTTAATTACGTATTGCTTAAAAAAATAAACAACAAAAAACACAAATTACTATACATTTAATGTTGAAAAATATTTTTTAAACTAAGTTTAATTGAAATTATACATTGCTATATTAACACAAACAACTGTCTCAGTAATAGATTCAATAATTAATTTCAATGGTTAATTAAATGTATAGTAATTTGGGTTTTTTGTTGTTTATTTTTTAAAGCAATACGTAATTAAAAACAACCTTAATCCCCTAAAACCGTAACCCAATTCGCAAAATGTTAATTCATAGAATGTAGGACTGACTTCTGACTTAGGTTGGAAAATTAAAACGGAAAATTTTTTGCTGGTACCAAATGACAGTTTAACTACAGTCTATGAATTAACATTTTGCGAATTGGGTTACAGTTTTAGGGGATTAAGGTTGTTTTTAATTACGTATGGCTTTAAAAAAAATAAACTCTGTCTTTAGTCTTTTTATTTATGCAGAAAATAGTATCAATCAAATATATACCACTCCGATATTACAGTCTGAATAATACAAATAATTGTAATCTTTGCGGAGTTCCGTCATGGCCTCTTGCCTCAAAACATGCTTGCCGGTGACTGCTGAAAAAACAAAAAAACAAAAGAAAAACACCAGCTACGATTGAAGTCCGTAGCGGAAGCGGCGTGAAAAACAAAAACAACTAGGGCTTAGGGTTTAGGATTTGGGGTTGGGGTTTAGGTTTATTTTAATGGAAAATAAATAAATAATTTGGGCTCTGTTTTTTCTGAGTCACCCTGTATACAGGGTGACCCAGAAAAAACAGAACTTTGTAATAAACTAGGGGGGTTGGGGTTAGGGTTGGGTTTTCAGTGGAAAATGCCCTAAGTTGGTTCTTTTTTTTTTTTTTTTTTTCAAGTGATACCGCTTCGGATGCAGGAAGCCAGGACGGAACTCCGCAAAGATTACCATTATTTGTATTATTCAGACTATTGTCCTCGTCTTCATTGTTATCTGTACAAAGTTTCGGCTGATGTCCCTCCGGCCTTCTTCAGGTATTTCTTGTCGGACTCGGGAACCTTCTTGTAATTGGGAGCCATCACGGAACTTTGAACCCAACCCTTTATTAGGTCCACGGGGGTATCCTGTTCTCATTCCACTAACCATAGCTGCGGTACAGGTGTTAAGCTGTGTTAATTATTATTCTATGTTACT
Organism: Doryteuthis pealeii; assembly: GCA_023376005.1. Classification (NCBI taxonomy): domain Eukaryota; kingdom Metazoa; phylum Mollusca; class Cephalopoda; order Myopsida; family Loliginidae; genus Doryteuthis; species Doryteuthis pealeii. Next base: position 153,066,865 of record CM042139.1, read on the forward strand.
GCTGTCCCTGACTAGGATTGAACCTGCAGTCTAGAGATAACTGGCATTTAGAACTGTCTTAATCTAACTCCTTTATCTACTAGGATATGTGTTCGATTGGACAATCCAGTGAGAATTTTTTCAATTGCAAAAGTTATAATTTATTTTGTAAAAACGGATTTTAAGTAGCCTCTTGGAGAGTTTGAGTAGCGAAGACAAAATCAACGGCGCTTGGTAACTGTCATTTTGAATAGTTTAAAAATCGTATAGCCAAGAAACTGACAGTTACCAAGCGCCGTTGACTTTTTATCTTCACTAGCCTGTTTAATATATATATATATATATATATATATATGTGTGTGTGTGTGTTTGTGTGTGTGTGTGTGTTCATATATATATATATATATATATATATATATATATATATATATACATATATCTTTTGCTTTCTGTCAGCTTGTCTGTGTGTCTATCTTATTTGAATCGGATAGTTTAACAAGAGTCAACAAGTCATTAATGCATAAACATAAATTTAAAAGCAAAAACAAACAAAAATCTAAAAAATATGGAACTTTGCTAATGCACTTAGAAGAAGAAAAAACAAAACGAAACAAAAAGATCAAAAAAAGAAACAAAACGAAAAGATGGTATTATTTGGTTTTTTCTTTGTTCTTTTTTTTTTTATCTTTTTTTTTTTGTCTTTTACTATATGATTTTTAGCGGAGAAGTGCACACACCAGATGTAAAAGGGAAAGATTTTTATCTATTTTGGCATAAATTTATGTGTAACATTTCAATTTTTCTTTTGTTTTTCGTTCGCTTTTTCCGTCTTCTGGCTTTCTATTTCTTTTTCTCTGAAACGATATTTTCCGTTATAGTTTTTTTTCTTTTTTCTTTTCGTTTTACCTTTGTGTAACTATTCAGTTCAAAAGTCAAAATCTGACAGCAAGGATTTGATGTTGGATTCTCTTATTACTATTTTTATTTTGAATATTTTACTTTATTATTATTATTACTCTTATTTCTTTACTTTTTTCCCTTACTCTCTTACTTTTTGTCCTTAAATCTCGCGGGACTTTGCGATATCAGCGGTTCAATACTTGAGGAAAACGAATTGGCATCGCTGGTTCGATATTTGGAACAAGCAGGCAGCAAACTATAAATTCCAACGCGAAATAATCAATTGAGAAATATGAAAACACCAAAAGTAAAAATCTTTTGTTATGAAATGGCAAAACAAGGCAAACAATCAACATACAATCAATAAGTCGTTATTGATATTGATATTGGCTTTCATACTGACTTTGGTTTTCGTATTGATGGAAGAGGAAAGGGGATGGACTGAATAACAAGACATCAAGCAGAAAAGGTTTTTTTCTAACTTGTCAACATTACAAAGTATATTTAATATGGTTATGTTTCGTGAGTGCACCTTTCTACAGAAGACACACTTTTTGGTTAAATCATTGGATAATGAAATAACTAAAAGAGGTACAACTGTCCTCCTCCCATATACACTTAACTTATAAAATCAATAATATATATATATATATATATATATATATATATATATATATATATATATATATATATATATATAGACGAAAGGTTTGAAAGTATTTAAAAACATTGTTTCGAATAGAAAAAAATGTGAATAAAATCTATTTAGTGTTTAATAAAAGATTATAGCCATGTCGATGGGGCTTATAATATGCTGATTGTGTCCTCTACATAGGGTATATATATATATATATATATATATATATATATATATATATATATATATATATATATATATATATCCTTCTATTCATTATCTATTTATCTGTATGTGTGTCTCGGTATGTCTCTGTCTGTCACAGTCTATTCATATCGACCTATTTGTCTGTGTCCTTGTATTTATGCGTCCATATATATACTAGCTAAAGTACCCGGTCCAAGTCCTGAGTAAAAAAAATTTTAACACCAGGTAGTGAGTGGGTAAGAGAGAGAATAAGAGGAAAATAATTTATAGAATTTTTAAAAATATATATTCTTTAACTTTTGAGTGTTTTGAAATATAATTCTATTTTTCAAAAACTGTTTTGTACATATGACAAAAACTTAAATTCAGTTCCTAATTGCTTGTTTTTTTGTTTTTTTAATTGATTGATGCATTAAAATGAAAAAAATATTAATTTAATTTATTTTCTTTTTTGACCTCTAAAAAGTAACAATTAAAATGATATAAGTATTAAACATGTGTCCTTATTTATTTAGCTCTATCGGCCGAGGCTGTACAATATGACGACAGCACCTCTGTTGAGTAAAACCTCCTTCCAATTGGGCCACCTGTCGGCCGTAGGTAACGACCCGTAGTGTTTGCAGAGTAGTCCATATCAAGCCCTAGCACCTATATGATTGTCTCTGCCGTATTGCTCTTATGATAAAAATTGAATTTAGTGGTGAGGTTCCAATTATTCTGGGAAGTGTGGAGTATCCCTTCATTGTCATTATTCCCAAGCTCACATTAATCCGGAGAGGTAGTGTTTGTTAGGCCCAACAAGTACGACCACTCCAGGTCCCATCTATTGTTTAAATAAAAAAAAGGATTTTTTAAAATATGTTTAAAAATGAATTAGAAATAATTTGAATACCCAGTAATGATGAATAAAACTAACATGACTTCGGTATAAATTGTTTTAAAATCTCAATAACGTGTTCATTTAATATGTATTTTTAATTTAGTCAAAGCGCCCGTTTTCGTAATTTTTTGGGCAGAATTTAATGTTTAAACTGTATCAATAATTAATTACATGTGGAATATCATTTTGCTTTTTTACTGATGCTCATTATGTTATTACTTTTCGACGTAAAACAAAGATTTATATATAATCGATTTAATTAATTTTAATTTGTTTTGAAAGTGAAAATTGGTGCTTGAATTGTTGATACCTAATAAAAAATACATATGAGTAAAATTTGCCTTTCTACGACCATATGCTTAGAAGTTCAATGCCTGTAGCGACGAGTAGGGTGGGAGTTTTTATTTTATTTTAGAAGACGTCTTTTTCATTACAGTTAGGTACTGTCTTAACGTTACTTCAAATCTCGAATTGTGCAGACGGGATATGGAGTGGGTGGGTCAGCTTTACGTTAGTTTTTGTTTTTTAGAAATGAACATTCGTATTTTATTTTTCATACAGTAAGCAACCGGGTGTCTTCTGTCTAGAGGTTTAAAACTATACTCATGTCGACGTGAGTAGGGTGGGGGTGGAGAGTGTGTATACTGTATTTTTTCATTTTTTGTTAATTATTGAATTATATCACTTAATTAATAAATATAAAAACCCAAATTTTGTGTGTTTCTAAGTTATAAGCATATCAAGTGGTATGCGAGATTTCAAATCTGAATGACCTCTCGTTTGTGAATTATAAGTCGACACGTACATACCAAAACTTCCTTTTATAAATATAGATGTATGTGTGTGTGGGTATATATATACATATATATATATATATATATATATATATATATATATATATATATATATAGTTTTTTCATATATATATTTCCCTGTTTAATTCAGCCTATTCCTGTATATATATATATATATATATATATATATATATATATATATATCTGTGTGTGTGTGTGTGTGTGTGTGTGTGCCCGTGCGTGCGTGCATGCGTATGCGTAAATATATATGCATGTGTGTCTATGTGTGTATATATATATATATATATATATATATATCTTAGATTTTTCATATGTATCTCTATGTTTGTATCAGTCTACTCAGGTATATATACATGTATATATATATATATATATGTGTGTGTGTGTGTGTGTGTGTGTGTGTGTGTGTGTGTGTGTGTGTGTGTGTGTGATTGGCTGTATTTCAGTCTCAGTCTATTCCTGTTTTAAAGTATTCCTACAAAAAATCTCTTTAGAACAACTACAAAAATCTGTAAGCATAAAATAACTTCACACACTTTGATATGCCGTTAAAATCAGTCAATCACCATAATGAAATATTCGGGAAAATAAATATTCATAACTTTTGGGTATAGGATTTCTTCTTTTTTTTTTCGATTGTACTGATTTCTCTTCAGTACGAAGATTTCATTTTGAGGACACCTGCCTTCTCACTACGATCAGACTTTAAAATATGGTCTTTATCAGATGTGAATATTGATCGCTGAGCCGGAGGGCAAAACTTCTACTAATGTGTTATCACTTAGCAAAAGAAAAATTAACACAAAGATAACTAACAAAAAAGAAGTAATTAAACAAATTTTACAAATACACGAATGTAAATTTTCAAAACAAACTTGGGTTTGTGTACCAAAATAAAATTCAATTCCCAAATGTTTTAAGTGGATTTGTTAGCCCATCAAGCAAATTTATTTCCTACCTTAACACTCGACTGTTTATTTTTAGAAGGCTATTTTTATCACCCTGTCAAAAGATGGCGACGTCATATTAACCATAGGATCCATTACCTAAAATCAGAACATAGGATAGATAAGAAATATCTCTCAATAATAACAACAGAGAAAAATAATCGCGATATGAATAAGGAAAATATAATACATAATAATATGTATGTAATTTCATTGTAAAAAAGAGCATTATGCTTTTAGGTTCCAAAATTTCACTCTGAATTGTCCAGTAGGACACATGGCGTAACGGATATGGACGTTGAGTTAATACAGTTCTAAGTGAGAATCATCTGGAGGTATTTTAGTAGAATACTTAACATAGCTTAACACTTGTACCAGGTCTCAGTTAACGGAATGAGAAAAATCTATCCTAATGGATTAAATAATGGGTTCGGTTCGAATTTCCATAAAGGCTCCCAATTACAACATGTAGAATCTCGAGATCAACAAGCTGGATGCGGAATTTGACAAAAAATACACAAAGAAGGCCTGATGGAACATCGGCCGAAGCAATAAAGATGAGGACAACAGTCCGAAGAATCTAGATAATTCAAAATATCTACAGACACTGATAGATAGATAACTTGGGTACTAGTAATATTTGTTGTCATTTAATCAGCTTATTTAATTGAAAGGATACGGCACCCAGTGGAAGCATATTCCTTGATAATAGAAATATACATAGCGCAACTGTTATTGCCGTAGGAAATAGAATCGTCCGTCTAATTTAAACTAATTGTTAACAATTACGGCTGTGTAGTTAATTCTATCTTCACTTGTTATCCAACGCAATACTACAGTAATTTTAATAAACATAAGATATAGAATAGAAGAATTATAACAAAATATGTCTTAATATTTAAAGAAAATTATTTTAAGGACTTCAGTTTAGTAAGATTTGGCGGTAAGTTCCGCAATTTTCAAGTTCGGATACTGATTCGAAAAGATAAGAGAGAACGACAACAATTTTTATACAATTAATTTTATATAAATAAGAGATAATAGAATATAGAAGAGATCTGAGAAGGTTTGCAAATTTGTTGTCATTTTTTAGTCTTATCTGTAGGCTTTGTTTGGTCGACATTTTCGAGTTCATTGCGTTGAATGCTCGTGGTTTATCGAATTAAGTTCGCATTCGATATTTTTTTCTTCAGTTCTTGTTTTAACTTTTCAGTTTAAATTCTTGCTTTAGCTCCTTCTTAGCCAATTTTCGTTTGGTTTCGTTGGGGATATTTGAAGGAGAGAGCATCAACTCTACTGCTACTAGACGTTTGCTTGGCCTTGAGCACGAGAAAGCTCTGTAATCCCAGCTTGAGATCCAACGTAGCACTAATGTTTGAAGGTCGCTGTCTCTACAGCTAGGGGAGGGCATTGTCACCGAAGAGGAAGTGGTAAGGTGACTTGCTCCACATAGCCAAGAATCTCTCTACTTTCCAGAGGAAGTGCCAACAATGTTTATTATTTGTTTATTTTCCCCTCGTGCTCAGACATATTTGTTGTTTTAAATATTTTTTATAAATCCTTTCGTTGCTTTTTACAACAAAAGTCAAAATCTGAAAGTCATTTTATGTGCGACAATAGTCGAAATGCTAACACCGTCCTCGGTAAAAATATAGTTGAATTTCAGAAGAAGATCCTCTGAAGAAATTTAACTTATCTTTCTTTGTGGAAATTATATATAACAGTTACCATCGTAGGAAATTGAATTGGAGACCCGAGTTCAAAAGAGGGACGATGCAATTTGTGTTTACCTTCCTGATAATCTCTTTGGAAAAGGCATGAATCCCTTTGTTTTCCCACTATCAGGTATGGGTAAATAGTAGTACTCACTAGATACTTTAGCTTTGATTAGACAACTAGTCTAGAAGTAGAAAATCTGTGAATTCAAACCATCTTTAAATCGCTTGACAAATTTATATTGTGTCATATCCTGCTCGTAGAGGAGGTGTTGGGTAGATATATACTCCCAGACATCAATAAAGTCAGTCAAACTTTTAAAAGTATTTTTCTTAGCCAATGCTCTTTACGGGATCCCATTTTATTCAATAGTAATTTACTTGCTGGGTGAATTCCAATATAATGTTAAATAATGTATGGACTGAATATTTTATTTGGCACGTAGAGTAGGATATTTAAAACGACAAACCGTTGCGACTAGGAGGAAATTAACTCAGTGGGATTGACAAGTAGTAACCCTAAGATCAGTTAAAAATTTGGTTTTCATTGAAGAGTTAAAGCAAGCTGAGCAGCGAAAAATCGCAGACTATCAAAAATGTGCTGGAGCTCTTGGTTTTTGTACGAACCCGTTATACGAAAAGACCTGTAAATGAACAAAGTCAAGTGTACAAAAATGAAAGGAAGATGCAATCGTTGTTATTCGTACCAGTGAAAAGAACAGAGCACCCATGGTGAGATGGCGGTAAAAGAAGGAACAGCGAGAAACAACGGGGAGGAAAACCGACTACCGGCAGAAGAAAACAAGATGGCTATTTAACAATAAAGGAGGATGTATTTTATTTTATTACTTTAATAAAAAGCCTTTATATATAGTAAAATTTCTAGATACCAGCCTCGGAAAATAAAATTTTAAAAAACTTCAATTTCAAACATTCTTTACTCCGCTTAATAAATTAAATCCATTGAAATTATAGAAACTGAACTTGGCGACCTGAGTTCAAATCCTTGATGAAGCTGGTTGCATTTCTTATATATATGTATATTTACCCCCCATACTAGCAGAATACAACACAAGGTTAATTTATTAAGCGTTGTTTAACATGTTTGAATTCAGAGTTTTCCCTCTTTTAAGATTAAGGAATCCTGTCTGCCCTACTATTTACCTATGCAAAAATATCTCAATGGTCTCTTAAACTGATTTGTTTGTGTTACTGCTACTCATGTAGTGAGTCTTGGGCAGTAATGACCTGGCAGAGCCATCCTTCTTCAGGTCTACAACTGGTTTAAATTCAGAGTTTTCCATCTCCCAGACCAGGCGTCATACCAAGGTTAAAGAGTCTAGAAAGATAGTATTAAGGAGTATGTATGTATTTACCAAGCAGTGTATGACACAAGGTCAATTTTTAAACGGAGTTTAACTGGTTTTCATTCAGGGCTTTCCTTCTCCTAAACTGGTCGTCATATCAAGGTTAAACAGTCTGTTCTACAATTTGCCATAACTGGAGGGAGAATAGGTGGATGCATACCTTTCCCATGGGTATTAGCACAATGTAAAATCCGAACAGCCTCGTCCAAGATTTGAAGTCTATTTCCAACGACTATTACCATTACCACCTGTGTATTTCACATAACACTTGGGGAAGGTATGATGAATCCAACTATTCTTTCTCCATCTATGCATCAATAGAAGGGCAGACTGGACACTTCAACCTAACTTTCACAACCGATCTAGTAGAAGGAAAACTCTGATTTCACCCCTGCTCTTACTCCGCTTAAAAATTGACAGGTGTCACATCCTTCTCGTGCGGAAGGGTTTGCTAAGTGAGATTGAGATGGTTTGAAAATTTGTTGTTATTTTTTAGACTTACTTGTAGGCTTCAAGTTCGTTGCGTTGAATTCTTGTGGTTTATCGAATTAAGTTCGCATTCGAGCCTTTTTTTTTGTTCTAGCTTTTGTTTTTGCTTCTCACACTCCTTAAGAATTATCTTCTAGCCCAACTCACTCACCATTAGACCAGATAAGGCACTTAATGCAGCAGCAGCTACATAAATATGCTAATAGTTATTAAGTGAAACACTGAGTAAGGTCAGTGTACCCTAAACAGTCGGCTATCAGTTTTGAAAATCGGCATCCAGCATTCTGAATTTTATCAGGACTTGAATTACGGCAATGCAAAAGCTTTACGCTGAAAATGCACGCTCCAAAGATAACATTCTTTCTTATTTCCATTAGTCGATGCTAGCTGCGGAAGGTCATAATACTGTCTTTTGCTTGCGTCATTCTATAACACTAGCTAGCCATTACCTTCGATAAGCTATGAACTCTATTTCTCTTTCTCGTAACATAAATAGATAAATAGAGGATATTAAATTGAACGGCTGAGAAATTGAATCGATGGATCAAGGTGAATATACAGAGATTCATTATTGCAAGAATACATCGCTAATAATGTAAAGTAAAAGGAACACTGACATTCTTCCTAGAAACCATAACGTTTGGAGTGGTGATCCGAACGTAATGCGTCCTATTTTTTTCTCACTAGAACTAATACAGATACATAAATACATTGGAGGTGTTTTTTGATATAATGCTTTGTTAGAATCCCTGAAGCCATTGTAAATGTTCAGTTGTTCAGTCGTTGTTCACAGTTGGTGATCCTAGTCTGTAGTTTTCCTTGTAATATATAAATTCAGACGTGAGTGGTCAGCCTCTGGTGTTAATCCAAAGATAAGTCAGAAGGTTCAACCAGAAAATGAATGAGCACAGTGCAAACGATCTTAAATACTTTCTGTCCTTTCATCTCATTGGCCAATGTTTACCGGAAATGTTGCTACTGTTGGTCAAGTCCATAAATAGAAGTGACGATTTTACTGATATCTTATACCAATGGATATATTCGCAGTCAATCTTTCCAGCGACCTCAAAGAAAATAAACATCAATGGTCATGTTTTAATAACAGGTTGCTGTTGTTGTTATGGTTTTTGATGATGATGATGATGATGATGATGATGATGATGATTTGCTTCTCTAAACAACGAGACGATCACTCCATCATCTTACAATCCATTGGAAACAATGCAACAATCTCTCACTGGTCCCGTAACATGGTCTGATCGTAGGCAGGGGTGTTATTCATGTAACTTTCCTTGTGCACGAATAGCCTGGCGGAGTCCATTCTTCTCTGGTTCTACAACTAGTTTGTATTCAGAGTATTCCTTGCCTAAAAACCATTTCCATACCTGGGTTAAAGGGCCCAGTCTGTCCTACTAATTACCAATAGCTAGACTTGTCCCAATAATATTAGCGCTATATGAAATGCAAACAATCTCTTTCGGGATTTGAATCTCTGGTGACCGAATCAACTTCTTACGATGATAACCGTTACGCGCCTCAAAATGCAACAAAAGAAATTAATACAAGACATAGAATGCCCGGATGGAAACATCGTGATAAAAATTAAGAAGATGAGGATATTAGCCTGACCGAATCTGTGAATAGCAAAAATATCAGAAAAAATATTTCTATAAGTAGGTATTTACTCAACCCGTGTGCCACAAGGTCACATGTATGGGGCATATAGCGAGGATCAAACTCGCCATTCAGTAGTAATGGAACTGCAAGACTAGATTGCTAATCCGTATACTACGATGGAACGTCCAAATACTTCTGTATGTATGTGGGTGATAGTATGTTTACATATATCTAGATTGGGTAATCTTTGTATATATTTGCGCACACGTATGAGTATGTGTGTGTGAGTTAGCGTGTATGTGCGTGTGTGAAAGAGTGAGTGTGTATGAGAGAGAGGGATAGATAGGAATTAACCAAATTTAATGACATTTTCAGTGCTGATACATTAATGAATAAAAGATATAATGCACCAGTTATTTTATTTAAAAACATTTACATTTTTTCAGGTCAATTAACCACGTATGTTTGTGAATCTGTATAACGCCTCAAAGATACGTGGTTTAAAGTCAACTGACCTTAGAAAATGTAAGAGTTTTCAAATAAAATAACTAATGCATTATATTGTTTATTCATTAATATATCAACACTTAAATGTTCATTAAATTCGGTTAATTCCTTGATTTTTAGTATTTTTTTAATTTCGTATTTTAGTATCATTTTTTAATATGATGGTAGAATTTATGCCCGTTAAGTGGGATTTAACCATAAGATTATTATTATTATTATTATTATTATTATTATTATTATTATTATTATTATTATTTCACTCGGGGCGTCCGCGCTGATAACGTTTTGATTGGTTGCTGCATGAGTAACTCAACCAGTCACGATCAACAAAAAAACAAAAAAAACAAATCAGACAGGAAATCCATTTATTTAATCCGCTAAAATCTCGGCCGCAGCAGCAAAAAAACCAACTGATCGATTGACAGATGACATAAAAGGAAGTAAAATCGCGAAAGGTTCTTATTAGCCGCAAATTCCACCCCACTCCCCGCTTACTTATGAGAATAAGGTGACTAGTTGAACAATAGATATCTTATAAATATCAACTATGAGTGATGATTTTTTTAAATCAACTACCTCTATTTCTTATTCTTAAAATTTAATGCGATTTATTCACTACAAAATTTCAACCAGCTTTTTGTATCAGGTTTCTGTAAAAGTTTTAAATATAATAAACATATAATCTATAAAGTACCCATTAATTATTTGAAAACACAACTGTAATATATACGAGGGAGTTATTGAAATATCATATGATGACGTCGTATCTGCTTTTGACGATTTTTTACCAATCACTGCAACACCGCAGGAAGCAGTGTCTGGATTGCAAGTTAGAAAACACCTTTAGAGTATCTTGGTCTGCTAACTAAATTTTCAGTCGACCCTTGTAAATATATATATATATATATATATATATATATATATATATATATATATATATGAGGATGCGTAGAAGCATATGCATTATGTAAAATAAATTGTTTTGTTTTTTTCTTAAAAAGAAAGGAAAAGGGTACCCTAGTTTTGATTTAAAATCAGAAATGAATTTCTTCTTTTCGCTCAATACTCCTCAGAGAAAATTACATTGAAAGATGGTAAAAAAAAGTGTAGTTGAAGACAACGAATAAGACAGGAAGCAGTGAGAACAAGGAAAAAAAGTTTGTTCTTTTTTTTTTATCTCTCAGAAAGAGAATTCGCAAAATATCCGAAACTTAAAACTCACGTGGGGGGGTTCGGAAATTACGGGTGCCCCCGTTCGATAAACTGATGCTTGAAATGCCGAAAAGGAGTAGCTGTTGTGACTGTTTCTGCACGCACAGGATGGGTTGAGTGCGAGAAATGAAGAGAGATTCAAGGATTTGAAGTTGTAGTTCGCTATTGGAACTACAAAGGACAGAGAACATCGCAGGATGGTAGGAGCGGGCACAAGCAGAATTTCTTAATAGGTGTTGTCCTATGGTGGAAGGAGTATTTAAGCCTGCAGCTGTGGGACAGTCCACGTTGCCTGAACGGATGTTGTAGGGTATGTGCTGCTTGATTCGAGACTCCAGTCTCAAGGTAGTACGGCCGATGTAGCAAATCTCGCATTTGCAAGTAAACTTATAGATAAGGTGGCTTTTGTGATGATCTATAATTTCCGAACCCCCCCACGTGAGTTTTAAGTTTCGGATATTTTGCGAATTCTCTTTCTGAGAGATAAAAAAAAAAGAACAAACTTTTTTTCCTTGTTCTCACTGCTTCCTGTCTTATTCGTTGTCTTCAAATACACTTTTTTTTTTCCATCTTTCAATGTAATTTTCTCTGAGGAGTATTGAGCGAAAAGAAGAAATTCATTTCTGATTTTAAATCAAAACTAGGGTACCCTTTTCCTTTCTTTTTAAGAAAAAAACAAAACAATTTATTTTACATAATGCATATGCTTCTACGCGTCCTCATTAAATTTTGTACTATAAATAAACTTTATATATATATGTATATATATATATATATATATATATATATATATATATATATATATATATATATAAAAGAAATGCCATAGCTGTACTGCTTCAGTTCAATTCTTTTGATAAAGAGGTATTACCTCGAAAATTCAAGAAATAATAAAAAATACAGGTCAACACACAACACCATTATTATCGTATTATTATTTTTTTTTTATTCCAAACTGCATTGTGATAGCCTTCTAAATCAACCTCCTAACCAATATATATATATATATATATATATATATATATATATATAAGTAAAGAAATAACAAAAGACTTAGAGATTTAGCTTTATAGTCTATTTTAGGGAGCTTAGACAATGTATCTAACTCTTACGACTCATCAGATGCGAATGATGAATTCTTTATTACTTTAAAGGCATTTGAAAACAGATTTTTATTTTTTTATTTTTTAAATTTTATAGTCCTGTGATATGAATTCCAAACGAAATCCTTGATGTTGCAAAAAAAAAAGGATTTTATGTTGTAGTTTCAAATATGAGCACTTCCGCCACAAAAATCTCGGTCAACAATCCATTTATCTCTTAATGTATCTCTTGTTGTAACAGAATTAGAAAAAGAAAGACATATTCCAAATTCGTCACCAGACGAATTCACTTATTCAAACAATATAAATATTAACCGTTGACGGTAAGCCAGCAGTGGAAATTAGGAAGGATTTTTTATTTTTGTAATAAATATTTTATAATATCTTTATTTTTCTATTTTTTATTATATATAAAGTAAGAGAGTTAAGAAAGAATGTAAGGTTTTTAATTTTTAGGATAAAGTGAAATTTAAATTTAATGTGAAATAAATCTATTTTATTTAATTATATTTTTTCTAAGTCACATATACATATATATATATGCAGAGGTGCAGTCGAAGTATTCTACAGCCCAAGCCTACAGGGCAGTTGGAACTTTTGGTTATTTATCTATTAAGTTGTCTGATATATATATATATATATATTTGACAGTAACCCTAAAATGGAAATATCATAGCAAGATATTTAATAAAGAAATACTCCTAATCAATCTAATTTGAAAATGAACAATTTTCATTTTCGTTTTTTCTATTTTTAGTGGGATATATTTTTTCGAACTGATCCAATAAAATCGCCGATATAACAAAGATAACTATGAAATGCTAATTAGAATCCTTTGCCTATTTCTAAATAGAAGAATCAATGGTGTACTTTTAGAGCGAGAAGCTACCGGGTCCATCGGTCGTCTTGTAAGTAATTAAATGTCTTATTACGCTGTGAACATCAACACCGATTTTAAATTGAGTCAGTCGGTAATCGAAACAACGTTGAAGAGTGTGAATGTGTTCCTCGTTATCTGAAATCGTGTTTTTCTTATTATTATTCTTTATGGAGACGACATCGGGATTCTTGCAAATTAACAGCCAAGAGGAAAACACTCTCACTTCCGTGCATCACAAATGAAAACATAAATGTACACACAAAACAAAGAAACATACGCATGAACGACGGTGGCGTGGTATGCGACAACATATCTTAGGCCTACACGGCACCAAAATGAACATGTTACATTGGGAATGCTGGATAACGAGTGAAGGACCGTCGGATAGACCCTTTTATAGCAAATAGATAAACACGTGGGGGTGATCTTCCTGAATCAATAACGACAACCAATTATTAGACATAGAAACCTTGTTTTATTTTCTTAGTGTTTGTTTTGGAAAGGTTTCGCCCTCTTTGTTTAATGGCATATCAACCTTCGTAGGTTATTTAATACTAAGTAGACCTAAAAATTATCATCTAAGTTTATTTACATTGCCATAATTATATATATATATATATATATATATATATATATATATATATATATATATATATATATATATATATATATATATTGTAAAAGAACAATTGTAGTACTATTTAACTCATAGTGGGGGATATTTGGTTTATACCTTTCCCGGGTTATAGTATTCTTTGTTTAATGGCATGTCAACATTCATAGGTTATTTAATACTATATAGGCCTGAAGGTTATAATCTGAGTTTATATTGCCATATTAATAATATATATATATATATATATATATATATATATATATATATATATCGGTACCTAGATGGTTCTGTTTGATTTGGTTTCTTTGTTTAATGGCACATCAACTTTCATGTATTATTTCATACCAAAGCCATCCTTGTAAAAGTACAATTGTAGTAGTATTTAACCCATAGTTGGGGAATAAGTGGTTTATACCTTTTCCAAGTGTATTAGTACGAAAGTGAATGTTATAGCACGACTGGAGTTCGCAATTGTTTACTATTATGTCATAGTTCAACTCGTCACTGTGACTTCCCTCATTTTAGAAAGGTTGAATCTCAGATTATTTGATTTTTTTCTTTTGGGACTTTATCATCTCTCAGGCCTTCTTCCTCTAACCTCTTGATACCCATTTGTTGTTCTGTTCCTGCTCCCATGGTCTAAAACGTCTTCTTTCTTGGCCAGCTGATACTTAGACTAAATCCTACAGCCAACACACCACACACACACATACATATATGTGTGTGTGTGTGTCATCCACAGACACGTATTTCGGCGTTTCACGCCTCTTCAGTTTGGCTAGACATAACAACTACCTCTGATCGAGAGCGAAATTCGAATGACTTTTCTCCAGTCCGATTTCTTAACCTCTCGGCCATTTGACAGCTGCCGTAAATGGGTGGTGTTTAAACTATTAAATACATACGTTTGATTATATATTTTACGATCACTAGAGAGATCCAGACTGTGAACATTGCTTTATATATGCTGGCAGTGAAACTTAATTTAAATCACCCCTAGAGAGTTCTACCGAGTTTTGGGAGCATATAATAAATCATCCACAGACATGTATTTCGGCGTTTCACGCCTCTTCATTGTGGCTAGACACGAATCTTTTTCAGGTTTTCTTTTCTGCTAGGCCGTTCAAAGGAAGATCTTGATCGACATAATATTTATTGATATTTAAATCATTTTTAAATATAACATCTTATACATCTGTTTATAGTATCACCTGTCAATCCTGTGATACTGGCACGTTTTTTTGTAATTAAAGTACGTTTACAATACCGATTGTTTACTTCATTATCTAAACCTTTAGCATAGGGAAGGCGAACGGCTATATTGTACGGTGCGGGGGAGGGGGCTTAATTATCATGGGGGAGTGATTCTCACAGGGAGAAGAAAGCATTCCAGTGATCGTTTGTTGATCATCTGATAATCAAAGATAGGTGAATTAACAACAACTATTGCTCATGAACTCTTATTTATTCTCTTGCCGATCGTTGTTCGAATTTATTGGAAGGAGAATGGAATTTAAATGTTTTCAGTTATTTTGGCAGCTGCATGGAATCGTTATTCTTTTGCATTTTGGGAGATCTGGTGTCTTGAACATGAATTCTTTTGTACCCTACTTTTAATGCTATTTTCGAAACATATGACCTTTAGGCACCCCTATTTGATCTCGATTAAGAAAGGACGTTTTTCATTTACACCGTCAATATCCGGTTGTTTTAACAGACGATTTTTAGATTTTTTTAAAAATTATAAAACTAGCCCCAAACCCTAACTCCTACCTCCTAACAAACAACCGGATATTGACGATGTAAATTAAAAACATGTCCTTTCTTAATCGAGATCAAAAAGGGGTGCCTAAAGGTAATATGATCCCTATTTTCTTCCACCCGTCCTTTTTACCCTGACAAAATTTTATGATTTCTTAAGCGGAGTTTAATAAATTTTAATTCAGATTTTACATTTTTACTAGTTTCTTATATACATGCATACATATATGCATATATACATGCATAAATATTTACCAACCCCTCTTCACAAGTGCTCTACTATAATAGCAGTTTAATATACAATGGAGAGTAAACTCATTATATGCACATTCGACAAAAGATATCTTTATTTTTGTCACACTGCGTCCTGCGCATGTGTGTGTATAGTTAACACTGTGGTTGTAAGGTGTTCGAAGTTTGAGCTAGATCGTGCCATTTTGCTTGCTGTGTATACATTGTAAACATGACTCCACTAGCAGTTTGCACCAAGGAACTGACTTGATTTTTCTGGTCGGAAAGAGTGTCAGGGACTGAAATACATCGCACTATCGACGTAGAAGTGTGTATGTGTGGATAAAGAAGTTTAAAAGTGGCCAGATAAGCGTGACGCACAAAGAGGGAGCAGGACGTCCGTCAAACTCCAGCACTGATGAGTGATTCAGCAAGCTCGAAAGATGATATGGCGAACCGGCGAGTTATCATCGATGAGGTAGTTTGTTCTCTGCAGATTAGTCATGGTTCTGCCAATCATATCATGATTGATGGGCTCGATCTCCATAAAACAAGAGTGCGGATAACTTTTTTTTATCTTCCTCGAACACGTTGGTCTATGTTAATCTTGTGTTGGGACGTAGAAACATAAAAAAATCCCCCAAAATCTAATACATTGTCATTTGCCAAAAAAGCGGTCTTGACACTCCAATAAATAAGATCATCTAGTTCCACATCATCAACACCTTATCGAAAATCCAGCAACCCCCACCCCCCGCCGCCGCCGCCGCCGCCGCCGCCGCGCAGACATCGAATGACCGCGGTATCGATCCATACTACAATAAACTCGGCGGACGTTGCTCTTTCTATCTGACATTATCACCATAGAAAAAAAATGAAAGAAAATGTTGCCGACATTCCGAGGAGGAAGAATCAAAACTAAAACTCAAGAGAAACTTTTCTAGACATATCAAAGACATTATAGGACGGGGGGGGGGATGCTAGACAGTTTTCCGATAAATTTTGCTTGTTGATTAAATTTTGAGTTATTTGCGTTTGCGTAAAATAAATCTATCAACAGGCCAATTAATTGGCTGGCTAAGTCTGTGCATTAGAAGATGGCGGATAAAAGCAGCAGCAGCAGCAGCCACACCGGTGGTCTGTCTTGCATGACAGATTTGCATTTAAGATGGATGCAACGGTCGACGATAAGAAAAATAAACCAATCAAAAGGTCAGTAGTTAAGCCATTAGAATTATTATCTATTTGTTGCAACGAGTAAGAATAAAATATAAACTTTATTTAAACTCAAAATGCTAAATAAGCAGTTTTGTTTGCTTTCCTTGTTTAATTGTTAACTGTTGGTTTGTTTTCCTTTTGTGGTTCATTTAAAACCAAATCAAGTTATTTTTGATAAACAAAGGACTCAGGTTAATTACAGTATATGCAATTGCTTAAGTGGTCACCCAGTTAATTATTGAACAGGTGGTCTTAACTTAACTACGCTGGTCTGGTGGGATCCGATACTTTAAGCGTTAGTCACGCTTAAGCGTTATGTTTGCTTAGTCGCATATCAATCTTCGTTGATTTTTTATTCGCAAAGTCATCGTTTTAGAAGAACAGTAGTGGTACTATTAAACCATAGCTCGTAGGATAAAGTGGTTAATACCTTTCACAATGGTATTAATCGGAAAGTGAAAATAATCACTCAGTACAATGACGCAGTCCGGAATTTTAGTCACAACGACACATAAGACTTGTAAATAGACAGTACAAAGAATAGAACAATAAAAATTTCCCAAGATTTTGATAAATCTTTGTGGTTGATTGGTTATTTTGTTTTACGGCATATCAACCTCGATGGGCCATTTAATTCCGACAAAGTTTTTAAATAAATTCATTCTTAATGGATATTCATTTTTTTATAAACACATTTTTCTATTTAACCCATAGATGGAACCCAAACAGGTACTACCACTCCGGGTCAGAGTGGACCAGTGAGCAATGGTGATGAAGGGGTGCTCCACATTCCCCAGACCTCCAGAACTGGAACCTCATCATCAGATAGAGTTTAACGTCATTCCTATGACATGAAGACCCTCAGACACCGCCTTCTAGCTCGTATATGATAAAAAGAGCTGGGGGTTGCTATAAATTCAATAGGGTTGGGGCAAACATATAGATGCTAGGACTTGACATGACCAGCCGATTGATCAGAGGGTGCCTCTACGGCCACCCGTCTAGCCTACGTAAGGACCAAAGTGGAGTGTTGCATGTCATGGACTGCTCAGCCACCAGGGTTCCATGCTTAATCATCACGGGTCGTCACCCACGGCCAACAGGTGGCCCCAATAGGGGGAGTCTTACCCCTCTGTATAG
This sequence comes from Doryteuthis pealeii, assembly GCA_023376005.1. Lineage (NCBI taxonomy): Eukaryota > Metazoa > Mollusca > Cephalopoda > Myopsida > Loliginidae > Doryteuthis > Doryteuthis pealeii. Next base: position 153,085,086 of record CM042139.1, read on the forward strand.
GTGCAGTCGGTGTATTCTAACGCCCCAATCGACAGGGCGATAAATCTCTCTGAATCCTCCAGATGATATATGAAGTTATAAAGAAAGAAACAGAATCTGACCAAAGATGCTAAAACATTTTCAATGGAAACCATTATATTTCCAACATACACTCATTTGCCGATATTCAATAACATTTTGTTTTATATTGGTTTTTGGTATTCTATTATGTTACTCGCTGAACATAACGGTTTGATTATATGATATTCTTATTTGTATACAATACGAAAAGATGAATTAGATAAATTAGACCATAAATATTTTGTATATACACAACGTTTTGGCCGATATACCCTCCGGAATTCTTCAGGTGTTTCTTGTCGAACTAGGGAACATTCCTGTCGAACTCAGGAGACTTCAAGTCGCAACTGGAAGCCTTCACAGAACTTCGAACCGAACCTTTTATTTAGTCCATTGGGGTAGATTGTTCTCATTCCGTTAACCATGACCGGATACAAGCGTTAAGCTATGTTAAGTATTCTATGTTATTTTTCGACTGTGGTCAGGATTGAACCTTCAACCTAAAGAGGATTGTCACATAAAACTGCATAAACTCAACCCTTATATTCATTGTGCATACAAATTATCAAGCCTCATCTCTAAAATTGAGACAAATGTTGTTTTTTTTAATTTAAAACTTATAAGCTTACTACAATGTCGCAGTCCAACACGTTGGCCATTGCACCACGGGGACTCACACGCAGACACTAAACCAGCAATAAGTATGAATAAAATTTGTATCTTGCAGACTACTTAAATAGTATAAAGTCAATAGGTACAGTTGGTCAGTAACAAGTAGGTTTTCATGAGGATCTGCTAGCCCCAATAGCCCAGGTTTTATCTTATGTAATATATGATATATTTTTCTTCCAGGTAAATAGTAGAGGGGACTGAGATCTTTAACATTGGTATGAAAACCAGTCTAGAAGAAGGAAAAATCTGAATTCAAACCTTTTGAGCTCCGCTGTAAAATTGACCTTGTGTTACATCCTACTTGTGTAGAGGGGTTGGTAAATATGAATGCATTTATGTATGAATATAAGAAGCTAACAAAAATGTAAAAACAATGGTTCTTTTGATGCTTTTCGTATCCACAATAGGTTTTTACATAATCCATTTCAGTAGTAATGGATCTGTGAGACTAGGTTGGTAACCATTAAACCACGATAGGAGGCCATTATTTACCCAACACGTTCGCCTTGGGTAGGATGTGACACAAGGTTACAAGAATGTTTCATCTAGCAAGGTTGTAGAAATGGATCTGGGAGATTAGCTTGCTAACCATTATACCACAATGGGACGCTCTAATATCTACAGTAAAATAACCTAGAATTCTTGATGAATATTAGAATTGATTAAACCAATGTCAAATATACCTAAATTTATTTTAGATTGAAAGCTGTTGATAAACCCAACCCCCCTGCATCATTTGACACAAGGTCAATATTTGGTGAAGTATGGCCGGTTTAGCCCAGTCGGTAGAGTGTTTGGCTGATGGTAGGTGTGGCACACCGTCTCACATACTAAAAAACAATCTCCTAGGTCTAGCGCTAGTGAAAAGGGGATAGACTCCCTTGCTGTCTGGCTGATACCGACTTTAGGCCACCCCAATGACTTTACTTACTTATAACTGGTGTGAATTCGGAGTATTTCCTTCTCCTAGACTGGCTGTCTTACGAAGTCTAAAGAGTCCAGACGGGCCTAATAGCTGGAGGAGAAGAGAAGAATTCATGTTTTTCGGAAGGACATTACCGCGAAATGAAACGAAAACAGCCTCGTCCAGAATTTGTACTCATTTCACCGAGTTCATGTCCAGTGACTGTAAATGTTCAAATCGATGTATTCTAAATATCACAGACTTGAATAAAAATATTTCTCTACAAACCTCTGGAAACCTATACTCAATTTTAACTTCATCGTCGTCATCATTATCATCAAATAGTACTGGGCTCGCATTCCCTTGCACCTCTCTCATCACAGCTTGGATTCCCATGACTCTCTCTCTCTCTCTCTCTCTCTCTCTCTCTCTCTCTCTCTCTCTCTCTCTCTCTCTCTCTCATATCTGTGTGTATCGGTCATCGCTCCTGGCAAGTCCTCAAGACGGCATCAAGTGTCTGAACGGAGATGATGAATGTAAGTTTTTGCCGGTCGGCCAACACTCGTAAATATATATATATATATATATATATATATATATATATATATATATATATATGCGTAACCCAGAACAATAACAACACATTATAGCGAAATAGGCATTAGAACTATTTACTTAAAAGGGAACATCCATTATCACTTCCAACTGATTAATTTTGAGGCGTTTTCGTTCGAGCGGAACAGTATTTATCGTGTTATAACATAGATAACAATGAAAAGTTATATGTTTCACTCCTTCCTGGATAGAAGTATTGACATCATCAAGGTGCAAGTCCAGTCTAGCAATTATTAGAAATTGTCTCTCATTTTTCATCAGCTGTTTTTCTCGCTGATAAGATGGCCAGAATGTTACCGCTAATAATGGACAGCGAGATACGCTTAACCGTCTATTCCAATTATTGCTCGAGGAAGATGCCTTATCTATTTAATTGTTTGAATGGCAAATTATGACCAAGATTTTTATCAGTTACAAACTAGACAAAATGAAGCAAATTTTCTCAAAGTATTAAACTTGTTTGTGAATTTATAAGACAAAACTTATATATATATATATATAATATATATATATATATATATATATATATATATATACAAATCCAATATATATTATATTCATTCTTATATATATATATATATATATATATATATATATATATATATATATATATAACATATATATACTACATGACATATATATGCTACATCACTCTGAGGGATCTAAAAGCCACATAGATGAACGCGCAATTTCAGGGACTTATGCTTCACGAGTTAGAACTTGGGTATAACGCCGCGGATGTAACCAAAAAAACATTTGTTGTGCGAAAGGCGAAGGTACAGTTGATTAGAGTAACCAGATGTTTGAACAAATTTCGCACAGGTTGCTAGAACATTGACGATCAAGCAATCACAAATTGTCTTAAAACCGTGTAATCCAAGCCATCAATGCTCCAAGCCATTGAGTCAATTCCTGTGAGCTCGATATCTCAGACTCCAATGGGGTCTGTCACCTTCACAATCTAATATATATATACTAGCAAAAGTACCCGGTCCATGACCAGACTAAAAGAAAATTGACACCAGCTAGTGAGTGGTTAGATGGATAATAAGAGGAAAAGAATTTATAGAATTTTAAAAATGTAATTCTTAACTTTTGAGTGTTTTCAAATATAATTCTATTTTTTTAACTGTTTGGTACATATGACAAAAACTTAAATTCAGTTTCTGATGGTAAAACTGAATCTAGGGGTGAGGTTGCAATTAAGGAGCTCTGGGAAGTATGGAGTACCCCTTCATTGCCATTACTCCCATGCCCACATTGACCCGGGGGTAGTACTTGTTAGGCCCACCAAGTACGACCATTCCAGGTTCCATCTAATGGTTTAAATAGATAAAAAAGGAGTTTTAAAAAAATGTTTTAAAAATGAATTAGAAATAATTTGAATGAAACAAATATGAATTCGGCATGAATTGTTTGAAAATCTTAATAACGTTTGTTATAGTACGTATTTTTAGTTTAACAAACGTTATTAAGATTTTCAAACGATTCATGCCGAATTTTTACTTCAGACAAAGCATCCGTTTTCGTAATTTTTTTAGCAGAATTTAATGTTTAAGATGTACATATGTTAATATCATTTTGCTTTTTGACTTTTTGCTGTTTTAAAGCAAGTTCAACGTCTTTACCTACGAATGGGGTGGAATGGCTTTTTTATTTAAGAATCCGTTTTTTTTATTAGTTACAAACCAATCTTAAAAAACTTATAATATATATATAATATGAAAAAAGTGATAAGACAAACAGGAATATTTCTTTTATGTTTATTATTCTCAACTAGTTTCGACCTTAGGTCATCATCAGGAGAATATTTCTTGTTTGAAGAAATTGTTTTTAGAGAGTTTTGTTTTAAATAGATCATTATTAAAAGAATGAAAAGATGTTTGTGGGTTTGACAAGCCACTATAATCCGGGTAGAGAAGTGAGTTAGAAGTAGCGAGCCCATCTGTTCTGTGAAAAAAATTATTTCAGTTGAGTTTCTTTGGAATGTTATTATATATATATATGTGTGAGGATTTGTAGTTGTGTGTATATCCATATATGTACACATGTAAATGTATATGTGTGCATACACATATGTGTGTGAGTGTGAGTGTGTGTGTCTGTGAGGGTGAGTGTGTGTGTGAGAGAGAGAGAGGGTGAGTGTGTGTGTATGTGAGTGTGTGTGTGTGTGTGTGTGTGTGTGTCGGTACTGTGTGCCTGATTGTTAGATTCCCAAATGGGTCAAGGAGTGGTTTGTTTGACCCCCACATTTTTGTCACCTCGACTTTATTGCCAGGGTAGAGTATCAATTTTTTCTGTTGAGGCCAAATTGGTGAAAATCTCTTATCTTTTTAATCCATCTGTACTCATGGTTTCTGATTACAGATTTAATGTCAGTATTGTTTTGAATTCTTTCGATAAAGGTAAATATATATATTTAAATGGATGTCAATGAACAAAATCAACAATGCTACCCCTGGAGACATCTTTACATTCGACGAGGAAATAAAAGACGTTTCAGTGAGACTGGGGAAAGAGGAATATTATTATGCTGAAATTAAGTAACATCCAGAGAAATTATCTAAAACATCAAAATATTTTTTAGTAAAATAACAATATTTAAGAGGATCTTATATTAAAAGAACAAACTTTTTTTTCTTTGTGAAATAACATCACTTTCTCTTCATCCTTAATTTAATTAAAAATGCAAAGTTCGAGCTTTATTAATCTACTCCATAAATGGCAATTACCATCTGTTTATAACCAGTGCCTTATACACTCCAAGTTAGGGTAATGTCGACGTGAAATCAAGAACACTTGGTAACTGACAGTTTCTCGCCGGTTCGATTTTCAAACCAAGAGAATATTTTTCGTTGCATTTTTCTTATATGCTTTGTGTGGTGCAATGGGCGAAAGATTAACCTATTTGATTCAGGGTTAGTTTGTGCTGAATGCAGGGAATATTGGGTTTTTGTGTCGAATTTAAGAGAGGGACTTCTAATTTGCTGAGTCAATTTCGTAATCAGAATGTGCCAGTGAGTAATAGTAGCGAATGGGATACTTCATACTTGTTATAACTAGAGTCTCGCCGCCAAATGAAGTTTGGTATCATAGCCAGAAAACCAAGTTTTTGCTGAGGGAAGAGAGCTTTTACTCCTCAGCAAGCGATACAGTCTGTGTATTCTAGCAACCGACAAAACAGTTGACTTGTACCTTATATCAAGCCTGCACGAGACAGATATTCATGCAAATCAATATTATTAAATATTATAGAAAATGCTATTTATTCTAATTCATTTATTTCTATGTATATAGTAAAATATCTAACAGTGTGTCTTGACCTCAGATGACACACGTCAATGTAAACTGTTTGCTTTAAATGTGCGACAAATAAAATAAAATCACCTAAGCAAGCCATATGTTTTATGTAAACGACTGACTCCAAGGTTTCGCTCATGAATTTTTGTAAAAGATCAGCTATCATCTCACAGCGGTCATTCAGTCATAACAGTAAATAGTGGGATAGAACAAGACTAATGCCTACACAATCTGGCACAAATCCATTATTTGAGTAGTTTATTCTAGTCAATGTACTTTTATGATTTTATTGTTCAATGTACTCACGTGATTTCCTTATACTTTGGGGTTTAATTCGTTTTGCTCGTATCTCAATTACAACGTATATCACATCAATTTTCCCCATTGAAATAAACTGAAATGTTATTAATCCGTTCTGACTCCAACCCATAAAATGCAGCCTATTTTTGTTAAGATTTTTGTTAAATAAGAAAATAGCATCGTATTGTATGAAAACATGATAAAACATAATATAATGAATTATGTGCTGTAATATGTTTTAGTGTTTAATTTTATAAATAATGAAACTTGAATAAAGGTTAATATTATCTTCAAAAGAAGAAACATTTTTTTTTAAATCAAAAGATTCAATTTTTTCTTTTCCTTTTTTCCTTTTTATCTTTTCTTTTTTTTACATGTTAGCTACTGTTTATAAAATAATCGCGTTAATTTAGTTTTTTTTTTAATCATTGGGTTTCTTTCTTGATGTATATATATATTGAACGTTTTTTCACTTTGAAATATGATATTAGTTGAATAAATTCTACTTAAAAATGACGGCCTCGAAAAATATAAGCAAAGCCAAAAGAATATATTTTTCTTTTTATTCATTTTCATTTTTCATGTTAGCCACTGTTTATAAAATAATCACGTTAATCTATTTATATACAAATAGCGTATAAAATGCATTACATTTTACGGAAATCTTTGAAACAGGGTTACTTCGGGATTTTCCCGATTCTAATGCTATTTACCCGTAAAATGCGATTCAATATTATCTGTTGCGTGCTAATCTGCATGTGTACCAAAATCAGTACTATAATTTGATATTCAACTTTTAAGCACATTCAAAATTCTTTTTAAAAGTATGTTTCATTTTTTTTTTTTTTACTATAATAATTTGATATTCGATCGGCTATGCTTTGAATTAATGTTATCAATTTAAATAATTTATTGAATTTTACATATTACAAAAAAAATAAAGATTATATATTGATTTTAAATTTGAATATTTCATTTAAGTTTTTTGTATGTTTTTTATTTTATTTAAAATATCAATTTAACAAATCACCTCATTTATATATTATTTTAAAAAAGATATTGTTAATTAATGAATTAAAATGTCTTACTTTATCGTTATACGTGATGTTATTTCCTCTATCCTGACGAAAGCAAAAAATTCCCCACCCCCACCAGGCCGGATTAACAGAAGGTCTTTTTTACATGGGGATTTTTATGGGGGTTCCTGCGAGAATCGAACTCGCTATTCAGTAGTAATGGATCTACAATACTAGCTTTCTAACAATTACACCACATTTATCTTTGTTTTTCTCTGCCCAGGCTTCGCCGGGTAGCCGCTTCTAGTTATTAATAGATTAGGAAAATTATTTTCTCTTATTACCAGTAATTCCTCATTCGGTAATTACTATATAGAAAGCATAACAATGAAGAGTTGGAAATAGAGAGCGGGAGAGAGGGTGAGAGAGAGTAGAAAAGGATAATTACAAAAAAATTATATGCGACCAGAAATAGAAATAACAATGCCATGATGTACACCAATGGCGACTAATCGTAATATAATGGTTAGCAAGCTACTATCCCAGAAACATTACTACTGAAAAGGAGTTCGATCCTCACTGGATGCCCCATAGTTTCGACCCAGAGTCACCTCCTACCCATGGCGAGTGGTTACCTACAGCCATCGTAGTTTTTTTCCTTAAAGATTAGTTGGTATGTATCGATGTTGATTACAGGATTTCACAAGGTAACATTGATTAAACTGTTACCATTATAAATTAGAATTTCCTTTCTCATATCGTTCTATTAATTAGGCTAATGATCATGATGACTAATAACTCTGTTGTAATGAAACTTTTATTGGAATTTGTCAAACGCCATTACGTAAGACCAAATATCAACTAATTAACTCTATCTGACCAAATGAGACCATAAATAATTTGATTTACATAAAATTGCGTAAAACAAACTAAAAATCGAGTCGCCCTGTCGGCTGGTCTTAGAATAAACTGGCTGTGTCCCTTACATAAGTAGAAGAGGCCTTCCTAAAAAAAGGGGTCTTCTTTGTATGACACTAAACTGCATCTGATTGTGACGCAACAGTTCGGTAAATCAGGGGAGTGTCGAATACTCTTCATTGTAACTAAGTTCAGAGTGGTAGTACATGTTAGGATTCCATCTACAGGTTAAATAGATTACTACAGTTTAAAGATTATTCGTATTTGATGAGAATACTTGATGTCATAGAAATGTAAATTATTTGTTTTACTAAATTAAAAGCCATCATATCGTGCAGCAATAAAGCTAGCTCCAACGGATGACTCTTGATTGGATCTTCCACCCAACAACGACACTTTATGTATTGAATACATATTAAGTTATACTAAATGTTGCCAAATTTAATTCCAAGTTGAATTGTTATCGTACAAAAAATTTCATCAAAAAAAAATTACATGAAAAATCGCCCAAAACAATCAAAGTAATTAAAATTTGGGAATTCAAAATTTCAGGATTGCGGATCCGGATTCGACCCGGAAAGTTTTTAATTTGCTCAGAGTCGGTCTGATTCCTAAATGGTATGATATATTGGGCTACGGAATCTAAGACTAAAGTTGAAAAGATTTGACTCACTGACACACTGACATTCGCATTTATTATTAAAGAAGACTAGTTATTTGCAGCTATAATTGTTTATTAAGGATCATCTTTTGTGTTTTCTCTTTAAATCATTTATTATGGGATTTGTTTCATCAATTCAACTTTTAGTAAAAGATTGTTTTTAATGGCTTGTCAACCCGTCTGAAGTTATTTATGTCAGAAGTTAGGGAATCGCATTCATTGTATTACCTTTGTTGTGGAGGTCTTTCTTAAGAGGATTTTATTTTGCACGCGGTCCTATCAAATATATTTTGTAATACAACCAGCGAAAATGTAAAACTCCCCAGATCACCAGAAATGGACCCTGGACATGAGATGCCATTTAGGATACAACTTTTTATGTCGTATGGGGGAGGCCCCCCTCTGCCAGGGCTACACAGCATATTCTAAACCCCGCCGACAGAACGGTACCCTGATTATTTATTTTGGAATCAAGATGATTTCGATTAACAGGAAAATGGTTGTCTCTGATTCATTAAAGTTTAGCTTATCAAAAAAGAAAAAAAAAACCATAGTCATAGGAAGACTGTCTGTTCTGAAGAGGCTTCTAATTATTAAGAAATTGGGACTCTTTTAAAATACGTCCAAGCAATAAGCGAGATTCCATAGCCAGTTCAATTTGATTCGACATTTCTCGGTGACTGTGTATTTCAACTTCAATTCACCTTACAAAGAACAGAGATGCCGAAATACACTAGATTTGCCTTATTTAGCAAGGCGATTCGGACAGTACGTGTAAGCTTTTCTCCATTGATCCGCGTCTTTGTTGAAAGTTTTATTATTTACATCCGCCTCTTTTGTTGAGACTTCAGACATTATTATCCTTACTTCTCTTACTTTTGAGGACATTATTATTGTTATTATTATTATTATTATTATTATTATTATTATTATTATTATTATTATTAATAATAATAATAATAAAATAATAATAATAATAATAATAATAATAATAATAATATGTGTAATTAATACCACACAAAATTTTCTCATTGTTATAACCAGAGGCCCTGTAAAACGAGATCTATAATTATTATTATTATTGTCCATGCTCATATACAGATGCCTGGTGGTTATCGTAGGAAATTGAGTGGCAGCAAGCCCACTAAGATTTCCAGCACTTTTCTCATTATTATGTTCACTTTATGTGATTTTTCACTCCAGATTTAACTGGTGATCTTTCCCTAAATTGGAATGACAGCAATTCTCCTGAGGTCTCCCGTTTCTATTCTATCTGATTCTAACAATGTTGTAATTTTGATGGTCTCGATTCTGAAATTTTCCTAGTCTCTTTTTGGTGTCCTTGGGAATCGTTAAAAGCACAACAGGCATAATTAGTATCACCATCACTTTCATGTTCCACAGTTTTTTTTGTTTGTTTTTTTTTTGTTTTTTTTTTTGTTTTTTCATTCTCTGGCAAGTTCCAAGCATGTGTCTATCTATTTGTTTTATTTCATTTTCACTCTGTGGTCTGCTGGAACAGTAAGATCCACTAGACGACAGGTTATTTTTTCTGGTTAACACTAGGTGTGGTTTTTATTGAGTCTAAGTAAGAGAAAGTCTCCTCATGTCTGCCAGGACTCTTCTGAGTATTCTAGCCGATCTCAACAATGCTGTTGTCTGGATATTTTCAGTTATTCCCTTAATTTCCAAGGGCACCAAGCACAATTAGTATCAATTTTTCTCTCATGTTTCACATTTTTTTAATTTTTGTTTTGTTTATTTTGTTTGTTTGTTTTTTGGGGGGAGTTGTGTTGTTTTTTGTTTTTTTGTTTTGTTGTTTTTTTAGTTTTCTGACAAGGTCCAAGTATTTGTCTGTCTTTTCGTTTTCTTTCATTTTTACTACTGTAACAGCAATAGACCCAGCTCTTACTCTTTCTCGGTCAGTGGGCAGGTGCTGCTTGGTGGGTAGGATCCCCGGGGGCACACATTTATATTTAGCAGACCTACGTGCCCCGAATCCGGAGCAAGGTAAAGAGCATTACTAGTATATATTTACCAACAACTCCGCATGAGTAGGATGTGACAATTTTAAGCGGAGTTTTACAGGCTTGAATTCAACGTTTTCCTTCTCCTAGACCTTCTCCTGTTCTACTATTTACCTATACATGGAGGGAGAATATTTGGATTCATACCTTTCCTAATAATATTAGCGCTATGTGAAATGTAAACTGCCTCGTCTAGGACTTGAACTCTGATCGCCATGTCCCTTTCCTACCAGGATAACCATTACACAATGCGCCTCCAGAGTAGTGCTACTAGTAAAAAAAGTAAAGTCGTCGGGGTGGCCTATTGTCGGTATCAGCCAGACAACGATAGAGTCTATCCTCTTATCATTAGCGCTAGACCAAGTAGATTACTATCAGCTCCTCACTTCACCGGACCGATCCCTGTGCTACTCATACGCTGAGTTAGCGATGGCCGATATCGGACCGGGAACCTTGCGATTTCTAGCCAAACGCTCTACCGACTAAGCAAGTATTCTACTGGTCGAAATTTTATAGTCTTACTCTGATATGCAATAAGATTAAAACATTTAACATTTTTTTTAAGGTCAGTGGATTGATAGAAACACAGTCAATTAATAAATGGGGATAAAAAAAACTTTTGATGAAATTTTGTTTGGCTAAGATCGATTTTCAGTAGCATTCATATGTTTTCATGACAATTGCCTAAACTTTATTAATGTCATTAATTCTATCCGCATTGTCGTTATAATCAATGTAGCGTGATTTATTCATTTTGGAAAATGTTCAACTAACAAAGAAGAAGAAAAAATGAACCAAGACAAAACTGTTTTTCGGCCTCCCTCTGTAATATTGACTGGAGATTTTTCATCTGAATGACAGAAAAAAAAACTTTGGGCCTCATCTTCTATTTCTGGTGTCGTTGGATTTTTATTTTATATTGAAGGGCAAAACGACTTTAACTGAATATAAATAACATTCAAGAATCTCATAATCATTTATCCTTTAACTTCGTTTTGACCCAACCATTTTTTTATAAAATAGATGAATATCAAAAAAATGTTCTATGTCTATGAATAATAAATAAATAAACACAACAACAAAAAAGAGAATTTCTTTAAAAAAAAAAAACTTCCTTAGACATAAACTTTTTTCAGTGTATACATAAAAGCTCTGAGTTGGACTATGAAATATTTAGGACTTTTATAGAGAATTCTATAGGAGAAGGAGGAGAGGGGGAGGAGGAGGAGAAGGGGAGGAGGAGGAGGAGAAGGGGAGGAGGAGGAGGAGCCCTCAAGGTAGTTTTGGTTAATGAGAAGAAACTCCTTTGGTTTGAATTCAATGTTTTCCTTCTCCAAGAATGTTTAAAAGCCCAGTCTGCCCTACTATTTACTCATAGTTGGAAGGAAAATAGTCGGATTCGTACCTTTACCAAGGATATTAGCGCTATATGAAATGCCACGTCCAGGATTTGAACACGTCTTGACATCTCCATTTCCTACACCAATAACCATTACACCACGCGCCTCCAACTAACTTTTATTTAGTTAATAGGGCAGATTGTTTTTTTAGCCTTGATTAAGCAACTAATCTCGGAAAAGGAAAATAAAATGATTTCAAACCACCTTTAATCCACTTAAAACAGATTGGATAAGTACCTATTTACTGTTCGTTCATGTTTCCAGAACCAAAATACAACCCTAGCTGCATTATACGTAGGTTGGGGATTTTAAGGATAAAAAATATTATTTAATGCTCTCCCACAGACAACATCTCCCAAGTGGAAGTCTGGGGGCATATTAAATTAGAGGTGAATTCGATTAAATCAAGTGATGAAAATGTTTGCGTTTTGAGTTTTAGCAGTTGGATTTCTGAAGTACTACAAAATAGACCTAATTTAAGGGACTAATATTTTAGAAGACACAATTTGGGGGGCATCAATAGTTTTTCAAGTTTTAGATCCGATCCATATTCCACTGTAAAATTTCATGAGAAATAACCAATTTTAACCAAAATATTTATTCGATTACAGGTTTAATTGATAATAATATTTCATGGCATATTTTGAATTGCCAAAAAATACACATATCTATCAATACATTCAAAAGTAAATACGCTCGGTTGTAACGGTTATCGTCGTAGGAAAGCTTTGTAACTAGTGTATCCAAGTTAACAGAGAAAGTAGGAAGAAAACTCACCGAGTATTTTAGATAAAGAAAAAAGGTTTACAAGAATAGATACAAGTCAAACGAGTTATTATCAATTGACAGGTTGCATTCACAAGTCCGTGAGATATCGCTTGTTCTCCTGGCCAAGGTTTCATAATTTATGGAAAGCAGACGATTTCATTCTCCTCTTTTAGGTACTATATTATAGAAGGTTACGCAGCTACTCGAGTGTAAATCCTGAACAAGACTGTTTTCATTTCATGCAGCGCTAATACCATTGGAAATGTATGAATCCAACGATCCTCCGTCCAGATATGTCTAAATAGTAGAGCAGACAGGGCTCTTTAACATTGGTATAGTAGAGGAGAAGGAATTCAAACCAGTTGTAGACATGGAGGGGGTGGATACAGCCAGGCTATTCCTGCCCAAGACACGCTACACGAGTAGCGCCTCCGGATTAAGGCACCAGTGAGGGAGTAAGTATATCAACACATATATACAAAGGCTATTGATGCAGAATACAGAGACTTTATGATTCTGTTGTGCCTTCATTTCTAAGTAAAAATAATATCTTTAAAAAGGTGACGTCTAAGGTTGCTTATTGTTCCGGTTCATTTTGGTATTTTTAAATTGTTAACGCCAGTTTACCATTATATGCCTCACAAATCTTATACTACATTTGTGGTACCTCTCTCTGTCTATCTGTCTTTATGTCTGGAAAATAAATTGAAAAGAAAGACTTGTACAAAGAGCAAATCAATTTTTCTAGGGTAGAATTTTACAAGGAATGCTCGTACTTATATTGACACGTGAATTTATTTGGGGTCAGTAGGGACCAAATTATTGGTTGTCGTATGAGAAATGGGGACAATAAATAAATGTCGTTTAATTGCAGAATATTCTAAGGGCGCGCGTTCATCGAGTGATAATTACTGCTATTCAATGGGGTGCAATATGAGATTCTTATAGTTTATACGAAATTTAGACGAATACTATCTAACCCAGGCAAAGCTGGGAACATACAGTTAGTGCCCAATCAATTTTACCACTTTCCTTATATCTTACTTATTACGGTCAAACTACACTGAAAGCTCCGGTCCCCCGCTAGATCACTGAAGTTAAGCAGCGATGAGCCTTTTCAATACTTAACTGGGTGACCACGTAAGCAACCTGAGTCAGTTATTTATCAAAATAACTTGATTTGGCATAAAATGACCCAAAAGAGGTTTATATATCATAAAACAAAACAACCAAACCAAAACATCTTTTCTATTAGGTTTGATTAGATTCATGACTGTTACTATTGTTCCCTTATTTCTTGTTCACCAAAGTTAAGCAGCGATAAGCCTGTTCAATACTTAATTGGGTGACCACTTAGGTTGCTTAAAGCACCTGATGTTGCTTGAGTTCTTTTTTTATCAAAATGACTTGATTCGGCCTTCAATGACCCGAAAAGGGTTCTTTTCAAAACAACCAACCAACTTATATTCAACTATTCTCGTGTTTGATCATCTTTTCTTCGTTGCAACAATTCTTTTATTAAAATCTACATCTAATGTTTTGATCATAAATCATTTAATTACAGTTCTGCGTTGTCGCTTTACTTCAGAAAAAAATGACTAATCCAAACGTTTCCATTCGTTGTTGGCCCATACTCATAAAATGTTGCCTTCAATATAAAATGTACAAACCAAATTAATTCTATAAATAAAAGTATATTGGCCATAAGAATGAGAAATATAACCAATGGCTGAGATGAGTTCAGTGAGTCAGATAAGTTTGTATTGAATCTAGTGACACCGCTACACAACAATTTGATTATCTATTGATATTTATGTTGTACCTATAACGTTACGAATTCCATCCATGTTTCTTCTTACTTGACACTAACTGACTACTGCTTATGCAATTGTTCACAAACTTTTTTATGCACCAGACAAACATTAAAACAACAAAAAAATATATATTTTGTACATAAATTTAAAAATGTATTTTTAAATAAAATAAAATATATAAAATACAGTAGACTTACGAGTTAAATTTGTTTCACTTGTAAATAAATTTTCTCGTATATCAAATCAATTTTCTACATTGAAATAAACTGAAATGCAATTAATCCGTTCCGGCTACACAAAAACACGTTACATTTTTAATAAGAAAAATAGCTCTGTATATTATAAACACTTAAGAAAATAGAATCTAATGAATTATGTACTGTAATATGTTTTAATGTTTATTTTTTATAAATAATATTTTTCTATGGCGTAACATAAGCGTATTTTAAGCTTGCTGGTGTCTCAAATTTTAGGTCTAAACACAAAGGAAAAAGTTATAGAAGATAGTTTGATATTTGCTCAGAACCGAAGCTACAACATTTTCCAAAAACTCAATAAAATTTTGCACTTCAATTCTTTTAAAATTTTGTCCATGTGTGGACTATCAAATTTTGGAGATTGTTTAAATCCCCAAAATTTGAGCTTCTAATTCCAAAAATTGGCAAAGTTATGTCGATTCTAAAAATCGATATAACTTTCCAAATTTAGGCGGGGGGTCGCGAAAAATAGCAAAAAAAAATTTTTTATAATCTATTTTTGTCTGTAAAATGAGTTCTAGAGCTTACCTATTACCTAAAAATTGGTTTATAAAAGCATTTTTTCCCAAGAAATCCGAAAATGCTACTAGAAAAGTATTAAAGTTAACCAATTTTAGGTTATTAATGATTTCAGATTTGCAAAATTTTAACTGATGTCGTAGCTTCGGTTCTGAACAAATATCAAACTATCCTTTTGGTACAAATAATGTTCAATATATGTGAAATAATAATAGAAAACAAATGTTGTCATATATGCAGTGCCACATCGGAATATTGATCTTGCTATGAAAAAATCAGACTTAAACTTAAAATTGGTTAGCTTTCAGACTTTTTTGATGCCCCATAGTTGAGACCTTGTGTCACATCCTACCCGTGGGGAGGTGCGAGTCCCTATGGCGGAGTAGCTAACGTAGTGGACTGCGACATCGTACACAGGTCCTACCCGTGGCGAACGGATTGAGTAAATACACAGGGCGTCTCATCTTGGTGTAATGTCTAGCATGCTAGTCTCGGAGATCTACTACTACTGATTAGCGACTTTGATCCTCGCTGGATGTCCCATAACTGCGACCTTGTGTCACATCCCATCCGT
Organism: Doryteuthis pealeii; assembly: GCA_023376005.1. Lineage (NCBI taxonomy): Eukaryota > Metazoa > Mollusca > Cephalopoda > Myopsida > Loliginidae > Doryteuthis > Doryteuthis pealeii. The sequence continues at coordinate 153,100,891 of CM042139.1, forward strand.
GACAAACGAGCTGGGTAAATATCTAGTTAAGGATAGTTTTCTTTTAATCGAACCCCAAACTCTTCACAGAAAATCAAATTATTTTTTATGAAAGAGTTTAAAACTAACTCATAATCTTAAAAGTTACTGTTCCAAATTGATCAAAAAGCAGTCATTTTTATATTAGTAATTCATATTGTTGCATTGTGGCTTACACCAGCATCTGGTTGGTTTGCAGATGCAGCTTCCTCGATCATTACTTTTAGCTGGACTCAGAATCGGCTGAAATGATTGAAATTGTCAAGAAAACACTTTTTGTAGCAAATAAAGTGTATTCTCAGTAAGTGGTGCTCCGAATTAACACAGACATTAGGTAGAGAGGGGATGGCGAATTTACCCTGCAAAGACACTGGCTAGTCTATACGCTTTCGCTGGTTATATAACTCTTTTTATAGGACGAATATACATGTTGCTTTTATATGTATGCAGTTTTTTGTCTTGTCAGAATCGCCAAGGGTTCATTGATCATGAGTAGGTTCCGGTTGAACTACATCAGTCAAGTTCACTCTTCCTGCTGACGCCTCTTGTGTCGTTAAAATATATTTTGTCACAGCACACAGCTTAATTTGTACGTAAACTAGTGTACCATAGTTTGGGAATCACTGACAGCTGTATATATAGTCGTGTCGGATAGTGTCGGAGATTAGTATTATTTGGATTATTCGAAATATTGTGCTCATCTTTATTGTTATCTGTACAATGTTTCGGCATACGAACCCTCCGGCCTTCTTCAGATATTTCTTGTCGGGCTCGGGAACCTTCTCGAACTCGGGAACCTTCTTACGTCAAGCCATCACGGAACTTTGAACCCAACCCTTTATTCAGTCCACGGGGGTATCCTGTTCTCTTTCCGCTAACCATAGCAGGAGTATCGGTGTCAACCTGTGTTAATTATTATTCTATGTTACCCTGACCAGGATTGTACCTGCAGCCTAGAGATAACTGTCACTAAGAACTGTCTTAACCCAATTCCTTTACCCACTATGCTATGTGTTCAATTGAACAATTGAGTGTGAATTCTGGGAACTTATAAACATAATGTCTTGTTTCACCTAGAATATCTACCTCAAAATATCAAACATTCAGAGAAATTGTGTCTGTGATATGTTCTAAAAATCGAATGATCTATGCTTTGAATGGTATTATGTTTGGGGGTTTTTTATCCTAGGTTTGCGTTTTCGCCTTACAATGGAGAAAAATTACTAATCCAAAAGTTTCTATTCACTGTTGACTCCAATTCATAAAATGTTGCCTTCAGTATAAACTGTGCAAACGAAATTAATTCTATAAATAAAAGTCTGTTTGTTATAAGAATCTGAATGATAACTAGTCGATGTCATGAGTTCAGTGAATCAATTAAGTTTTTATCGTAACTAGTGACAGCACTACACAGCAATTTGATTATCAACTGAAATTTATACGCTGTGCCTATGACGTCACGAACTCCATTCATGTTTCTTCTCTCTACACTGACTGCTGCTATTGTCCATTCAATAATTCCCAAACATTTTTTGGTGTTTTGCTCGGAATATACATTAGAAGCAACAAAATATATATTTTGTACGTAAATTTAAAGATGTATTTTTTTCAAAGAGTATTTATACGCTTTAGAAAATAAAAATAATTCAATTATTTCAGTGGGATGTATTCATGTATTTAACAACCCCTCCGCGCAGAATATGACATAAGGTCAGTTTTTAAGCGTAGTTAAATAAGTTTGAATTAAGAGCTCTCCTTCTCCTTGACTGGTGCATTACCAAGGTTAAAGAGCCCAGTCTTCTCAACTATTTTACCCCTAACTGTATGGAGTATAGCTGGATTCATACCTTTCCTAGGGGTAGATATTTACCCATTCCATTCGCCAGGGATAGAATGTGATACAAGGTCGCAAGTATGGAGTATCCAACGAGGTTCAAACTCACTATTCAAAAGTTATGGATCTTCGAGACTAGTTTGCAAATAATTAAACCACGATAGGATGTCCAATACCTTTCCCAGGGGTATTAGCGATATCTGAAATGTTACAAGTCTCGCCCACTTATAGGAATTGTGTAGGTTTTTTTTTTTTTTTTTTTTTATTGTTTTTTTTTGGGGGGGGGTGGAATCCATTTGTAATTCCCAATACTAATGTTTCTCGGGGCTGGTCATATTGGCTGAAATGGCATGAAGGAATGATCACCCGAAAACAGTAAAATTATTCAGACTTTATTTGTAGTGTTGCAACTATGTGTTGAGAGAGAGAGAGACAGAGAGAGTGTGTGTGTGAGAGAGAGAGAGAGAGAGAGAGAGACAGAGACAGAGAGACAGAGAGAGATTGTGTATGTGTATGTATGTGACTCTGACCAAAAATAGTTATTTTCCCCCACTCAGAATATCTTCTTTCTGACTTCTTATATTGCTCCCCTGAAACCTTTTCATTTGACCATGCTCAAGATCGTTCTTCAAGTCAAAGGCATTCTGCTAGCTTACTATTCTATTGTGGATTTTTATGATTTCATCTAATTATTTTATTTTGGTATTTTCACTTTTATATATTTTTCAATCCCCATTATTTGAACTCGTGTCGCCGTGTCTATTTTTTACGACGCTAACCATTACATCAAAGGTAGCTCCATAATTTAGAGTATAGAACATTATCAGTAATTACTTTTTATTTATTAAATTAAGGACATTTATCAATGAGAAACATGGACTTGATGTTTGTTTATTTGTTTGTTTGTTTGTTTTTTTGGTTGGTTGGTTGGTTTATGGCATGTCAACCCTTATTGGGTAATTTTATGCCGAAGACGATTTGTATTATTCATTGTTGGGTATTGAATTTTGTTCTTCAAACTCAATTCTTAAAACACATTTTTAAACTTATTTTTAGATCGATCTAACCATAACCTTACGAGGCAGAGGAAACTTTGGTGTAACAACGATTAAGGGATATTTTACACTCTCCAGAGCCCCAGAATTGGAACCTCACCAGTAGATGTAGTTTAATGTCACAGGCAGGAAACTAAGACCCTCAGTCACCGCCTTCTAGCAGATATATAATAAAATGGGTTGAGGGTTTGCCACCAGGGCAATAGGGTTGGAATACTCATATAGGTGCTGGGCTATGACGTGACCAGCCGATTGACTGGAGTGGGCTTCTCCTACCACCCGTCTAGCCTTAGTAAGGGCCAAAGTGGTGGGTTGTATGTAATGAGCTGCTCAGCAAGCGGTATTCCGTCCTTAAGCATCAAGGGTTTCCACCTACGGTCAACAGATGGTCCCATTGGAGGTGCAGTCGGTGTATTCTACAGCCCGAGAAGACAGGGCTACTTGATGTTTGTTAGCTGTTTTTTTGTTACTCTTCTTTATAGAACGTACATATATGACGCAAACTTATTCCTACTTCAATGCTCAGAAGTCTTTTTCTGTTTATGCATTTGATGCTTATAAGAAAACATTTCAACATTTCACATATCATCCTGCCGATGTAGCTTAGAACTGACTCTATCCCTCTGCAAAGAGATAATACCTTCCCCTCCAAAAGAATGTGTGTCCTGGATATGACAATACAATGCATCCGGTGGGGTGGCTCCAGTTCGAAGAAGCTGTGTCTGCAAACCAACAAGATATTGGTCTAAGCCACAACGCTAGACAGATTATGCCTATTAGATAGGAATATTTGATGATTATAGAAAATATAAAAGGGTAATTTTAAAAAATGGAAAGGAACATTGAATATATTGTTATGCTTACATTCAAACATTTACAAAAGAATGCAATTTCCGCATTAAATAACGCATAAGGAGATGATATGTCGTTGAGCAAATAAAACAAACTAAACCAAGTCACATGAATATAAAGTATAAAATTGAATAAGGATATTGAAATATTGTTTATCTACCGAACGATACCCTTCTCTAATAGAAATCAAAATATATAGATAGGGAACTTTTAGTTTTTAAATCCCGATTACTCAATATATCTAATTACCCAACACTACCAGACGAGTAAGATGCAACACAAGACCATTTTAAGCGGAGTTCACCAAGTTTGAATTCAGAGTTTGCCTTCTCCGTTGCCATACCAAGGTTAAATATCCCAGCCAACCCAACTATTTACCCATATCTGGAAGGAGAATAGTTGGCTTCATACCTTTTCCAAAGGTTCTAGCGCTATGGGAAAAGCAAACAGCCTTGTCCAGGATTTTATATCTGGTTACTGATTCTGTTTCCCACGTGGGGTAACTATTACTCAACGGTCGCCTCCTTTATTCCATTTACTGAAGCTAATTCTTCTTCATATTATTTCAAACGATTATCAGATTATATATTTATGAAATGGTTTCAAATTCAATTGTAATTTTCTCTGTTTAATGATGGCAAATACAAATTTAATCCACCGGTTCATGGTTTGTCTAGTCACTTAATAAATTATGGCGGCAGAATTAGCAGGTTCTCTTTTCCAGCAGCCGTTATGGTGAAGCCGGCACCAGTACTATTTTCTTTCTTCTTCTTTCTTCTTCTTTCTTCTTTCTTTCAACTTGCTTTCAACTTTCTTCTTTTTTCATTTCTTCTTTCTTCTTTCTTTCAACTTTCTCCTTTCCTTCTTTCAAATTTCTTCTTTCCTTTAGGCTTGTTCAAACATTCCAACAATTCTAAGACCCAGTGGTGAAAGTTCTTCTATAATACTGAGATTCGGTCATGATATCTCTTCACATTCCTCTTCCTGGGACTCGTTCACGAGTTCTATCTTTTTCGTTTCTTCTTCCGAGAAGCTTTTCTTAATATATCGGAAGCTGTTCCCGAAAGGACGGTCACGCCCCAAAGTCAGTCTTTTTTTTTTTTTTTTTTAAATGCAATTCTTCATTGGAAAAGGGGAAAGAAAAAAGTTAGTATCGGACATAGTAGTCCGAAGCTGTCTAACAGCTTTCGAAGTTAGGGCTTTGGGCCCGGGAGGTGAAAACCACCGTCCGCTCGCTCACAACAACCAAGAGATCGTTCAAAAACCGGAATCCTCCCCGTCCCGCTCAGGGACCTCAAAACTGACCAATCACATAATGATGAGAGGATGGTTTAATCATTACTACATAAAATCGTAATGAGAAAATGGCAAATTGAATATTGCGATGTTTAAATCACAGTGTATCTATTACAAACGTACATCTTTAATTTTTAAGCTCTATATCAATCTCCCGTTTCATGGAATTTTGTTTTCAAAATTATAATTTATTGCAAAAATATGCGCCCTCTGGACGTAAGTATTACAATTTTAATGTAAAGAAATATATTGAATTAGAAAGACTAACGATATGAAAATAATAACGCATATAAAAAGATTACACATTATATTTTAATTGGTTTCTATAAAAAAAATCATTCATAGCAATGATTTTAATAAATTGGGGAATAAAACAATAATATTAGAAATAGATAACAGCAAATACTTATTTATTAAACACGGTTTTGTTAAAACCTGTATGCAAATTAACCACACCATACATTATGTAACCTTTATTTCTTAGTGATATATAACATACATCGCAGGATTATAATTTGTACTGTTTTGAGGCAAATCTAACTCAAATTTTCATTGAGACATCGTTTATAAGTATAGGATTTATTCTCTATATTAATAATTTAGACTATGAATTAAATACTCATTTATAGACTTACACAATTCTTGAGAGTATAGTGATGCAAGCACTGAAGTAGTTTCGGTTACAGACAGACACCGAATCCCCATTATAATAAAAGATATTACCATTGTAGTTTGAAAAGTCTATTGGATGAAATGTTTGTATGATGATACTGATGACTTTTACCAATGTGATGAAAGCAATACAAAACTAATAGAAAAATGTGTAAACAGAATTGGGTGGTATGTTGAAAAATAAACCTAATTTTTTAATATTCTGAGAGTATCTTCGTAGTCTATTAAGATTTCAGTCGACTCTTGTATATGTATTTTCAGGTATTTACCCAACCCCTCCGCCACGAGGAGGATATGACAACGGTCAATTTCTAAGCGGAGTACAGCTGGTTTGAATTCAGTTTTCTTCTCAAGGTTAAAGCGCCCAATCAAACCGACTATTTACCCACAGATGGACAGAGAATATTTTGATTTTATGTATTTCCCCAAGTGTATTGGCGCTATGTAAAATGCACACAAACTCGTCTAGGATTTGAACTCGGTTTGCCGAGTCCATTTCATACGATGATAACCATTACACACCAGCAACCTCCATATCAGGTATGTATGTATTTACCTAATCCCTCCGTTTAGGTCAGGATGAGACATGCTATTTTAAGCGGAGTAAAGATGGTTTGAATCAGGGTTTTCCTTTTCCTAGACTGGTTGCTTTAACAAGGCTAAAGAATTTAATCTGCCTTACCATTTACTCATAACTAGAGGTAGAAGAGAGAGAGAGAGAGAGAGAGAGAGAGAGAGAGAGAGAGAGAGAGAGATGCATGCCTTTACCAAGGGCATTAGTGCGAAGTGAAAGGCAGTCAGCCTCGTCCAGCATTTGGTCACCGATTACATTTCCTACAACGACAACCGTTATGATAAGCGCGCCTCTATTTTCAGTTATGTAATTGCATCAAAAATTATTATCTTCCCGCTAAGTCTCACTCTGTTTTGAGAACAACGTAAAGAAGAAAATAAATGATAAAAATTGATTTTACACAAGTATAGGGAATTCAGCGAGGAACGAACTCTCTATTCAGTAGTTCTAGATCTATGAGACTACCTTGCTAACAATTACACCAACCCGGACTGGCTGATAATGTGATAAAGTCACATCGCCATTTTCAACCAAAAATGTTGAATTAACTTCATGTTACGAATGTAACTTTTTCATAGATCTTTAAATCAGGAAGAGTCAAACATTGCCCAGAAACACAAAGGGTGGATTTAAAAAGCTTGTCTTTTTCTCCGAGAAAGATTGATTTTTTCCTCAGCATTTTTCCAAATAAAACACAGAAAACTAGAGAAATCGATTTTTATCAAAATCAGATTATGTTATTGCAATACTGCTATTTGGATTCAGCATTGATTTATCTCCAATCTGTGTTTCCTTTTTTTCAAAGCTGCAGGTTATGGACTAAAAAAGACCTCGTGTCACATGATTGGAACGCTGCTAGGGATATACATACACTTATACAAGGGTGAGTCAAAAGTTTTGCAATATTTTGGAAACGGGAGGCACGATTCCGCAGCTCCTGACGCTTTTGCCGAGGTTGTGAAGAGGATGAACTACGCTGGACAGTGAGATGCTAAGCCCACCTGATGCTCTCGGAGTGCTACTCACCGGATTTGCCTCTATAGCTTGGGGCACGGCCTCGGAATACAGGGTCAAGGTTGTTTATATATCTTGATAAGGGGGTACTTCAGCAGATCCGGGTGCTTTTGCCGAGGTTATGAAGTCCTTCAATGCTGAATCAAGTCATTTTTTATCAACAAAGGACTCTGGATACTTACAGTATCTGCAGTTACTTAAGTGATCACCCAATTAAACATTGGAAAGGCTCATCGTTGCTTAACTTCCATGATCCATCGAGAATGTGGTATTTTCAGCGTTACTTGACAGTAATAGGTTGTGATGATGATTAACTACACTAGACTGTCAGATGCTGAGCTTAGCTGATACTCTCCGATTGCAACTCACCAATTCTGTCTGTATGGCTTGGAGGACAGCCTCGGAATTCACTGTTTTAGGCATACCTGTTATTGCCTGATCGTCGAGATTCTTGCAACACATCTGATTACTGTGCCTTCAACTTTCACACAACAAATGTTTTGGTTGCTTTCATGGCGTTATCGACCAGTTTGAACTCGTGAAGTTCGCGAATTAGACTAGGTTGTACATTTACTTGCGTAGCTTTTAAATCACACACGGAGTGACGCAATGTACATTGTTTGATTGCACCAACTGCCACGATACTACCAACTACAGCATGCACTTTACACGGCTTGAACTGCATCGGTCACTTGCTATACGCGCTGCAAACAAGCATGTACCAAAACATTGCAAAACTTTGACTCACTTTCATAACTAGACACCTGTGATACCGTTGGGTTTACGTTGTGATAATAGCTCATGATAATATCGATGCTTTTATTTAAGAAGGAATGAAGAACTCTAATTAGCATTTCATAGCTCTCTCCACTATATCGAGAATTTTGAGGCTTAAGATATTTATATTCAGTGCGAAAGCAGACCCCACAAAATTATTCTTTTATTTAAGAAGGAATGAAGAATTCTAATTAGCATTTCATAGCTCTCTCCACTATATCGAGAATTTTGAGGCTTAAGATATTTATATTCAGTGCGAAAGCAGACCCCACAAAATTATTCTTTTATTTAAGAAGGAATGAAGAATCCTAATTAGCATTTCATAGCTCTCTCCACTATATCGAGAATTTTGAGGCTTTAAATATTCATATTCAGTGCGAAAGCAGACCCCACAAAATTATTCTTTTATTTAAGAAGGAATGAAGAATTCTAATTAGCATTTCATAGCTCTCTCCACTAATTCGAGAATTTTGAGGCTTAAGATATTTATATTCAGTGCGAAAGCAGACCCCACAAAATTATTCTTTTATTTAAGAAGGAATGAAGAATCTAATTAGCATTTCATAGCTCTCTCCACTAATTCGAGAATTTTGAGGCTTAAGATATTTATATTCAGTGCGAAAGCAGACCCACAAAATTATTCTTTTATTTAAGAAGGAATGAAGAATTCTAATTAGCATTTCATAGCTCTCTCCACTAATTCGAGAATTTTGAGGCTTAAGATATTTATATTCAGTGCGAAAGCAGACCCCACAAAATTATTCTTTTATTTAAGAAGGAATGAAGAATTCTAATTAGCATTTCATAGCTCTCTCCGCTATATCGAGAATTTTGAGGCTTAAGATATTTATATTCAGTGTGAAAGCAGACCCCACAAAATTATTCTTTTATTTAAGAAGGAATGAAGAATTCTAATTAGCATTTCATAGCTCTCTCCACTATATCAAGAATTTTGAGGCTTAAAATATTCATATTCAGTGCGAAAGCAGACCCCACAAAATTATTCTTTTATTTAAGAAGGAATGAAGAATTCTAATTAGCATTTCATAGCTCTCTCCACTATATCAAGAATTTTGAGGCTTAAAATATTCATATTCAGTGCGAAAGCAGACCCCACAAAGTTATTCTTTTATTTAAGAAGGAATGAAGAATTCTAATTAGCATTTCATAGCTCTCTCCACTATATCGAGAATTTTGAGGCTTAAAATATTCATATTCAGTGCGAAAGCAGACCCCACAAAATTATTCTTTTATTTAAGAAGGAATGAAGAATTCTAATTAGCATTTCATAGCTCTCTCCACTATATCGAGAATTTTGAGGCTTAAAATATTCATATTCAGTGCGAAAGCAGACCCCACAAAATTATTCTTTTATTTAAGAAGGAATGAAGAACTCTAATTAGCATTTCATAGCTCTCTCCACTATATCGAGAATTTTGAGGCTTAAAATATTCATATTCAGTGCGAAAGCAGACCCCACAAAATTATTCTTTTATTTAAGAAGGAATGAAGAATCCTAATTAGCATTTCATAGCTCTCTCCACTATATCGAGAATTTTGAGGCTTAAAATATTCATATTCAGTGCGAAAGCAGACCCCACAAATTATTCTTTTATTTAAGAAGGAATGAAGAACTCTAATTAGCATTTCATAGCTCTCTCCACTATATCGAGAATTTTGAGGCTTAAATATTCATATTCAGTGCGAAAGCAGACCCCACAAAATTATTCTTTTATTTAAGAAGGAATGAAGAATCCTAATTAGCATTTCATAGCTCTCTCCACTATATCGAGAATTTTGAGGCTTAAAATATTCATATTCAGTGCGAAAGCAGACCCCACAAAATTATTCTTTTATTTAAGAAGGAATGAAGAATTCTAATTAGCATTTCATAGCTCTCTCCACTAATTCGAGAATTTTGAGGCTTAAGATATTTATATTCAGTGCGAAAGCAGACCCCACAAAATTATTCTTTTATTTAAGAAGGAATGAAGAATTCTAATTAGCATTTCATAGCTCTCTCCGCTATATCGAGAATTTTGAGGCTTAAGATATTTATATTCAGTGTGAAAGCAGACCCCACAAAATTATTCTTTTATTTAAGAAGGAATGAAGAATTCTAATTAGCATTTCATAGCTCTCTCCACTATATCGAGAATTTTGAGGCTTAAAATATTCATATTCAGTGCGAAAGCAGACCCCACAAAATTATTCTTTTATTTAAGAAGGAATGAAGAATTCTAATTAGCATTTCATAGCTCTCTCCACTATATCAAGAATTTTGAGGCTTAAAATATTCATATTCAGTGCGAAAGCAGACCCCACAAAGTTATTCTTTTATTTAAGAAGGAATGAAGAATTCTAATTAGCATTTCATAGCTCTCTCCACTAATTCGAGAATTTTGAGGCTTAAAATATTCATATTCAGTGCGAAAGCAGACCCCACAAAATTATTCTTTTATTTAAGAAGGAATGAAGAATTCTAATTAGCATTTCATAGCTCTCTCCACTATATCGAGAATTTTGAGGCTTTAAATATTCATATTCAGTGCGAAAGCAGACCCCACAAAATTATTCTTTTATTTAAGAAGGAATGAAGAATCTAATTAGCATTTCATAGCTCTCTCCACTATATCGAGAATTTTGAGGCTTAAAATATTCATATTCAGTGCGAAAGCAGACCCCACAAAATTATTCTTTTATTTAAGAAGGAATGAAGAATCTAATTAGCATTTCATAGCTCTCTCCACTATATCGAGAATTTTGAGGCTTAAAATATTCATATTCAGTGCGAAAGCAGACCCCACAAAATTATTCTTTTATTTAAGAAGGAATGAAGAATTCTAATTAGCATTTCATAGCTCTCTCCACTATATCGAGAATTTTGAGGCTTAAAATATTCATATTCAGTGCGAAAGCAGACCCCACAAAATTATTCTTTTATTTAAGAAGGAATGAAGAATTCTAATTAGCATTTCATAGCTCTCTCCACTATATCGAGAATTTTGAGGCTTAAAATATTCATATTCAGTGCGAAAGCAGACCCACAAAATTATTCTTTTATTTAAGAAGGAATGAAGAATTCTAATTAGCATTTCATAGCTCTCTCCACTATATCGAGAATTTTGAGGCTTAAAATATTCATATTCAGTGCGAAAGCAGACCCACAAAATTATTCTTTTATTTAAGAAGGAATGAAGAATTCTAATTAGCATTTCATAGCTCTCTCCACTATATCGAGAATTTTGAGGCTTAAAATATTCATATTCAGTGCGAAAGCAGACCCCACAAAATTATTCAATTTGAGTTCTCACAAGCTGTTTGGTTCTTTTCTTTGTATAATAGCATATCAACCTAGGTGGGGTTTTAATGCCTAAGCCATGCTTGCAGAAGAATGTTAATCTTATTATTTAACCTGTGGCGATTGTCTGCCCTTGCAGCGATGGACTCAAGAAAAGGGTTATCTTCCTTTACCACCAGGATTTGCCACAAGATGGCATTATTGCATGGCTATTTAAACTCATTCCGGAAAGTTATGTGCTTCTTTTTGATCTGGTATCAACAATAATGTACTAGACAAGTTGTGTCTCTGTCCATTAAGGTTTGTAGGGGCGGGCCTTGCCCCCCCCCCATCTATAGGTTTGTGGCTATTTGTGTATATAGCTCTTTCTAGACCCTAACCACGAGGGTCATATACAAGTGACTTTTCTATTCTATAAGAACTCTTTCTTACTTCCTACAGACTTTCGTCTTAACTGTTTTTGTTCTGTATTTTACGGTACATGTGCTCAGACAATAAAGTCCGTATCATTGTTATATGTACTTCTTTGTTGGATTTTATTACATATATATTCCCCTACGTTTGGGGGTTTCTCCGAAGCCTCCTAACGTATTATGAGAAGAAGTTTTAGCTACTGAAGCCAAAACTAAATTGAATTTTTATAAGCACATAGCTGGGAAAATAAAGGGATTCATACTTTTCCTAAGAGCATAATTCAAATAGTAAATGTAATAGTATGACTGGGGTTCGAACCCGCTTACTATGATGTCACAGTCTAGCAAGTTAGCTATTACATCACGGGGGGTCTACCCCTTCACATGCTGGAATTCTGCCAGTAATATATCCTAAATATATTTATAGAATATACTTATACTACTAGTAGACTACCTGTGAATCCGTTGGGCTCCCGTTTAAATAATATCTCATGATGATATTGTTGCTTTTATTTAGGAAGAAATGAGGAAATCTAATTAGAAATTTATTGCTATTTCAGTTATATTGAAAATTTTGAGAATTAAAATATTTCAGTGGGAACATAGATTCGTAAGAATTATTCAATTTCAAATTAGATTGATTTTTTCTTTAGGTATTGTATATAAGCGTATTGCTCTAATAAAATAAGATTCCTATGGTGTTTTTGCGTAAAGTTATTTAAATTGATATGTACGTAGATAAGTAAGTATAGTTTCTTTTTTTTAAATAAAATATCAAAAATTAAGTTTTTTAAACCAAAGTTGCGTTTCTTTTAAACTAAAGTTGAATTTACATAGATATTAGGATGTTTATTATTCCCACATGGGTACATTATACAGTAAAAACGGAGAGTTTTAGGCATTATTTATTACCAAAATCTACATCATTGAAACTATATCGAAAGATATGAACATCCTGCAAACCAATAAAAAAGAATTCCTCTCTTATACGTATATATTTGTAGAGCTATATTAATTTACCACTCCTAAGAAACTGGTAGAAGGTTTATTCATACCTTATCACTGAATCTACATATGCTCTATCATCCTAGAACAACACACACACACACACACACACACACATATATATATATATATATGTGTGTGTGTGTGTGTGTGTGTGTGTGTGTATTTTGGCATCCTTTTCTCTTTTAAACATGTTTGATTGAACTTGAGTGACAATTCCTGTCGTACGAGTTTCTATTCAATCCTTTCAAGGTGTCTGGTCATCTTTTTGGTTTCAGGGTGGAACTGATGTAGCAATCCACCAAAGGTGTCTCTATGAGCGCTTTCGGCATGTCGATCTGCCATCTACAGGTTGGAAACTAATAGGTATGTTTCGTGGTGTCTCGTTTTTAAAGAAAACAAGCAGTAGCGTGGGAGGTAGTAAAAATTGGTAGTGGGAGGTAGTAGTTCGAACGAACGATGCAGTAGAGATTTTGTGGGAGGGGGTCACAAGTTTGTGAGAAGGAAAGAGGAATAGTGGAAGGAGGATATGCGGGAAATTATAGGCGTTTGAGGTCATGTTGACTTGTTTCGAAATTTATTTTGTTTAAGGTGGGGTTTTTTGTTTGATATATAGAGCTTCGATTATTTGAAGTCTTTGTTTGTTTTTTTCTTTATGTGGTGTGAGGGTATTTTTTGATAACATTTTGCGGTAGGTAGAGGGGGGCATGAATGTGTTTTAAGGTGTTGATTAATAGAACTCGTATCGGATAGGTGTAGTGTTAATCGGCGTGATAATGTGGTCGTCGTGTGGCCAATATACGTGTTATTAACTTTGGAGTGACAGTCTCCTACTGGACATTTGAATTCGTACACGATATTGGTCTCATTAAGACGAGTGGTTTTGGGGGAGGAGTTGCTGCATGTAACGAAATTGGTAGTTTTAAACTTTTTGTAGTAGATAACCAAAGTTCAACCAAACACACACACACACACACACACACACACACACACCACACACACACATATATATATATATATATATATATATAATATAATATAAAATGGGATTACTTCATTGTAATATTGTACTTTTGGATTTTACCTTAATTCCTGTGTTAATGCATCAACATATATATATCTGTACTTTATCTGTACTTTTTCAACCAGGTGGAACTTTTCAAATAGATTTCTTAAAAGCAATATCCTAAAATAATTTTAATTCTCAACAGATAAAACTCACTCGGAACATGTTCCTCTCATAAATCAACAGTTAGATCACCCTTTCGGTGGGGCTTAGAATACTCTGACTGTAACCCCGAGAGAGGGTTAATACCCCACTTCCCCCCAAAAAAAAATATGAGAATCATGTGTATGGTATTAAATTGCATCAGATGTAATTCTCATCTAACTTTTTCTTCATGCGTTTCAATAAAGTCCACGTTGTGCAGCCATACAATAGTACAGTTACAATTATAGCTTGGAAGAATTCCTGTTTTATTTTATTAGAGATCAGAATTCCATATGGTCAATATTTTGTCGATAATAGTCCACGTCTTTCCTATATGTATTTCGACATCCCTTTCTGTAGATGAGATATTTCTACGGAAATATGTGAAATGGGTTCTAATTTTGTACGGCTGTTTGTCTCCCATCTTACAAACCATCCCAGTAAGATGAACAAGGCATGCTGTATGCTGCTGGAGAAACAAGACAAACTCATGTGAATTTATCCTGTGGTTTTCCACGCATGGACACAGTAGTGTTGACCGACCGGCAAATACTTATATTCATGAGCTCTTTACGGACACTGGATGCTGATAAGAGGAGTTGCCAGGAACGAATAGGGATAGAGACGGATATCGAGATAGCCAAAGGAACATGTGCTAAAATCACATCATGATTATTATTATCATGGGTTTTTCACACCAGCGTTAGTTGATGGTCTTTCCCTGGAGTCTGAGTGATAACAATTCTCTTTGGTTCTCCAGGACTCTTCTGAGTATTCTAGCCGATTGCAACAATGCAGTTGTCTTGATGGTCTCAATTCTTCCCCTGATTTCCAGTTCCTTCAGTCTTTTTTCCAAGCTTTTTAGGACCGTTCTAAGTGTACCAACTACAATTGGTATCACTTTTACCTTCATATTACACAGTTTTTTCAATTCTCTGGAAAAGTCCAGGTATTTGTCCATCTTTTCGTTTAGCTTCATCTTCACCCTGTGATCTGCTGGAACTGCAAAGTCTACCAGTTGACAAGTTCTCTTTTTATTTTTTGTTAATTAATACTAGGTCTGGTCTCCTGGATGGGATAATGTGATCCGTTTTTATCTCGAAGTCCCAGAGAATTTTATGTGTTTCATTCTCAAGAACAGATTCTGGTTTATGCAGGTACCATTTTGTTGTATGGTCAAAATTTATTTTTTTGCATAATTCCCCGTGGATTATTACTATTATTTTCACTCCTTTTGAGTTTTTCACATCAGCGTTAGCTGATGGTCTTTTACTGGAGGCTGAGTGACAACAAGTCTCCTCGTGTCTCCAGGACTCTTCTGAGTATTCCAGCCGATCTTAACAATGCTGTAGTCTGGATGGTCTCGATTTTCCCTCTGATTGCCAATTCATCCAGACTCTTTTCCAGACCCCTGGGGATCGTTCCAAGGGCCCCAATTACAATTAGTACGACCTTCATCCTCATGTTCCACAGTTTTCCCAGTTCTCTGGCAAGATCTAAATATTTGTCAATTTTTTCGCTTTCTTTCATTTTCACTCTGTGATCGCCGGGACAGCAAAATCCACGAGATGACAAGTCTTCTTATTATTATTGTCAATCAAAACTAGGTCTGGTCTCCTGGCCGGGATTAGGTGATCCGTCTGTATCCTAAAGTACTAGAGAATTTTGTGCGTCTTATTCTCCAGAACAGATTCAGGCTTGTGCATATACCATTTAGTTGAATGCTGAAAATTGAATTTCTTGCACAGTTCCCAGTGAATCACTTTTCCCACTCAGTCGTGTCTAGTCTTGTACTCTCTTTGTGCGAGTTTACTACATTCGCTTATTATGTGATTGACAGTTTCGTCTTTTTCCCCACACATTCTACATTTGCTATTCCGTTGTGTCTTATCTATTTTTGCTTTAATATAATTTATCCTTATGGCCTTGTCTTGTGCTGCAATTATAGAGATTCAGTTTCTCTCTTGAGGTTTTCCCTTCTTAGCCATGCCCATGTCTTCTGATCTGCGATCTCTTTTGCGTTTCGCTTGAAGTGTCCATGTAGTTGTTTTTCTTCCCATTTCTGCTTTCTTGTCTTTGTTATATTTGGGCTCATCCATATGTTACAATTGTTTTTTTCTGGCTGCTGCTATTAGTCTTTTTTTGCTCTTTTTTGTATATTCATCGAGTGCTTGAATTGTCGAATCTACACAATCTTCAATGCTGGCAAGACCTCTTCCTACTTCTTTTTTTGATACATATAGTCTGTCTGTGTCATCTCTCGGGTGTAATGCCTTGTACATTGTCATAAGCTTCCTTGTTATTTGGTCCATCTGTCAGAGCTCCTCTCTTGTCCAAGAATGGTCCAGTGTTTCTTGCAAGAGGGGAAAGTCGATGTGTTTATACCCTTGATGAGATTTCTGCTGCAGAGTTTAGTTTCTATGAGTTTTCTCGTTCTCCTGGTGTACTCTTTCCTTACTCTTCTTTTCATATCTCCTTCTTTGATGGTGTCCGCTTCCAGTACCCCTAAGTATTTATAATTTTCCTTTTCTCCCAGTGTCCTTATTTCTTCCTTATTCGGTAATTCTATTCCTTCCGTGATTTCTTTTTTCCCTCTTTTTATAACTATCATTGCACATTTGTCTATGCCGAATTCTATCCCTATATCCTGTCTTTAAATTGTAATTGTTTGTACAAGTGTTTCTAGGTCTTTTTCATTTTTGGCAAACCTTTGATGTCATCCATGTACATAAGGTGATTTATTTTTCCTCTGATTTGGTAAATTTGTAAACGCCTGTACATTTTCTAAATATAAAGTTAAGGGACATCATTGCTATAACAATTAGTAATGGGGAGAGGGAGTCACCCTGAAAGATGCCTCTTTGAATTTTCACCTTTGCTAAGGTCTGTCCTACTGCTATTATTATTATTATCATTATTATAATGATGATGATGATGATGATTCTTTATTTAATTTTATTTCGCCTACCAAATTTTGCATTAAAATGTTTGGAAATCATCTGAAACTCTGTCAAAAGAAATATTTTCAGACAAATCCGAAATAGATTTGAGCATCAATCGATAATAAAAGATTTGGATTTATAAACTAGAAGGAATGATTATTTTTGTTTTCTAGAAATTTCATCGCAGACTGTCCAACTCTCTTCGAGTACCTTTCAGCCCCGGGGGTTCATACAATAAAAACAAAAAAAAAAGAAGAGACACAAAAAAAAACATATTCGCTCTGCCGAGTTTTTAAATTCTATGCAACAATAGAAAATGTGTACTGTGCTTTAAGTGTTTCAATGCTACTAAACAATGGAATTTTTTGCCGAAATTCTCGGATGAATATGTTTGTAACGAAGAGTGAATGTGCGTGGGTGTATGTGTCGTGAGAGTTTTTTCAATCATTGTGTGAGTGATTATGATAATGATCATAATGCGTGTGAAGGAAAGAAAGTACGTGATAAAGTTTAATCAAAACACGTTATCACCAACGTTCGTATGCACACGTTACGAGTGAAGTTATATGTTTAATTTCCGACCCAAAATTTAATAGGAACAACATTATTAAGTTAATGTGTCCCTACAGATCTCTTAAAGTTATCATTCTCCTGAAATGACTGAGTGAATATATAAATAACCAGTAATTTATGCAATACATTTTGACATGGCCATCAAAGCAGGTGTATCTTTTCAGAACGTTCCGCTTATTACTTTCAATATCAATCCGCAGAATCCGTCAGTGATAGGGTTAGGGTTAGGGTTAGCAATAAGTGAATCGACTTGTTAGTCTGCGCACGCGTATTGATATCAAAAGTAATCAGTGGACGGACTTGTGAGCGTACTGGACGTACTAAAAAAGTACAACCCCCATAGAAGTCAAAGAAATTAGGCGTTTCATTTTTTTTTACCTCTCCTCCTACTCCTCTCCTCCTTTTCTTCTTTCTTCTTCTTCTTCTTCTTCTTCTTCATGGCATGCTAACAGGAAAAAGTCACAAGGTTCACTGAGAATGTCATTTATGAGTTCATTCTTACTTCTCCATCAGTGTCCAGTGTGTCTTGTTTGTTTTACTTGGATGGTTTGTGTGATAGGTGTTAAGTGGTCGTACAGCTTCTTTTATATGTAACGAGAAATTTTTGAAAACAAATAGACACACACACACACACACACACACACACACACACACACACACACACACATATATATATATATATATATATATATATATATATTTATATATAATCATGCTTAATGCATAACCCTAAAAGTGTTTTGATCAGTAAAATATCTACACTTCACTATACACGCCAATGTCAGGCAATATAAAAGCATGTCAAGGATTATGCTCCCTGAATATATAAAAGTATAGATATGAGTACAGTTATATCTTATCATAATGGATATTGTGTGTCTATCTCTGTAACCGAAAATGTGTCACCACAATGTCACAATTATGGTCTAGCTGTGACAGATTTGCCTCAAAATAGCCCATATTATTAACAAAACCGTGTTTAATAAATAATTACTTGGTGTTATTGATTTCTAAATATTATTGTTTTATTCTCAAATGTATTAAATGCAATCCTATCTATAATTTGATATTGATATCAATTAGATTAAAGTAAAATAATTGTATTTTTGTGTTTGTATTCAGTTTCATTAGTTTTTCTAATTCAATATAATAATTATATTAAAAGGTAAATACTTGTGTACGGAGGGCGCATATTGTTGTTATTATATATAATTATCATACGTTTTTTAAAACTAATTATTGACAGTGAATGAAATAGATAGTTATGAACAAATATGAACAAACATAAATAGATAATGATACGTGTTTTAAACTAATATTGATAATTTTATATTCCTTGAATATACCAAATCGATGGATAGATATCAACAGAGTGACATAGATAGACAGATTTGAAAATTGTAAGTTCTTTGCCCTAAGCTAAAATAAATGTGATAATAGAAGACAAGTATTAATTCATTGACCAAATAAAAGGAAAGTCATTAATTGATGCATTATTCGATCGATGCTGGGAGAAACACCTTGAAACAGAGGTGATTGTAAGTTGATGGAAATGGTTTAATTTGAACTTAAGGGAAATTAACTAAAGATAGTATGTTGTTTATATATTGGACGATGTGTCGATCGCGAGTCGTAGAGCTTCAGGAATTTTCCCCGAGATGTTATTGTAGATATGGAACCGTACGTAATACCGGGTTCGGAAAGACAGGGGTTCATTTGGATATATATTTAATTCATATCGAGTGGCTGAATCGATTTGCAGCAGTAACAATAGAATGCAGGACAATATCAAGTGATATTTCTGTAATTGGAAAGGCACAGACAACCTCTCTCTTACGAGCGCCCTCACACGCCTCTTTCAGCCTCCTACTCTTTCGGTCTACCCCTCTCACAGCCTCCCCCTCTCTCTTCCTTCCCTCTCCACAGCCTCCCCTCTCTCCCCCTCTCTCCCTCTCTTTAATTAACTTCGACAGAAGACATCGGCACTATTTGAAGACGCGCATTCATAAATATTTCGCAATGTTTGCAGACGGAAATAGAACAGGGGCGTATAGTCGGCAGCGTTCGCGCCAGGTGCTACAAACGAGAGGAAACTTTTGTGATTTAGACTTTATAATTTCTGTCTTTATAATGCAAGCAGAATTTGAATGGCTTATTCTAAAGAAACTGATTATTGAAATCTAACTTTGGATAGTGCGTCACAGGCGACACAACAACAGAAAGTCAGAGATCCATTCTGTTGGCTTTCAATTAGATTTATTACGACAAAATACCCCCGTAAGTTTACTTAGCAACATCATCATCATTATCATCATCATCATCATCATCATCATCTACTGTATTCTGCCGTTGTAGTAGTTTAAAACATTCCACAGCTGCATTTTTAACGTACTACCTTTGAGATATGCATGGTACTAAGAAGTGTAACACGGTCTTTAAAACAGAAACGGAATTATCGAAATCACGGGGACTTAACTGACCTTATATTCAGACGCTGTATCAAGGCGCACCTTGGTATCAGCAGCAGCGACGATCGGCTTTCTGCTACCCAAAAACAAAAACTTCCTTCGTTCAGTTAACACAGACTCGGGGTAGAGATGAGGTAGTGAATTGTCTAGTAGGGACCGTTGCTACTCAGTACACTTTGGTTGGTTGTCCGACTTTGTTTTCGACCGAAAACTATTACGTAGACCCAGTTTGTTTGTCCTGTCATCTTCGCACACGACTAATTATTCATAAGTAGATTCCGCTTGATATTGCCCTGAAAGATGCCTCTTTGAATTTTCACCTTGCTAAGGTCTGTCCTACTGCTATTATTATTATTATCATTATTATAATGATGATGATGATGATGATTCTTTATTTAATTTTATTTCGCCTACCAAATTTTGCATTAAAATGTTTGGAAATCATCTGAAACTCTGTCAAAAGAAATATTTTCAGACAAATCCGAAATAGATTTGAGCATCAATCGATAATAAAAGATTTGGATTTATAAACTAGAAGGAATGATTATTTTTGTTTTCTAGAAATTTCATCGCAGACTGTCCAACTCTCTTCGAGTACCTTTCAGCCCCGGGGTTCATACAATAAAAACAAAAAAAAAAGAAGAGACACAAAAAAAAACATATTCGCTCTGCCGAGTTTTTAATTCTATGCAACAATAGAAAATGTACTGTGCTTTAAGTGTTTCAATGCTACTAAACAATGGAATTTTTTGCCGAAATTCTCGGATGAATATGTTTGTAACGAAGAGTGAATGTGCGTGGGTGTAGTGTTCGTGAGAGTTTTTTCAATCATTGTGTGAGTGATTATGATTAATGATCATAATGCGTGTGAAGGAAAGAAAGTACGTGATAAAGTTTAATCAAAAACACGTTATCACCAACGTTCGTATGCACACGTTACGAGTGAAGTTATATGTTTAATTTCCGACCCAAAATTTAATAGGAACAACATTATTAAGTTAATGTGTCCCTACAGATCTCTTAAAGTTATCATTCTCCTGAAATGACTGAGTGAATATATAAATAACCAGTAATTTATGCAATACATTTTGACATGGCCATCAAAGCAGGTGTATCTTTTCAGAACGTTCCGCTTATTACTTTCAATATCAATCCGCAGAATCCGTCAGTGATAGGGTTAGGGTTAGGGTTAGCAATAAGTGAATCGACTTGTTAGTCTGCGCACGCGTATTGATATCAAAAGTAATCAGTGGACGGACTTGTGAGCGTACTGGACGTACTAAAAAAGTACAACCCCCATAGAAGTCAAAGAAATTAGGCGTTTCATTTTTTTTTACCTCCTCCTCCTACTCCTCCTCCTCCTTCTTCTTCTTCTTCTTCTTCTTCTTCTTCTTCTTCATGGCATGCTAACAGGAAAAAGTCACAAGGTTCACTGAGAATGTCATTTATGAGTTCATTCTTACTTCTCCATCAGTGTCCAGTGTGTCTTGTTTGTTTTACTTGGATGGTTTGTGTGATAGGTGTTAAGTGGTCGTACAGCTTCTTTTATATGTAACGAGAAATTTTTGAAAACAAATAGACACACACACACACACACACACACACACACACACACACACACACACATATATATATATATATATATATATATATATATATATAATATATTTATATATAATCATGCTTAATGCATAACCCTAAAAGTGTTTTGATCAGTAAAATATCTACACTTCACTATACACGCCAATGTCAGGCAATATAAAAGCATGTCAAGGATTATGCTCCCTGAATATATAAAAGTATAGATATGAGTACAGTTATATCTTATCATAATGGATATTGTGTGTCTATCTGTCTGTAACCGAAAATGTGTCACCACAAATGTCACAATTATGGTCTAGCTGTGACAGATTTGCCTCAAAATAGCCCATATTATTAACAAAACCGTGTTTAATAAATAATTACTTGGTGTTATTGATTTCTAATATTATTGTTTTATTCTCAAATGTATTAAATGCAATCCTATCTATAATTTGATATTGATATCAATTAGATTAAAGTAAAATAATTGTATTTTTTGTGTTTGTATTCAGTTTCATTAGTTTTTCTAATTCAATATAATAATTATATTAAAAAGTAAATACTTGTGTACGGAGGGCGCATATTGTTGTTATTATATATAATTATCATACGTTTTTTAAACTAATTATTGACAGTGAATGAAATAGATAGTTATGAACAAATATGAACAAACATAAATAGATAATGATACGTGTTTTAAACTAAATATTGATAATTTTATATTCCTTGAATATACCAAATCGATGGATAGATATCAACAGAGTGACATAGATAGACAGATTTGAAAATTGTAAGTTCTTTGCCTAAGCTAAAAATAAATGTGATAATAGAAGACAAGTATTAATTCATTGACCAAATAAAAGGAAAGTCATTAATTGATGGCATTATTCGATCGATGCTGGGGAGAAACACCTTGAAACAGAGGTGATTGTAAGTTGATGGAAATGGTTTAATTTGAACTTAAGGGAAATTAACTAAGATAGTATGTTGTTTTATATATTGGACGATGTGTCGATCGCGAGTCGTAGAGCTTCAGGAATTTTCCCGAGATGTTATTGTAGATATGGAACCGTACGTAATACCGGGTTCGGAAAGACAGGGGTTCATTTGGATATATATTTAATTCATATCGAGTGGCTGAATCGATTTGCAGCAGTAACAATAGAATGCAGGACAATATCAAGTGATATTTCTGTAATTGGAAAGGCACAGACAACCTCTCTCTTACGAGCGCCCTCACACGCCCTCTTTCAGCCTCCTACTCTTTCGGTCTACCCCTCTCACAGCCTCCCCCTCTCTCTTCCTTCCCCTCTCCACAGCCTCCCCCTCTCTCGACCCCCTCTCTCCCTCTCTTTAATTAACTTCGACAGAAGACATCGGCACTATTTGAAGACGCGCATTCATAAATATTTCGCAATGTTTGCAGACGGAAATAGAACAGGGGCGTATAGTCGGCAGCGTTCGCGCCAGGTGCTACAAACGAGAGGAAACTTTTGTGATTTAGACTTTATAATTTCTGTCTTTATAATGCAAGCAGAATTTGAATGGCTTATTCTAAAGAAACTGATTATTGAAATCTAACTTTGGATAGTGCGTCACAGGCGACACAACAACAGAAAGTCAGAGATCCATTCTGTTGGCTTTCAATTAGATTTATTACGACAAAATACCCCCGTAAGTTTACTTAGCAACATCATCATCATTATCATCATCATCATCATCATCATCATCTACTGTATTCTGCCGTTGTAGTAGTTTAAAACATTCCACAGCTGCATTTTTAACGTACTACCTTTGAGATATGCATGGTACTAAGAAGTGTAACACGGTCTTTAAAACAGAAACGGAATTATCGAAATCACGGAATTACCAAAATATCCAATGTGTTTGAGCATGAAACCCGAATTCGGGGTGTGGGGTAGAAAAATGAGGGTCATCAGGTATATTTAATTTAACACTATCTTAGCTACTCACATTTATGACCCATTCATACTTACAATAAACGCATTCGTTCGGTCTCTTTCCGTACTAACTTGAACCAAAATATCACATCCCCACTGAGGGGTAACCTCTTTAACTGTTCTTTTCTTTTGGTTTTGCTGAAGGTGATCCAAATTGAACAACAATCCAATCTTTTTAAGCGTTGTAATATTTGCTTAGCTGGCTGGACTAACTCTACGACGCTGATCGCTACTTTGGTCGTGCACTCTATATATTAGGAGAGCTTTCACTTTTTGTTGACTTGGGAGATTTTTTCTCTGTGTGTTTTTTTCTTTTTTCTTGTCATTTTGATCCCCTTTATCGATGGTCCTAAATAAAGCTTTAATGGCTGCAACGTTATTTGGTCGGCCATAAAGTGGGAGAAAATAGAATTGTTCTACTTCTTTTTTTTCTTTTTTCCCAACAGAAAAAAACAATTGGACTTGCGATAATCCTTTAAAAAAACTAAGTATGGACTGCAAATAAAAATTGGTTTGATTTTGGCAAGTGCCACCCAAAAAACTCTAGCTCGTTTTATAAAATAAATAAATTAATTAATTAATTAAATTATTATCAATTATAACAAATACATACAATCATTATTAATTATGATGAATAGATAAAAATTCTCATGGAGAGTGAATGTTTAATAGCAAAGTACATAAAGAAAACTCTCAGTACGAAATATTGGAATACTAAAAAAATACAATTTCAAAATACACAATAACAAATTATATTATTCCAAGGAATGTAAAAAGGGAAAAAATTTAATGTTTTATTGTAACTACTCTAAAAGAGATAGATAAATAGAAACCATTAATAGGTTGTATATTGGGATATATGTTAAACGGGGAAAAATAAATAAATAAATAAATATGAATAAATTGAAAAATAAAAACATCAGCAGTTATTGTTCTGTCTTTGGAAACATTAGTGAGCCAACTGCTTGTCATATTAATCTACAACAATCGAGAAGTCTTTTGAGCTGACTCCGTGATTAAGCGAGTGATGTCTTCTTTTCCCTGCCTATCAACTCCTGTTTGGTTAGCTTAAAGACCCAATTTCATTCGGCTCACAATGAGTCCACCATCCGCTCCTTCAGCTCTGCTCAACATAGAGATATATGCGTAACTACTCTCGCCTTAGTTCTAAATCTCATATTCTAAAAAATTATAATTTCAAATACATAGTCTTCTCAAGGAAGAAAAAAATTATAATATCACTCTCAACATCAATCTATCTAAAAACTCTTAGTATATATATATATATATATATTATTCATCCCCAGATACAGTGTGTCAACGTTTATATCTCATCAGTGTGGCTCGACTTTAACAGCTACTTCTAGCCGGGAGCGAAACCCGTCTGAATTTTCGTATGTCGAGCTCCTTACCCTCACGGCCGTCGACAACTTTGTTCGTGGATGACTAATATATATGCTCTCAATACCCGGTAGAGCACTGTAGAGGAGACATGAATTGAACTTTCACCATTTAGCGTAAGGCATTTCTCGTTTGTTGTTTACAGACTTGGTGATTGTAAACATACATCTTCGTAAGTATGTACCTCACGTAAGAGGCGAACAATTAATTGGTTCATACTTACGAAGATGTATGTTTACAATTACCAGAGAACTCAAGTCTGTAAACAACAGACGAGTAAATGCCTTACGCTAAACGGTGAAAGTTCAATTAATGTCTCCTCTACAGTGCTCTACCGAGCATATATATTAGTGATTGATAAGTTAGGGTAGCGCGGAAATGAAGTCAGTGGCGCTTGTTAATGACAGTTTCTCGACTGCAATTTTTAGAACATGTGCAATTGGTTTTGAAAATCACATCGGCGAAAAACTATCTGTTACCAAACGCCGTTGACATCATGTCCACACTACTCTAACATATATATATATATATATATATATATATATATATATATAATTCTGTCTCTTATCTGTCTTTATCTTTTCCTCTGCTCCTGTCATGCTGATATATCGTATTAAATGTCTATTGAACCTGCCATGAATATCTGTAATTATTGTGCCGGTTTCGTGACTTTGAAAGAAAGTCCTTTCTTATTCGACTTATATTGTAACTTGAAGGCAGAAGGTGTGGATGAGGAAATTAATTTGCAGCAATAAACAAAATCTCATTAAACTTTCCAGACACGCATAAAGCTACCCATTCCCGATTTGTGGTTTTAATTAGATGCCTAAAGGCGGAACCACATTGATACCTGACGGTATAAACCCCGTCGGTGGGTTATTCGCATATTCTGGCTGTATCCCCTGCAGAGGGGTAAGACTCCTTCAAAAAGGGATGTCCTGGATAGGACACTAAACTGAACCTGATGGTTAGGCTCAAGTTATGGAGATATGAGGAGTATGGTGTATCTTTTCATTGCCATTACTCCCAGGTTCACTCTGACCCGGATTGGTATTGTGTGTTAGGCTCTCATCTATGGTTCAAATAGATCTGTTTAAAAAAGAATTGATATCATATAGATTACTTGATGCCATTTGTGGGATTGGAAATAACTCTGACCGGGTACAAGTGTTATGCTATGTTAAGTATTCTATGTTATTTTTGTCAATAACATCCAGATGATTGTCATTTTTTGTCAATAACCCCCAGATTATTGTCACTTAGAACTGTAATAAATCAACTCTTATATCCATTGAACTAAAATGAAGAAATAATCGCAATTCTAAATAGTAAGCTTAATTTCAATTCCTTGACGAAGCTGTTGGAATTTCACATGGCACTAATACCCTTGGGAAAGGTATGAATCCAATTCTCCCTCCAGCTATGGGTAAATAGCGGGGCAGACTGGACTCTAACCATGGCTAAGTAACCAGTCTAGGAGAAGGAAAACTCTGAATTCAAACCTGTTAAACTCCGCTTAAGAAATTGACCTTGTGTCGCATCCTGCTCGCGCGGAGGGGTTGGTAAATATATATATAGTAAGCTTATTTCACTTACTTTCATCAACCAAGAAAAAATGAATCTAATTTTGGGAATAGTAAAAATAAGGAGACTTTCGAAATCCATACAAATATTCATGTAAACCAAACATTACAAGCCACAGTGTATTCGGGTTTGATCTGATGGAGCGACGGAGATGTTACCGCCATGATTCATTCTTTCAACAACGTTATCATCATTGCAAATAGAAATATCTTATGCAATATTTATTGATTTATAATGGAACAAACAAACCGTGAGGTTAATAGATCTTATAATCTATCGTAAAGGGAATTCCTGTTTACTTATTTAAAGTATTTATTCGTTTGATATAATATCGTCTTGAGCATTAAAGATGTTCATTATTCTATCAATTATTTGGACTAATACCATCGGCTTTGAAGAAGCAACATTAATGTTAAATATAGACAAAGAATTAAACCAAGTGTGGAATTAAACTCCATATGAAAAGCAGAGCTCAAAAAGATTAGATTCAACCACAAAGACCGTTCATTTTACTAAATTAGCATATACATTGCGCTTCTTCTTTTTTCCAGTGAGAATCGAAATTTATCTCGTGAGTTCGAGATATTTAAATACTCATCCGTGTTGTTTCCATTAAGGAAAGAAAAAGAATTCAGTAACATTTAAGGACGATTGAGTAGTTTTATGATAAAATACAAGAATAGTAAATGTTGAATAGTATGACTACTAGTATTATAGAAGGATGACTTATTCCTTCTATAAACCACGAAGGCTGATATGTCCTCAAACTGTGCAGTATAAATGGACAGTCCCATGAAATAATGGGATCTTCTACAGACAAGGATTGAATTACAGAAGTTACCTCCCCCGAAGATATAAATAGCCAAGTTGCCACGTTTGATACTGAATAAAGTAATTGTATATCAATACTTATACTTCGTGGTGGTTACTTTACAAAGCAAAGAAACCAAAATAAACCAAACCAAAATGGATGCATGACATTTCAGCTAGAACTCGACGGCTTCGGAGATTGTCTATCATTTTAATAAAATTAACTCATATTTATTGGTTTATTCTGATTTAAACAGAAATATTTTTTTATACAAAAAAAACATGGGTGATAACTCCGATAAGAGCATTTTTCTGTATCTGTCGGAGTAATTTATTCAACTAAGTAAAAATATTTAGTTTTTGTTTTTTCTAAAAGAAAAATATGGAAAAACTGTACTATGTTATTTTTTAATCTTTTTATGCCGACAGTTACTTATAAGGATAAGTAATATTTTAGGTCGACTCCATATATCTTTTCAGCTTTCCATCAATTTCATATTTTAGACAACAACTCCAGATTGACATAACAAAAGAAAATTAAAGTAAAACGAAATAGAAATAAAAGAAGATTCTAACCTACAGAATATTTCGTTGCCGTCTACAAATCAGATTAAAGCAATGTTATTCCATTTACTCATGAAGCTCAGCTGTCAGGCGAATTAGAATAAATATATCAGATTAGCCGTTGAATAGTATGACTACGCAGAACGTATAATTCCCAATGCACCTAGATTATTGATATTAAAACATGTATTCAGTCCATGCAGCCGCATATCGATTGAAGCATTTTCTAAAACAAGTATTTCGAACAGTGTAAGTAAATCTTCCTCGTTTTGGTAAATAATTATACATGAATATTCATTCAATATTTAATTCAATATTAAAAATATAAAACACTTTAACGGGAGTGGGAACTTACCTCTAAGGTATTATTCCTACCAATCCCTTCAATTATTTATTCGTATAAATGCTTTATACTTAAAATAGAACATAAAAAAACAATTAAAAAAATAATAGATCACGAAATGGAGTAATTGTATTATTTTGATTTTTCGGGCTGTAGTATATAAAACACTTCGTTTCAGCCGTTGTACCCTCCGGCCTTCTTCAAGTGTCTATTGTCTATCCAATCATAGCAATGATTCAACTTGGGATATCATTTTGAACAGTTTGACTGTTGAGAAAATGAGACGTTGAAGAAGTTATGAGCATCTCATTCAAATAATGACGTCATTGTTTTTTGCACGCCCATCAATCCGAGAAGCATCACAAGAAGTGTCACTTTTTTTTTTTAAATATACATCATTTATTGCCTTTTCATGTATAATTCGAAGGGTAAAATCCAATGGCATCAGTTATTCTCCGATATTTTAATCTTAAAGTAATTTACAATAAAAACAATTTAATATAGCCTTTTCAATTATTGCCTCCCATATTGTGCTAATCTCTATACTAGGTCTACTCAAGGGGTCACTGTAGTCAAACAAATACGCTGTTTCCTTGAGAATTGCATAAGTGTGTTAAAAAACAACAACACAATAACATATATATATATATATACATATATATATATATATATATATATATATATATTATATATATATATATATATATGCATACAGGCATAAATACACATATCTATATACGCATTAAATTTTACTTAATACTTTACTTAATAAAAAAATTCAAACAATTTAATTCAAACCTAATGGAGAAAGAGCTGCTGATGCGTTTGAATCCTAAACTTACTTCTATTTTAATGGGATTCTGAGATGAGAAAATTTAATCTCATCCTGAAGGCCGAAGAGCTAGGTCCTAATCCTAAGCGGAGATATGTTGAGGGACGATTTAATCTGTCATATCGCGCAAATATTTTTATCTTAGGTAAAAGTGCTAATCCATATGTATGCATTCAACTAACCCCTCCACACGAGCAGGGTTTGAGACAAGGTCAATTTCTTAAGGGGAGGGGGTTAACAGGTCTTAATTCTGAGTTTTCCTTCTCCTAGACTGGTTGCCTAACCAAGGTTAAAGAGCCCAGTCCACCGTACTATCTAACCATAGCTGATGGAAGAATGTTTGTGTTCATACCTTTCCCAAGCGTATTAGCACTATGTGAAAGGCAAACAGGATTTGAACTCGGTTCAACGATAACCATTACACCACGCCCCACCACTTATCTATTTGTAAATGAACCAGCCATTTTTATGGGTACTGTGTTAGTTGTAATAAATTCAGAACCAAAAACATATCAATACACATTAACACACGCACGCACACACACACACACACATACATACATACATACGCACACGCAGAGGATTTGGAGGAAGATATCACCAGGCATACAACAGAATGGAAAAATCCTAGCAATAAGGTAACACCTCCAGAACTTAGCTTTCAGAAATTTTCTGACGAAGGGATCTTTATCCCGAAATATTAAGAATAAATCAAAGGTAAACGAACAACATCATAGTTACCTCATTTTTCTTTACACTTTCATTGTGATAGCCATCAGAACCAACCACTAAACCAATATAAACACAATGCTTCAGGCAAATTATAAAACTGATGTATCAATAATCATTTCTTGCCCTTTACATCGTGATGGAGCCGGAGAGGCGTTTTCTCTCTTCACCTATCAGATTTTCATGGATGGAATTTTTGTGTAACTATCTGATAATCCATATGACTCGGTTTTAGGATGGATCATCCAGATTTGCCCGTTTTGTTTGCAGCAGATAACAGGATTAATTCCTGACATTACGCCGCCAAGAAGACACATCCTCAGCCACTCGACTACATTTAAATTTGATGGGATTTTCTTATCAAAAATCGACTTAAACTCCGAAATTAGAAATCAAAGCCCAATAAATCCTCTTTTGTATAAGTCGTACATGGCCTTTCTGTTCGGGGATAATGCTCTTTAATATAATAAAGATGCACTACTTTTCCAAACAACATATCTTTATGATATTTTCCCAGCAATGCTTCAATATACCATTCCGTTTGACGCAAGGCTACTTCATGTATCAATGTTTTCATTAATCTACATAAGGTGGAAGATATTTTAATTCCTTGGAAGAATATATCGCCTATCTATTGCTTAGATATGGCGCATAGACCTCAGGTTGCTTACAGTACCTGCTATTGCCTAAGTGGTCACCCAACTAAGTATTAAAGAGGTTCTTCATTGTCTATGGCAGCCAACAACCAAATAAATTCATCATTGCTTATATTCGTTCATCTATCTGGAATTTGTGTTTGCAGTGTGACTTAACCGTAATATAACTGTTGATTTAATTGTTTACTTTAATGGGAAAACAATCAAAATGTGGAAGATTTGCTAATTTCATTGATTGTAATAGCAAGTCAAATACGTCACGAAGTTTGGGACTCGCGTTCATTGTACGTTCATAATTATATTTTTAAGTAGGTGTTAAGGAGTTGTTGTTTTTGTTTTTTTCGCGTGCCTATTGAATACGAACAGTTTTTAAATAGATTTATTTTACCCATAAATGAGACGATAACAGTTACTACCACTCCGCGTCAGAGTAGACTTTGGATTAATGGCAATAAAGACGTACTCTGCACTCTAAAGATCTCCAGGACAAGAGCCTCACCATCAGATATAATTTAGTGTCATAACCAGGACACCCATTTTAGTGTGTGTGGAGGGGTCTTACCCCTGTGCAGGGAATAAAGTCACCGGATTGAAAGTTCTGCTGAGAGGGCGTTTAACTGATTTGATGAAAGAATTCTAATTTATAAGTTCAGTTATAACTTTCATTGTCATTATCTTGTTGAGTAAGCGACAAATATTTTTTCATAATTTATATGGAGTTCGTAGGTAAATCTGTAATGAGAGGGAAGTCCCCGTGGCGTAGTGCTTAACGTGCTGGTCTGTAACATCATAGTAACGAAGATTGCAAAAAAGAGTTTATACTTCTCCGGCTTCTGGCGATTGTCAAAATAGCACTTCCAAAGCAGATATATATATATATATATATATATATAATATATATGTGTGTGTGTGTGTGTGTGTGTGTGTGTGTGTTGCTTTGGACGAGCCTTTTATGTGCACTATAACTCACAAGCGACACCAGATAATCAGTATTTACATTTTTGCATTTCATTCTGGACGGTCTCATTTTTAACGATGAGGAAAACGGGCGGAAGATTAAGTAACACCAGTACTAATATATAGATTGATTATTATTATTATTATTATAATTATTATTATTATTATTTATATTATAAATATCTTGTTTTAGCCGAGTCATTAGTTTTTCACCTGGCCAAGGTGTCGGTATTTATATAACCCGTTGGCCACGTGTAGCATGTGATACAAGATCGCAAAGGATCAACCTCGTTATTCAGTAGTAATGGATCTGCAATACGAGTTGCTAATCATTACACCACAATGAGACGGCCCATCTGACTAAGTTATGGGAAGTTGGTCATGTGGTCTTATCAAGACATGTCCTCTGATAGTGACAGTCATGAACATTTTTGTCCGAGTTACGTTACTCTTTATATTACAGTTTATCAATTTTTTAGAAATATTTATGTTTATCAAATTTAAGGTTTTTGCTTCTTTTTTTTTTAAATTTCTGTTCAATATTTTTTCTTCTCTCTCTATCCTTTGTTTGTTTTTTGAGTTTTTTTTATTTTTTATTTTTGTTTTTTTTCTATCACAGAAAAATGAATTGCAAGAATCTCCAGTCAAAATGAAAGATAAAGTTATTCCACTTGAACACCTGCTTATATCATCCATTGTGGTCATCTAACACCAGAGAATATTTGTTTTCCTAACTTAGAAATACGACGACGAACACCTGTATGTACAAAAAATATTAAAACTGAAACTGCTTAATTCTTTGCCTACTTTAAACCGCTTACAACGGCTCTCACACCAAACCCAAGAAAGGTACAGAAATTGATGGTTATTTTATCATAATTGAGCAGAAAGACTCAGATTACAATATTGAATAGAATACGTTCTGAAGTGAATACATAGTGAAATTTGAAATATCCCATCGTACAGGTAAAAAATACCAAGAAAATTTGGTACAGCTGTGGGAGAAATTTGGTCAGTAAGGAAGTAACAAGACAGAAATTAATTATGGATAAAACATTAATTATCTTCAAATCAGTTTATTTAGCATTCAACACAGTTTTTTTTTCTATTCAATTTAAACCATTCTTAAGTTTTCTTTAGATTGATTTAGTGATTGGCTGATTTAACGGCAATTCAACTTCTCTGGGGTTATTTCATGTACTGAGTTGAGGGAATTGCGTATATTATATGTTTATATGTACATTTTAATGTAGATTCTTGAATACTTTGCACACGGTTATATACTACCAAATATCTAATATAAATAATTTGCAAACAGATCCATTTGACTCATAGTGGGATATTAACAGGTACTATCACTCCCCGGGGGTAGAAGGAACCTGGGATTAATGGCAATGAGTGTATACTCCACACTTTCCAGATCTCCAGAACTGAAGCCTCACCTGCAGAACAGTCAGATTATTCTAAGCCCCACCAACAAAACGTTAATCATTTAGTCTTTTGAGTTATAAATATAGTCCATAGAAATATATTTGCAGCTATTTGCGGAAAATGATAGCTTGTCGATTGCCTCGATTTTCACGGATACAAAATTCGAGCAGTTTGTATGATTTGCTAAAAGTTTCAGGGGTCTATCCTCTACTCTCTGCGCGAATATTGCACTGTGGCAATGTCATAAGCTTTTTCAAATATATTTACTTCTTTAAATATATATTTACCAACCCCTCCGCACGAGCAGGATGCGACACAAGGTCAATTTCTTAAGCGGAGTTTAGCAGGTTTGAATTCAGAGTTGTCCTTCTCCTAGACTGGTTAACTAGCCATGGTTAAAGGGCACAGTCTGCCCTGCTATTTACCTATATCTGGACGGAGAATTGGATTCATACCTATCCCAGGGGTATTAGCGCAATAGGAAATGCAAACAGTTTCGTCGAGGAATTGAACTCGGTTCGAAGAGTCAATTTCCTATGACTCTAACGCACCTCCATATTTACTTCTTTAAATAATCTTACAAAAAGAAGTCAGTTACACAAAGCAAGCGAATGGGGAGGCTATTTGAAATCTGAATTTCTTGAAAATATTCTGCCACCAAAAATTTTTGTTGAAATTATAAACCTTGGATTGTAAAATTCTATTATTTTAATTTGTTCTTTTGCATTGTAACTTGATATTTTTAATTTGTTTATATCTGAAAAATGATTTAGAAAATCGAATTACAAAAAAAGAAAGTTATGAATTTTTTTAATGTTTCAGTATTTTGAGGACCTCCCTGTATAGGTTTCTTAACTATGCACAAGTCTTCATTTTAATTTTAATATTTTTTTTAACTTTAAAAACTTTAAGATTCCCTCTCAATACTTTTTTTTTTATCACAGCTCGTATTGGTTTTAATCTTTAAACATCTGATCTTTGATTATTTAGTTTTAAATAACTTACATATATTGATTCATCGACAAATCAAATAAACAACTTAGGGTATAAGTGCTAAGAGAAATGCAAATAGATAAATAGCATGGCAGACTGTGCTCTTTAGCATTGGTTAATGAACCGTTCTAGGAGAAGGAAAACCTTGTGTCACATCCTACTTGTGTGGGGTGGTGGTAAATACATGTACATTTGTTGGTTGACCTATGGCTAGACAGACGCATACACAACGATTGATATGATGTATGTTTTAAAGGCTTACTTATTTCAATTGAATAAAATTGGGAAATGGACACGGTGATGCGAGTTCAAATCCTGGACAAGACTATTTACGTTTCACTTCACGTTAATGCCATTGGGAAATACCTGAATCCATCTCTGCTACCCCTAATTATCGCTAAATAATGGAACATACTGGTATGGCAACCGGTATAGGAGAAGGAAAACTGAATTTAAATTCCGCTTTAGATTTAGTACAGCAATTGATCTAGAAATCTTTTTAAAAAACTCTAAATTTAAATCCACAGTAATCCTCTTTGAATTCGTCTTTGTGTCGCATCTTGTACGTGGTGGAGGGGCTGTGTAAATATTTTTTATACAATCTCCGTTTTGTCAGTGAGGTTGTTAATACTCGTAATGTATCTCCTACAGAGGGATAATGCCCGCCCAAGTGGGGATGGCCTGGGTATTACACGAAACTGCATCTGATGGTGAGGCGTTAGTCCTGGGAATGTGGTTATTGTGGATACTCCTTTATTACTATTATGGTACTATCTATGGGTCAATTATATGTTCAAAGATTATTCGTATTCAATAGGAATACCTGATACCCTATAACTGTAAATTGTATTAAGAATAGTTACTTGAAGCTATATTCTTTTTACTAAGGTTACAGTTAGTTAGTTAAACCATGCAAGCAAATATTATTGAATATTTACTTGAAACCATATGATTATTATATAATTTCGTCATTAAGGAATCTTTGGATTTCTTATAAATTTCCAGTCAATGTAAGAATAGTGTGTTGATTTAGCAGCAATTGGATTACATTCCAGATTTTCGTTTGCAAACAAGACTGATGGTTGAACAGAAAAAGTACTTTCACATATGACAAAGCTACGCAGTTATAAAGCTTTTGGAAGTCGTGTCCCAAGATCACGTCCACACAATACTCCGACAGTTTCCCGAAGCTGACTTTGTAATCATGTCCATTCATATGAAGGGATTCCTGACAATGCCCCGTTTTTGCAACCGAAACTGAAGCTGACGCCATTCCTATTTTAATGGTAGACTTGCAATGAACAGTGTTCAACAACTCTAGGATGTATATAGCTTTCGGGGCTACCACTGTCAAATAGACCATCGATCTCTCTACCATTTAAAGAAACCTTTGAAACTACCTTAATTAACTGGGGGGGGGGTAGCATCCTATACATTGTCAGCATAAAAAGACCAGTCACTAGGGAAAACATCAGATCAACAACAAATACGCACATAGTATCATGCCCTTTTACATTTTCAACAAGTTACTTCAGAAGGGGCCGGTTTAGCTCAGTCGGTAGAGCATCCACCTACGAATCACAAGATTCCGGGTTCGATACCGGCCCTCACTAACTCACCTTGGGGAGGGGGGGTAATCTGATCTGCCCGGTACAGCAGTATCTGATGGTAGGTGTGGCGCTCCATCTCATCAAAATAATCTCCCTGATCAATCACTAACAAAAAGGAGATAGAATATCTTGATGTTCAGCTGATACCGACAATAGGCCGAGTTTTATTCTTTTTTTTACTATTTCAGATGTTGGTCGTGGTATCCTACATTCGCAATAAACTCGTTCACACAGGCTATATAAACTGTGATTTACCCCGTTTCATTTTGTCGCTGAGTTTTGTTTTGCTAATTAAATCTTAGTACTTTTATTTCTATTCTGACTTGTTTTACTTAACATAATATTCGCCCAGTGACTCTCCGAGTTTATGTCACCTCGTAGCTAGCCGTTGGCTTGCGAAAATCTTATTAGATGTTTTAATAAATAAGTCGTCCAAATTTCGTATAGCCATGTCAAAATTTATACATCCTTCTATATATATATATATACATATCACCAACTCCTCCGCACGAGTAGGATGTTATACACGGTCAATTTCTTAAGCAGAGTTTAACAGGTCTGAATTCAGAGTTTTCTTTCTCCTAGACTGGTTACCTAGCTACGGTTAAAGAGCCCTGTCTGCCCTACTATTTTACCCATAGCTGGTGGATAGTAGTTGGATGCATACCTTTTCGAAGGGTATTAGCGCTATGTGAAATGTAAACAGCCTCGTCTAGGATTTGAACTCGGGTTGACAAATCCATTTCCTACGACTTTATCCATTTTACAACGCGCCATCCTTCTATATATTTGAACATGCTAGAACTTATGCAGATTATCCATTTTTAAGCAGAGTTTTGAATTCAGAGTTTTCCTTCTCCTAGACCGGTTGCCATACCATTGTTAAAGATCCTAGTCTGTGCCACTCTTTTATCCATAACGGGAGTTATAATAGTTGGAATCATACGCTTCCCAAGTGTATTAGCATTGCGTTAAATGCAAAAAGCCACGTCCAGGATTTGAACTCTGGTCACCGTGTTCATTTCCTACCATGATAACCATTACACTACGAGCGACCATGGTCTTAGTAAACGTTCCATGATTTTTGAAAATATCTGCCGTGGGTTCAAAGCAATGGGTGTCCGAAGAATTTTGTGATGATAAATTGTTGTATAGTGAGAAAAAAATGAAACGTACCTGGTATTTAAAGATTTATTTACACAAAAACCGAGTCGACTAAACACAGAAGGGATGTCCATTCCTTAAATAAAAAACAAAAGCAGTGTCCAGAAATTATATTCGCCCCCCCCACCCCACCCCTCGTAGAAGTTCAATTTCGAAAAAAAAAACAATCTGTCTTTTCTCGAGGTCACTCAAGTATTTCCTCTTACCTACAACTGTGGCACTCAACGCATTAAAATGAATACTCGTGGATGACTTACCTATTTATATACCTCTATAAGCATGGGGAACAAAGTTGTTAGGAAAGAGCAGCTGACAATCCGTTTGTCGCTGGTCATAATGTTTTGACTCATGAGTGTATGGAATAGGCGTAGGTATATTTATCAAGAAAGAGAGAAGAAAAAAATCAATAATCGAAGTTTCTATTTCCAGCTGCTATAGTTTAGCAATAAACAACGTAAAGGTATTTTACTCTTCGACCCGACGTCGTATTATAGAAACCGGATTTTGATCTAGCGTTAATTTCTTCTTCATTATGTTTGAAAGAGAAGAACACGTCTCAAACCATCTTCAGAGCAGCTGTCCAACATCGAGTGATAGAGTGAGGTAGATAACGCAAATCATGAACAATTATTTTTCCACCTGGCTGGTTTCCTCTCTCTGTCTGTTAGTCTGTATATTTGTCTTCTCATTTTTCCTCATTTTTTTTTATTTTTTTGTTCTTATTACATTTTCATCCTCGGTCTTTTTATCGCGGTGTCGGTTTGAAGAATTATTTCCAAACTGTATTTATTCAATCTTCATGCATTAACACCAACCGCAATCTAACGTGTAGTTGAAAATTTAATTTTTCATTTGAGGGAATAATAATAATAATAATAATAATAATAATAATAATAATAATAATAATAATAATAATCGAATCTGTGTTTTTCCTAGAAATAATATAAGATCATCTGGAACTTTAAGATACAAACGGATCACCTAATCCCGGACACGAGACCAGACTTAGTGTCAATTAACAAGAAAAAGAGAACTTGTTATCTCGTGGATTTCGCCGTCCCGTCGGATCACACGGATAATAAAAGAAAACGAAAAGATAGATATTCAGACCTTGCCAGAGAACTGAAAAACAATAGAACATAGATAAAGGTCGTACCAATTATAATGTGTGCCCTTGTAATGGTACCATAAGGTTTTGGTACAGAATCTGTGTGAATTGAAAATCAGCGGAAGAATCCATACCATCCAAACAAGAGCATTTGATCGGCGAGAATACTTAGAAGAGTCATGGAGACCTGAGGAGCTTTGCTATCACTCTCACTCCAGTGAGACCACACCTGCAAATTTTGTATGAAAAACTCTCCAGGAGAGAAATAATAATAATAATAATAATAATAATAATAATAATAATAATAATGATGACAGATCGATCAAATGACTAAGAAATTAATGACGATGCACAAGGCTCTACACCCTAGAGATGATAAAGATAGGCCATATGTATCAAGAATGAAGGTGGAAGAAATCTTGCCAACATAGAGGACTGTGTAGAGGCCACAATCCAAGAACTCGAAGAATACACAAAAAAGAGCAA
Source organism: Doryteuthis pealeii (assembly GCA_023376005.1). NCBI lineage: Eukaryota > Metazoa > Mollusca > Cephalopoda > Myopsida > Loliginidae > Doryteuthis > Doryteuthis pealeii. Next base: position 153,139,105 of record CM042139.1, read on the forward strand.
AGAAAGATTACTTATGGCTGCCAACAACAGCAGATGTAATATATGGACAAACAGAAAAACAACGAAAACTAGAAAACAAAAATGGGAAGAAAGACAATTATATGGCACTTCAAACGACAAATCGGAGAGGTTGCACATAAAAAGACTTGGACATGGTTAAGAAGAGGAAACCTCAAGAGAGAAACTGAATCACTAATAATTGCTGCACAAAATAATGCCATAAGAACAAATTATATCTAAACTAAAATTGATAAGACACAACAAAACAGTAAATGAAGACTGTACGGTGAGAGATAAGATTGTAAACCATGTATTAAGTGAATGTAACAAACTAGCACCACGGGAATACAAAGCTAGGCACGATTGGGTTGGGAAGGGGATCCACAGGGAATTATGCAAAAAAGTAAATTTTGACCATGCAACAACATGGTATATGCATAAACTAGAATCTGTTCTTGAGAATGAAATGCATAAAATTCTCTGGGACTTTGAGATAAAGACGGATCCCCATATACCAGTCAGGAGACCAGAGCTAGTGTTGTTTAACAAAACAAAAAGAGAACGTGTCAACTGGTGGACTTAGCAGTTCCAGCAGATCACAGTGTGAAGCTGAAGAAAAATGAAAAGATGGCTAAATACCTGGACCTTGCCAGAGAATTGAAAAAGTTGTGGAATATAAGAGTGAAAGTGATACCAATTGTAGTTGGTGCACTTGGAACGGTCCCAATAAACTTGGAAAAGAGTGAAGGATCTGGAAATCAGAGGAAGAATTGAGACCATCCAGACTACTGCACTGCCGCAATCGGCTAGAATACTCAGAAGAGTCCTGGAGACATGAGGAGACTTGTTGTTAGTCAGCCTCCAGTGAAATACCATCAGCTTATGCTGATGTGAAAAACTCAAGAGGAGTGAAAAGAATAATATCATTATCGGTATTGCAGTCTCGAAAGACCATACATTTATAGTGCCCTGGCGTTACGTTCTAGCACAGTGTCTTCTATGACAATGAAGGCCAACGTTTGAAAAACAGTTTAGACCACAGATGGCGCATGTAAAGGCTGGTCTTGAATATGTTGATGGTGTGTTGGTACTCTGTTGTTGTTCCTTCCTCTTTGTTCCATGGTGTTGCGCCAGGTTGACTTCAGACATGAATAACTCGCTACAGAGAGCCTGCCGCCACTGAAGACGGTCCTGAACCAAATTTTCCCAGCTGACAGAGTTGATGTTAATGGACTTGAGATCTTGCTGGCAGACATCCTTAATTCGCAGCTGGGGTGACTAATCTGTCTCTTGCTAGATGAAAGTTCCGTATAGAGGATGTCTTTTAGGATCCGCCCATTATCCATCCAGCGGACGTGGCCCGGCCAGCAGTGACGCCGCCGGATTTGCCGGATTTTTGGTTGTTTCAAACATTTGAATTACAAATTCTGCACCTAATTCTCTTACATCTAGTAAGTGATGCATTTTTTTCGCTGCACTTTTTCGACTGGTCAACTAGGTTTTATGCCATATTTTGCAGTGACGAGAGTACACTAACGATATTTTTTTACATTTTTTTAAAATTGTATGTTTTATTTTATTCATTCACATTTCGTTTGGGATTTCTTTTTGTACATAAAATCGTACATATGGGATTATATTAAAAATTCATAGACTGGTATGTTTTGATGAGTGTAGTGCGAATTTCTTTTTAATTAAAACGACATAATGGTGAAAGAATTATCCTCATATGTTTTTGCGTGAGTAAATAGAACTAGTTAAGTTAAATTTAGGATAGTTATAGCCAGCCTTCATCTGCTCTTGTTGTGGCCTTGTGCCAAATTTGTTGTAATATTTTAGATCAATAGATTATCGTACCCACCAGACCAGAATGTTGCAGACCATATGTTTACTTTTATGGGATGAACTTTAAATAAATATAACATGACCGTCAATTCACGCTGAAAGCACTGGTTCCCACTAGATTTCAGAAGTTAAGCAGCGATCCACCCGTTCAGTACTTAATTGGGTGATCACTTAAATAACGTCAGGTACTGTAAGCAACGTGAGTCCTTCTTTATAGAATGGCTTGATTTGGCAATAAATGACCCGAAAAGGGTTGATATACCCTAAAACAAAGATCAAACTAAACCTGTAAGCAACGTATAGCATTTCTCGTTGTGACTTATTAAACGGTTGCAATGACAACAGTTCAACCATCACTCTACCTCAACCATCGAATCGAAATCTGACACAACACAAAAAAACAAATTAATCTAACCAATAAAATCACCTTCCTCACGGGGCGCTCGTGGGAAATGATTATGGTCGAGTTTAAATTCTGAACGGGGCCGTTTGCATTTTACATAGAGGCTAACACCCTTGAGAAAGGTATGAATCCAACTGGTAGTTGCCACGACCCTATCTAGCAACTTCGACCAATTCTTATCCAGCTGGGCATCGGGACCGAACCAGACGCCGAACATCTGGCACGGCTAGTCCGTCTAACTGAAGGGAACCCAAACCCAAACCTAAACCCACCGACTTTTCACGGTTACTTTTGGCCCCTGATACATCCTAGTACCTTTCAAACGCTTTGCTGATCTCCATCTTGTTATGGGTAAATCGTAGGAAATGCTGGGATCTTTAACCCTGGTGTGGCAACCATTCTAGGAAGGAGAAGGAAACCTCTGGATTTCGAAACAAATTTGACTGGGGATCACCTTCGAATATTAAATTCTTAGAAAATATAGCCATGAATACGGATGCGGGGACGGCTTAAGCCACATCGGGTGAATGCCTTCATACACTCACAAATGCACGCGCACACATACTCACACATACACACACACACAAACCTTCATCCTTGAGGATGGCCTCGAAGATGCTGTTGATGCCGCCTCGGAAGTGACTAATCTTCCAGCTGAGTATGTTGACCTGATGAAATCATTTAAGTTCAAACTCTGACTGCTAGAACCAGTTATAAAACCACAACGACATCAGCACGAATCAAGCCAAAACTCCTGTTTCTGAAAATAAAAAAACTCCCAACCAACACGTGGACGACGATTTTAGGCTCCTGTCCTTACAAAAAATAAAAAGACACAGCACTCAAGACGTAGACGATGATATTAGGCGTCCGTCTTTCTTATTAAAACAAAAAGAAAAACAAATATCAGTACAGTTGCCCTGCATATACTGTTTTATTTACCTCCGTTGCCTTTTCAGTACTGAAATAAAATAAAAGTAAAAATAAAAGTAGCTCTTTGTTGCTTTCATTTCACAAAATTGGTTTTCTTTTTTGTCTTTACTCATTTGTTTATTTATGTTTTGGGTTTGTTTGTTTTTGTTTTTTTGGGGGGTACCTTTTACGACTCTGTTTCACAGCCATAAAGCTTCGATATTGACTTGTATAAAACGTGATTCTGGTTAAAAGCTTGTTCAGGTCATCCATGAACGTTTTTACACAGTGGCTCAGAGGTTAAATAACCATTGAATACAAGCTGAGTTGTAATATTAGCTTTTGGTTGGTTGCTTTGTCTTATACGCCTAATAATGTTTCTGTCGGTATTTTGTAGATGATGGGTGGGCAAGTGGAAGATTGGTTGAATAGTAAGACTTCAAATAAAACGGAATAAAATCAATGAAGTGGTTCGAGAGAGGCCATGAAACCTGGAAGTGCAAGACAAGCCGAGAACAAGACGGAAACACTTCAAAGGCCGGAATTGACCGGCCGGCTTAAGATTCCCCTGTTTAATCCGACTGATATTGCTATTAACTGTTCGAGACCAATAAAAAACCGCGATGGTAGATATATGGGCCGGCGAGAACCTTTTCATTTAAACACACACACACACACACACACACACACACACACACATGTTCACTTGCATACAGATGCACACATTCCATACGCGCATGCCATGGTTACAAAGTGAGATTAGATAAAAGAGAAATGTAAAGGTCTTATGAGAAAAGAAGAAAAAGAAGAATTGAAATATACATATATGAATAGATAATGAAAAGTTCTCAACCAAATAAGACAGAAATTACATTTTATTTTCATTTCTTAATTATACTTTCGTTCAGAGGGTTTAAACAAACTGCGGAAACAGTTTGCAAGGCGTGTTGAAATACAGCATTGATATATGGAAAAGCATATATGTTTATGGCTCTAGATAATTCTCTTTTTGGTTAAACCGAGAACTTTTCAACACTATCGTATTTATATATATATATATATATATGTGTGTGTGTGTGTGTGTGTGTGTGTGTGTGTGTGTGTGTGTTTGTGTGTGTGTACACATATATATATAATACTATATATTATATATATATAATAATATAATATATTATATATAATACTATATATACTATATATAATAATATAATACTATATATATATTACTATATATATCACTATATATATAATACAATATATATATGTGGGGGTGGAGGTGTAATACTATATATATATTATATAATACTGTACCATCTATATATTAGTACTGGTGTTGCTTAACTTTTCGACCGTTATCATTTTGCAACACCCTCTGGCTCAAAGTGAAACCGTCTAAATCATCCAAGATGAAATGCAAAAATGTAAATACTGATTATCTGGTGTCACTTATCCGCCGAATTCCTATTTCTTATGAGTGTCGTCACCTCAACTAAATAATGGAGCATTCCGTTTTTATCAGAAAGAAAGAAAGGACATGTTACACAGAAAGAAATTTATGAGAAAGAAAGAAAGAGAGTTGGAGAAGATAGAGGGAGGGTATGTGAACGCGAAAATAATAACACTAATCTATTTCAATCGATGATGAATAGAAGGAACGAAAAACAGAGTGAGAGAGAGATTTAAATCCAGATTAATATCCTTTTTACATATTGAACTATTTGCAATGGCTCTTAAGTCAACATATCTAACGTTGTAAATAAAAAATTATCATACTGGGGTATATCCACAGGTCCTGCTAGTATATATGTAAATCATATGACTATATATATATATATATATAAATAATTATATATATTATATATATATATATTATATCTATATTATATATTTAATATATATTATATATATAATATATATATATATATAATATTTATACTTATATTTATAAATAAATTTTCTATACGTATTGAGCACTTAATATTAATGTTAATCGCTGACTTTACTTCGTACCATATTTTAAGTCACCTTTCCAATATAACATTATAATATAATATATATGAAATATGATATAAAGAAAATGAAAAACACAGGTTTAATGGGTTAAGTTTATTGCTCGACGCTGCAGTGTTCGATCTATTAATTAGATCATCTTCAGGGCATAAGATAAGAAATTATTCATCACAGAATAATGAGAAAAGCGAGTGGTAATCCGTCATTCAGTCTGTTTAAAAATTTTTGAAGTTTGAAAAAGGAGACGGTTTTTGAAATATGACATCAAATATTCTATTTTATGGCGTGAGTATGTGGCGCTGTAAGTGTGTGTATTGAAAGGAAACATTGTGCATTTTTTAGGTATGTGGTTGTGTGTGTGTGTGTATAAATTTTTTTCTGTTGCGATAAACGACAGCGGAAGTGAAAACTCAAGGGTTGTGTGTGTGTGTGTGTGTGTGTGTGTATTGGTAAGAGGTAGGGAGGAGATGTCATGAAAAGAAATTTTCATGTTTTATATTAAGAGAAGAGAGGAAGTTTAGGTGTGTAGGTGTGGGGTTGGGGATTTAAAAATGAAAAGTTTTTATTTATTTTATTTTATTTATTTTATTTATTTTTTTATTTTTTATTAGAAAGAGTTTTGTATTGTTGTTTTTATAGTTGGTACTGATTATTTGAAGATTAATATATATTAATATTACAATTATGTATAAGTGAATGAATTATTGTTATTATTATTGTTATATTATTATTATTATTATTATTATTATAGTTTTTTATATTTAAATACATTTATTGTTATAATGATAATTATTGTTATAGTATATTATATTTATTATTTTTTATATTTTTATTGAAATTTTGTTATTATTGTTATTGTAATTTAATTTATTAAATTGTTATTATTAAATTATTATTTTATTATTATTATATTTTTATTCTTGTTATTTATTATTATTAAATATATTATTATTGTTATTGTTATTTTTTATTATATTAATATATATTATATTATTATGTTATTATTATGATTATTCTGATGACAATTGTGTGCTAGTGAATGTTTATGCAAATAGTGTTAGTGTGGTTATAATTATGTGAAAATAATTATTGGTTAATAAGGATGTATATTTTTGATTATTATTTTATCAGTAGTTATATTGTAATTGTGTCAATAGGGAGTGTAAATGTGTGGGGTTTAAGGGAATATATTATATATAATTATTATAAAAAATATATTATTATTGTTGAAAAATGTTGGTTAAATAAGTAAAGTGTAATAATCTGTTGTGTGTTGAGATCAAATGGAAATTATCATGTTACTAAATAAGTGTGTGATCTAAGAAAATTGTTGGTGGTCAATCTTGTAGGCATATATTGTTAAATAATGCAGCCATTTTCTGTCTGCAAGTTTTGTCCTTTGTTTTTTAGTATTGTCGGATTATTTTTGTAATATCTGGCGAAAATTGGCTGATGTATTTGCCATATGTCATAGACCAAGTACTTTCTGCCCTATCGTGGGCCATCTTCAAGGTATTTTGAAACGTACAACAATGGGCTATTCTATTTTCCATTTATATAGGTTGTGTTTATTATTATATAGGTTGTGTTTATTATTGTTGTTTGTTATTATTATTATTGTCATTATTATTACTACTTTTGCTATTATAATTTTATAGTAATTATAGGCATTTTAGAATGTTGGTGCTATTATCAAAGTTTATTTTGTTTATTTTTGGATTTGTGTGTCTAATATGCAGTGCTTCTAAGATTTTTAGTCGTTGTTTACATGGTTGTGTTTATATAACGAAAAACAAAGGACAAAACTTGCAGACAGAAAATGGCTGCATTATTTAACATATATATATATATATATATATATATATATATATATGACAAATGCTAAATCTTTTTTCAATTGAGAGTCTTCTCTTCGCCCTCCGCTTCATTTGTAATGGCTTCTGTCTCATTGGGAATTTTGAGAACTAATTCGACTTCAGAAGATGGAAGATAAAGTATGTCGGTTTAACTGGACTGATTGAATCTGGATTTTCTATAACTTTCTTGTGAAACACTATGAGCCTCCTCGGTCGAGATATTGATTACCACATAATGTTTCAAACGATAGTGTCGACATATTATCAGTAGAAAGTGAATATAGATTGACGTAGTTTTCTGGCTTCCTATTGTGACATAGAATCAAAAATTAAAGGTAATGGAACGAATTTTTGAATGACAAAGTTTTACCCCGAGGTCATCCAAAGCGGGATTCTGATTGGCTTAGGAAATCACGTGATTAGATTAGCCTTTGTAATTTAGTTCAGAGTAGAGCTAGCGTCTATAGGGACAAGATGTATGTTGCGTATCTGTGCTGATTCTCCTTGTTAAGATGATATCGAGAAATTGAATAAATTATGAGTAGACAAAATATGTCTCCGTGTTCATAATCTATAGGAATAGAAACGGGAATCAGAAACAGAGAGAGATGACTCCGATGAAGAAAAGATCCAGCCCCCCCAAAAAACCAAAACTGTCCAGCAGAAGATTGAAGACCTTAGAATATAATAAGTATGTGGTATATGGTCCCTCTGACTGGGTACATATAAAGTCCAATGTGCATATTTGTATAGTTGCAAGCATGGCCAAATAAACAGAGTAGATATTTACCCAACCTGTATACTAGGGTTCGCAAGTGACACAAGTTCGAAAGTATGGGGCATCCAGCAAGGACTCTGCTTGTTAACCATTGCACCACGATGTGACGCCTTGGTTAGATAAGCAGAGTCTAATTATATCTATGTAGTCTAGGGCATGTATATGTGTCTGTAGATGTAAGGGTTTCTGTGTTGAGCTGTGTGTGTCTATGTGGAGTTACACATATCTATGCGAGTATTTGTGTGTGACTGTGTGGAGAGTGTGTGTATTTATGGTAGCGGTAGAGTGGACGAAATGGTCAAAAATTCAAAAGGCATTGAAAACGGCTTTTATTATCCAAACGGCTTTTTGGCAATAACTGGTAGAAAAAAGAGATTAGCCATTTAGGTATCTGACGTTGTGTCCCGTAATGAATGGGCTAAGTGGGCAGCCACTTGATATATGAAGAGCAAGGCGAGAACGGGAGACTAACTGAACAGACGATATCAGTGTTGCATAGGCCTTCTTCGCTACTCTGAATCGTATACGTTGCTGGTATACAGCGGAGATCGTTGCTAACCCCTAGGCGACGCACCCAGTGGTCGCTCAAATGAAATCACAAGGCATGCTCTATGTAGTAGGAGATTTGACTTTATTTCTCTCATCTCGGCTGTACGTGGTGTGTGTGGGTGACGGCATTGATAATGGGCACTACTACTGCTGTGTGGTGGAAGGTGGCGGGCGCGCCTCACTGCTCTCTGTCAGCGATCGACCGTGTCAGCGGTCACTCAGTCCGCTCTGTTCGCCGTCTCTCTTGGGTCTGACTCTGGGCTGACTGATGACCGCTTAAGTATTGACGACCCCCACACATCCTTTTTTTCCTTGACCGGAAGTCCTTATTTCCCTTTCCAGTCTCTTTGTTCAATTTTTCCGTTTGTACAGAGGAAGTCTTTTGTTATACTAGACTTTCTGTCTACCTTATCCATTGTCTTCCCAGTTCAATTTTTCCTTGTCTTTTCGTACTTCCCGCGCAAAACAAATGCGACTATCACCAAACCATAACATACCTCACTAACCCTTTTTTCAAAAATCTTCCTTGTGAATATTTTTCCACGCCCGTCACCACACCGTCACCACACCACCGAGTACATACATGATTTTTAAAACAACAAATTACAAGAACAACAACAAAAAAATACATGCAATTACATTTTACAAATCGTTTACCAAAATTGGCAACCCTGAGAGTGTTCATGTCCATTATTCCCTTCTTTTTTTTTCATAAAGTTCGTGTTTTTTTTTTGTTTTTGTTTTTTTGTTTTTTTCAAAGACCAGAACAAAAGTTCCTGTAGACATCAAGCAAATGACCCTCGACAAAACCATGTGTATCTCCGCTCGAGTATGACACCTAATTTTCCTTTACATTCAAAATTCGAAACTATGTTTTTCATGCAACAAGAACATTACCTATAGTTGTTAATAAAAAGTCTGATGATAAAACGAGATGGGGATGAGTTACATTTTTCTTTTTTATAAGGGCCCGATTCTAGCTATTGGTGAAGGTATGCTATTTTATTTGGCTAGCTTTATCGTTTCCAGTCACTAACTTCTAACTGCAGCATTTCTATGCTGTGATGAGCCTTCATTTCCCATACGCTTTGTTCTACTCTTCCTTGACCTTGCTATCCACATTTGGATCCGACATCTCTCAACCAAAATTTCCTGGAGACCATTCCCCAACATCATAACCAAATACTCATAATCCTCAAAATACTACAGAAAATACCGGGGCACGGATCTTTACCGTTTCTCTTCTATTCCTCTTTTGGACCCCAAACTCATTATGATTCAAAATTATTCATCAGAAACACAGGGGCAGGTCACTCGCCATTTCTGTTATTCTGATTTTTTCAGAACCCCAAAACTCATTCCGACATATCGGAATCTTAAACTCAGAGCGCAGAATATCTTTCCGAAAATACGGTAACCACATGGGACGCCCAACAAGGAAATCGTAATTGGGAAAAAAATCTCCATACAATTAAGCACAAGTTCCGAACTCGATCCAGAAAAATTACAGCAAGGCCACAAAATTCACAAATAAAATTTTCTAAAACCTTCAATAAATTTTAGGTACACAAATAAAATTACCAAGACCAATCCTTGATCAATTATATTAAACTTTCGGGAGAAAAAAATTCCCAAAACCGAACATACTGACAAAAAGTAAAAAGATTACTGTATCATATATTCATTTCTATTGGGCTCCACTCTTAAGTATTTTCCTTTTAATTTCGATCTAAAATTCAAATCTACCAATTTACAATTTCCATGCATTCACCATCTGCCATCGTTCGAACAAAAGGCCTCAACCTGGGCCAAAAAAAATGAAGAGATCGCCATCTTGTATATCACGGGAAAAAAATTATTACTAAAATCACGTGCGAAGCAGGGCTTTTAACCTTTTCGCGTATCCCATTCGGGACTTACTGCATGACAAAATCTGATCAGGCGTAGTCGCCATTTTTCTTTTACTACTAAAATCACGTGCGAAGCAAGGCCTTGAACCTTTTCGCGTATTCCATTCGGAGCTTACTGCACGACAAAAATCGGGAGAATGCAGTCTGTCAAGACTTTCGAAAGTTATCGAAGTACCTAATTTAAATAGGATATTCACCACATGATATCTCAAAGCGGTGGGTTTTTTCTATAAAAACCTCTTTATTACCGTTTCTCTAAAAAAATGCGACACAAATCAGGTGAAATTTCCAACTAAGTTGACCCAACATGAAACTCTCAAATCCGAACGAAAAAATATAGCATGGTGATTTAGCACAATAAATTATTCCATTCCCAGCTATCTATTTATTTTTCTTAATACTAGTACAACTTTTTCGTTTGTTTTTTTTTTTGTTTTTTGTTTTTTTTTTTAAATCCATATATACCATTTAAGATTATTAAATTAGCCCCTCTCAATTTAAAATCACGAGTAAAAATGATTTACCTTAAGTCTCAAAATTCTAAAAATTATACTTATACTGGTTAAACGGAAAAAAAATTTTTTTCACTGGGGGGTAACACGTGCGTTACTAAAATTACTACTAGGATTTGTACAATACTTATTCTTAGTCTGTCTCTCTCGGTATCTCACTCTTTACTTTCGACCCCCTCCAAAAACAAGCCTCTCTCGTCAACACAGCGGTCAGACTCCGAACGAGATGATGCATTTATACCTATTCGGGTACTTTCATTTTGCACGAGCTCTTTCTAGTCCTCTACATCCATGTCTAATGCCTTTAAGTTTTCTTACAGATGGTTCTTATTCTTTATTTGTGCTTATGAGTTGAAGAAAAACAAATAGTGCCCAACATATCTTACGTATTATGTAAAGAAACTGCACAAATACCTCTGTGTGCACCTTAAAAAGTTAATTGGCATATTAACAATTCATCTGAATAAAGACATTAATGACAATTATCTTATTTGGAGTTCAAATGCTGGACGAAGCTACAGTTCACATAGCGCTAATACCATTCGGAAAGGTAAGAATCCAACTACTCTCCTATGGTTAAATAGTAGAGCTGACTGGGCTCTTTAACCTTGGTTAGGCAACCAGTCTAGGCGAAGGAAAACTCTGAATTCTAACCTGTTAAACTCCGTTTGGGGTGGTCACTGCTAAAATAGGCTCAGTCCTAATTAGTGATGTATTTCACTATATTCTTTTTAAGGTAAAAGTGGAATTGAAGATAAAGGTTAATTCTAATTAAAAGTCATGTTGAAAGCAGCGTTTCCCGCTTGATCACCGGAGTTAAGCAGTGATGAGTCTGTTTAGTACATATTTAAGTTATTTAAGTTAACAACAGTTAAGACACCGAATATCAAAATGACCTGATTCAGCATTAAATGGATTGAAGATTCTTCTTATTCTACTTCTCTTTCTACTTTCTCTTCTGCTTCTGTTCTTATTGTTAATGATAATGATCAACTTTCTTGCCTGATGCCTCATTTTTGACCATTGATAGAGTCAAACTCGTTTCATATATATAGCTATTTCAATTCCCACGCAATTTCTAAAGCTACGTCCTATTTTATTCCTAAGCAATTTAGAATATGTAACTCGATTTCAATTTCAATTCCCACGTATTTTTGCATTTACACAATTTAGCATATATATATATATATATATATATATATATATATATATATATATATATATATGAATGTATGTTTGTGTGTGTGTCTGCGTGAGCGCGCGCGTGCGCCTCGGTGTTGCTTTTCTTTTTGTAAGCCGCAGAAGTTTGACAATTAATCAAGCTTTTTATCATTTTGGTTTTACAAATTATATATTCATCTTGCATCATTTTCTTGCAATTCTTATGTGAGAAGATAGAAAAAAGGCAGAAGCTAAAGGAGACATAACAGACTAATAAATAAATAAATAAATAACACATGTTGGGAACTGCTGAAGACGTAAGGAGGAATTCATAAACAACGTTCTCCTGAGGACTCCTACACATGGGCACATCAATGTTGGCCGATCTGCCAAAAATTGGATTCATCAGGTCTGTGCAGACACTTGATATTAGTTAGAGAACCTGCTAAGAACGAGAAGGGAAGATGGAGAGAGAGATTCAAGGGAATCCTTGCTACATGCTTTGGATGATGATGATGATGATGATGATGATGATGATTCATACCATATAATTAAGTTTTCGGCGTTTTTATCGACAGGCGTTCCCTACCAAGTGTATGCAAGGGGACATAAATTTACTATTTTTCTAAGGTTGATGTAAGAATTGGAAAAAAGGAGAAATGCCCAAGAAGGCATAACTAAGAGATATATAAATAAATAAAGACATGATCGGCATTTCTAGAGAAGGAAGCGACGTTCTCCTATGGAATCATACACATAGACACACCCTTTGGTCAACCCACAAAACCTTAAATGTATCAGTTGTAAATGAACACTGAATGCCATCTAGAGGACTTACCAAGAGCCATGTCTGATAGGGACAGAGGTTGGGAGATTGGGAGAAAGAGAAATATGACCCATTTCTGCAATCGTCATGTCGACTAGTGTTGGCCGACTAACACAAAGTTATATTCATCGGCTCTATAAGGACACTGGATGCCGTCTAGAGAACTTAACGGTGACTGAGAGCGATGGATGGTGAGAGAAAGGGAGAGAGAGAGAGAGAGAGAGTCAATGGAAACCGTACTGACGACAAACCTTGTGGATAATGATAAATAATGGTCTCTTTAAGCAGTGCGACACGCCAGGAACATATTCGTATAATATGCATTCAACTATGAAATAAACTGAATTCTATCAATTTTATGCCTAAGAAAGGTTAGATGAATTCGTTTTTATCCACATCTTTTCAGCCATGGAACATTCTTAGTAGATCAATGTTTAAATGTTTACCTATGTGTATATTTTGACATTGTAAGAGTCACACAAGTGTGTGTAGGTACTTTAGCGTATGTCTTCGAATGATGTTCATGTCTGTATAATCTCAGCACAGTGTCTAGACGAGGCTACTTAGGAATTCAAGACAGATGAGACATTTATTATTATAGAAGCGGCGAAACCCGTCATCGAAAGCGTTTCACATGTGCCAATTCGCCGTTATTTAGCGGCGAACTTCACAGTAAATTACACGCCGTGAGGCTAACCAGACGGATCGAAAATAATCCCTTGACATGCGTAATTCTGTTTATCGTTTTCAATTAACCAATAACTGGTGTGTCCATTGAATTAGATGCGCCGTTACGCACAAATTTACCAACAAAACTGGAGGCAAGATTGACGACGTAGCAGATTTCATTACAGACAAACAGAAAAGAAAACCGTTATTAAGACAGTTGCTAGCTTCTTAGGACAATTGTCCAGGAGAAAAATAGAATATTATGGAGCGGAAATGAAAAATTTGTGTGCATGCGTATATTCTGTAGAAATCTGATCGACGAAGTAAGTCACTGTAAGAATTTAGTCGGTTTAAATCTTGGTCAAGGTTTTATCAATGAGTTTGGAGATTTCTTAACTCACAATCACTACCTCGAGCGACTAACACAATGAGCACTATATATATATATATATATATATATATATATATATATATATATACGAGGTGTGTCATAAAAATATCGAGATTGAAACTGTATTTACCAAGATATAAACGAACAATGAATGGAACGTTAATTATTTCAGAATACAGGCGTGTAAAAAAATACAAAAAATCTAGATACTTTTTAACACGCCCTATATATATATATATATATATATATATATATATATATATATATATATATATATATATATATAATAGTAAGTTTTTGATATGTACGTGTCGATCTATAACAAAGAACAGAGAAGTCATTCAGATTTGAAATATTGCATATAGATTAATATCCTTCTAACTAATAAAAACGTCAAATTTGGTTATTGATTTCTTACTAATTAAGGGATATAATCAATTAATTAAGCCAAAATCACCCAATTGCGGAACTGTCCATATACCAGCACCTGCTGATAATAAAATATTGTCTGCTGGCTGACTTTTTGTTACAGCGATTTATAGTGATTTACAGCAGAAATGTATTTTTTGCGAATAAATTTCGCAGTCTAAGCTGTTCTACTAGGAATTTATCACCTATTTTTGGTCCAATCTTTAAAATATTTATATTGTTGAAAATGAAATAATATAATCTTTCTGAATATGCAATTTTTATGCGTTTTTATGAATTGAATTATTTTTTAAAGCGAGTTTTTTAAAAATTGGCTTCAGAGAGCTGATTTGTATGATTGTTTTTCATTCTAAATTTTGAGAAAAAAAACAAATTCATTTTTCTCGCCTATTTACGGTTCAATCTTCTTTAAGATATCCATATGGTTCGAAAGAGAATGAAATAATCTCTCTAAATATGTAATTTGATTGAGTTTTTATCTATGGAATTATTTTTTACAGCGAGTTAAAAAAATATATATTTTGCTTCAGTTAGCCTAGAATTCGTAGTATTATTTTTTTCATGCTTAAATTTTAACATAAAATCAAATCTTATTTATCGCATATTTCTGTTTCTATCTTAAAAATATTTATTTTGTTAGAAAAAAGATCTTTCTAAATATGTAATTAGTATTTCTTTTCATACATTTTTAAAGCGAATTAAATAACAAATCAAACGAAAACACTTAACGAAAACTCAACGTGTTTTTTTATAAATTCCCGTCGTTCGTCAATTGTAAACAAAATGTTTTTTTTTAATTTTTCATAATCACGTTAATTTATTTATTCTAATATTAGAAATACAAATAAAATCAGGATACTAATGTAGAATAGTGCGCAAAACATAATAAAATTAGATTACCTAATATATTTCACGGAAATACCTGAAAACTCAAATTGTTATCAAATTTATGATATAGTATACTTTACTATAATAATTTGACATTCGAACGACTACGTTTTTAAATTAATAATGTTATAAGATTATTTATCGTTTTACATAAATTTGATTACTTTATTTAATTCTTTTTTTTCTTTTTCAAATATTAATTTGAAATTTAGCAAATCGCGTCATTTATATTTTATTTTAAAAATACAGTTAATCATTGAATTAACATTTCTTACTATATCATTATGTGATGGGCTAAACTTGCAAATCGGTCGGAAAATTTAGGGTGACCCAGAAAAAAACAGAACGCATAAATGTTGTAATAAAACTGTTAATTTTAACTTGGCGGGAGGATAGGGTTAGGGGTAGGGTTGTAGTTGGGTTTAGAGTTACTTTAATGAGAAAATAAATAAATAATTTGTTTTCTGCTTTTCTGGGTCAACCTGTATGCAGGGTGACCAAGAAGGAAAAAAACAGAACCCACAAATTTTGTAATAAAACTGTTAATGTTAACGAGGGGGTTTTAGGGTTAAGGGTTAGGGTTAGAGGTGGGGTTTGGGGTTAGTTTAATGGGAAAATAAATAATTTGGGTTCTGTTTTTTCTAGGTCACCTGTAATATGTTTTAATTTTTCGACCGATTTGCAAGTTTAGCCATATGATGTCATTCCCTCAAATCCGACGAAAAGAAAATTTCCTGACCTCGCACCAGGCAGAATTAAATTAAGATCGTTTTTACGTAGTGATTTTTATGGGTCATCCTGTGAGGACCGAACTCGCTATTCAGTAGTAATAGATCTGCAAACGATTATCAAACCATGTTTTTATCTCGACTAGCCGGGCTTCGCCGGGTAGCCGCTGCTAGTATATATATATATATATATATATATATATATATATATATATATATATATATAGGTGTGTGCAGAGACTTGAGTGTGAGGAGATAACCGCGTACGAGAACTCTCCTTTTTTTTTTGACGATAGTTGAACAATGATATGGAAACTCATTTTTATTTACAGCGATACTTCTATCTCGTATGTTTGAAATACGCAGATGTGAACTTCGGGTATTTCAAAGTAAAAGATAAACATTGTTGAATAATGAATTTTAAAAGTATTGCGTCAATTATGATAAAAAATAAAGATTAATTTTTAGTTTAAGAAAGAAGCGCTAAGTGTTAAAAAAACAAACACGTAAAATCTTTTTTTTTTTGTTTTCTTTTTTTTTTTTACGGTAACAGAGCCTATTTAAATCATTAACAACAAAATTTATTTTGTTGATACTTTTAGTGTTACATTTCCCATGATTTCTTCACTGAATAATTTACCACAGAATTTACGAAGCTTTAATTTATTTATTTGATTTTCAAAATCGTTGGTAAGAAGAAGCACAACAATTTAAAAAAAAAGAATCAGCAAAAAATAAACTAATAATCCGAATTTAATAAAATTTTCAGTATATCAAGTAGTAAGGTCTTATATTTTAGATAAATCTTTACTTTAAATTAAAACTGCTAGGTATTTTGTCGTTTTCTTTTTTTTACGCTGCACTGCCCCCATGTAAAAACAAACACGAAGAAATGTATAAGTTTTTCCGTGTTTTTTTTTTTTTTTGGGTGGAGGAAAATTAATTTTACATTTCTTGAAATACATTAAATTCGATTAATTCCCTGGGGTATTTTGGGTTTTTTTTTTTCGGCGGGGTGGAAATACGATGGTCAAATTTAGATCTATTGAGTTCGATTTAACCCGAAAACGTTTTAACTCCAAAAAAGTTCGGCCTAAATTAAAATTGTAAATTGATATTTATTTAGTATTCCAAATGAAAATTATGGTTTTAGCCCCGGAAAAAAATTCCAGACACTGACCAATTACAGAATATCAAAAAAATTAAATTATTCGCTATGTAAATTTTACTATAAACTTATTTTAATTTAAAAAATCAATAGCGAATAATTTCATAGACAAAAAGAGAATTCATTTGCCAATAATTTCTGTTAACGCGAATGAAAATTTACATGAAAACTGCCAAAATTTCACGTGTCTAACAAAACTTTAAGTGTTATTTGTTTGTGGTAGTTGTTTGGTTTCTTTTTGGTTTTCTTAAATATAAATACAAAAATGTTTACTAGTTAGTGTTAGTATAACAATATTTACGTGTAAAAAATATTTTTAAGAACATTTAGTTTCAGTGTTCAATAATTTAATTTTTTTTCTTTTAATTAGATTAGGTATTAATTTCAAGTTTACTATTTTTGAAAGCAATGTAAAAAAATTTAAAAAATAAATAAAAGAACAATGTACTTTTTGAAATAAAGTCTTCTTTTAATGAATGAATAATAATAACTTGTGAAATGGGTTGAATTCGTTCACAAATCACACTGTAAAGGCCGTGGTCAGAAAGGGGATAATTTGCCTCTTTTAGGCTTCCATACTTTAGATTGACGATTTAAAAAAAAATCTTTTTAATTCTTTTAAAATATACGCCAAGGTCTAGCAAGGTTTTTAACTTAGATTTTTTCACAGATAAAATTCTGGGCTATCTTTAGTTAAAATTTCCAGATAGTCCATAATAAACCTCGACATATAAAATTGACCTTGAAATTTTTAAGGTAGTAAAAAACTCAGTTTAACTTAGATAGAATAATTTTTTTTGCATCAATTTAAAGAAAACTATATTTTTTATTACTACGAAAAAAAAACTTGCTACATTATTTATTTTTTGAGTTTTAAGAAAATGAATTTTAAATTCTAAAATCCCTTTTTTAGGTTATTGAATTTATATTTTTTGTTATTGAATTTTTTTTTTATATATATACATATATATTCTATATATTCTTCAGGACATGATCATTCAAGAAATGTAAAAATTAGGGACCGGGATTTTTTCTTCTTCAAATGCTCAAAGGTCAAACACATTCTGAATTGATAAAAAAAAGTATTTTTTCAAGTTTCTTTCATAAAATAAACTAATTACCTCCCTTTGCATTTTCTTGCACATCACTATATATATGCCAATCGCTCGGTGCCAGCAGGATGTGACACAAGGTCAATTTCTTAATCGGAATTTAACAGGTTTAAGTTCAGTTTTCCTTCTTGTAGATTGGTTGCCTAACCAAGGTTACAGAGCCCACTCTAATATTTACCGACGGCTGGAGTGAAAATAGTTTCCCAAAGGTATCAGCGCTATGTGAAATGCAAACTGCCTCGTGCAGGATTTCGAATTTGTCTCATCGTGTCCATTTTCTACGACGGTAACCATTACACTACGTACCTCCATTAAGATTAAATATGTTTGGATATGTTTTTACGTTCATCAACAAATTGTTAACAACTCAATAATTATTTACGTGTACTAGGGCCGGTCAAGGTCAATCGGTAGAGCATCCGCCTGGAAACCAAAAGATTTATGGTTCGCTACTGGCTCCTCATCAACTTAGCACCTGAGTAGCACAGCTTGGATTTGTGTGGTAAAATGGGAAGTTGATCTTGGGTGTAGCGCTCCACCTCGCTGTCCGGCTGATACCGACAATAGGCCACTCCGCCTAACTTACTTTACTATCATTTGAAGATGAAGGTTTCTGTTGAAGAAGCATGCGATAAAAGAGAAATGACGAGAAGTATATATATATATATATATATATATATATATATTATATATATATATATATATATATATATATATATATTATTATTATTATTATTTATATATATATATATTATTATCATTATTTATATCCAAAAATCTTATTCACTTCGCTGAAGAGCTTACGGCCGAGTTTGTTTACTACTCAATAAACGTCCACTTGCCTACTATGGTAGAGGCGTGTAGTATCATTTGACAAGGTTAATTTCGCAGGGATTGTTCGCTATGTACCGGCGGCCGAACGGATATGGTCTCTGACTATGCCTGTGAAGTCCCGGTTTCGATTCCTGTCGGAGGGGAGTCGTTAGTATACATCGCTGAAGAGACTTAATAAAGTCGAAACAGTCTGTACGGTGTGCTGCATAGCGAGCCATCCTTTGCCGGGATTAACCTGTCAAGATTATTTTCTATAATTATCGAATTTTATGCGATACATGCATTATAATTGCCTTCAAGCAAAATATAAATAATAATTTGTTCAACAATGCTTCTATAAATAACAAACATCCAAAAATCTTATATATATATATATATATATATATATATATATATATATATTCCTGTAGTTAGGATCTTTCCATGTGTGGTTTAAGCAAGCTTATGCAGGTAAACTGTAATGAGAGCTCAATGTGCCTAGTGCCAGTGAGTAGACAGACAGAGCAATATATTCATTAAATAAAGGAAAAAACTTAAAATTTGCTCCATTACAATATTGTAATGAAGCAAATTTTAAGTTTTTTCCTTCATTTATTGTATATATATATATATATCATCATCATCATCATATCGCGCTATTAGCACGGATATCCATGACAATCTCTCGCCAACCTTTCCTATCATTCATTCTCCCAGGGAGGTCCTCTGTGCAGCAACCTGCGTCTTTGCTTAGTTGGTCAATGTAGGTCCTTGCTGGGCGGCCCACACTAGCATGTCCGTGTGTTGGCTTCCACAGGAGAACGTCACTTATGAGCTCATCCTTGCTTCTCCAGCAGTGCCCGGCATGTCTTGTCCGTCTCACTCGAATGGTTTGTGAGATGGGGGGCAAGTGGCCATATAGCTGTTTCGTCGTGGGGTGCTGCTTCCACGATTTGTTCAGGACTGCACGCAGCATTCTTGTGCAGCTCCCATCCAGCTTATTCTCAAGGCGCCTCGTTAGGGTCCATGTGGTGCATCCGTACAGCAACACTGATACAACCACCGCCTGGAAGAATTGTCGCTTTAGCTTGTCAGTGAGATCGGATTTCCATATTACTGATAATTTGTTTGTGGCCGACCACGCTTTTCCTATTCGTGTATTTACATCGCTTTCTGTGGATAGGATATTACCACCTAGGTATGTGAATTGTTCTACTGGCTTAAGGGGCTTACCGTTGAGTGTGGTTATGTCTCCTTTCCTTTTGAAACATATGTACTCTGTTTTATCGGAGTTTACATGAAGGCCAATATTATTTGCAGCCTTCTCTAGGCTATGCAGTAGTGACTCGGCCTGTGGTGGTGTATCTGCAAGGAGTGCAAGGTCATCAGCGTAGTCCGCATCTGTGATTTTCTGTGCGGGATATCGCCTGCTTCTTGCCTTTTTTAGTGTGAAGCCTTCTTCTTTTATGGTATCTAATGATGTTCGGAGTACATAGTCTAAGCATATGATAAATATATATGGTGCTAGTGTATCTCCTTGTAGGACTCCAGTTCCGATGTCGAAGAAATCTGTGTCGCCATCGGGTGAGCGTACCATTGCTTGTGTATCTTTGTAGAGCATCATTATAGCAGCAACAGTTTCTTCTGGTAGCCCGTATGCTAGTAGTATTTGTTCCATTTTTCCTCTGTGTATGGAATCAAATGCCTTGGAAAAATCTACGAATAGTAGCGTTGCCTCTAGATTCTTTGCTCGAATCCCTTCTATTATTCGTCGTATAGTCAGGATCTGAGAGGTTGTGGAACAAACCGTTCCTACGGAATCCGTTTTGGTTTTTCCTAAGAATTTTCTCTATTTCGGGTCGGATGCGATTAAGAAGAAGGGCATTATAGATCTTGGCTGCGATAGCCGTAAGAGTTATGCCTCTGTAGTTTTTAGCTATTCCTAGGTCTCCCTTTTTGGGGAACGGGAGGATGCATCCTTTTGTCCATTTATCTATTCTATTTTGTCTATATACTGCATTGCATAGCCTAAGCAGTATGTCACTGAACTTGCCCATTTTCCATACCTCCGGGGGTATTTCGTCAAGACCCGCCGCCCTTCTACTTTTTAGTTTATTTAAGACTACGTGGAGTTCTTCTGTTGTAAAATCCCCCAGTTTTATGTCTAGTTCTCTATCTATGATCTTTTGAGTGTTATTTACCATGATTTTAGGTGTGTTCCCCAGAAGTTTCTGGAAGTGGTCTTTCCATTTTTGGAGTCTTTCTTTTTGGCTGTTTGCCTTTAGTTTTGATCTAGAGGTACTTTTCCTACCACTAATTTCATTTACTGTTTGCCATGCTAATCGCGACTGTCTGTCTTCTACCGATGATCTAATATTATTTATTTGTGCTTGTATATATTCTGTTTGTTCTTTTTTGTATGTTTTGGTTAGTTCTATTTGGGCTTTCCTAAGGTTGTGTAAATTGGTGTTAGTTGGGTTTGTTTATTGAGTTGGGCTGCTTTTTTTATATAGTTTCTTTTTTCACTAACTGCTTCTGTCTAGTGTTCGGCTTTTAATTTGGTTGGTATGCACTCGGCATCCGCTTCTAAGTGAGCACTAACAAAGTTTTCGTATTCCTCGTTTGGTGTGGAGCTTTCGGATGTCTCCTGGAGGATATCGAATTTATTTCTTACTGTAACAGCGTAGCGATTGCAAATATCGCTGTTGGCAAGTGTCGACCAGTCGTATCGTTCAGATTTGCTGGTTTGTTTTTTGTTTCTACGTAGGCTAAGTCGTAATGTCTGTGATCGGAGGATACTCCTTCAAAGGAAGAATACGCTTCACAGTTCATTGCACTATTTGTCCATTTTTTGTTTATTAGGATGTAGTCTAGTTGCGCTTTTGTGCTATTTGGGTACGTGTATGTCCATAGTTTGCCCTTCCGTTTTTGGAATTTAGTGTTCAGGCAGACAAGCCTGTTCTCAAGGGAGAACTCGGCTAGGAGATCACCGTTCCTGTTTGGGGTGTTGTGTAGGCCGAATCTATTGTTTTCGTTTCTTCCTATCTGTGCATTCATGTCTCCCCCAATTATCAGTACGTTAGTCTGCATTAGCCCATTGTAGAATGTTTCAAGAGCTGTAACATGAGACTATAGTCATGCAGGGATTGCCATTAAACGTAGCACTCATGATTCTAGGTTGGATTTTTTCTATGCTGTTAAGTGATTTTAGCGCTCGAGGGCTGTAGTTGCATTGGTTGCATTGACGGAGATTCATATGAGAAAATACATGGAGAAAATAAAGTTCTTGCGTGTCTATACGTGCATGTAAGGATTAAAATCTCCTTGAATATGTTTGTTTCTATTATTAAGTTATGTGAGAAAAAGAATAGAGTTCTTATGCTTGAAAATTGTCTTCAAGAGGTCTGTTTACAATGTTTATATTGGCCAGCACAGATATTGTATGTGAATGAGTTTGTGTATAAGAGGTTTGGAGGACGTCACATCGCGTAACTCCCACATTAAACAGAAGTTGAGAGTATTTTATAAATACATTTTGCCTTTAATTTAACCCGCGACGTTGGCAAAAGTGAATGCTTTTTGTTTGTTTGTTTTTGTTTTTTTTTGTTTTTGTGTGTGTATGTTTTTTTCTTTTTGTTTTAGCAGAAATCATTCTGGTTGGGTAAATAATACAATTAATTTACCAGGCTCAACTGGAAAAGATGCATTGAACGCCGTGCGCACAAACGAACTTTCGTCAGATGGCTTTTAGCCTTTCAAGTGTTTACTTTCTGTAAACTCCCACAATTCCATGTCTTTAACGAGAACAACATAAATTACATTTGTCTACAAGGAAATTGAGACAAACACAGCAATAGCTGTTTTGACCTAATTTGGGGGTGCCCGATTCAGATTTGAAATCCGTTTTTAATCATCACCTCTAGTTTTTTTAGATATGCATACTGTACATTTTGTACAGATACTGTACATAAAGGTGTATATGCATTCAGGGTTAATTTATAATATTGTGTGACTTATGTCTTCTCTTTTAGTTATTATGCAATAAATGTAAGTGATAGCATTACATTATATATATATAGCTATATATCAAGACGGATTTTGGCAGTTAAGCGTAGCCAACACGTCTCAATCAACAACCAGAAGTGCATGGCAGTCAGCGCAGGAGGTTGTCGTCCCTCGCAGTACAGGAGGAAGGTGTCCCTCGACAATTAGTAAAAAAACACCTATTCACATTCTTGTCTCAGACAAAAAATATTTTTTTGTAAACCAGTGTTATCTGAGAAGAATAAGAGTTCATTGCTACCATTTTTTAAATTCCAAGTCAGACACACACACAAACATATATATATATATATATATATATATATATATATATGAAATATAAGATTTTGAAAAAACATATGATGTTTGTTATGTGATTGCTGACAGGCCTGTTTCGACCGAAACGATAAGTTGGTCTTCATCAAAGAGCGACATAGACGAGAAGAAAATATCCGTTAAAAAGACTGTTTACAAAACGAACGCTGATATCAACCGCTGAAAATTTTTGAAAATGCATGTTCTGTTTTAAAAATAAAAATAAAAACATAACAAACATCATATGTTTTTTCAAAATGTTATATTTCATACTGTCAGCAATCACATAACAAACATCATATGTTTTTTCAAAATGTTATATTTCATACTGTCGGATTAATTTCCATATATTTTTCATATTTGTCAAATGAAAAAACATTATATCTGGAATTTTAAAACCTTGAAGACTTTCATATATAAATCTACGGACTTCAACACCACTAGTAAATTTTGGAAACCAAACATCTTTCTTCAAATTACCATGTGGACTTGTATATTGTTAACAGCTGAAATATATATACTATACTATTTTGATACCCACTTTACATTTTTTATATATTTTTACAATTTTTACAATAAACTCTTTTGAGTTTTACCTTGAACTATAATGCTTCTGATTTTAATTTATAAAAAAAAATAAAATTTATTTTATTTTTATTTTTAAAACAGAACATGCATCTTCAAAAAATTTTGAGCGGTTGATATCAGCGTTCGTTTTGTAAACAGTCTTTTTAACGGATATTTTCTTCTCGTCTATGTCGCTCTTTGATGAAGACCAACTTATCGTTTCGGTTGAAACAGGCCTGTCAGCAATCACATAACAAACATCATATGTTTTTACAAAATCTTATATTTCATACTGTCGGATTAATTTCCATATATTTTTCATATATATATATATATATATATATATATATATATATAAGGTGACGATTTAGCTCAGTCGGTAGAACCACTAGGTTTCTGGTTCGATACGGCCCTCGCTAACTCAGCGCATGAGTACCACTGGGATCTGTGTTGTAACGTGAGGAGCTGGTGGTAACTGTTAGGTGACACAAAAAGCATGTCCTTAGTCTAGCGAAAAGGGGATAGACTCCCTTGCTGTCTGGCTGATACCGACATTAGGCCACCCTGACGACTGTGCTTACTTATATATATATATATATATATATATATATATTATATATATATATATATAGTAAATGGTTATCACTAGCTCACTCGGTGATTTAGTGGTAGACCAAGTTTTGTGAGATAATATTTGTGGAGTGCTCAATATCAGGGATAGAACTATTATATATATAAGAATAAATATATATTCATATATTTATTGCACGGAAGTAATTTTGTGACCCCAGGTTTCATGCATTCATCAGACAGAGAACTCTGTGATGAATACATTAAATGAATGAAACTTGCATATATATATATATATATATATATATATATATATGTATATATATATATATATATATATATATATAAAACTTATATTTGTCACTTCATTCAACTATATATATATATATATATATATATATATATATACTAGAAAGAAACGTGACCCGTTGGGTCACCCATTGAGCCCGGGTTAGATTGTTGGACAAATCACATGATGAAATGATTTCATTAATTTAAAGTTCACCCAAACTGTCCAAATAAGTTATTTAAACTGGAGTAAACATTTTCATTTGACCAAAGAAAAAAAAAACAAGAGAAGAGTCACTTAGTTAATTTCTAATTACAGGTAATTAAGATTTTAATCATGGATATCTATGACAATCTCTCGCCAACCTTACTCTATCATTCATTGCTCTCAGGAGGTCCTCTGTACAGCATTCAAAGTCTGCTCAGAGTTGGTCAATGTATGTCTTTGCTCACATGTTCATACTGGCGTGCTGATTTCCATAGAAAAATTTATCTTAAGAGTTTGTCCTAAATCCTCCAGCATGTCTTGTTCATCTTATTCGGATGGTTTGTGTGATAAGTGGCAAGTGGCTATACAGCTGCTTTCTCGTGGAGTATTGCTTCCACAACTTGTTTAAAATTACATGCATTCTTGAGCAGTTCCCATCTAGCTTACTCTAGGCTAGGTTAGTGTCCAAGTGGTGCAATCGTACAGTAGCAACAATACAACTATGTCTTGGAAGAAAACTTTTTCACTTAAAGGGTGGGGGGAATTAACGTTTGCTCATTTGAATGAAATTCCGTAATTCTTTAAATATCTAGAAAAACTCAGTAACTACCTTTATTCAGCATGAACTATTTTAAATTGAATATTTATCTAATCTATTGAAAAAAAAGGAAGCTTAATAATCATGTTAACTAATACATGTTTTCCGAATTTTTATATATTCCGTTTTTTTTTTTTGGGGGGGGGGTTCTACTAACAATTATTCTCATTTATTTACAGCAGACTATAAAAAGAATTACTGGAAGCCAAATAATAAAAAATATCGGTTTCACCTCTTATTTTTCTTAAAGATGATTGTGCTACAGTTTTTTAGGGTAATTAACTTAAACAGAAAAAACACCTTTTGGGACGAATTTAATTGTCTAAAAGAATATTAAAAATATTAGATATTTAATTTTTTTTTTTTTTTTTAGTGGTGTCCATAATGTTACTACTTTTCTACTAAAACAAAAATCTGACCTTTAAATAATTTTGATTCGTTTTTAAATTGAAAAGCCAACATTTTGGTGCATATCGCATAAATACGTTCTGGCCTCCTGGCCTAAAAAATAAACTAAGGGGTTCCTGCTCAAAATCCGACCCGTACTACTAATGAACTCCCTGTTTGAAGGCATTTTTCCCGAAAAGTTGATGCGATATGAAAGCGATATTTTGTGCATTAGGTCTTTTTACCGGTTTGAAGGCGTTTTTATAGACATAACTTTTTATGGGGATTTTTTTTATTTATCGACAAGCCTTTTGAAATCTTTTTATTTTTTCGGTATTTTCATTTTATTTTAATTCAAAACATGAATTTTGCCGAGTTTCGCCAATAAGTTGATTTGAAATAATTCTC
Organism: Doryteuthis pealeii; assembly: GCA_023376005.1. Lineage (NCBI taxonomy): Eukaryota > Metazoa > Mollusca > Cephalopoda > Myopsida > Loliginidae > Doryteuthis > Doryteuthis pealeii. Next base: position 153,165,447 of record CM042139.1, read on the forward strand.
TTTAGATTATTATCAAAAAGCAAGTTCACTAATCATTAAATCAGACAGGTTTTCCGATTTTTTGTATATATATATTTTACAAACGGTTGTTCGCATTTATTTACAGCAGACTACGGTAGAATATTCGGCTAGGAGCCTCACAGTTCCTGGCCCTCACCAGCTCAGCGTATGAGTAGCTCAGGGATTTGTGTAGTAAAGTGATGAGCCAATGGTAGGTGTGGCACTCGACCTATAACGCCAAGAAAACAATCTCCTTGGTCAAGCGTTAGTGAAAAGTAGATAGACTCCCTCGCTGTCCAGATGATACCGACTTCAGGACACCGACGACTTTACTTAAAAAAAATTACTGGACAAATAAAAGTCGCGTCAGCTACAATTTAAAAAGTTTAGGGGTTTGGGGTTGGTGATTGAATAATCATAGCTCACACAGCTATGATGTTTCTATTAAAAAAATTTAAAAAAAAACACCAGCGTGCTTCAATTAGGAATTAATACGGATATCATAGTCGCAGCAGAAACACCAAAAAAGGAATATTGAGATTGAGGATAAGCCAATTTAATAAAAATTAAATACTTATGTTCTTAAAAGTATAAGTAAATGAAATTATTTGGAAGCATAGAATTGGATTTGTTCTGCATTATAAACTGTATAAACAAAATAAATTTAAAAAGTTATAAAAAGTGTATTGCGTTTCTTCCTTCAATACGGCGTAAACTAATCACGTGACATTTTGATCGTACCATAAAATAAAGTTTGTTTATTTTTAAATTAAAAATGGCCTGACATTTTTTAATTAAAATACAAAAGAATCTAAAGCTTCAGATTTTTATTTATTTATGCTTGTTTAATATCTTGTTTTTAGTTAAAATAAAAAAAAGCATATCGAAATATTGTTTTTTTTATTTGTTGGAAAGGTATATATTAAACTAAAATGAAGACTTTTTAGCAGATCGAAGGCATTTTTATCGACAATTTTTTAAGCCAGATTTGTATCAAGTAAATGTAAATAATTTTGTAAATACTCTCCCCCCCAAATACTTCAAAGAAGGAGGAGGTTTAAAATATTTACTTGTCCAAAAAAAGACTCGAGTGAGTAAAATATCGCATTAACTGATTTTTTTAGCAGGCACCACTTCAGATTTATCAACGCCTAGATTTTCTTAAGACGGGAGGCATTTCTGCGAATAGCCCCAATATTTTACATCCCTCAAAATATAAAAGGGGAGGGGGGTAAAGTTGAATGATATGAAAAAAATCAGCAAGTTTGGAAATACAATAACTGATGCATTTAAAAATGCATTCATTAATTAATCAAGATTGAAAATTTCATTAAAATCGGATAATTACCAGATTTTTGTCAATTTTTATTCAATCGGGTGGCGGTGGGTAGATGTGTTTTGTAAAATAGAGATTTGCCATTATAATTTATAGTATAAAATGTATTAAAAATGAATTACATGTTTAATGTGTAAAGGCAAAAAGGGGCATATCGCATAAATTACACCTTAAACACTAAAACGTATCGAGGAAACTTTTCGGAAGGTACTTCCGAAAAGTTTCCTCGATACGTAAATGTAAATGAGGGTGAGAGTAATGCAGAAGGACAGAGAGGGACGGGTCAGCTGTTGACTTAATTGCTAATTACGACTAATTAAAACCAATTAAAGCTGATTTTTTTCAAACAATAGTTAGTCCTGAAACCAAGGAATATTTCAGTATAAATTTTGTGTCAATAACATGAATAGAAAAAAATTCTTATGGAAGAGAAAGGTGTTTATCTCAGCTTTAGTATAAAAATAGATACCCAGCCTCCACATCCATTAATATACTTTGAAAAAAACTGGAACACATCACCTCTGATGATGGCACTTCGAAGTGTCGAAAAAAGAAAGGAAAGCAGGAACGCTGAAGGATGAAATAGCAGGGAATAATTCCCCTCCTTCCAGCCTCCACATCCATTAATGTATATATATATATATATATATATATATATAATATATATATATATATATATATATCCGTCTTAGGCGTTAACACAGGCTCATATCAACATATGCATATATCATAGTGCACTGGTGTGAGCATTATTATGTCACAAGATGGCCGAAGATTTCATAGAATATATACTTTCCAGTACACACACATACACACACACACACTCACACACACACACACACACACACACACACATAATATATATATATATATATATATATATATATATAATGCGAACGTCAGTGGGTCACACTTTTTCAACTTTATTCCCAGAGGCCGTAATCCAACGTATCATACCATTTTGGAAACAGAACGCCTCCGTGTTCAAAGGAAAACATCTCGGACCAAATATAAACCTGTGAGCAAATTAAAAAACATTCTGGGACGAATCAAAATTTTTGTCCGATAAATCTCATTTATTTAATAATAAATGGAAATATCAGTGTGTCATATTTTTCAAATTTTCAGCTAGAGGCCGTGAGCTTACATATCATACCCTTTTGAAATCAGATCGACCCCGTAAGCAAAATAAAATCATTCCGGGCTGAATCCAAACCCGCAATCCTGAAATTTTGGATTCCCAAGTTTTGATTACTGGCATTGTTTTCTGGGATTTTTTGCGCTGATTTTTTTTTGTACGATAACAATTTTTATAATTTGGAAAAAAAAAAAATGTAAGTATTATTTATCATGCAGCTTGGCAATAAGTTACAAATAGATAAATTATTTCATTGTTTTGATCAGAACTGTTAATTGTTTGAAAAATATTGCTCAAGTTTAATAAAATTTAATAAGTACACAATGCGTGAAGTGTCAATGTTAGGTCAAAGACCCAATCAAGCGGAAACTAACTTAATTGCCGCTCGATAGGGTGGCGTTTAAGCTTATATATATATATATATATATATATATATATATAATATATATATATATATATATATATATATTACTACAGAAAGTAAACACTTCAAAGGCTAAAACCCATCTGACATAAGTTCGTTTGTGCGCTCGAGGTTCGACGCACCTTTTCCAGTTGAGCCTGGTAAATTAATTGTATTATTTCCTCCCCTTTTAGGAGAAAAGAAAAGATATTGTTCTTTTCTTTTCTTTTTTATTTTTCTTACCCGTCCCATTAACTCATTTTAATCAATTTTCCTCAATATTTAGCTCTGTTGAGCGGGGAACCAAACTAGTTAGCTAGCTACACGGGTTTTTTCGCCTTCCCCCACACCAATTCTATTGTAAAATATATACATTTTTAAAATAATAAATCTATTAGCGGGTCTTTTTAAAGCTCTAATAAAATTCTGTACACCTAAAAAAATTTACAAATTTATATATATATATATATATATATATATATATATATATATATATATATATATATATATATATATACATATATATATAAAAATAGATATATAAAGGTTTTACATATCTATTTATTAGGTGACAAAGGAACATTCACGACCATATTGGTTTCATGCGAGGCAATCATCAGGTGAAACATCTTCACCTGATGATTGCCTCGCATGAAACCAATATGGTCGTGAATGTTCCTTTGTCACCTAATAAATAGATATGTAAAACCTTTATATATCTATTTTATTATATTATATAACAATAATACTGCCTTTGGTACGCCATTCCAGCAAAAACTGAAACAGTGACCATCCCACACTATAGTATATATATATATATATATAATATATATATATATATATATATATATAGTTAATTCCTTGTTAGTATTGGAGAAATGATAATAAAGTGCTCAATTACTTCTGTAAGAGCTGTATTTATTTATT
>CM042139.1:153171750-153196750 GCA_023376005.1 Doryteuthis pealeii
ACATTGTTTTATTTTCATTCTTTAAAATGTTGTTGTTTTGTGCCCAAGAAAATCAGCCCTTCTAATAACTCAAAGTCGGTAGAGCATCCGCTACGGAACCACAGGTTCTGGGTTCGATACCGATCCGGCGTATGTAGCACAGCGCGTGAGTAGCATAGCTTGGATCTGTGCGTTAAAGTGGGGAGCTGATGGTAGGTGTGGCCCACCATTTCTGGCACCAAAAGCAATCTCTCTGGTATAGTTCTAGTGAAATAGGGCATAGACTCCTTCGGCGGCCAGTTGATACCGACAATAGGCCACTCCGCCTACCTTACATTACTATTATGTAGAGATGGATCTTTCTAATTATAAGTGACTATTAAACAAACATGCGGTAAAAGAGAAATGACAAGAAGTATATTATATATATATATATATATATATATATATATATATATATATATATATGTGTGTGTGTGTGTGTGTGTGTGTGTGTGTGTGTGTGGTGGCAAAAATACGTGGAGAAAATAAAGTCTTTTTACAAATGAATTGTAAGGTTCATCATTGAATAACATTATTTATTTAATTTTTAAAAAAAACAATTTAGAATTTATATGAATTTAATTTATTTTAAATTCATATAAATTCTAAATTAAAAAATAAATAAAGCTATTTCGAAAAATCTAATACCGAATACAATTAAACTTATTGATAAAGGTGTATTTTTAAACAATGAACAAAATATACTAACTATTAATTACTTCGCAATAATTAATTCAAATAAATATATTGTAGATGAAAAGCAACATCAGTGATAAATTTAAAAAATACCAACCGTAAACATTATTTGCATGAATAATAAATGTAAACAATTCTGTTTAGATGTTGGTACACATGTATAAAACTACATCAGATTTAGTTTTTCGGTTTAGTTTACAGTTCTTATAATAATAATATAAGCTAGGACAAGTTTATATGACAATTTCTTGTTTGTAAATAATTTTCACGTAAAACTCTACACGTTAGTTAAGTTTGGATATATATTAAAATAAAACAGACTATATATATACATCAATAATACCGGGCACGTATTTATCAAAACTTGTTTTAAAAAACATGGTAGACCGTTAAACATTGTGTACTAACTTTGCGAAATATATATATATATATATATATATATATATATTATATATATATATATATATAAATGGTGTAGTCTATTTTATGTAGTAATGATTTTGTCGATAAATTAAATACTTATTGATAAACTTACTTAATTCCTGGAATTACAGTGACGTAAGCGGTTACAGACAAATAGAGACCGAATCACCGTTAAATACAAATCATTTAAGGAAAATTGAATAATGTGACATCGAGCCCAAAAGATTTGAGCTCCATCTAAGATGTGTGTGGGGGGTGATCAGTTCTGCTGACCCTTAAATTGAGAGGTTAACACATCCAAGCTTCTCATGTTGTTTGAAACAGACGCTTGATCAGGTTTGAGACATTCGTTTTGAAAAAAAAAAAGAAAAACAGAAAAAAGAGAAAATCTCTCTTAGTTTTGTGTAAAATAGTCAGTTGTCAAGTACAAACTGTGCACACCTGTACAAACACAGACTGGATAAATTGTATTTAGAAAAATAATTTAGGTGAATATTAGATTTTCTTTTTTATTTCTAATTATGCATATAGTGAACATTGACGGAATAAATATAATTATCAATATGTTAAAAATATGAGATCGTCTACAATTGATGACCTGGAGTTGTCACTGACTATATATATATTTATATAGACAGACACACAGACAGACAGTGAGTGAGGGTGTAATGTCTGTTGTCGTAGGAAATGGACATGGCGACACACGTTAAAATCCTGGATGGTGCTGTTTGCATTTCCCCTAGCGCTAATACCTTTGGTAAAGGTATACATCAAACTATTCTCCGTCCATTTAATAGTTAAATAGGAGGGCAGACTGGGCTCTTTAACCTTGATTAGGCAACCAGTCTAGGAGAAAACTCTGAATTCAACCCTGTTGAACTCTGCTTAAGAAATCGACCTCATGTGACATCCTGCACGTGCGGAGAGTTGGTAAATATATATACGTGTGTGTGTGTGTATGTGTGTGCGGAGTGGCTTGTAAATGTATATATATATATACATATATATATATGTGTGTGTGTGTGCGTGTGTGTGCGTGTGTGTTAGGATAGGATAGACAGATCCAACGAAAGAAAAATGAATAAATTCCGCGAACGTATTAAATTTCAACATCTATTATTGTTGGTTTCATTGGTTTTACGACCCCTGTTTCAGCTTCAGATCGACTTTTTGTTAAAAGTGAATCGTTCTCGTTTCCCTTTACAAGATCGAACCGGCTATTTTCTTCGATCAACAGTTTCATGATTGATTGCTTTCTCAGTCGGTCTTCCAAATTATCTGTGTGGCGATACTATGCCCATCGACTGACAGATTTTCCATCAAGGCTGATTTACGACACCGATTGTTTTGCTAAGTTTTTGGCTGCCATTGATCTAAATATATGCGCCCATGTTTTCACAAGTGTCGGTAACTGGTTCGTTTTTTCGTTTGTTTTGTATAACGGCATACCAACCCTTTTCGGCTCATTTAATGCCGAACCAACTCATTTTGAGGACGCGGGTTGGTTACAGTACCTGCTGTTGCTTAATTAGTCCCCCAATTAAGTATTGAACAGGCTCATGGCTGTTTAATTTTGTTGCTCTAGTGGGAACTAGTGCTTTCAGTGTGATTGGACCGTAATGTTGCTTATATTATTTAAAGTTCATTCCGGTAAAAGTAACAATACGGTTTGCAACCTTCTGGTCTGACAGGTTTAATTATTTATTGATGTAAACATTACAACATATTTGGCACAAGACCACAATAAGGAAGGGTAAAGGCTGGCTATCACTATCCTAAATTTAACTTAACTGGTTCCATTTACTCACCCGAAAGCATACTATAATAATGCGTTCGGCATAATGTCACTTTTACTCTGAAAAACGTTCGCACTACAGTCAAACAAAATACTCAGGTTGTTTACTGTACCTGCTATTGCTTAAGTGGTCACCCAATTATGTAGTGAACAGGATCATAGCTGCTTAACTTCGGTGATCTAATGAAAACCGGTGCTTTCAGCATGCCTTGAACGTAATGTGTCTGTAACTGAGTCTGGTAAATCAAACAAATAAAATTAGTTTGAATCGTAAAGTTAAATTGTTTAAATTTCAATTTTTTATTACATAGATGTAATATTGCTATGTTTAAATATAGTTTGTACTTTTGAATTATATGTTGTTGTTTTTTATAATCGTCTGCGTGGTAAATTGTTATTATTTTTAAAGGTTCATTAATACATTGAGTGAAGTGTATCAAGGGTACTATTTTCAATAATGTTTATGTTACTTTTACGGTGAGAAACATTATTATCTAGAGCTTGCGTACATATTTTATAAATGTACTTATATAATGCAGTAGCCGCCATATTAATCCTGATACTCAGCTGTGTGATCCAAAAACGAGAAATCTCGATGTAGGTATGAAAAACGGTTATACAAGAGACTTGTTTTGTTTTTGCTTTTTGTTTTTTTGTTTTTTTTTAATGGGACAGTCAACTAGTTACCGGGAAAGTGACAAAGAATGACCTAAGTTACTGGGTTAAGCGAAATATTCTCCCTCTCCGATTGTGCAGAACTACAATTTGGCAAAGAATATATGATTCTTTGATCGACTCGGAAATACCTCTTCACGTCTTCCTGTGAGCATTGGCCGCTGGACCGATAAAGTAATTAACAGCGTTGATCCCAGGGGGCTATCCCTCCAGGCAATACCTGCACTCTTGATTTAAAGGGACAGGGCTGGGTTTATTCACCAGTGCCTGAGGCGCCCCCGGGATCAATGCATTTTGTGTACCTACCACTATGAGCTTTGGCTCGTGGGTGGGCCCACATAAAAATTTCCTTGTGTCAAGCCTGCATAAGTGGGATGCATGGCTAATTCCTACTTATCTGCACAATACGCATGCATAAAAGCAAAACAGTGCTGCCAATAGCCGCACGAACGGTTTCCCTGAGTTCCTAGCACTTTAGAGACCTTGCTGTTTCGATTGCCCTCGTAGATTAATCATTCAACATTTTTTTTTCCGATTTTACTTTGATAATATTGTTTGTCCACAATGACCACGGCACTCCCTTTGTCGGCTTCTTTTACAAATGATATTTTTATTGTTTCGGATATTTTCTAAGATTTTCTCTGATTGTGTGAATGGTCACTTCGTGTAATGGGATTTTCTTGTAACTCCAGATTACATAGTTTTTGTAAAAGATCAAAGTCTTTTCTTACACTATATCACCTAACAAGAAATGAAAAGACATAAACAACTTCAAACTCTTTGACCAAAATATGAATAAGTAGTAGTCTAAAAATAAGTACACATTCTATATATATATATAGAGAGAGAGACAGACAGACAGACAGACAGAGTGAGTGAGAGAGACAGAGGGGAGAAAGAAAGTATCACAGATACACAGAGACAAAAAGAGACAGTGATAAAGAGAAACAAATATTCATAGAATGTATTTATTTATGAATTAATTAATAGTTAAGCTACGTTCAAGCGTTTCAGTTTATATATATATATTCGATATATTATCTATCACCAGGGCAACTTTAAGAAGAAATCAAATGAAGCTCCTTAAAAAAAATGAAACGAAAATGAGACAAACATATCAATATTCAAACTAGCAGGACATGTGGATATACCAAATTATTATAATTTAATCACTGATACCCGTATATTAACGCCGGGGGCTCCGTGGCATAATGGCTAACGTGCTTGGATGCGACATCATGATAAGTGAGTTCGAGTTCCAGTGGCGCTATCACGTTCGCTTTCAGACTAATATTATTGGGAGTGGTAAGAACCCCTTATCACCCAGCTAGTGTTCTTCCAGAAGAAGAACTTTGGCATTAAATAACTCACGAAGGTTGATATGTCATTAGAAAGAAGGAAACCAAAAAGAATATCGACGCCACGTGACATTTTCAGTATTCCGATACCATATATTCTTATATTTCTTTATACAGCAATCATTTTTCAACATCTGAATTTTTTTCTAATACTCAGATTTGATCTACTCATTTATCAGAATCCTTGTCAGCTTTCATTACGATCAAGTCACGCTGAAATCACGGTTCCAGCTAGATCACCGAATTTAAACAGTTATGAACATATTCAATACTTTATTGGGTGACCACTTAAGTAACAGCAGGTACTATAAGCATCTTGAGGCCTTTGTTTATCAAACATGACTTGATTTGACATTATATGACTTGAAAGGGTCTTGATATGTCGAAAACAAAATAACCAACCTAACCAATAATTCTGTAGATTAATGATTAAAAAGACATTTTATCGGACAAATATTTAGTTTTAAACATACCCTTTTTTTCATTGCCATTCAAATTACTCTGAAAACACCGGTTCCAGCTAGATCACCGAAGTTAAGCAGCCATGATCCTCTTCAATATTTAATTGGGTGACCACTTAAGCAACAGCAGGTACTGTAAACAACCTGAGACCTCTGTTTATTAAAATTACTTGATTTGGCCTTAAATGAACCTAAATAGACTTGATATGCCGTAAAGAAAACTACACCTTACTTCATATTCATCAATGTCATGAGTATAAAACTAAACTGCATCTGGTAGTTATAATTTTCTTTGGCGTAATAAATTTGGATACTTAAATGTTTTTAGTGAACTTATTACCGTAAGCCTATCTGAAACTCGCTCGCATCTCAAATTTTAGCTCGCAAGATACAGAAAAAATCAATCTATTAACTGCTCGTAACTGAGAAAACTCGTAAGTTGGGGTACTCATAAATCAAGGTATTAGATTATATCTATAGTGGGTCGTAGATATGTTGACATTCGCATGAAGTTCACATAACTGAACAAACACACAATACCTGATCTTTTCGTTTGTATTCTTAAATCGAAAATAAGAACAATCTTTATTTGTCTGAATTTTTGAGATGATGCTTGATAATTTGTATTATTTAAATTTTTGGATTGTTGTCCTCATCTTGATTGTTGTATACACAACATTTCGGCCGATGTGCTCTTCAGACTTCTTCACGATTTTGTTTTAACTCGGGAACCTTCTTGACGAGAGCTTCAAAATCGGGAGCCCTTACAAACTTTGAATCGATCACTTTATCTTATCTATTTGAGTAGATTGTACTCATTCCGTTAACCGTGGATTGGTTAAAGGGTTCGGTTCGAAGTTCTGTGAAGGCTCCCGATCAAAACATGAAGGCTCTGTAGTTCGACAAGAAGGTTCCCGAGTACGATAAGAAACACCTGAAGAATACCGAAGAGCACATCGGCTGAAACGTGAGTACATAACAATAAAGTTAAAAACAACAGTCCGGAAAATGTACATAATACAAAAAACAATCTCTTATTTACTAAACTTTGATAAGGCCGCAAGTATAGAACATTCGGTTCTCATCAGATTCACTACTCACCAACAATCCGCATTGTCGGTGAGGCTTAGAATACGGTGACTCTATTACAGAAAGTTAAGACCTCACCAAAAAAGGGGGGTGTCCTCGATATGATACTAAACTACATCTGATGGGGAGGCTTCTGTTCTGGGAATTTGCGGTGTGAAGAATACCTTTTCACTTCCATTATTTCCAGATCCACTCTGACCCGGAGTGGTGGTATCTGTTATGGTCCCATGTATGTGTCAAATAGGTTAAATCTGATTAAAGCGTTTTGGTATTTTACCAGACCGTGGGCAAAAAGAAAAAAAACTCTAAAGAAAAACTGCATAGAAAATGTACATATTAATCTATAATGAAACCGATTGCCTAACCTCTAGACATGAAATAACCCTAGACGGTTTGACGTGTCATTAAAATCACTCAATCATTCACTAACAATGATTTTCTCCGGAACTATGTATGAATCAAACAGCCAGACATCAGTAATTGGATAGTTGTAAAATCCGCGATGCTCAACGTCGTGAGCCCAAGCTTAAAGGTCTTTGTCCACCTTCGATTGATCCCCCACCTTTGTTCACCTTTGTTCACAACTGAAATGTTCATTCTCTTTTTCTTATCCCGGTGTCTTAACAGATTTATGTTCTTCTTCATATTTCTAGATTTTCTGTCTCTTCAAGATTATCAAATTCTGTTTTGCCTTTGCAATGTTTTTGGAACTCAGCCATCCAGCCGATGTAAGTCTTGTTTTTGTCCAGAAGATATTCAAACCCTCCGGACATATTGATTCTTTACAATATCTTACTTTTCTTTCCTTCTTTTGATTTTTTTTGGGGGTTTTTTTTTGTTTCTTGGTGGTGTGTTTATGGGGGGGGGGGGAGTATCACTTTTTTATTTCATTATTTTTTATTTATTAGATTTTTTCCACTTTTTCATAAAAATGAATTTATTTATTTCTGTCTGTGTGTATCATTTATTTTCTCTCCCATTCTTAGTTTTGCATTACACACATACACATACACACACACACACACACACACACACACACACACACACACACACATATATATATATATATATATATATATATATATATATATATATATATATATATCATACACCTATGTTCGGTTCTTTCTCTCTTTGATTCCTTTTCTTCTCCCCCGCGGCCGTCCTCGGAGATATAAATTCACGCCTCTTTGCTGATTATTTTTATGCTTATTTTTCAATTTGTTATTTTAGTCTTTTTATAAGACTTTTCCTTTTATTTATTTCACTATAATTTCTCCAGTTTTTTTTTTTTTTTCTAGCATACGAGGGGTGCTGAAATGTTATCGTACGGTACCCAATCGGAATCGAATTCACTACTCAGTAGCTATAATCTACAAAAACATCCTGCTAATTATAAATCGACGAATAGTTATAAAATATAAAACTCAATGAAAAGAGAGAGAAAGAGAGAGAGGGGGGGTTAAATAAATAGAAATGAAAATCTATTGAAATTTATCTAACGTACGTGTAATGGTCAAATAGTCCAATCACGGCCCTAGAGGTCACGTAACTCTATATAATTGATGGCTCCCCTAAATTCTTCCTCTTTTTGCCTCTGGCAACCCAGCATCCAACACTACACAGTATCACAGTATTACATTATGTTCGTGATAACGAGCTCAAGACGACAAGCAGTACCTCCCACTTCAATTTAGCCCTGCATCTCCCCCATAGGTACCGAAGCAACAACCTCAAAGAATCTCCAAGTACTATTAAGCCACCCACGTTCAGATTGGTTACCAGGATTAAACATCATTAAAGTTACGTTCAGCAGACGCACATTATCTGCAAAACGTTTTATTGAATCTTTTTTCCTTAAATTTATTATATTAAAAAACGGTTATTGTGTTTTCCTTTCTTCAAAAGCTGTCGATCCTATTTGTCACTTAACTACGGGTTATAATTCTTCAAAACTTTGGGTTTAACCATTATTATTTCCCGGGATAAAAATTCCCCATAAAAGAAAGTAAAAAAACATCCACTTTTACAATAAGTAAAATGAAATGGTTAAATTCTCTCGATCCCACAAATAAGGGAATAACCATTAATTTTGAATATTTTCTCTTTGGCCCATTTAAACCATATTTTCATCTGTTTGTGTATTAGGGCTATTTTTTTTATATATATATTTTTTGGGGGTGGGGGATCATTTGTGTAGTACATTTTCTATTCTTAGTTCAAAGTCCTTGATGAGGCTGTTTGCATTTCATATAGCGCTAATACCCTCAGGAAATGTATGAATCCAACTATTTTCCCTCCAGCTGTAGGGCAGACTAGACTCTTTAATCTTTGTATGACAACCGATCTAGGAGAAGGAGAACTCTGAATCCAAACCAAAGGGACTCTTCAAATTAAGTGGCAGCAGAATAATTATATCATTGTTTTGATGGAAAATATTAACTGTCTGAAAATTATTGTTCAAGTTTAATAAAATTCAATATTTATTCAATGCCTGAAGTGTCATTGCTGGGCCGAAAACCCAATCAAAAGCCCTTCGCGGGAGCTAACTTAATTGACACCCGATAGGGCGGCTTTTATGCTAGTAAGCTATATGTTTGTCCTAGTCTCTTCTTTTGTTTGCTACGAAAGAAACAGTAAATGATTTATTATTTCACTTGGCCTCCTAAAAAATCTTCTTTTAACATTTTTGATTCCGTATTTCGGATTTGCTACAAAAAATAAGAGTCAAAAGTCAACAGAAGATTTTCAAAATTTGTGAAGGAAAATTCTGCCTCGAGTTTTTCTACTCAATATTTACATTTCCTGTTATTGCCAACAAACGTCTAGTGCAAAGATGGCAATTCGGTAGACGCGTCTTACCGAATAGGAATTCTTATTTCAATATTGATTCTTTGCAACATTAGTTGATCATAGATTTGGCTCAATGTTTGAATATTGGAGAAAGGGGGTAAGAGATTTGAACTTCTCTTCCCAAATGACATATTACCCTGTTAGGTGAGAGTTTAAAATACGCCTTCAAAAGGGGATTCCCTGGATATGACACTAAAATGTATCTGATGGTGAGATTCCAGTTCTGGAGCTCTAGAGAGTTAATTTTTAAAAGATTTTGTTAATTCCGACTGGTTTTGGGCTCAGGTTATCAACGACGAAGGTTTATTTAATTACAGTTTAGATTTCAGAACTGGAAAACTGTTGAATGCCAATGAAATGGTTTCACATCTAAATTAGACGGTGTGAGCAATGACGTAGTTTCGGTTACAGACACACACCGAATGTCCATTATAATAAGATTAGATAGAACACTTAATGCCATATAACTGTAACGTATTTGTATTAGGAATAGTTACTTGAAGTTATGTCAAGTATTAAGTGTTACTAAGAATTATTGTTATATGGCCCGTATAAAATCGGGTATATAATAGAAAGAGAGGACATAGACTTAGATTAGAGATATGGTGGTCTTACGTGGTACTTCTACTTGTTGTTGGTTCCTGCTGACTGCTTCTCGTCTAACTTGTCGTCCGATATGTAATCTAGTTGACTTCTATCTGCTGAGGGTTGATTTTCTTCTTTGCTAATTCTTTTATCTTCTGGGCTTAACATTGTCTTAATTAGTTACAAACACAACAAGACTTTGTTTTGCTTGATCAAGTTTTATTATCTTTTAGCCAATATTGATTGATACCACCGCGGGGATGAGATGTCCCGGGAGGGACGACAATCACATCTACCCCCTTCATGACCTCTCATGAATTGTAACATTATTATTAGTTACTTGAATCAATATAACTGTGTAGGAATTCTTCATAAAACATAATCATATGCAAAAACTCAAAAAAGTAAATATGAACTTACAATTAACGCGATTCTCTAAACTCGAGGCAGAAAATAACCCTAGATGGGTTGATATACCGTTAATATCAATCAATCAAGCAACCAAAACTGCAAAGGTAGAAAGGAGGTAGTTTCATCAATTAAAAAGTGAAGAGAATGGCCGGATTGACGCAACAAAGGGAAAGAAATGAAAACGTATATCTTTTTTATGTTTAAGATGATTTTATTCCCGTTGAGTTATAGATTGTTATCATTCGTGTGGCCATCTTAGAGCAGTTTTACAGTGGAGATCCTTTGTGGCATAAAGTTTAATTCTTGTTAATGAATTGTATAATCCTTTCAGTTGGTCCGTGTTAAAGAATCGAATAATCCTTGTCCATTCGTCTGCACATCCCACCAGCAATTGAGCGACAATCCACCAACACATTTAATTAGTTAACCATCTACAAATTTGAGCGTTTTTGATTGACCTATTCAGACCACGCTGTTTAGAAGAGTTTATAAGTACAAGTTGTGATCACCAGCACACCTTATATAACAAAAATATTCTAACATAGCTTGTGTCGAATCTCAGCGTTAACACTGTCTCGGATTATTGTATGACACTTACATTTCCTTCTGGGTGTTGGTGAGAGTAATCCACCAACCAGCAATGTGTCCAACGGAGCGACGGACTTGAGCACTAATTGCTTAAAGCAACTTCTACATTTAAAACTCTTAACTTCTAACTGACATAACTTTTAACTGAAAAGGCATGAGTGGGTGGGGAGAGTAATGGTATGGGAACTGTGCAATTAGTAAAACTCGAAGCTAAAAATTAAAAATGATGAGATCGATTACTTAAAAATTTTGAGTTACAGATAGAGCTTCCAATTCACACAAAATTAAGTATTTTCCTGACCTCCTACTAAGCCGGATCGGCGCAAAGACTTTTTAAGTTAAACCGAAGCTCATGCAAAAGTGGGTGATCCCTTCTGCATTCACCTTTTTGGGCACCTCAGACACCTGGCAATAGACCAGGCCCTGACCTTTTTAGACGAGGGTCTGGTGCTGTCTGGGAACACGCGATTTAATTTATCTTACCGGTCCAGAAGCCGAAGCTGCTGAACACTGGGCCAAATCCAGATAACTATCGAATAACGGAAGAAATATGAATATATCAAGTCGTGAATGTGGTGTTATCGAAATACGATAGATAACTTAAAAACTCAAGAATATTTTTATGTAGTAATTTGATTTGATGAAAATATACAACGTAACCAATATAATAAATGAAATGATTAGGGTCTTATTGCATAAAATTTGAAAATCCCTTAAAACCTACAAGGCATCAACATATTCTAATGGAAATCCGTCGACACAATCAAAGAATTTGAGAACTAAAATTGAATAATATGAGAATTTCACTAAACGTATATCAAATGTACACTAACACCTTTGTGGCCTGATGTCTTGTATAACTTTACTCACCTGAAATTTACCTTGCCTTACTTTAAGGAAGTAGAAACGCGCTCCGAGAGTCACTACGTTTAGACAACATAGACAGATAAACAAAGGTTATCAGTTAAGAAAAAAAACATATAGGGTGATAGATTCTCGAAATTTAACACTTTTTAAATCACAAGTGCGTAATAACAGTTAGATCTAAAGTAAACCAAGATAGAGGTGCTCCTTCAAATTGCAAAATTTGAAAAAATCAATATTGATACAAACCCCTAGTATTTATAAACATCATTGCATTAATATGTGTGTTTGTAATTACGTACCTATCTATCGTGTGTTTCACTCATTTACATATTAATACTGTTATAGCGGTATTAAAGTCACGCTTAGAAGGGAAGTAATAGATAGATAGATAGATAAAGCAAATTTAAACTTGAACACTCCAATGCCCTCGCACGTATTAGCGAATCAGGTTTTTCGTTCTTCTACATTGATTCCCATAGCAAGGTTAAAGAGCCCATATATATCCCCTATTTACCTATATCTAGAGGGAGAATAGTTAGATTCATAGTTTTCCCAGTGGTATTAGCACTCTGCGAAATGCAAACAGCCTCGTCAAGGATTTGAAGTCGGATCCCGATGATAACCATTACATGACGAGTGTCTCCTACAGAAGGATATTTATATATCCGTAAAATAAGAAATAGAAAGAAAGAAATACCGACACCTAATTTGCCTTCCTATCTTTTTTTTACTGAAGAGCTCAAGAGCATTATGATGTTAGACTAAAAGTTGTGCAGTCTATCAATAAAAAAGAACGTCAGGGCTCTAAACATTCTTATTCGTGTGGAACGGGTTGGTTAAATATCTTCCACTCAGAAAACTGAATTTGTTACAGTTCAAACATATTGTCTTTAGAAGTTAACTCTTAGAGGAACGACTATAACGGAGAGAAATTGCTATTGTGGCGTGTTGGGGTCTCGACGAAGAAAATTGGGGAAAATGAAGAGACGAATACAAGAGGAAGAGATGATGACGAGTTCATATCAGGAAAGGAAAATGTCAGATACGATGTTACAAAAAAGCCCTACTTACTTTATAATCGATGTTTCAACTTTCCTCGGGACCAATCTCAAAATAACGGGAAAACGTGAAGTGGTATTTTCAAATCGATGAAGGAAAGATTTATTATTTTACAAATTGTAGCCCATCAACGACGGGAATGATGGCAGTTTCGCTAGCCCTGAAATGTAGGTAATTACTTGTCGCTCTGTCGATAACTAACTGACCCTTTTCAAAAATCCCAATTCTCGTGTGTGTATTGAATCTATTTAACTCATTTTTAAAAACAATTTTTAACACTCATTTTTACCTATTTAATCCATAGATGTGACCCTAACAGGTACTACCACTGTGGACCTGGGGGTAATGGCGATGAAAAGGTATTACATACTCCCCAGAGTTCCAGAACAAGAACCTCACAACAAGATGCAGTTCAACGTTATACCCAGGACACTAAGATCCTTAGTGATCACCTTCTTGCACATATATAATGAGAAAGGTTAGGGTTTACCATAAATGCAATACTGTCGTGACAATAATTTAAGAGCTAGGGATTGGTGTGACCAGCTGATTTACCGGAAGAGACATCATCAACTGCCTGTCTAGCCCAAGTAAGGGTCAAAGCTGAGTGTTGCATGTCAGGGACTGCTCAGCCACCAGTATTCCACCCTTCAGCATCACGGGTCACCACCCACGACCAACAAGTGTCACCATTATGGGGTTTTACTTATCTGCAGAAGAGGCAGTCAACGTATTCTACAGCCCCACCGACAGGGTGGTGGTTTGCTGGGAATTTGTGAATGTTGTCAGAATAGGTTACTGACTTGTATAAGACATTGTTCTCCACGACTGATTTTAATTTCATTGATCGATAATCGAAGGACGAGGAGTGTCAAGTATATATATATATATATATATATATATATATATATATATATATATATATATATAAAGCCGGTTAAAGGATTGTAAGACTAAAACAAGAAAAAGAAACTAATGTTGAAATTTAAAACGAATCCGAAAAATATTTCAATATACATTAAGAGAAACAGATTCAATAACAAATAAAATAACAATTCAATTTCATTATTCTTTTAATATTTTCAGCATGAAATAAATCGATACTCTAGTACTGACAGTCAACCAATTCAGTCAACCACACTTATGTATATATCAATATATTTGTACAAATACAACATATACACATAGCTTGTTATATGTATATATATACGAGCTAATATATGGTGACTAGATGTACTAAAATGACAGCTAGTGTCTCATAACTGCTTTAAATATCAAGATCAGATTTATTGGTTGATTTTAATGACAAGTCAACTTGCCTTGGGTTATTTTATACCTAGAGTTTAGGGAATCACTTTCATTGTTCATATGTACATTTTTGTGTAGTGGTTTAAGAGTATTTTTCAAACTGTCCTATCAAATACGAACAATTTTTAAACATATCTATTTGACCCATCGATGGGACCCTAAAATGTACTACCACTCCGTCTCAGAGTGGACATGGAAGTAATGACAATTACTCCACACTCTAGAAGCTCTAGAACTGGAGCCTCACCATCAGAGGCAAGGACATCCATTTTTGGGAGGTGTAACATTCTGCTGGGAGCACAGTTAGCTGGGCGATCAATATCAGAGTTATTGGCTACTTGGTTAACGGCATGCCAATCCTTGTGAGGTTATTTTATACTAGATACAATCAGTTTTGCAGTTTTGTGTTGAAATGTACAAATTAATAAATGGGGGTAAATATAATTGTAAATCTAAATATAGATATAAATATAGAAAAGATATTTCGTACTTGATCGCAATATCATTTTTAAGACGTTATTACATCCATAAACTTCACAATCGATTGAAGTAGTATAAATGTAAATAAATTCTCATGGTATTTATGTCATCATCATCATCATCATCATCATCATCATGTCCCGCCAGCAGCATGGATTATTCATGAATATCTCCCGCCAACCGTCCCTATCATTCATAGCCCCAGGAAGGTGCTCTGCGCAGCATCCAGTATCCGTACAGAGCTGGTCTATGTATGTCTTTGCTGAGGGGCCCACACTGGCGTGCCGATGTACTGGCTTCCACAGGAGAACGTCACTTAGGAGTTCATCTCTGCTTCTCCAGCAGTGTCCAGTGTGTCTTGTTCAGCTTACACGGATGGTTTGTGTGATATGGGGCAGGTGGTCGTACAGCTGTGTTCTCGTGGGGTGTAAAAAATTAATTGCGAGGTAGTATATCGAATTTTATAATTTTCGATACAGACCCGCCTTAGTCGGAAAAGAAAAATTTCTCTCATATCTTTTAGATGTAATATTTCTGTCTGACATGAGTAGGATGACTGCATTCAAATAGGAAGTACTTTATTGTCTACAGCGCCTGATTTGTTGTACTCTCTGACTCTTACTTTTCTGTCAGTGTGAAATTTAAAAACAGATAAGTTGACCTCATTTCCATGTGTTGGGATTATTTCCCACAGTTTGTTCGCCAGACAGCTGGGTAGCATTGCGACCGGTCGTATAAAAAGCAACTACTTAACTTCGGTCAACCGGTGATTTTAACGTGATTTCCAACGTGACTTCCAACGTGACTTGGCCATGTGTCGCTGAAGAAGAGTTCAGTGAATTCTCTAAAGCGTACAGATTGAATGTAGTTTTTATTCAGATGTGAATGCATTTATGGCACAATATTCATCATCGTAGGAAATAGACTCGGTAACCCGAGTTCAAATCCTGAACGAGGCTGTTTTCATTTCACGTAGCACTAATGTCTTTGTATATTCTCCCTCCAGCTATGGGTGAATAATAGAGCAGACTTGGCTTGTTAACCTTGGTATGCCATCTGGTATAGGATAAGGAAAACTGAATTCAAACCAGTTGAATTATGCTTTAAAATTGACATTGTGTCGTATCCTGCTCGTGGAGTATAGGTTGGGTAGATACATACATTCGGATGTAGTGAGTGCCTATAGCCAGTGGTCCAGGGAAATAAAAATTACCAATACCCGACAATACTTTTGATGGTCACTATTTATGCAAGAAGTTTAAGGAAGTTTTCTTTCCTACCATGAACGAGCCAGAAGCAAATAAGATAGCTTTAATGAAGATGAAGAAAGTAAAGCATTACAACACACAATATATTGATCTTGATGCGTATGAGACGGTGTGGCCTCTGGTAAATCATAGTTCTCGTATTAAATAATGTCTTTTACCGAAAGTGTCTCCAAACACCTTGTAAGCTTGGGAGCTGTATTTTTTATCAGCTGTAAAAAATGTAGTAGAATTATAATTTTTAAAAATGTATGTAGAAAAGACATGAAGTTCGATATACTTTGTTTTCTTCTGAATAAGGCTATGCTTTTTCCGTGGACGTGCGTTCATTTCATGGTTAACGCGTACATCGTCTTTGACGCCAAGTTAAACGCCTCTCGGCAATAACGTCTCTGAAAGAAAGTTATTATTTGACTTCCAAGAAATTGTAAAAACAGTATTCTTTTCAAAATGAAAACGAAATATGAGAAAATATCAAGGTAAATGTTCTTTTCCGTTAGCAGCGTTCTATAGGATTGGAACGAAAGTCTTGTCAGATAAAAAGTAACATTTATTTGGTTTTACGGTATTACTGTATCCACCGTACTCACCAGATCTTCCCCTTTCAGACTATTACCTGTTTTCTCCTATGAAAAACTCACTTCGTGGGGAAATGTATCAGTCCGCTGAAGAAGGTAACGGTGATTTGGAAAACTGGTTTGCTTCAAAACCTGTAGAATTCTAAACGGCATAAAATAACTTCCAGAACGTTGGCAAAGATGTGTGGACCATAAGGGAGACTATTTTCAACATTTTTGAGACACTGAGGAATTGTTTATATTTCTCAATTTACATGTTGTATTTACTGGTTAAATAAATACTATTTTGCATCGGACAAGACTTTCGTTCCCAAAAAGTTTTGGGTTTTTTTTTTTTAAATATGACGGGATTTCATTTTGAAAAAAATTATAATCAGGGTAGACAACACCCTACTCATCCATTTAAAATCCGAAAACTTTTAACGTTGACTAACTTCACTATCTAAATATGAATTTATCCTTTGGAATACTTTTCTTTTCTAATTCTCCCATATATATGTGGTCGGATTCTACTTTCTAAGGCTGGATATGCCAATCATAGAAAATTTCATCAGGGACAATTTATGCATACTCCAGGAACAAACAATGTGTCTTGTGCAATTTGTAACAAAGTCTGTAAATGAGCTTCTGGGTTTAAGAGACATATGGTGGTGCATAAGCATCGATTTTTATCATATGATCTCATATAATGGGAAATACATCCTTTCTATGTCATATCAAACTTTGGATCTGATCTGCAGCGGGTTTGATGAGTTATTTGAGGGCTCATGAATGGAAAGGTTCTGGTAGGTGGGGTTATAGGATTGTAAGGGACGGCAGTGATATGTAAAGATTAGGCTATTGTTGTATATATATATATATATATATATATATATATATATATATATATATATATGTATGTGATAAGTATGTAAACACGATGTGTTTGGATATGTCTTTTTGCCGATGAATTCATTTTTCAAATTTATATATTGCACATAAAAGCAACTAGATATACAAATGAACAAATATATACGCAATTATTAACTTTAATTTAGTCTGGCAAAATATCACTGTAGGCTATCAAATCAATTTACAAAAGTAACATTATAAAAAGATATCAGTGGTAGATCACTAATATATAAAATTTAATAGCCGACAATATGTAGTCACCTGAAGAAGGTGTGTCTTGAATACCGAAACTGCGACAGAGAGAAAAACGTTTTATACAAGTATCAATGCTCTATGTTTTATCAAATATATTGAGCACTTTCTGTATTAACTACCAATGTTACAACAGCAAAACCACTTGAGTGGCAGTTGAACAATATATATATATATATATATATATATATATATATATATATATTATATATATATATATATATGCATACAGAGAGAAAATGAGGAGAGAGAATGATGAGAATAACCAAAAGTTATATTTGCTTACATTTAGATATTTACAATTACAGATATTTTGACATGGAATATATAAATGCATATACATACTGATACATTTATAAACCTACCTAACATCAAATACGTGTACGTACTTAAATGTGTAGGCATATATATATATATAAGTATATATGTGCATGTGTGTTGGATACATCAATATGTATGAATAAAAACATACATTCATATACAAATTTTTACATGCATGTCTGTATATAAATCTTACACACACACACACACAAACACACACACACACAAACACACACACACACACACAAACAATATATATATATATATATATATATATATATATATATATATATATATATATATATATATATACATGTATGTGCATGTGTGTGCGTCTGTTTATGCAATCAAGTCTACATATCAGATATGTGCATCTTTATTCTAAAATAAGAAAAGCTGAAAATTGCAAAGTTAAGCAAAATAATATGGCTGACATCATCCTCTTTCATTTATCTTCTTATTTTTTTTCCATCTGAAACATTTTAATTTCTCTCTCTCTCTCTTTCTCTTTCTCTCTCTCTCTCTCTCTCTCTATCTCTCTCTCTCTCTCTCCATCTATATCTATGTATCTCTCACACACACAAACAGACTCTCTCTCCTCCCTCTCTCTCTCACACACACACACACAAACACAAACACACATATAGTGTTTGTTAGTGAGTAGGAGAGAGAGAGTTTCTCTCTCCTACTCACTAACAAACACTATATGTCTGTCTGTCTGTCTGTCTGTCTGTCTCTCTCTCTCTCTCTCTCTCTCTCTCTCTCTCTCTATCCTTGTGCCTTTATCTATTTCACATCTTTCCCTCTTGGGAAGCGGAGACAGAGAGAGTTCATGAGTGTCTGCTAATATGAAAATAAGTTTTTTAAAAGTTGGCTTGATATTTATCAATATATTTATGTTTTTTACCGTTGTTTTTTGTTTAGTTTGAATTGTTTTTGTTTTGTTTTTTTTTTGTTTTTTTTTTTTTGTTTATTTTTATTTTTTTATTTTTTTGTTTTTAAGAAACTTTTGCTATATTTTTGCAAAATATTTTTAGAGCAGAACCCTAACACTTTTTTTGTTGTTGTTTTATGTCTCACGAATTTATTGGCGATCTATTCTTCGAAACTTGAAATTAAATTTGCGTGACTTCGGGTTCGAGAAGTAAGCTTCGGACATGACCCACGTCTTTGTTTTAAATTTACGTAAAATTGCGCAATGGAAGCCAGGAGAAAAGATAGATTCTAGTTTTATTTTGTTTTTTTTTATTTTTAAGTTCAATCTATAGGATAGGTTTATAATAAAGAGGGAATAATAAATGAAAAAATATATAAAGTTACAAAATATCTGAAGAGGGACGTGATATGAATGTACGTGTATGTTCATATTGGGTGGTGAATATCAACTTTCTTCTTGTGTGTTTTTCTAGAAACCCAACAACTGATCATCCGTTAGAGTCTCTAGGATGGGTGATAATAAGCATATTTTCCTCTGGTGCGTGTTAACAATACTCAATTTGAAATGTTCATTCTTTTTCGTGCAGGGCCAGCCCAAGTCTTTATGGGGGGGGGGGTCTAAAAAGAAGTTGATTTGCCCAACCTTCATCGCCGCAAACAATACTGAATGCTGCCAGTGCTTGATCGGTCGCACACTTACAGTTAAAAAAATGTAAGCCTTCATTATTTACCACAGGCATGAATATACTAAATCACCATCGTGAATTAAGATTAAGTGCTGGTCTACGTTGACCATATATTTCCCCTACGAGAAAGTTGGATTCGTTCAATGAAACACATAAATAATAGGGACTACACGAGAAAGTGGTCGAGTAATAGCTAGTCTTGCTACAGAGAATTCAATTACTGTTGTGAAAAAGCGGCGCATTGGACTCTTTCCAAAGAGTAATAAACCTATGTAAATATTTTCTTCCGGATTTCAGTGTTGTTATTTGATATCTCAGGCGCAACATTGTGGCACCGTCCCTCAGGCAGATTATTTTCCCTGTCGGCGGGGATTAGAATACGCTGACTCTATCTACTGCAGATAGATAAAAAAGAAGCACCACCAACACCAAAACAGATGGTGTTCTGAATCTGATGGTGAGGATCCAGTTCTGGATTTCTGGGGGAGTATGATTTACTCCTTCATTGCCATTATTCCCAGATCAACTCTGACCCGGAAATGTAGTACTCGTCAGGATCCAATAGATATGTCTACAAATCAGTTGCATTAGTTAGGAAAACTTGATATCATATAGTCGTTTACTAACCTTAATTTAAATGTGGCACAATACTAGAAATATGTGGCACCCAATGAGAATTGAATTCACTTACAATGGTCTGCAAATCATTACACTACGTGAGGTGCCCAAACTTGATATCATATAACTGTGTTTAAAAACCTCTTTAGAAACTTCACAAAAAAAACTATATATAAAACGTATAAGGTGCGTAATTCCCTAACCTCTTGGCATAAGATAAGACCAGACAGATGGATATGTCATTATAATTAATCAATCAATCAATCGGGAAGCTTGCTTTTTGTGGGGTACCCACATTAAACTGACCTCGTGTCTTATTGCAGTATCACTGCGTGGGGATAAATATCCTGACATACAAAAATAATAAAGAGCTTCTGAGAGTGTATACATAGCAAAGGATGCGAAACAACCATTTACATTGCTTTGTACATAGGGCCGACTGTTTTCGTGGCGCCTCGCGTAGTGTAACTGTTGTGAGGCGTGGTTTCGTATTCTTTGTTGTGGTAATAGTAGTAATTCTCCGAGATATCTTAGCTCTGTATGTTAGCTTCTCGTAGCTAATATCTCCCATGTCCTCTAGACTGTCTCTATATATCTCCTGCTGTAATACACATATGTAAATGAGATAACACGCCATTGGCTACCTCACTACACCTCCCTGAAACGGACAGGTTTTATTCCCCTCGTCGATCTATTGCTTCTCCTAAATATTCTTGAGGTTGTTCTTCATAAATGGTGACCGCGGTCTCATTTCATCACTACTGGATCCCTGGTATGGCACCTCGGAATCAGACTCGCTTTCATCTATGGGCTCTATAACGTCTCCCTCATCTTGGTTTATATCCTCGTTTCTTTCCGATTCCTCCACACTCATGTCTTCCTCATATCTATTCCTTATCTGATCAGTGTGGGCCAGAACACTTCTCTCCTGTGTCGTTATCATGGTGGTGTTGTTCCCTTTCTGCATAATAAAATATGCTTTTTCAGGTTGCGCGTCCTTATTCTTTTTGTACCACATTTTTTCATTAGTCGAAAAACACATGGTTATGGGGGATCTGATCTATCTTCCCATCAAGGCAGAAGGACTTAGTGTTCTATAAGCATGAGGAATGGATCTGTAACTCATCAAGAGTTTAGGTAGAAAGGATTATATGGTCTCTCGTGACGGTTCGAACGCTTTTAATCCTAATTTAACCGTTCTAACCATCCTTTCTGCAGCCCCATTCGATTGTGGATGGTAGGGCGGAGTTTTATAAGGTTTACATCCTATCTTCCCCAACCAGGAACACAGACCTTCGTCACAGAATTCGGACGAATTGTCCGATACTAGGGTTCTCGGTACGCCGTTCCTTGAGAATACTGTTCTCAAAATTTGAATGACGGTTGCAGATTTTCTATCACGTACCTGAACAATCTCTAGCCACCCCGAGAAAGAATCTACTAAAATCAATAGTAGTCCTACACCCTTGACATAGGCGTGGTCCATGTGTACTCGACTCTATGGTTCTTGTTCCTTTGGCCACGAATGAGTCGATTTTTGTGGGAAATCTTTGATTTCCATGCATTTGGGGCATTTTTTATGTAATCTTCAATGTCACGCGAATATCCTGGCCACCAGCTCTCCAATTTGAGTCTTTTTTGTGTGGCCGCTATTCCACAATGTATATCGTTGTGTACACTTTTGATTATTTCTTTTCGCATTTTTTGCGGAGGTACAACCAAATCTCCGTTACATATAACCCCTCTGTCCATGGTTAGCTTATGTTTAACTTCTTTATAAGGCCTTTCAGCTTTAGAGCAGTCCTTTCATTTATTCCTCCTTATTCTATTCGATATTTTGCTCAGAATAGGGTCCAGCAAGTTTTCTTCTTGAAGCTGTTTAATCGGCAGTACATCGGTTTCGACCCAATGTAATACTTCTTCAGTGTCGTTTATTTCATCGTCTTCTTTGTTAAAGGCTAATCTGGATAACGCGTCAACATGCGGGATCTTGTTTCCTTTGACGTACATGATGTCGAAATCAAAGGCCATCAGCAGTATGGCCCATCTCATTAACCTGGCGGATGTGACCTTGGGTAATTCTTTCTGTGGATTAAAAATGAATTCTAAGGGTCGATGGTCAGATTTTAGCAAAATTTTTCGACCCAATAGAAATTGTCGGGCGCGCTGTGTGCTCCACACTATGGCCAAAGCTTCCTTCTCTATATTTGAGTAGTTCAATTCTGCCTTGGTTAGCCTTCGCGACAGGTACATAATCGGATGATCGTCCTGTAACAATATAGCAGACACAGCATGTTCACTGGCATCCGTAGTTAAGGTTACTTCTTTTCTGGGGTCAAAAACTTTTATAACGGGTTTTTCCATAGGTACTTTTTTTATTTTGTTAAAAGCCGTTTCTTGTTTTTGTGTCCAAACAAACTCACTATTCTTTCTTCGTAAGTCTGTAAATGCTTCAGTTAAATCGGAATATTTGGGCATATATCTTCTGCTATAAAAATTAGCCAATCCTAAAAACGATTCTAATTATTTTTGTTGGCTGGGGAGGCCACCTGCGATATTCTAATTAATGAATTCGGGTCAGGCGAAATGCCTTCTTGGATATTTGAAAGCCCAAATAATTTATCTTTTCGCAATTAAATTTACATTTATCGTGGTTTACGCTCATTCCGGCCTGTTTTAATTTGTTCATAACTCGTTGAGTCTTTTGTTGCAATTCATTTATATTGGTGGCCCCAATTAAAATATCGTCCTGATAAATTATCATATTTTCTACTACCCCCTTCAAAACATTTTCGATAGCTCGTTGAAATATTGCAGAAGCGGTTTTTATGCCGTATGGCATTTTCGTCCACCTCATTAACACGAGGGGGTGTTAATAGTGGTTATTTCTTGAAATTTATCATCAATTTGTATTTGATTGTACGCTGCTTTTAAATCAATTTTCGTAAAATATTTAGTGCCTGTTAATGTATGCGATACAGTTTCAAGCTCAGGAATAGGATACGAATCTGAACAGATTTTATGATTCACACCAATCTCATAATCACCACATATTTTTAAATCCCCATCTTTTTGTTTGTTTGTAAGACTACAATTGGGGACGCCCAGTTACTACCGCCGATTGGTACGAGTTTTAAAATTCCTTCTGGTACCATATCTTCCAATTTCTTTTTTTACTAAAGGTCGCAAATGTATAGGTATCCTACGAGATTCATAGTATGAGGGGGGGGGCTATTTTCTTTCACTCGTATTGTGGCTTTGTAACCTCTCAAGATTCCTATTTTCTGCTTTTTACGTTCTATGCTTTCGATTAAATCGTCTGTATCTATGTCTATAATATCTGTGCCTATTAGTCCATGATTTTTTAAACAATCCACTACAGTTATAGGGAGCACTTCGAATCTTCTATTAGCCTCAAACGTTGCGTTGAATTGTCCCAATGCAATGATGTAAGAGTCATCAAATTGTCTCAATTTCAAGTGACTTCTCTTTAACTTGGGTTTCCCCATATGTTGCCAAAAGTTTTTTGGAATAAGAGTCACGTCACTACCTGTATCGACTTGCATATCAAATGGTATTTCGTTTTTTGTTCACCCGTACTTGGTACACGTCTTCTATCGAATTTGTCCACTTCGACTTGACTTTGCATACGGACCCAAAATGATTTTGCTTTTTGCAAATATAACAAGTTTGTCCATAAGCAGGACAATTTGTTCTTTTGTCAAAATTATGTTGAAAATTGCAGTACTTACAATTTTTTAGCCTTGTTTTTACTTGTAACACGTCAGTGTTATTTGCTGCATTTTCTTCTTTGAAATACCATTGTATTTTGTTGAGTATCTCCCTTGAATTCGGATATCATTTCTAGTTGCTGTACAAATTCCACGCATATTTCTAATGCCATGTTATTTGACTGTAGACGTTCTAAAACTTTATCTTTTTGATTCACGTCGTGCAATCCTTCAATGAACCGTAACTGGATTAATTCTTCTTCGATAGTCATATTCGCTGATCCAAGCTTTTGAAATTCACAAAATCTCGAGGCCTTTTTTAGTCTCAGAATATAATTCCTTGCTGGTTCGTTGGGATTTTGCTTCGTAGCAAGAAATTTAGTTCTCTCTGCGATAACCAGTTTTTTCTTAGGTCTTAAATTATTCCTTATGATGTGTGCAATTTCTTCAAAGGTGAGATCCTCCAAATCTTTTGGATACGCCATAACGGCTACTTTCATGTTTGCTTCACATCCAGCGGACGCTAAAAATAAATCAGTAATCTCGTTTTCTCCTCTAATGTTCTTTTTGTCTTGTAATTCTTTGCTTCTAGCAAAGGCTGAAAAACATTTTAGCCATATCTCAACATAATCGGGGTCCTCTAATGTGAGTAATCCTATCGACGACGCCATGTGTTGTGAGGTGTGGTTTCGTATTCTTTGTTGTAGTAATAGTAGTAATTCTCCGAGCGTATCTTAGCTCTGTATGTTAGCTTCTCGTAGCTAATATCTCCCATGTCCTCTAGACTGTCTCTATATATCTCCTGCTGTAATGCACATATGTAAATGAGATAACACGCCATTAGCTACCTCACTACAGTAACGGTTAGCAAGATAGACTAGCAAACCATTAATTGTGAGTTCAAGTCTCACTGGGTGCCCCATACATCCGGCCTTGTGCTACACCTATGTAATGCTTAGTAAATAACTATACGGTATAAAAAGTGCTATATTCAGAATATATTTTCGCTATGCATTTTAAGCCAGAATTCCATTGGTATATTTGTAAAATCTT
>CM042139.1:153201750-153387888 GCA_023376005.1 Doryteuthis pealeii
AACATTAACACCTTAATTCAGACGTACTCCCTGTTGACGAGAATGCGACAATTTTATTTTTATTGCCAGTCGAAGGGGATAGGATTTACTGAAAACCATTTTTTAAAGCTTTATTTAATTGTAAGTACATTTTTCAGCGCTTTCTCTTAGTTATTAACTTGTGTTAAATATATAGTGCATGCCATTTTTATTAAATTTAAATAAGCATAGGTAGAACCCACACTTCAATATTCATATATATATATATATATATATATATATATATATACCAGACAAAACATGACCCATTGGGTCACCCATTCAGCTCTGAATAGGATTTGGGAAAAGGGAGTTAGCAAAGCAAATAAAAGAATTTAAAATAAATACGGCCGGGCGAAACCTTAAAATTATTTTGTTAGCTCTCTAAGAAAGGAATTGTTTGACCTCATTTAAGCTACAGGTTGCTGGTTGTGGAATTTAACATAGAAATAAATTTCAAATCTCTCTCTCTCTCTCTCTCTCTCTCTCTCTCTCTCTCTCTCTCTCTCTCTCTCTCTCTCTCTCTCTCTCTCTCTCTCTCTCTCTCTCTCTCTCTCTCTCTCTCTCTCTCTCTCTCTCTCTCTCTCTCTCTCTCTCTCTCTCTCTCTCTCTCTCTCTCTCTCTCTCTCTCTCTCTCTCTCTCTCTCTCTCTCTCTCTCTCTCTCTCTCTCTCTCTCTCTCTCTCTCTCTCTCTCTCTCTCTCTCTCTCTCTCTCTCTCTCTCTCTCTCTCTCTCTCTCTCTCTCTCTCTCTCTCTCTCTCTATATATAGAGAAACTAACATTATATAACGAGGAAGTAGTCAAAAGATATATAGAGGGGAAAAAGAGATAGATACAAAGTAAAGTAAGAGATTGGTCGGTTTTTGACTTAATTGCAAATTACGACTAATTATAACCAATTAAAACAGAATTTCTTTAAACATAATTCAATCCAAAAAGTACGGAATAATTTAGTATAATTTTCGTGTCATTAAACTAAACAGTAAAAAAGCCTTTAGGAAGCAAAAGTTGATTAACTCAGCATTAGTATAATAATAATAATAATAATAATAATAATAATATATATATATATATATATATGTATGTATGTATGTATATATATAGTTGCAAATCGCTTATGAGTTTGATAAAGAATGCACCAGTCTGTATAATTGATAAGGTATGATGGCCAACAAGTCGATTTTACCATGGAGAAATTCATAAGGCAAAATTAGAAGTAATATCGAATTTATAACAAGTACAGTTTCTGGACATTATATTTACTCTTACTAATGGTAAATAGCAACCACATAGCAAACATAACATACTGAAATGTATTTACACAAAGTCTTGTTATCCTCCTACGGCTACTAAACATATATACAAATCTATTGTCCACAGGTTAGCCACTAATTCCAGCAGCTCTAAAAAAATCAAAATGGAGCG
Organism: Doryteuthis pealeii; assembly: GCA_023376005.1. Classification (NCBI taxonomy): domain Eukaryota; kingdom Metazoa; phylum Mollusca; class Cephalopoda; order Myopsida; family Loliginidae; genus Doryteuthis; species Doryteuthis pealeii. The sequence continues at coordinate 153,203,194 of CM042139.1, forward strand.
GGATATTTAACAAATTGATTTATATTCAAAACAATAGACAAAACAACGTGAGACGCACAAGACATACAAAAAAATAAGTTGTTATAATTAACCCTACAGCAAAAGTGTCCAGACAAACCAGAGGAGAATATTTTCTATTCGATAAAGAATTACTTGAAGAAATCTACAACACTTGAATTGTTTAACAAAAACAATTTTGAAATAAGTTATTGTTTTATGGATAATATAAATAAAATAATTAGCAAAAACAATTTAAGAATTCTGAATGAACAATTCAACAAGCAAAATGTTGAGTGCAACTGTAGATATAGCGAAAATTATCCTTCAAATGGTGATTGTCATCTGGAACAATGTTATATCATCATCATCATCATCATGTTGCACTGTGAGCACGGATTCCCATGACATTCTCGCCAACCGTCTCCATCGGACATCGCCCCTTGGAGATCCTCCACGCAGCATCCAGAATCCATATAGAGCTGATTGATGAAGTTTTTTGCTAGTCGACCCACACTGGTGTGTCCATAGGAGAACGTCACTTATGAGTTTGTTCTTGTTTTTTCAGTATGTCTTCTTCTTACTTTGATGGTTTATGTGATAGGAGGCAGGTCGTCCTACAGATGCTTTCTTGTCTGCTGCATTTAAGATTTGTTCAAGACAATACGCAACATCCCTGTGTAGCTCCCATCTAGCTTTTTCTATAAGCGCTTTGTTAGAGTCCAAGTGGGTCAGCCGTACAATTGCTCCGATACAGTTACACCTTGGAAGAATTTTTGCTTTACCTTATCAGTGAGATCAGATTTCACATATTGATAATTTTGCCTATAGCAGTTCACGCCTTTCCTATGCGTACATTGACATCCATTTCTGTAGATGAGATATTACTAACTTGGTATGTAAACTAGTCTACTAGATTTAGAGGCTTACCATTCAGTTTGAAGATGTCTCCATCCTTTCCTATGCGTACATTAACATCCATTTCTGTAGATGAGATATTACTAACTTGGTATGTAAACTAGTCTACTAGTTTTAGAGGCTTACCATTCAGTTTGAAGATGTCTCCATCCTTTCATATGCGTACATTAACATCCATTTCTGTAGATGAGATATTACTAACTTGGTATGTAAACTAGTCTACTAGTTTTAGAGGCTTACCATTCAGTTTGAAGATGTCTCCATCCTTTCATATGCGTACATTAACATCCATTTCTGTAGATGAGATATTACTAACTTGGTATGTAAACTAGTCTACTAGTTTTAGAGGCTTACCATTCAGTTTGAAGATGTCTCCATCCTTTCATATGCGTACATTAACATCCATTTCTGTAGATGAGATATTACTAACTTGGTATGTAAACTAGTCTACTAGTTTTAGAGGCTTACCATTCAGTTTGAAGATGTCTCCATCCTTTCCTATGCGTACATTAACATCCATTTCTGAAGATGAGATATTACTAACTTGGTATGTAAACTAGTCTACTAGTTTTAGAGGCTTACCATTCAGTTTGAAGATGTCTCCATCCTTTCATATGCGTACATTAAAATCCATTTCTGTAGATGAGATATTACTAACTTGGTATGTAAACTAGTCTACTAGTTTTAGAGGCTTACCATTCAGTTTGAAGATGTCTCCATCTTGTTTCAAACACATCGGCAATCACATAGAGGTCAAAGCTTCTTGCCGCCTTCTTTAAGCTATGCATAATTGATTCACATTGTGTAGGTGTATTTGCGAGAAATACAAGTTAAATCATGCGCAAGGCTATATATACAAGGTAATATATGAAATAATGTAAATATATAATAGATAGATAGATAGATAGAGGCGTCGTGTAACGGTTATCGTTATGAGAAATGGACACGTCAAATAGGAGTTCAAATCCTGGATGCAGCTGATTGCATAGCGCTCATATCCTTGGGAAAGGAATGCATCCAACTATTCTCCATCCAAATAGTAGGATCGATTGGGCTCTTTAACTTTAGATATGCAACTAGTCTGGGAGAAGGAAAACTCTGAATTTAAACCTGTTATACTCCGCTTAAGAAATTGACTTTGTGTTATATCCTACCCGTGTGGAGGGATTGATATTATATATCCACCACATCTCCCCCTTTAAGTCAAACAACCGGCGGTTATGATAGGGATATCACACGCATTCCACTCTAATGATAGTATAGCGTCATACTCCCTCTGTTGTATTTCGTTAATATACCTTTTATGTAGACCTTCTCTTCCTTGAATCACATACACGGCCTTTCCAATACGTTTGACAATATTCCCAGCTGTATGACATTCAAATAGATTCCCTTTTTTAGGTGAGCTCCTACAAGCTGAGTTTTAAGTGTTAGCAAGGTATAAATAATTCGCATTTTGTTTCACTCAGTTTTAACCCATACTGTCTTATTCATTCGAATACTCTTGCCAAATGTTTATGATCCTTCACGGTTTCAATTCCAACCAGAATATCATCCAAGCATGAAACTGTAAAATCAATCCTTTGTGTGAGGGAATAGTCAGGATTTCTTCTTTTTTTTTACCTTTTTCCTACACGTTGACTTGAAAGGTGTGCATCTGATAAGTCTATAATGGAGAAAATATTACCCCATTTAATTTTGTGAAAAACATCTCTTCAGCCGTTGAGAGAGGGTACTTGTTGTCTTGTACTGCGTTAATTAATCCCATTGAAAAATTTGCGCATAGCCGGAAATTTACGGAACTTTACGGAACTTTTTTTTTGTAATTACAATGGGCGCTGCCCAACTTGAGAATTCAACTGGAGAATGACTCCAATAATTTTTAGTCTGTCCAGTTCTTTGTCTACTGTCTCAATGGCAGCAAAAGGAATTGGTCTTTTGAGTCTAAAAATCGGGTTTGTTTTGTCTCTTACTTTAACCCTTTCCAAAGGGCATTATGATAACAAAATCATTTCTTATTTTAAGATATTACAATCTACACACACACACACACACACATACACACACACACATATATATATATATATATATATATATATATATATATATATATATATGATAATGTCAGCTAATAAAAACTATTAAATTGCTACTCAAAGTTTCACGTTTTGAGGCAACCGTGCCTCACAGCAATTTTGGTAGTTTGTGTTAGATGAGATTGAATAGTTCTGTCGTTTGATATTGAGAAATTTCGATTTTTTTTAAACCATCATCATCATCATTTGACACCATGGATTCCCATGATTCTCTCTCTCTCTCTCTCTCTCTCTCTCTCTCTCTCTCTCTCTCTCTCTCTCTCTCTCTCTCTCTCTCTCTCTCTTCCACAGGGCACGCAGAGCTGATTGATGTAGATTTTTGCTGGTCGGTATACACTGGTGTGTCCATGTGTGTTTACAGCAGAACGTTACTTTTGTTTGTCCTTGCTTATCCAGCAATGTCATAGTAATGCCTATTGGATTGATTATATCATGTAATCGACATTATATATATATATATATATATATATATATATATATATATATATATATATATATATATATAAGTGTATGAGTAGCACAGGGATCTCTGTGGTAAAGTAAGTGTGCCGCTCCACCTCAGACACAAAAACAATCTCCTTTGTCTAGCGCCAGTAAAATGGTGGTAGACTCCCTACTATCTGGCTGATACCGACTTTAGACCACCCCGACGACTTTAATTGTATGTATATATATACATATATATATGTGTGTGTGTGTGTGTGTGTGTGTGTGTGTGTGTGTGTGTGGTGTGTGTGTCAGAGTAGATATTTACCCAACCGGCTCGCCTCTGGTAGGATGTGACACAAGCTCGCAAGTATGAGTTATCCAACGAGGAACGAACTCGCTATTTAGTAGTAATGGATCTGCGACACTAGCTTGTTAACATTACACTACGAGGAAACAAAGTATAGGAAATATCAAGAAAAATTCTGATCTCTTAGAAATCCTTTTGTATAAAATAATTCTGGTTCTTTCACCTTTTCTTTTATCTTTTGCACATGTGTAGAGTGCTTTCCCGTCAACATCCAACCTATCGCCGGTCATTTCAAAAAAACATTTCACCTTGTTCCTTCCACTTTTCACGAAGTCAAAAGCCATTAGTGTAAATCGTATCAAGTGCTTATCTAGAAATAGAGTATAAATATGACATCTGCTTAGCCTCGGGAGTTCAAAGCAATATCAATGCAAAATATCACATTCTTCGGACATTCCATCTAGCCAAGATTCTCTTGAAATGACAAAGCTAAAATCTTCGGTATGGTGCATATATATATATATATATATATATATATATATATATATATATATATATATATATATGAAGTGCTTTCGAAAATATCGAAATTGAACGTAAAGGGTTATATATATATATATATATATATATATATATATATATATATATATATATATATATCAATAAGGAAGAACTCAATACAGTAATCCCATAATTACCAACAGTGATTATAGCAGTGAGAATAATCAGAAGTGCAAAAAATCTAAAAACAGAAAAAGAAAGATTTTGTGGTTTAACCCTCCCTTTTGTAGTTTATCCAACATTGAAATAGGTAGATACTTCCTTAAATTGATAGATAAACATTTCAATAACACTAATCCTTTATATAAGATCTTTAATAGAAAAACAATTAAAATTAGTTATTCATGCATTAATAACATCTTTAAAATTATAACTAACCAAAATAAAAAATTAATTGACGAATCATTGGTGAGCACTCAAAATACATATAAGGTTAACTGCAACTGTAGGAATAAAGATGAGTGCCCCGTAAATGGTTTTTGCAACTCAGAGAAGGTTGTATATAAAGCAACTATCTCAACTATTGAAAACAAAACTAATGTTAAAGCTTATATAGGTATCTCCGCTGGAAAGTGGAAACAAAGATTTTATACCCATAAACATTCCTTCTCTAACCACAAAATCAAAAATCAGACTGCACTATCAAGCTACTATTGGAATCTGAAAGACAGAGGCTTAACCCCTTCCATAAAATGGGAATTTATCAAACAATCTTCCACCCCAAATGGATTTAAAGGTAGGTGTAACCTCTGTCTGGATGAGAAGATATGTATCCTGAAATATAGACCCACTGGCCAACTACTCAATAAAAGAAACCAATTGATTTTTAAATGTAGACATAAAAACAAATTCAAATTAGTATAATCCTATAGGACTGGAGGTGAATAATTGGAGTTGTGGTGTTCTGAGGAATGGTTTCTTGTTCAAAATGTATTATTTGTAATCTTGTTCAATATGTATTATTTGTAACCTGTCACTGTGTATAATCAGTATTATTATTGTTATTAGTATTATTATTATCGGTAATTTTATTCATCTAATTATCATGATTATTATTTTATTATCTTTAATTTATTTTATTTTATTATTAATATCATATATTTTTTTTTATTTTATTTATTATTATTTATTATTATTTTTATTATAAAATTTTTTTTTTATTATTTTTTATTATTATTATTATTATTATTATTATTATTATTATTTATTATTATTATCTTTAATCTATCTCATTCTATTACTATTAATTTATTCTAATTATTCTATTTCTTTTTTAATTTTATTTTTGGAATTTTATTTTTAATTTACTTCATTATTATTTATTATTATTTTATTATTAATTTCTATTTATTTATTTTTCTTATTATTATTATAATTTTTTATTATTTTTTACCCTATCTTATTATTTTTATTATAATTTAATATTTTTTTGCCCTATCTTATTTTTTTCGTTATTATTACTATTATTATTTACTTTACCTTAATATTAATATTATCATTATTTACTTTTTCTTATTTTTAATATTTTTATTATTATTATTTACCTTATCTCATTTTATTATTTTTATTATTAATAATATTTTTAATATTATTATTATCATTTTAATTAATTTATCCTATTATTATTACTATTATATTTTTTTATCATTATTATCATCATTACTTTTTCTTAATATTATTATTATTTCATTATTATTATTATTTTTTTTAATTTTAATTTATTCTATTACTATTATTATTTGTAATTTATATATTTTTTCAAATTATTATATTATTATTTTAATTAATTTATCATATTATTATTACTATTATTATTATTATTTTTATTATTATTATCTTTACTTCATCTGAATATTATTATTATTATTATTAATAATATTTTTAATATTATTATTATTATTTTTATTAATTTATCCTATTACTATTACTATTATTATTATTATTATTATTATTATTATTATCTTTCTTTATCTTAATATTATTATTTTATTATTAATTTTAATTTAATTTATTATGATTATTTGTATATTTTTTTAATATATTTTTTCAAATTATTTTATTATTTTAATTAATTTATCCTATTATTATTACTATTATTATTATTTTTATTATTATACTCTTTAGTTTATCTCAATATCAATATTATTATTATTATTTTTTTATATATTTTTTTATATATTTTTTTATTATTATTATTATTACTATTATTATTATTTTTAATTATTTTTAATTTTTAATTATTTTACCATTATTATGATTATATTATTTATTTATTTATATATATATATATATTTTCAAATTATTTCATTTTTTATTATTATTATTACTCCTTTTGAGTTTTCACATCAGTGTTAGCTGATGGTCTTTCACTGGAGTCCGAGTGACAGCAAGTCTCCTCAGGTCTCCAGGACTCTTCTGAGTATTATTTTTTTATTAGTATTATTATTTTTTTTTTTAATTAATTTTTATTTTCTTTATTTATTATTATTATTTTTTTAATTTTATTATCTTCTATTAATTTATTTTATTATTTATATCTTAACTTGTATTTTCTTTTATACATCATTATACTCTAATGTTTAAATTTAAAATCTTTTTATTTTACTTGTCTTCTTATATTTTAATATACTTTCTGTTTTTTCTGTCATGTCACCTTTTTGTCTGTCTGGACACCCTAGAAATCAACTTTGAGATGTATCTCTTTTTTTCATTCACTTCCTGTTTCTATGGTTACACTCCCACACTGTTAAAAAATATATATAATTTTTTTATTATTTTTTTGTTTTTGGTTGAATTTACATATATTCAGCTCTTTGGGGTTTTTTGTGATATGCTTGTTCATAAGTGAATTGTTACCCATCTGATGAGGCAAAAACTTGGGGAACCGGTTTAAATCAACTTAGATTTATATGGGCCCCAATTTTTGTCGAAATAAACTTATTATGGGATTACTGTATTGAGTTCTTCCTTATCGATAAATATTGCTCTGTATATAATCTAAAAGGTTATTTTACATTGAGCTCTCTTTAGTGATTTATGATTCACTGTATTTATACATACTGGATCATCAATATTAGTACAGTGGATCTAGAAATCACATATAGAATCATCCCTTACTACCAAGTTTTGGATAAATCTCTTATATATATATATATATATATTTGTGTGTGTGTGTGTGTGTGTGTGTGTGTGTGAAAGTGATCAATTTGGTAATTAATAAAATATTAATATAAGGGATAAATGTACCAGATAGATAGATGTAAAAAGGTTTGGAAATAACTGGATATGAACAAATTAAAAAGATAGATAGATAGATAGATAGATAGATAGATAGATAGATTGATTGATAGGATGCAAGAAAATTTTCAAGGATAGTCTTCCTGTTCACGAAAGAACCGACGATAAAATATGCAAAGTATCTACTTTTCTGTTTATTCATATAAAAACATATTAAATGGTTTTCCCGCAAAATACAAGTTGTTCAATTTAATTTTTTTCTAAGCACTTTTTAATTTAAAAATCACATCTAATTCAGGATTTCAAAGCAATATCTTTTTTTTTTCTGTTTTGAATTTGTAAATTTTCCTATTTTTAAATTATTCTAAAAATGTTCGATAATTTAGATGCGGAAGAATTAAATTACTGTCAAATTTTTCTGCATGCATAAAGTTGTTTGATTTAAAAGAGAAATCAATGTGTTACCCTCATTCATTTTTAATGGAATAATTTACTTTTTTATAATTTGAAAATTCTATTAGCAAAAACTAAATGTATAATTTGGCATCGTCCCACTCAGATTTAACAGAATAAGTCTTCGAAAATCTAGAGAGAAATAGAGACCAAGAAGTATAGAGCAATATAGATAGATAGATAGATAGATACGACCACGTAACAGCAGACTATGTTAGATAGATAGATAGATAGATAGATAGATAAGGGGTGTGTTAATTAGATAGATAGACAGATAGACAGATAGATAGATAGATAGATAGATAGATATGAACACATAACAGCAGACTATGATATAATATATATATATATATATATATATATATATATATATATATATATATATATATATATATATACAGAGACAGACAGACAGACAGACAGATTGATTGATTCATTGATAGAAACGAACTTAGATGGATAGATATTGAAAGTATAAATATTGTTGTTCTTTTGTTGCTGTTTTTCTCTTTGATTTTGTTTTTTAAACAATCGGAAACAAGCATTCCGAAATGGACATTGATAATTTAATAAACTAGAAAAGTTTCTTGGTAGACTTCTTGAAGTATTTTCCCATCATTCTGATCACGTTACCAGCTCCGTCCCAACCATCCATCTCTACCTTTTCCTGTTGTGTGTCTCTGCTGAGAGGTTCCATTGGTGCAAAATAAATTATTCCGATAGTACTCCTACCTGTGATTAAAATTTGACACTTTTTTTTTCTTCTTTTTTTTTCTGCTTGCTTTCTGGAACTTCTTTATAATAAAAAAAATAGAAATAAAAATTATTGCAGCTGAAAAAGGTTTTTATAAAAAACGCATGATTCGGGACAAAAGATAAGATTTGTTTTTCTCCTTCTGTTTTGCCCTTTCACTTTGTCGTTCTTTTGTGACTTTATCTTTAAAGAGTACTATAAAGAAAAAGGCAAAACAATTCCCTCCGTGTAGATATCTGACGCCTTTTTTTTATCATGATTTAATATACTTCGACACATAACTTCATATCATGCGCATTTCCATTCTAATGATTGTCTTTAGTTACTATTCTTTACATATTCCAACTATCTCTTTTTATTTCAGTGTATTATCTATTTCACTATTCTTTTAATACCGTCAAATGATTGATTTTGAAATATTCTTTTTGATATTATTAAAAGAAATGGTGGCCATATCTTGATGGTCGATTCTCTTTGCAATAGGAATATCTTCTCAAAAAATATATTGTAATTCATCCTTCCCCTAAAAGTCATTATTATATATATATATATATATATATATATATATATATATATATATATATATATATATATATTTGGGAGAATATGTGCTTTTTAATTTTAGTCAGACCTAATTTTTTGAAAGTTAATTCATTTATGTTTAATTAGGCGGGATTTAAACTACTTAAATGTGAGGCTAAACAAATCGAGAAAAATCAATCTCTGAATATATATTTCGACCTATTAGGTCTCATAAGCAGAGTTATATTAAACATAAATGAATTAACTTTCAAAAAATTAGGTCTGACAAAAAATTAGGTCTGACTAAAATTAAAAAGCACATATTCTCTCAAATATACTGTCGGCTGAAAATAGCTAAAAAGTTGTTTACATATATATATATAATACAAACCAATCGGAAACCAGCGAAAACTACATAGGGATGGTGCAGGGTAGCTTTAAACAACGCTACTATAACCATTTAACATCCTTCAAACACGAAAATAAGAGGAACGTGACAGCGCTATCCAACAAAGTATGGCAGTATAAAAAACAAGAAAAACATTTTAAATTAGAATGGAAAATACTAGACAAATCGAAACCATATATAAATGGTTAAAAAATGCTCTTTATGCACAACAGAAAAATTCCGTATTCTTCAAGGAATAAACTCCGAAGAAAATTTCCTAAACAACAAAACAGAAATTTTTCGAGCATGTCCACACAGGAAAAAATTCTTAATATGGAATTGGACTAACCAAAACATCAGACCGCCATAATTAAGAATGCATATATAAATAAACACACATAAACTAAAATAAATATAAAAACGGAAAAAATTTAAAATCACAATAAGAACAATGACGACAAATAGTGATGCCGTTGAATGATAAAAGCGAAATGCAGGAGCTATTAACGGATCGCGTGGATACGTGCCGGGAGTTTAAAACTGTCCAATTTTTTTTCAAAAGTCAAACGCCTCTGAAGACGAATAACACCGAAAAAGTGTTATTCAGAAACCAATGGTAGGAGCGACTTTGTAATTATAAATAAATAAATATATATATATATATATATATATATATATATATATATATATATATATATATTATACTATTCGTCTTTTAAAACATTGGTATCTGTAAGCAATACATTCCACACATTTTCAACATCTCCTCGTGTACCAATCACGTCTTGGCTTTCGACCTCACGTGTTCCAATCACATCTTAACTTTCGTTTTCGCATGTACCAATCACATCATGTACAATTTGAACGCTAATCAATGAACGGTTATGAACCTTTTCTACATATTTTCTAAACTCAACTCATTCAAAAACATACATCACCTATTTAACAACAAAAATCTTTTTTTCCTTTACTTGTTTCATATTGTCCTGAAGAAGGTTTCTATATAAACCGAAACGTCGACATTACAACCAATAATAAACTTCAATCCAGTGTAATATCCCGTATTTGTCTACATTTCTACACAGACACACACATATATATATATATATATATATATATATATATATATATATAAAGTAAAGTATGCGGAGTGGTCTAATATCGGTATCAGCCGGACAGTCTACTTTTTCACTAGCGCTAGACTGGGGAAATTGTTTTTGCGTTTGAGAGCGCCATTCCTACCATCAGTTCCCCGCTCAGATCTAAGCCGTGCTACTCATGCGCTGAATTTGTGAAGATTTATATCGAACCCGGCACCTTGTGGTTCTAAGGCAAATTCTCTACCGACTGAGTTGGTCCCCCGCCTCCAAAAAACAACAACAAATAACCTAAGGAATCAGCCATAAAAACCTTGAGCTGAAAAAGTCTGATGAGAAAAATGTATAAATACTTGTAATATGGTGCTTGTGGTGCGATAAGTTTTGTCGTAGAAAATGTACATGTGGTCAAGTGTTCAAATCCTGCATGAGGCAGTTTACATTTCCCATAGGAAGGAAGGAATTAGCAGCACAAGTAAGGGGGTAATTTTTTCATCAGTAAGGGGTTAAGTTTCACCAACAGGCTGATTAAAATGATAATGGAAAGATGGACTTCAACTAAGTTAAAACTTAGAAAATTTAAAAGCGTAAGGATAAAAATATTTATCTCATTTTACTCATCAATTTTGCGTGGTCAACTGCGGTGTGTTCTTTCTTGGGGAAATACTAATCAACCCCTGGGATTTGTATTGCCACATTATACTACCCATGAAAAATATCATATAAATACAAATGAACATGGAACTCAAATCGCTGACCTTTAATAAATAACGATATTGATATCAAAAATTAAATTTGATACGAAGAAATATTTAAGATAGTCTTACATGTTCAATATTTTTATAATTTAGAACGAGACAAATGATCGGCCATCGTCTGTCGAGAAAAGCTATCGTTTAAAAAAAAAACAAGTGCTTATAAAAAAAAAAAAGGAAGACTAAGAGACAATGTAACGATAATTAAGGTATCAGCATACTAGAGTCGAAAAGCTTTGCTGACACTAAGTCACTTGATTAATGAACTTGTTGACTGACAAGGCAAAAAGGACGAAATCGATATTTAATGCGGCACGGATTTTCATCCAGCACGGCCAATCAAAGCATTCAGGCTAACCACGGTCCCTGCTGAAAGAATCTCTCTCTCTCTCTCTCTCTCTCTCTCTCTCTCTCTCTCTCTCTCTCTCTCTCTCTCTCTCTTCTCTCTCTCTCGCATGACAACCCGTCTATGATTGTTTCATGTCTAGACGTTAGAGAATACGAATAATTTTCAAACAGATTTATTTAATCCATAGATGGGACGCTAAATGGAACTACAAATCCGGATCGGAGTAGTGGCAATGAAGGGGTACTCCACATTCCCCAAAACTCCAGAACTGATGCCTCACCATGAAATGCAGTTTAGCGTCATACCTAGAGCATCCTTTTTATGGGTGTCTTACCTCTCTGAAATGGATATAGTCGTTGTATTCTAAGCACCGTCGACAGCGCGATGGAATGTAAATTGTTTTATCATTTAATTTAGTACATTTTAAGTGCATTAAAGAATTCGTCATAAAATAATTTTCAGAATTTTGTGGATTACGGATATATATACGAACTTTATATGTGAATTTTAAAAATAAAATTTGAATTGACTATACTATTTCTATAATCTGAATATGATAGCTTATAGAACTCCTATCAAGCGTCAATTAAGATAGCTCCTGAAATTGTATATTCCCAAGTTTTAATTACTACGATTTGTTTTCGGCGAATTTTACGTGATTTTTGCGACGAATTCTTTTGTACAATAAAAATGTTTATAACAATAATAATCGAAATTCATTTGAAAATCCAATGAAAATTGTCCACGAAATCGAAATAATTGTTTGTACGGAAAGTAAGGACCTACGTACATCAAATTGTCTTTAAATTGAGTGGCAACAGAAGAATTATCGTTGAACTTTTAAAAGGTAAGCTTAAATATTAATGCAATAATTAAATCACGTAAACAGTTACCGAAAACAATCGCAGTAATTAAAACTTGGGAATCCAAAGTTTCAGGTTTGCGGGTCCGGATTATATAGCTTGGGCTACGGCCCCTAAGGGTAAAGTTGAAAAAATGTAACACACTGACATTCGCATTTAATATTAGAGATAGATTACTACTGTTTTATTTTAAATTTCTAAGTGCATCTGAGATTAAAACATACTTTTTTGTTGTATCATCGTTTCTTGTCAGTCTCACGTCTTATTTATATAATCATTGCTTAAACGATTTTGAGCATTTTCCTTTACTTTGATTAACAGTGACCTGAGATGAATTTCTGTGGCACATACAACACACATGTCTAATGGTTGTGTATTGAAGCTTGTAAACGTGTGTGTGTGTGTGTGTGTGTGTGTGTGTGTGTGTGTTGTGTGTGTGTGTGTGTGTGTGTTCATTTTTCTCTAAACGGCGCCAAATTTGGACGAATAAATTAGTTTGAAGATGACTTCTCCAATATCAAATGTCTGAAACATCAATTATGAAAGTCCTCTCTATTGTAATAGACACTTTATATTTATGTAAGTCTATTTACGTAAATAGAATAATATTTTGTTGCTTATTACAAACCGGAGACACCAGGAATTGACGTTAGTTATTCTGGCTCCCAAGATTATCTTAACTATACAACTGGCTCGATCTAAACAGCGAATTCTATTAAAACCAACAATTTTAAACATTGATTCAGTCATTTATTCATACCAAGCCGACGAATTAAATGTCCTTTTCCTTATAAATAAACTGCTCTCTCTCTCTCTCTCTCTCTCTCTCTCTCTCTCTCTCTCTCTCTCTCTCTCTCTCTCTCTCTCTCTCTCCGTATGCGACATCAAATGCTTATAAACTCCCGAGACATCTATCATAAAATTGCAGTAAATCTATCATATTATCAAATAAATTTACTTATTGCTACAAATATATAACAAAAAGAACATCGGCACTTTCGTGTTTACTAAAATGACTTTGTGATATTTTTAATAATTGTTTGATTAAGTTTAAGGGAATTTCAGCCCATCTAAGGTTATTTCATACCTAGAGGTTAGAGAATCACGTTCATTTTACATTTTTATGTAGTTGTTTCTCAAGAGTCTTTTGCGCGCACTTTTATAATTTCAAGTATTTCTATCTAATACAAATAATTTGCACACTGTTGTATGGTTTTAAGTATTCCTACCACATGCATATATATATATACATACATATACATGTACACACACACACACACACATATATATATATATATATATATATGTGTGTGTGTGTGTGTATGTGTGTGTGTGTGTGTGTTCAGAAAGATTATCAATATTTTATTTGTTTCTAAAAATCATATGAAAATTATAGTGCATTAAAATTTAAAATATACATTAAGTTTATGGAGTCATGCGTCGTTGTAGGCAATGAACATGAAGTCGCGAGTTCAAACCCTGGACGAGGCTGTTTGCATCTCAGCGCTGTTACGCTTGGGAATGGTATGAATCTAACTATTCTCCCTCCGGCTAGGAGTAAATAGTAGGACGGACGGGGCTCTTTTACCTTGGTATGGCAACTGGTCTAAGGAAAGGAAAACTCTGAATTCAAATACGGTTTAAAGATTTGACCTTGTGTCACGTCCTGCTCGTGTGGAGGGGTTCGGTAAATACATATACATTTAGTATATTGAGAGAAATGAAGAACACAAATAGTAATAAATTGAAAAAAAGCCATTGTTTTTAAATATAGAATTATTAACATTTCAAATCTTAACTCGGGAATGGAGAATATAAGTGTACAATTTGTATTATTTAGATTCTTCAGACAGTTGTCCTCATCTTTATTGTTATATACACAACCTTTCGGTCGATATGCCCTCTGGCATCCTTCAGGTGTGTTTTGTCGAACTCGAGAACATGTTTGTCGAACTCGAGAGCCCTCATGTCGTAATCGATAACCTTTATGGAATTTCCGACCGAACCCTTTATTTAATCCAGTGTAGTAAATTGTTCTTATTCCGTTAACCATGACTAGGTACAAGTGTTAAGATATGTTAAGTATTCTGTATTATTTGCGCCCGTAGTCAGGATCAAACCTACAACCTACAGATGATTGTCACTCAGAATTGTATTAACTCAATTCTTATATCCGTTGCACCATGTGTCCAACTGGACAATCCAGAGTAAAAGTTGGGAAAAAAATTCTCAAAAATTCATACAAATAATAAATGTAGAAAATCTCAATCCTCACTTCCTTTATGTGTTTATGTTATCATGTGGTTTTTAATTTCCTATCAAATTGTTTTGAGAAAGGATTGGTGTTAGAAAATGTTTGGCCCAATCTTTTTATAGTGTTATCCTACACGTGCGTGTCCGGCGAGGGGACATCTGGGAAATCTAACTGATAATTAATGCTGACAGGTGATAGATAAAGATAGTGTATATATTTAGACAACAATGAACTCATCGTAGTCGGACAGATCAACTGGAAATGCGTTTCCACCCTGCAGGAAAGCGAGATTGTAGTGCCCACTCCCAGCACACACATATACACGCGCACATGTACGTACGCAAGTAAAAGAAATGACTAAGGTGAAGGTGCATGGCCTAACGGTCCTTGTCCTAGGAAATGGACACGGTGATCCGAGTTCAATTCCTGTACAAGGCTTTTTGTGTTTCACTTCATGCTAATGTCCTTTCGAAAGGTGTGGGTTCATCTACCCCTCCAGCTATGTTTAAATAGTAGTACAGACTAAGCAACCAGTCTAGAAGAAGGAAAATGGGGATTTTGAAGTAGCTGTATTTCGCATTAGAATTTTTTTTTTCGCATCCTGTCCATGAAGGGGGTTGGATAAATACATATGTAGAGACACAAATATAATTGTCTCCCTTGGAATCGTAAGTGTGACTTTCCACGTTCCGTTTACATTGGTCACATGACATTTTAAGCCTTTAACTCGACTCTGAACGACGAAGACATGCGTCTTTCTCGTTCCTCGCCCCTTGAGCGAATAATTACATGTAGCCAAGCTATGTTCTCAGAGCAGACCAATGAAAGATCTGTAAGGGCATTCAACTCTTTTCTTATTAAAATTCGTTCTGTTCCTTGTTATGTGTATTCCAAGGAATAGAACGAATTTTAATAAGAAAAGAGTTGAATGCCCTTACAGATCCTTTCTGTGACTTTTGGGTTTTGGGACTTGTAGTATGTTTTGTATTCCTATGTATATATATATAATTAAATGTTAATTTTCTTTGCAAATTGACTTTGTCTTTTCATTATCGAAATATTCAGCCTAAGCTGTTAGTTCCTAGGAGGCTGAGTGACAGCAAGTCTCCTCAAGTCTCCAGTACTCTTTTGAGTATTCTAGCTGATCTTAACAATGTCGTTGTTTGGATGGTCTCGATTTTTCCTCTGATTTCCTCTTCCTCCAAACTCTTTTCCGAACCCTTGGGGACCGTTCCAAGGGCGCCATTTACAATTGGTACGACATTTAGACTCATGTTACACAGTTTTTTCAGTTCTCTGTCAAGGTCTAAGTATTTGCCTATCTTTCAGTTTTCTTTCATTTTCACTCTGTGATCTGCCGGGATGGCAAAATCTATAGGATAACAAGTTTTTTCCTGTTAATTAATATTAGGTGTGGGTGATTAATTAATACTAACCGGCTTGGGTGATCAGTTTGTATCTCAAAGTCCCAGAGAATTATAAGGGTTTATATTATTATTATTATTATTATTATTATTATTATCATTATTATTATTATTATTATTAATGGTATATCAAAACAAAATATAATGAAAATAAAGATAATATACAAAGGAGACAAGACTTTCAGACCACCATGTACATATATTCTTAAGTGTATGTAGCTGGTTAGATTGGGAGACAAAGTCAACGAGATTGTTAGAAAGTGTAGATTTGTCTGTTGGTTATTTTCTTGCTTATTTAACTGTCAATTTCCGTTTTAACTGATTTTCTATCGAATTGTGCCACTGTCTCCGTTACACCGTCTATTTAATCAATAATTAATTTTGTCTTTCTTTCTCATTTTGTCTCTCGTTCTCATCATGTCAGCGTCTTTCATTGTCTGTCAACCAAAATATTTGCCTTACTTGGTTTCGAAGACTGACGACCAATCGCTTCATAAACCATCGTGTGTGTGTGTGTGTGTGTGTTTCTATGTTGTTCTACTCTCTCTCTCTCTCTCTCTCTCTCTCTCTCTCTCTCTCTCTCTCTCTCTCTCTCTCTCTCTCTCTCTCTCTCTCTCTCTCTCTCTCTCTCTCTCTCTCTCTCTCTCTCTGTGTTTTCTTTTTTTTTTTGTTACTTTGTTACTGACAAATCAATCGTTTTATCAGTTTCAGATTGGCTTTACTATCGATCTCACTGTTTGTAATATCTACCGACCTGTCGACCTAGGGAGACGCCCCCAGCCCGGTAATGGATAATTTGTTTGTCACTTCCCCCTTCCCATATGCCGGACGGGGGTCCAGACTACCGACCTATAGTTTCCACCAGTTACATTTATATTAACTTGTTTGTTAATCTATTAGACAACATATTGTCTGTATGTAATTTTGTAGAGCTGTCTTTTTGACAAACCGATCAGTGTGTAACAGTCTTCGTCGATTTCTGTTGACTTTTTAATGGATTAGGCTGACGACCTATCAAACTATCTGATTCACTTTGATATCATTGGCCTTAATGATTTCCCGTTGATTTCGAGACTTGTGATGTTCCCTCTTTACTGTCCTGTCTTAATTTAATTCTATTTCTTGATATATATTCCGCCTATGATCCTTTTAATGCAATGTCCAGTTTATTCATGGTAACAATAGCAGTCCAATGAAAGAGCTCATAGAAAGTTGTTGAATTGCTTTAGAAATTAAATGGAAATGGAAGTTTCTTGAGGATCGAACAGATCTGAAAATAAACAAAAATAGTTGTAATGTTTGAATGTTATGTCCAGTGTATATACAATGATTAGACTTTTTTATAAAATAAAGTCACTAGATTTGACTGCTTTTGTTGATAATAGTTAATATGAAAGAGAGATATGATTGACTGATTATCTTTAACGTCATGTCAAACCGTCTAGGGTTATTTTATGACAGGACCTTAGGGAATTGCATTCTATGTAAATTCATGTTAGCATTTTTATGTACTTGTTTCTAAAGAGTTTTTTTGCACACAATCCGATCGAATGCAAATAATTTTTACATAGATGTGTTTAAACCATAGATCGGACCCTAACAGGTACTACCATGTCAGAGAGAAACTAGGTGCATTGACAACGAAGGGTTAATCCACACCCTCCAGAGCTCCAGAACCGGAGTTTTACCATCAGTGTCTTACCCAGTAAACAATTTTTGGAGGGGTTTTACACTTCTATATAGAATAGTCAGTTTATTCTTGAACCTACTGACGAGGTTGGAAAAAGTATGTTTGTCTGAGTGTATGTGTATTAATGTGTGTCAGTGTATGTGTGTATTGTGGGTGTGTTTTTCATATACTGGTCAGTATTGTAGCACTTTCTCTACAAATTATACAAAAAAAAACTTGGTCCACCATTATATATATATATAAAGGAGTCGCGTCGGTTTGGGTACGTATATGTCGAGTTATAACTCAGAAAAGAGATGCCATTTAGCATTAAAATCAAGCATGCACGTTTGAAATTTTGAAACTGATTAAATGATATAATTCAAGAGTTGAATATCAATTGATTTGTGAAACTCTTCACTGTAAATACAAAAAGCACGTGCAACCCGCCATGTTTAAATATGACAGGATTCCATTGGTGTAATTTGAATTTATTGCTTTTTCGAAAATTATCGTTTTATAAAGTAGTACTAATTGCAAAAAAAATTCTAAATTTTTAGAGACTAAAAAAATTATGAAAATGTTTCAAACCAATTTTTTAAATACTATTTTAAATGTAAACAAAAAAAGGAAGTTGTAATACGGAAAGTTTTACATTTTTTATTTATAGTTTCTTTTTATTGTAAGAACACATTTTTTAACTCTTAACTTCTTTTTATTGTATGGACATTTTTATTTCTTGTTTTTTTTTTGTTTTTTTGTACCTTCCAACAGAGGTAACAGAATAAACGAATTCTGGATTTTTCCACCAAAATGTGGATCCTTCCACATTTTTAATTATTAGCTTATTTGAAAAACGAAAACATTTCTTTTCACTGTAACTCAACAGACTATTAAGAACTGAAGTAGATTTTTTGTCATACAAGGACTCATATCTTAGAACAAAATATATTACTTTATAACCAGTGTAACGCAAAACCTTTTTTAAATAAACTATTTATAGAGTAAACGAATAATTTTCATTTGAATTGAAAATTTCCACCTACAAATAACGACACGTGTTTAATTCTTAGCTTCTTTTTATTGCTAGATTTTTAGGGATAGAATATAAATTAAACGAATACATTTTTTATCACTTTAACTCAACAAGCAATTAAGAATTGAATTTAAAGTTTTGACATAAGTACAAAATGATTTTTAGAAAAATAAAATTGTGTTTCAAAATATTCACGATACATTTTTTTAAATAATATTTCAAGTGTAAAAGAATAATTCCTGAAATAAACGAACATTGTAAAATGAGAATTCTTAACAAATTTTTAAAATTTGATAAGGAATTAGCTAAAATATTTTTCTCTTATTCCTAACTTTCCCCTTTCTCACTCACTCCCTGGTGTTCCTAAAATTATTCTAGTCCCATCATCAACCAGATACTTCTGCTAGTATATATATATATATATATATCATCATCATCATCATGTCGTGCAGTTTGCACGGATATCCATGATGATCTCTCCAGCCTTCCCTATCATTCATTGACTCCAGCAGCTCCTCTGCGCTGCAGCCAGTATCCCTACATAGTTGGTCAATGTAGGTCCTGGCTGGGCGTCCCACATTAGCGCGCCCATGTGCTGGCTTCCACAATAGTACGTCGCTTACGATCTCGTCCTTGTTTCTCCAACAGTGACCTGCATGTCTAGTCCGTCTCACTCGTATGGTTTGTGAGATGGGGGGCAGGTGGCCATATAGTTGCTCTTTTTGTGGGGTGCTGCTTCCACGACCTATCCAGGACCGTCCGTAGCATTCTCGTACAGCTCCCATCTAGCTTATTCTCAAGACGCTTCGTTAGGGTCCAAGTGGTACAGCCATACAGAAGTACCGACACTACCACAGCCTGGAAGAATCGCCTCTTTAGCTTGTTGGGGAGATCGGATTTCCATATGACTGATAGTTTGTTGGTGGCCAACCATGCCTTTCCTATTCGAGTGTTAACATCGTTTTCTGTGGATGAGATATTACTCCCTAGGTATGTGAATTTTTCTACTGACTTAAGAGGCTTGCCGTCAAGTGTGGAGATGTCCCCTTGCTTTTTGAAGCTCATGAACTCAGTTTTATCAGCGTTCACATAGAGGACGACGTTCTTTGCTGCCTTCTCCAGGCTGTGTAGTAGTGTCTCAGCCTGTGTCGGCGTATCGGCAAGGAGCGCGAGGTCATCAGCATAGTCCACATCTGTGACTGTTTGTGCGGGGTATCGCCTGCTTCTTGCTTTCCTTAGTGTGAGACCTTTTTCTTTTAGGGTATCTAATGATGTTCTGAGTATGTAGTCTAGGCATATTATAAATATATATGGTGCTAACGTATCTCCCTGCAGAACACCAGCGGTGATGTCAAAGAAATCTGTGTCGCCATCAGGTGAGCGTACCATTGCTTTAGTGTCTTTGTAGAGCATCATTATGGCGGCAACAGTTTCTTTGGGGAGACCATATGCTAGTAGTATTTGTTCCATTTTCCCTCTGTGTATAGAGTCAAATGCCTTAGAAAAATCTACGAATAGTAGCGTTGCCTCTAGGTTTTTTGCTCGGACCCCCTCTATGATTCGTCGTATAGTCAGGATTTGAGAAGTTGTGGATCTGTTTCTACGAAATCCGTTTTGGTTTTTCCTTAGGATTTTCTCTATTTCGGTTCGGATGCGATTAAGAAGAAGGGCATTATATATCTTAGCTGCAATAGCAGTAAGAGTTATGCCTCTGTAGTTTTTGGCGATTCCTAGGTCTCCCTTTTTTGGGAATGGGAGGATGCATCCTTTCGTCCATCTATCTATCCTATTTTGTCTATACACAGCATTGCATAGCCTAAGTAGTATGTCGTTGAATTTCCCCAACTTCCATACCTCTGGGGGTATTTCGTCAAGGCCTGCTGCTTTTCTGCTTTTTAGTTTCTTTAATACTTCATTGAGTTCTTCAGTTGTAAAGTCCCCCAGTTTTATGTCTAGTTGTCTATCTATGATCTTTGGGTATTATTTTCCATGATTTTAGGTGGGTTTCCTAGAAGTTTCTGGAAGTGTCTTTTCCATTTCTGCAGTCTATCTTTCTGGTTGGTTGCCCTTAGCTTTGATCTAGAGGTACTTTTTCTATCACTAATTTCATTTACTATTTGCCATGCTAATCGTGACTGTCTGTCTTCCACTGATTGTCTGATGTTATTTATTTGTGCTTGTATATATTCTGTTTGTTCTTTTTTGTATGTTTTGGTTAGTTCTATCTGGGCTTTCCTAAGGTTATGTAAATTTGTGTTAGTTGGGTTTACTTTATTACGTTGAGCTGTTTTTTTGGTAATATTTCTTTTTTCTCTAACTTCTTCTGTCTCCCAGGGAACCTGGTGCTTAGCTCTTAGTTTCGTTGGTACGCACTCTGCTGCTGCTTCTAGGTGTGCACTAACAAAGTTTTCGTATTCCTCGTTTGGTGAGAGGCATTCAGCTGTCTCTTGGAGGATGTCGAACCTATTTCTTACTGCGACAGCGTAGCGATTGCATATATCGCTGTTGGCAAGTGTCGACCATTCATATCGTACAGATCTACTAGTTTGCTTTTTATTTCTACGCAAGCTTAGTCTTAGTTTTGCAGTGACTATTCTGTGGTCAGAGGATACTCCTTCAAAGGAGGAGTATGCTTCGCAGTTCATTGCACTATTTATCCATTTCTTGTTTATTAGGATGTAGTCTATTTGAGCGTTTGTGTTATTTGGGTGTGTGTATGTCCATAGTTTGCCCTTCCGTTTTTGGAATTTGGTGTTTAAGCAAACGAGTCTGTTCTCTAGGGAGAACTCAGCTAGGAGATCGCCGTTTCTGTTTGAGGTGTTGTGTAAACTAAATCTATTGTGTTCTGTTTTTCCTATCTGTGCATTCATGTCTCCCCAATGATCAGCACATTATGTTTGGGGTGTGTCTGCATAGCGAGGATAGCCCATTGTAAAATGTTTCTATATCTGTTTCATCGCTGACATTTGTGGGCTGTAACACGAGACTACGGTCATGCATGGGTTGCCATTAAACGTAGCACTCATGATCCTGGGTTGGATTTTTTCTATGCTATTCAGTGATTTTAGAGCTCGAGGACTGAGAAGCATTCCTATGCCTCCTATTGAGGCATTTACGGAGTTTTTCCATGCAGATGCTGACACAAATGTCCATCCATTTCCAGATTCATGGTATTTTAATTCTATATCACCATGATCAAATCTGTGTTCTTGCACACATATGATATCTATGTTCTTTTCGGCTGCGGACGCTGTAAGTTCGGGGAGTTGGCCTATCGTTTTTAATGTTCTAACGTTAAATGTTGCTATCTTCAGTGATTTTTACATCTAAGTAGGTTTGTATTGGTTTTGGGTTCTATGTCTGTCTTATTAGATATTGTGGTTAGATTTATGTCTTCTGTTGCGTATGTGCCTTGTTTTTCTGTGTTTAAAATGTTGTGGTTTAAGTGTGTGATGTATTTAGAGCTCTGTGTGTAATTTATCGGACACTGGGCCAGAGCTCGAGCCTCAGCTGATAGCGTGCTTTTGGCAGGAGGCACGACGCTGCATGATTCTTCAGCTTTTTGCACTGTCATGAATAGTTTCGGTTGGGTCGAGGTCATAGATATCTATCGGTAGCTGTGGAGTTAACTCATCAATAGGCGCTGGTCTTAGAGATGAGGAGCAGTAGTTACCTGACTGAACTGGTTGATCCTAGCCGTTGACCCATTCTGGGTTCCTCCGCCCAGCATCTTGTGATATACGCCGTTGACCTATGGAGGTTCTTCCGCCGCGTTTCACATCCACCATGCTGCTACCCATGGTTTCGTTTTACAAGCCGATGTGGCAGGTTGATTTTTCAAAGAGAGAGAGAGAGAGAGAGAGAGAGAGAGAGAGAGCGACCGATAGATTTTATGATTCCATTTGAACTTAAGTTGACATTTTTAACACACAGGATAAAGAAAAATATACAATTTGTACAAGTATGGCTGATTTGCAAACGTATTTAAACATAGAACAAAATTATATTTTGGACGGTTAGTCGTTTAAAAAGTTAATTTTAAAAATAAAATATAAAAATAGAGACTTATTTTGATCAGTAGTCTGCGAGACGATCCGCCAAGTGTCTTTTACAAAGTTGGTATCGTATATATATATATTATATATATATATATATATATATATATATACTATCAAAAAAAATAGGAAACATGCTAACCTAATAGGCATTTTGTATGTAAAAATATTTTCAAAAAATAATTCCTAAATATATTTGAATTAAATTATTTAACACCTATGATGCACAATTTTCTATAGGAACTATTGATGTTTGTCATCTAATAAACATTACATTGTCCTCATTGTATCCAACGTGCTTTTTCTTTGTTTTTCGTTGGCATTTTCCCATCATTAGGTGATATTTGCTAAATTATTACCAAATACGAGTTAAGATTTATTCGTCAAAACTGCTGCGACACGTTTCTCAAATTACCTAAATGAACAGAAATGGAAGGGACAAGAATCTTCTTGCTGATACATCCACACAAGAGAAAATCGCAAGGTCTTGGCGGCAATGACATGAACAATCTAGCACTGAAGATTTTCATCAAGATAACTGTGTCAAGTGTGCGGCGCGCCATCCAGTTAAATATAACTGTCTTCGTATAATTGAGATATTTTCCAGTTTTGTAGCATCTCGAGATAAAATCTTTTGTTATATAAATATATATATATATATATATATATTCTTATAAAAAAGTGTCGTCGAAATTTTTACAAAAGTACGGAAAACTTTAAACTTTGTGGTAGAGTGCACACATCGACTAATAATAAGCCGTGGAATAATGGTTAGGGTGGTAGGAAATGGACTCGTCGATCCAAGTTCAAATTCTGGCCAAGGATGTTTGCATTTCACATAGCGCTAATACTCTTGGGATAGGTATGAATCCAACTATACTCCCTCCAGCTATGGGTTAATAGTAGGACAGACTGGGCTCTTCAAACATGGTTAGGAGAAAAAAATTCTGAATTCAAACCTGTTAAACTCCGTTTAAGAAATTGACCTTGTGTCAGATCCTGCTCGTGTAGAGGTGTTGGTACATATATATATATATATATATATATATATATATTATCCTATTCATCAACTAGCCCATAATATAGATATATAAAAATATATTTTTGTCAAAAATACACAAAATAATGAAAATAGTTCTGTAATTTTTTCCAATCTCCTTTTACTTTTTCATGCATTATATGTGACATACATGAAATTTCTATTCTATATATATATATATATATATATATATATATATATATTATATATATATATATAAACTACAATCCTCTCTCACTTTCACGTTTACTCTATCCAAGCTACTAATCTCCTATTTTATTGACTTTGTTCCTTTTTCTTCTCTACCCTATATAATAATTATGGGGATAGTCTGTATATAGTGTAATATTTATGTAGTTCGAAGTCTCAATCTATTTTTCTGTTTCTCAAGGGCAATATATGCTTTTGTTTATTAATATTAATATGGCGCGGAGACGAATGTGGCCAAACTCGTTTGGAAATTAAGTTTTCGTCAACCAATTTGTCTGTGCATTCATATACTGTGGTCGCCAGTAATTAAAAAGCTTCATAATCTAACACGTCTCGAAAAAGATGACAATTGACGCTAGAATTAACCAGACTGATCCCTGGGGAAATCAGGAAGTATTTATCAATGAGTTAACTGCATAACTAATAGTCAACGATAACATTCTAAATTCCGTAAGATATTTCTCTGTTAGCTAAATATAATCAAGACAGTTCATGATTTGAAAGATACGATGGGTGATGATTCAACGTTCTGTTTTTTTAATCTTTTTCTTCCTCTCATTTTGCTTCATTTTTCTCTCTATTATTTTTCTTCCCGTGCTTCTTTTATCACGTCTATATACAACGCCTGACAAAACGGACTTCTGGCTGGGGTGAGCTATGGTTTCGACATGTGATGGTTGTTTTCGTAAGTTTGTCGGTTTAGAAACCACAACTCTTTGCTAATTTTTAGTTTAGATTAAACAAACCCAGTCACTTTGTTGTTTAAGCCTACTTGTAGAAAGATATATCCGGGTGTAGATATGTATTCAATATGTGGAGGCGCGTAGTGTAATGTTTACCGTAGTAGAGAATGGACACGGCGAGACGAGTTCAAATGCTGAACGCTAATACCCTTAGAAAAAGTATTCAACCTCCACCGATGGGTAAGTAGTAGGACATAATGGGCAACCAATCTAGGAGAAGGAAAACTCTGAATTCAAACCTGTTAAACTTAAGAAATTAACCATGTGTCACATCCTACTCATGTGAAGGGATCTGGCACTTCTGGTTTTATCAGGCCGCTTGCTATGCAACCTAGCGCCAAAGGGGAGAAACGAGGTAAGTCAGGAATGTAATTTATACACACTTTCTACTCTTAGAAAAATACGATAGCCGTTAAGGATAGCAAGATGTCATCAGAACCAAGGGAATGTTCCTTTATTCCTTTTTTTTCTTTATTTATTTTTCTATATTAGCAGAATCTGAATGACAAATCTAAATTAAAACCACTTAAGTAACACGTACGATTTACAGTTAACAAAAGTTCCTTAGAGTTATAGAAGAAAGAATGCTTTTCGTGACCTCTGTTTCTTTGCATCTTGTTTATATGATCTGGACATGTTGCACATTCGTTCTAAGTTTATCTTAGGTCTTCTATGTCTTCTAATGTCTATCATCTTCTTTTAGGCTGTGTTGAGATCTCTAGGTTGCTTCTCCGAGTTATTGTATCTATCTTTATTTTTATAAATTGATAACACGGAGACATAAACAGCTTTTATCATCGTGATTCCATCTTCAATACGCGCGGTGGGGGGGGGGCACAAAACACAAATATGGGTCTGTTTACTACGTGTGTGTGTGTGTGTGTGTGTGTGTGGTATATTAGGAAAAATGAAAAAAACACAGGTTTAAATGGGTTAAGTGGTGAGTTTATTGGCCGACACTGCAGTTTTTCGATCTATTAATTAGATCATCTTCAGGGCATTTGTTGGTATATGGAAGGTGATAAGAAATTATTTATCACAGAATAACGAGAAAAGCGAGTGGTAGTCGTTATTCAGTCTGTTTAAAAAAAATTTGAGGTTTGAAAAAGTACCCAAGTTTGATCTGGTTGGCTTGTGATACGTACCCTGGCTGTTACATTAAGAATTGACATAGACTATCATTATATCACTATATATATATATATTAAAGGATACTAAAAAACTTATGACTGTGAGTTTCACGTTGCTGATCCTCTGGTGACCTTGCATTCAACGCGTCTGGCTCTAAATTAGCGTCTGGCGTTAAATTTTAATCATGAAGGGGAATATCGAAGGAACATACGCAATTTATTCACTCGCCCCTCGGGAGACTTGCTTTCTACGTGATACCTTTACAATTGTGTGTGTGCGTGCGTGAAAGTGTCGAGACTCTAGTATTAAATTACTTGGGATTTTAAATAGGCAGCAGACTTAATAAGAAAAAGAGGCAATGTAAGTAAGTATGATATTTAGATATCCAAAAGGTGGTAGTCCGAAATATTAGTTAAAGAACAAATGATCTTGTTTTTTGGACACCAATATAGAAGTATTGATTGGCTCAATCAATCATCATCGTCTTGATCGTTTTTCCCTTTTCCTCTTTAGCCTCATTAGTGTTTGTGGATATAATTCTGTAGTTCCATGACATCAGACCGCCTATACCCGCTACTTCATAACAAAGAATATCAAACTTATGTAAAACTATATAAAAAGCCGTTTCAACTATTAACCTATTACGATTAAAATTTGAATAATTCAGATTCTGCGAATGAAAAACTTCCTTAGCTTCAAACACTTCTTCAATGGAGATTGAGTCGACTAAATTATGTTGAAGAAATGTTTAACTTTGAAGTCTGTAGGGTTGTAATTGGATGGCCAGTTTAAATGGAGGATCCTTTCTCATACACCCACTCATATTTAAATCCAACTATCCTCTTCTTTGTTGTAGGGATCAATTAGAATCCTTATCCACTTAGATCAACATTTCTTTTAATTATCTATACCGGAATTTACCATTTCCTTTGTTCGTGTTTATCAAATGGCAAAATATACAATATTGCCTATAAATAAGTAGATACACTAGTAGCTTGACTTACGAGTACCACAACTTACGATTTTCAGCTATCACTCAAATTTTTACTTTGTGTTGTGGGCTAGAATTTTAGGTATGAGCGAGCTTCAGATACACTTATGTTAACAAGTTCACTAAATAAATTTAAATTTCCAAATCTATTACGCCAAAGATAAAAAAATTATTCATAAAAAAAACATCAAATTATTACGGCACATGATCCATTACTATTATTTGGATTATTCGGACTATTGTTCTCATCTTTATTGTTATCTATACAATGTTTCGGCCGAGGTACCCTCCGGTCTTCTTCAGGTATTTCATGTCGGACTCGAGAATCTTCTCGAACTCGGGAACATTTTTTTCTGGGAACTGAATCGTTATACAGATAATAATAAAGATGAGGACAATATGTTACATAATTGTTAGTACTGTGGGGATTAATAAAATAAAATTAAATTAAATTAAATAAATAAATAAATAAAAAGTTATTGGCGTCTGGACTCTGGCGTCCCTAGTAACGGTTGGTAAATAAATTCTCTATCTATACAGCTAACCAGTTGTGTATTTTTTTTATCTCTGTTCATTTCTTCATTTAATTCCGTAAGGCTTATTCCCTATAAATTGGTGAACTCCGAAGTGATTTGAACACCAACACCATAAATTGGCAAACCAGCGTGATTTATATAAAAAATTTTTTTTTTTTCAAATAGCCTGCCGACCACTACAAACAACAACAAAATTGACACCGACGTATATGAAATGTACATCGAGAAGAAGAAAAGAAAGAAAGAAGAAAGGAGACAAAAATATAAATTACGTAGAGCTTACCGATAAAAAAAAGAACAAGCAACATATTTTTCCACATTCATAAAAAAAATTTTAAATAAAAAAAAAAAAGGAAATTGTGAGTAAATAACATTTTTATATTTTTTTCCACATTCACCAAAAATTATTTTTTTTAAACTTAAAAAAATTTTTAAATTAAAAAAAAAAAAAGGTTAAAAATGAATGAACTCATGTTACTTACTAATTAATCTTCTACCCACTCACTTCATCCACTACTAGCGAGACTTAGAACACTATTATACGCATTCACCTTACCCGACATAAAAAAAAATTAAAAAATGAACCTACTACACCTTCATACACAGACCAAAAGCCAACCTAGCAGCGGATTTAATTAAAAAATAAAAATTTAAATAAAATTTTTTTTTTCTTTTAAATTAAGTAATCATGTCTCTTTTGCGTCCATACTAAAGTTTGCACCAAAAATAAAAATGAGATTTTAAAAAAAGAGCTCAAGTTTTTTTTTTAAATTCGTCCCCATGCGAAACACGTGTATACGATAAAAAAAATTCAGCCATAATTCTCCATCGTGACGACCTGACCAAACACACACACACACACATAAAAAAATTAATTGTCAAGGACAAAAGAGTTGGACAATAACCCTCTTGTTTCTTTAAAGGATTCGTTTGCACCAAAGAAAAGAAAAAGCTACAGAAATAATCCAACGAAAGAAATTAACCGACGCCAACAAAAAAAACCCCAAGCGACCAACGAACGAACGAGTCCTTCTACGAAACCAAAATGACAAATAAAATAAAAAATTAAAAATAACACACACTTTTGACTTTCCACATAAATACAAAATTGATTTTCCACATACATACGAAATTGACTTTCGACATACATAACCCTACAGAGGTATAGTTGGTCCTTTCTAGACACAGGCCCACTATTACCTCCTTCATTAAAGCTTGAGTAATAAAGCCACCTCTGCCTTCTTTCATACACAACCCTTTTCGGACACACACCTTACAAAAGACTCATTGATGCATCCTTACTGTAGCTCCGCTACTTGGGTGGGGATGTATTGTGGGGATTAATAAAAGTAAATCAAATAAATAAAATTGAATAAAATTAAATGAATGAATAAAAAGTTATTGGCGTCTGGACTCTGGCATCCCTAGTATCGGTTGGTAAATAAAGTCTCTATCTATACAGCTAACCAGTTGTGTTGTTTTTTTATCTCTCTTCATTTCTTCATTTAATTCCGTAAGACTTATTCCCTATAGTACCCTAACAATTATGTATGGTTAGTGTAGAAATCAAAATGGCTGTTAGAAATTACGGCTAGCAGTTTTTTGATTGGGAGTATGTGACAATATCATGGAAGATTGATTGACACATGTTAAACTCGTGTTAACCCCTTTTCCGGTAGATACCGTGAGAATTAATAAAGAAATGAGAAACAAAGGCTCTTTCCGGTTTTGATTTGAAAGAGTTAGTTAAGTCAGTACTTGGTAAACCACCGAGGTAGCAAGTCGCACTCAGCGCGCTTCCGGTGCTCACAATCTGCGCAGTTAGTCTGGATGGGGATTTCTAAATAAAATATGATATAAAGAAAATCTAAGTCTTGGGTTATTTATCCAAAAACTACTAATGACCCAGGGTTTCTGATAGACGAGAAATCCCCAATGGAAGACCAGACACGAAATCTCCAAATGAAAGTTCCAGACGCTAGAAGAATTCGCAGCGACATAAGATAGTAAAAGATGATCAGAAGAATATACAACAGATAGTCCGAATAATCGAAATAATACTAATTATCAAGCCTCATCTAAAAAAATTCATTACATTCTATTTCATTGTGTTTTTATAACTTACAATGCCATGTTTTCTTTTTTAGAAAACGTAAAATATTAGGGTACTTTTTGAGGGAGGGGGCTACAAAGGATTAATGGCCTTTTAATGTATTGCAATTGGAAAAGTTAATTTGATATACGGGGAAATTGAGTTATGAGTACAACGAATTAAGCTCGTAAGTCAAGAAACCACTTTATTTTCTGACCTCTCACCAGACTTGATTAACATAAAATCTTTTTAACACACACAAACTAAAGCTCATGCATTTGTCAGTGCATAAAAAACATGGGACCGTCACCATTCCTCTTTAGGGGCACCTCAGGCAGCGGACAATAAACCCGGCCCTTGCCCCTTATAGGGGATGGGGAAGGGGCTGCCTATAAGGCTTTAGAATACGCCAACTGCACCTTTGCAGAGGGGTAAGACCTCCCTTCAATGGGACCACCTATCGGTCGTAGGAGGCGACTTGTGATGGAACTGATGACTGAGCAGTTCATGACATGAAGCACTGATGACTTTGGCCCTTACTTAGGCTAGACGGGCAGTTGGAGAGAGCCCCTCCGATCAATCTGCTGGGTTAGGGTTAGGGTTAGCCCCAACATGTAAGTGCTAGAAGGTGGTGGCTGAGGGTCGTAATGTTCTGGGTATGACATTAAAAACTATCTAATGGTGAAGTTCCAATTCTGAAGCTCTAGGGAATGTGGAGTACCCCTTCATTACCATTACACCCAAGTCCACTCTGACCCAGAGTGGTAGTACCTGTTAGGGTTCCATCTATGGCTTAAATAGAAAAAAAAGAATTTGTAAAAAATGAGATAAAAAATTGAGTTAAAAAAAAATGAGTACCCATCAAGAAGGAATAAAATTAAACGTCTTCGGCATAACATAACCTAACAGGGGTTGACATGCCGTAAAATCCAACCAACCAACCAAACAATTTTATTTTTGACTTTGATAATCGATAATGTGACATAAGTTTCTACAAGTTAATTTTCTTCAAAGCTAAAAAAAACAGGATTTCATTATTTCTCCGGGGCTATAGTTCATTCCGTCCTTCCTCGTTTGTGTTCCGACAGCAGAAAAACTTCTTTCTTTGCCTGTTTACATCCTCTCTCTCTCTCTCTCTCTCTCTCTCTCTCTCTCTCTCTCTCTCTCTCTCTCTCTCTCTCTCTCTCTCGCCACCTTCTTCTCAGATTGACTGTCAGTGTTTATCAAACTTATTTGGTTGTGGCCCCCTTCAACCCAATGCGAGTTCTTTGTGGTACCCCATGCCAACTTGAGTTTTTTATCACTCCTCCTCCCTCGCGAAATTCAAAACTAAAAACGGCTACTTTGCATAGATCAGATTTTAAAAATACAATAAATAAATAATTATGTTAACAAAATGGCTTAGATTTATTTAACATTTTAACTAAATGATCAGTTTAATGTTTCATTTTAAATAATAATTATTAATTATAATATACTCCATATATATATATATATATATATATATATATATATATATATATATATTGTGTGAGTCCTAAATTTGCTGTGCTCCCCTCTTGGTCCCGTGTGGCACCCACTGCATTTGTCAAATTTGGCGTTGTGGCCTCCCAAAAAAGATCATGATCCCCAAGGGAGCCATATTACATCTTTCTTGTTCGGCGCCTGAACCATTTTTCTATGCCATTTTTTCTCCTCCTACTTTTTTATTTCCATCTCAGTCCTCTTCTTCAGTCCCCTCCTCTGCCTACTCTTTCTAATTACTACATCTTCCCCCCCCTTCCTCCTACTCATATTAAATTCTCACCTCTTTTATTCAATTCCTATGCAATGTTATTCTTACTATTTCTTCGTCCAATTTCGTTCATTTCTCACCTCATCCTTTTACTCTCTTTTCCCCTTCTTCTTGCATTACAAATAAGTTTAATATTACTTCTGCGAATTCAACTGTTACTATTTTTTTTACTTTTAAAAATATTATTATCTTACAGCATAATTTCCAACTTTATTTTTTCTTCTTTTCCTTCATTCTTAGTCATATTTAATGGAAGTTACTGCATCATAAAAATAAACCTATCGATTTTTTTTATAAATTTATTTTTCTTATCGTGCGTAAAAACGCAGAGACTGTACGAGATAAATTCAGCTTATTTCTATGTGTTTTTATTTTCTTCCCAATCCATCCGTGTTTTTAGAGTGTTTTTATTTGTTTTTGTTGTTTGCTTTCTTTTCTTTTTCTTTTGCTTCGGGCTGAAGTAGTTGATATATTTTTTTAAATTAAGAAAACCGCCTATTGACTTCTCATATCAACTGAAATGTGATGAAATTTTGTGACAGGTTTATCACCCATTTCTCAGCAAAATTTGAGGAAATGCCGATATGTTAAATCTAAGAATTTTACTGTCTGAAACATAACACACTGAAATGAACTAAATAACGATCGACGCTTACTTTAGGAAAATCGTATATTTTCATCGGAAAAGAAAAATGCTAACAGATTGAGTTGTCGCGGAGCCGATAAATATGTCGACCTCGTGAACATTTTAAAAGGAAGAATTGAAATGACACAAACCGGGCAAAGGGGGACAAACAAAGTTTTTAGGTTTAACAGTAATAAGTTTCGTTTGTTTTATTCACGTGTAGGTTACAGCCAAACCAAAGCAATTATACGTTCAGATAATCAATGCCTTCCGCGGGGCCAGGTTGTCAGTATTCGTCGGCAGGTCGGGTCGTAGCGAGGCCACCGGTGACCTCGGTCGTAGTCGGTAGAAAGGCCGGATCTTGGTCACCGGGAGACTGGATGGTCGGCAGGTTGGAGCGTATGCGGTTTGCCGGTAAGTTAGGGATACCGCAGGGATGTGGTCAGTAGAATTGCCGGATCGTCGACAGTCGTAGTCGGTCGGAGGGTCGTGTCGAGAGCGGGCTGGGTCATGGACGGTCGAAGACCAGATCGAGGGTGGACGGGTCTTTGCCGTATGAGCGGTGGCTGTCGAGGTGAACACTTCCGTTTGAGTTATTGTGGGCAGTTCCGACAGTTTACGATAACTTTTGCTATTAGGTCTCTTTGAGATCTAAACCCTCAAGCACTGGTCAATTGACTGACAACTTAGTCTGCACTTGATAAAAAAAAAAAATGTTAAGAGACTTGTCCAAACTGGTAGTCCCAGTCCGCTGATTGCCAATAAAAACTACGGGTTTGTGGAAGTTTACAGATAGTTTAGGTTTCAAAGGCTAAAAATCACCTGACGAAAGTTTTTTTCTGTGCAAGAGACTCGACGCACCATTTCCGGTTTTGTTAAATTAATTGTATTATTTAACCAACCAGAAATCCGCTGAAACTAGAAGACTTCGAATCGGATCTACTTTTGCTGACATTGGGGTTATAGATTAAACCAAAATTTGTTTATCAAACATAATCGATTCTCACCATGCCACCGGAATCACACGGGTTCATCGACATCAAAACAGCTACCATGCTAGTTTACCATAAACCAAGCCAATCCTTTTTCTTCAAAAACTCACTTTTGTAAGCAGAAAACTTGAAGACGACTTTTGCCCTTAAAAAGTTTAATCTCCTTCCATACTAAGCCAATCCTTTTTCTGCGTCGCCTAAAACTCACTTTTGTAAGCAGATAAAGTTAAGTTTCCCTAAAAACTTAAACCTCTTTCCCATTTGAAATTGCTACTATTTTACCAGCACATATAGAAGGATATTTTAGTCTATACAAGAACGTGCTAATACACGTATACACACGCAAGAACTTTACTATTCATTTCCTTGGTCTATTTCTGACATAGATCGTTGTTATTTGTTTTATTTGTTATTACCAAATAAAAATAGCGATTTTTAACTTAATTACTTTGTCTTTATTCTACTTGCCTTAGATGTGTCGTTTACTTTCAAACGTTTGTGAACTCCGTAACAGATTCGTTCGAAGTGAATATTTAAGGAAATTTTGAACCTATTCAGACACCAGAATTGTTGAAATACTGAGGCACTTAATGGTGTATTAAGGAAAGTTAACCGCCATCCCCGACATTTTATTAAATTCATGAAATAATGATGATGATGATAAAAAGAACAATTCGAGTGTATAGCCATCTATCACATCGAATTAAACATAATTGAATTTTATAAACAGGAAATAAAAGAATTGTTGACCGATCAGATAAAGAGGTGTCATCAGTTGACAACGTAAATAATTTGAAAGAGAACGAAAAATAAATGAGGACATCACCCAAGAAATCTCTTGTCTGAACAACAGGCTTCATTTACTTATTGGCTTTCAGCCTCAACAGGCCAAAGGCCGACGTTCTAGAATATTAATAGGAATAGTGAAGGTATTATTAGTATTATTATCATTATTAGTAATAGTAGTAGTAGTAGTAGTAGTAGTAGTAACAACACAGCAGCAGCATCACAATTCTCGTTAAATGCTTAAGAAGAAATTGGTTGATATAAGATTTGAGTAATACTAAAGAGATATGTTACCGCCCTTGAAGAAATCGTTTTTATTGCAGCTTGATATACGAAAAACAACAAGAAAACTTGAACGTCTGCCCTTAAAGATCATGAAAAAGAAATATGTTGTTGTCTTTAACGAAACCTGCTTAAAACTTGGTGCCTATATATATATATATATATATATATATATATATGCTCCCCCATCCCCCAGGGGGTTGAGCACTTTGGGGAGGATTTTGCTGATGACCGCCAATTAAAAGCGTAAACGTAACGCTCTCCTATATAAGGGATGAAGCACTCTATGCTGGCCTTTACATACAAAGCGGGGTGTGTTTTAAAACAGTTAAAATTCCCTTCGCATTTTGTAGGTGATGACAGCCTGGCGGTTAAGGTGTCTGACTGACACTGAACCAATCGGATTTCAATCCCTGCTGTAGGTAGCTTACAAATGTCTAGCCACACTGAAGAGACTTGATAAGTCAAAACACGTGTCTGTGGATGACTATATATATACATACCAATCTCACCGCACACAAGCAATTTCTTAAGTGGAGTTCAACAGGTTTGAATTCATAGTTTTCCTTCTCCTAGTCTTAAATGGAAAATAGTTGGATTTGTCATACCTCTTTCAAGGGTATTAGCGCTATGTGAAATTCAAACTGCCCCGTCCATGATTTGAACTCGTGTCGCCGAGTTCATTTCCTACGACAATAATCTATACACTACGCACTTAATTAACTGATTATACAGTGTGAAAATGTACAGCAAATAAAATGAAATAAATTTGGGGCGTCAAGTTATTTTCGATGACAGCCCCGTCGGCTGGAACTTTAGAAATACCGACTGCACCTCTACAGAGGGGTGAGATTACCCCAATGAGGCCACCTGTTGGTCGTGGGTGGTGACCCGTGATGTTTAAGGACGGAATTATGGTGAATCAGCAATCCATGACTTGCAATACTCCATTTAGACCCTTACTTAGCCCCCCCCCCTCCGATCAATCGGCTGGTCACGTCAAGCCCTAGCACATATATGATTGCCTCAACCCTATTGCCCTTATGGCAAGCCCCAACCCTTTTTATTATATATACGCTAGAAAGCGGTGGCTGAGGGTGTTCATGTCCTGGGTATGACGTTAAACTTTATCTGATGGTGAGGTTCCAGTTCTAGAGGTCTGGGGAATGTGGAGCACCCCTTCATCACCATTGCTCCCAGGTCCACCCTGACCCGGAGTGGTAGTACCCGTTAGGGTCCCATCTATGGGTTAAAAAGAAAATATGAGTTTATAAAAAAATGAGTACCTATCAAGAATGAGTTTTTTTTTTCAAAACTTTGTCGGTATTAAATGACCGACCAAGGTTGATATGCCGTAAAACAAACAATATTTTTGGTATTTTTTGGTTGAAAGCAACTCACAAATGATATAATTTGTTAATTCTGAATTTTATTGTCAGAACATACAAAAATACCAAGGAGAAAAAGAAAAGAAAAAAAGAAACAGTTTACAAACTTTCTCTCCACCAATGAAAATAAACCTTTACAAAAGCTTGAATAAAAAGTCTAAAAATAGAACCGTAAACTCTAACTTCAAGACACATTTTAGCAATAATGCATACTCGCGTGGACGTAGTGTGGATTAGGCCATATGATAAAAAACATTTGGTCAATACTAATAAAGACCAAATATATGAACTTTTCACTTCGCTACCTCAATGACTTTTAAAATGAACATTGTTAATCATGCTTTTTTTTACAGATCAGTTATTTTGATATGCAGATGATTGTTTTTTGTTTGTTTGTTGTTTTGTTTGTTGTTTTTTTTTAGGGGGGGGTTCAATTCGTAAACTATGCGTTTAATTGTTTAGTCAATGCTGTGCCTTTGAATTGTTATAATTACTTGCATACTTTCTGGTGACCAACTACTACAAGGAGAAGGAAGGAACATATTAATAAGAAGACTTAACACTGTAGTGTTTTCATACATATACTATATATATATATATATATATATAGTCGCAGTAGCAGCCAGGTGATATAAAAGACAAAAGATCAGAAATATGTGTCTCTTTTGGTTGCCCCCGTCACTGTGATTTGATTGTAGGCAAAGAGACACAAGTCACATCGAAATTAGCCATTTTCATCAGCGGGTCTCGTATACGTTCAAGAGGTAAAACTATAATATTCATTGTTTTGTTAAATAAACTCTTATATAGTTGTGTATATCAATTGGATTTTGTCGTTGTTACTTTATGCAAATTATTGTTCAATACATTATTTTTGGACACAGTTCAATGTTAAACTTTTTCTAATATTTGTGTCACGAAGTGTTCCAGTTTGAACTTCAATTTTTCTAAGTTGAAATAATTATTTCCTTAAATGATTTATTCCGACACACGAACAAAACATAAAAATAAACAACAGCATACAAATTCGTAAGTGTTTTCAGGATATATAATTTTACTTCTCTGGCGAAGAAAATCTTAGTCCTGATTTCTTTTGCGGCAGACGACTCTGTTTTAAAAACACACACAAAGCCCAACAAAATACGTAAACATTAAATTTCAGATATATCTATATTCCGGGAGAGAAAATATAAATTCCTATTCCAACTGAAAGATTACTTACGGTTTAAGAAATCTTACTGCCTCAGAATTTTCCATCTATAAATTGTTTTTTCTTCTTCAAAATCTTGTCCGTCTACTCTAAATGTCCCCAGATGGTCGTTGGCCTAACATTTTTCGACTGCCTTCAAGCAAATATTCCCTCGTCGGATGTTTATTCGTTAACAGTACAAGGAGGCTACTCTTGTTGTTTTTTAAATTTAAGTAAAATTCAAAAATAAACAGATATCGTAAATTACATTTGTTCTTTTTTTAAAACTATTCATAGACTTGGTAATACTTTTAACTCTTCTTTAACAAGTTAACAGAATTTGGTAATTCTTTTAACTCTTTTTAACAAGTTATGACAATTAGCAACATGTGTAAACGACAATATTGGTTTAAGCGCAACTAAGAATTCAAGAAAACTCTATTATGTTCCTCAAACACTTATAACATTGCTTCCTACGAATATTAATATGTTCTACTAGTGTAACTGGCTTTCAACTACTTGTTAAAATTAGATAATGTTATACTTCCAATAGAGCTGTTTACAGAAGATACCGTGTATACTCGGATAATGAACGGCTTCGTGTAATGAACGACCTCAAATTCTTTACCAAAAATGTGTTTTTACCATATATTGTTTGGTTAGTTGGTTTTAGGACATATCAACCCTTGTGGGCAATTTAATTGCAAATCTTTTTTTTGGGGGGGAGGGGGGAGGGTATATATGATAAGCGAATAGTTTGTTGTTAAGTATTTTGTTTATCAAGTATGTTGGTTGGTTGGATTTTACGGTATGTCAACCCTTGATTCCATATGACAGTGTCACCTGGAAAATAAGATTCTGGATCTACAAACTAATTATACTCAGACCAAAGAAATAATGACTTGTTCATGCGGCAATAGTCGACCCAGAACCTATAAATGTACCTGGGAATTGTTATAACCCTCTCGTCGAACCTAATGAACCAATAGTAGCTGCGACCTATCAAGCAAAATGTAATTTGCTTTTTTCTATGGATTTTCCACATCATTCTTGGAATCACTTTCACGCTGGTGGTGCTACTTGTAAAAAATTCTCAAAACATGGACATTATACTCGCTGAACTGAAGGATATTACGCTCGTACAAGTAGGTCTAAACCATCGTCAAATTTATTAGTAACAGTAGTCGGTCCTCTCATACTTTTTAATGTACCACATAAACTTTCCTCCGCTGTGATGCGTGTGATTGTTAATGAAAAAACTAAGCGCTCTGCTCGATTCTTGTAGCACAAACAATTATCTCAGCAATGGAGTCGTATGGAAACCCAATTAGAAAGATTATCCACAAAACTTGAAATACTAATTCAAGGAGTTATGTTGTTGTAAACCTGCCTCATTGCCTTAACGCGGAGATATAACATTCACCATTTCCTAATTTATCACCGAATCCATTGCCGTCAAGTTGAGGTACATGAAAGATCAGGCCTTCATTACGAAAGAATTTTAGCACTTGTTTTCCGAAGACATAATTGAAGAAAGTATTTCACGATGGGGAACTCAGTTAGTAGTGGCGAAGGACCCTAACCACCGCTTTAAAAAAAGAATGTGCGTAGATAATTCTCAGTCGATAAACCAATACGCAGAATTGAACGCTTATCTTCTGCCAAGAATTGATAAAATAATTAATGACCCTGCTACATATAGCGTTTTATTTTGTTTTTTGTTTTTTTCTACGTTCCACCTCAAAAGTTCTAGCCACCAGGTGCCGCTAAAAGAACCAGATAAAATATCCACAGATTTTTAGGCGAATTGTAGTTTACTCTGATTTCCTTCGGGGAAAAAATTGGTCAGTCGCCTTTCAGAGACTATAGACAGAATAGTAAATAAAATCTACGTGGTACTTTCCCTTACATCGATGATATTACATTTGAAGGAAGCTCGTGGACAGAATATGACCAAAATGTTAAAGGGTTTCTGGAGGCTATTACAAAGGCTAAAATTAATCTCAACTTGTCGAAATCTGTGGCTTCGGTATGCTCCATCAATGTGCTGAGATACTGTGTGGGCGGTGAAAGAAAGACTTCGGCCCTTAAGAGAGATACTGCCACCTGAAAACTCAGACATTAAAAAGGGCGCTGTGTATGTTATGCCAAATGAATAAACGAATTTTCTAATAAAATTCAACCTTAAATAGAAACTAAGAAATTCCCACTTGGGGAGAGAACACTCGAAGATTTCAATCGATTAAAAAGAGAACGTGAGGAGGCTGTACTACAACCAGTAGACAAAATCTTTTGAGGTCGACAGTGACGCTTCAGACATAGCTATTTCTGCTGTCCCCAACCAAGACGGATGCCCTGTGGCGCTCATGTCAAAAACACGACGAGGATGCGAATTAAAATATCACATAGTTTAAAAGGAGGCGAGAGCATTTATTGATACAGTCCACAAGTGGAATCATTATTTTACGGCAACATTTTACTCGTCTCAGACAAATGGTCAGTGGCCTTAATGTTTAACAATGAAATGTGTACTAATGGTTAAAAATGCCAAAATCCAAGATTAGAGGTCAGTAACTAGCAGTATTTGACAATAAAATAACTTCTGGGCAGAGAGAATGTGGTCCCTGTCATATTTACTTGTGTTTATGTGTGTTCAGCTATTACGGCCTCAACCCACTCCGTCACTCAGAATAGACTATGCCACCATTTTGCTATACCAGAAATGAACGAAATATGCACTTCTTGTGGTTTATGTGGAGATTAAACCGGTTCATGATTAAACTGATGCTAGAGGAAACTCCTAGCAAGGCAACCAGACCCATGAAACGACTGAGTATTGACTTCAAAGCACCTTTGCCTTCCGTCACGTGTAACACTTATTTCCTTGTAGTATTTGACGAATACTTTCAATTCCCGTTCTTCTTCCCATGTCAAAACAACTTCACCGCATCAATAATTAAATCCCTAGATTATGGTTCAGGTTAGCCGCAATGCCTGGTTATACACAATCGGACAGACACACGTCCTTCATATCTAAGGAATTGTAAAACTATCTCTCCCCAAAAGGGGTAGCAACAATTAAGATCACTTCATACCACCCAATTATGCCGATCGAATGATTCAATGGCATTATATGAAAGGTGAATCATTTAGTCGTTAAGCCCCGTAACTTACCTGGAAAGTATTTCGTACTTAATTATATTATCAATACTATTGTGTATCAGTTGTG
Organism: Doryteuthis pealeii; assembly: GCA_023376005.1. Taxonomy (NCBI): domain Eukaryota; kingdom Metazoa; phylum Mollusca; class Cephalopoda; order Myopsida; family Loliginidae; genus Doryteuthis; species Doryteuthis pealeii. The sequence continues at coordinate 153,243,386 of CM042139.1, forward strand.
GGGTTTTATTAGGTTTGAAAAAAAGTCAGTGCTGGGGTCTAAACCGAATCTATGGTACGGGACCCCCCCCCACTCCACAACTTGTCAATTTTCATCAGGTAGTATGTAGTAAGAAACAAATAAGTAAAGTAAAGTAAAGTCGTCGGGGAGGCCTAGAGTCGGTATCAGCCATACAGCGAGGGAGTCTATCCCCTTTTCATTAGCGCTAGACCAAGGAGATTGTTTTAAGCGTCTGAGGTGGAGCGCCACACCTACCGTCAGCTCCTCACTTTACCGCACAGATCACTGTGCTACTTATACGCTGAGTTGGTGAGGGCCGGTATCGAAAAAGGAACCTTGGGGTTCCCAGCGGAACACACTACCGACTGCCTCCTGAATGCTTCTTTGCCGCCCCGCACCATTTTTCACATGCTAATTCGCAACTGTACATGCCAATTTCACCATGACCCATAATACTAAAAAGGTTCGTAAAGAATATTCAAGCCGAACTTTTTTTGTACCAAATCGAGCACCTCAACAGTAAACTAACATACGACAACATCTGTTTGCGATTTGGTACCCTTCCCTGGAGACTAATTAACCTCTGCTTACTCTACTGCGGAAGAAGATGAGGGTAGCCCGGATGTTCCTGTACAGGAGGAAAACATGACATGTCGTAATGAAGAAGTAGTTGGAGTACAACAGATAACGAAATCCGGGTGGACGATGAAACTACCCGTCCGCTATGGATGCCACAATTTTCCAAAAATTGGTATCCTACGCTTGCGTTGTGCGACCAATAGACACATCCACACGGACCATATAAACTGTGACTTTTGTAGTTGAGTTTCATTTAGCTAAATGAAGCTTGGTACTCTTTAATTCAGTTTCAATTAATTGTTATACTTCTTTGTTTCTTACTACATACTACCTAATGGAAATTGACATGTTGTAGAGTGAGGGCCTCGTTCCATAGATTCGATTGAGACCCCAGCACTGGCCCTTTTTCAAATCTAATAAAACCCCACAACTATGTTTGTAATTGATTAAGTACGCATTGGAGGCATCATTTACTTTTTTTTATAAACAAAATCGCACATTATTATCTTAACTAATAGCCTTTGTTTATGTGTCGGCTATGTGGGGACACTTTGGATCGAAGTTACGGCAAGGTTAGGCCAAGAAACAAGGTAAGCTCCGACGTTTCAAAAAATAATCTCGTATAATAAAATACTCTTTGTTTTTAGGTAAAAAATTAATTTTAAAAAGTCGTTCATTACTGTTAGGGAAAGTTATCTCCCCTTAATGATTCGAACCGGACTCTCTAAAGAGGAGGGGGACAAAAATACTGACTATCATCAGACTTGTAGAGGCCTTGTCGTAGAGGTTCGCAAATGATATTAAAATGACAAATAAAAATATGACATAGTTTAGGTAGAATACGGAGAAATAATAAAACAAATGCATATAATTATAAAATAACAAATAAATTTATTCAGAGAATAAATTTGCAAGTATTCAACCAATATGTAAATGTTCAAAAGGAATAGTGTAGGTGATATGTGTAATGTAAAATGTAAAAAGTTTGTATGTTAAGTTTGGAAAAGTTCGTTTTGATGTGGACAGAAATGAGAATCAAATTTGTATACACGACCTGCTGGAAACAGATTCTTGATGGAGGTAGAACGAAGTGGTAAGAATAATGGTAGTAGTAGTAGTAATTGTGTTGAGGCAGGGGAATCATCGTTCGAACACCTGTTTCTTGGTCGTTGTTCTATCTGGCAGCGAGACGAGATCTGTGTGTTTGTTGTTGCATTAATTTGAAGAAAAAAAATTCCGTTCCCTAATTTTTACAAATCAAATCCCAAGAATATATAAAAAATAAAATTCAATACCCGAAAAAAGTGATTTGAAAATTTAAAAGTTATTTTCTTAAAACTCAAAAAATAATTTATGTAGCATGTTTTTGGGGTTTTTTTTGTTTGTTTTTTGTTTTTTTGTTTTTTTTCGTAGTTTTAAAAAAACAATATTTTCCTTTGAATTGATGAAAAAAAGTACTTTTATTCTGGTTCAATTGGCCTATTTTTATCCTCTTAAAAATTCAATAGTGAATTTTAAACATCTGGAAGCATGCATGTCTAAGTCAATATTTTCACCTGAGATAAAGCTCTATTTAGTCTATCCAAAAGTATACATTTAAAAATGCGCAATTTTGCACAACATATTTTCTGAGATTTTTATATATTTAAAAAATTACTAAGGATAGTTCTTTTTCTTGACGGAAAACTAAAGGGATATAAGTTATTCCCTTTTTTCAAATATTGAGATTTTTGTCTGGTGGTTGAACCAACTGCTACTGCGCGTATCCTTGTTGTGTTATTATTTTTTTCTTATGGGTTTTGGCTACGCCGTGTAACGTTTTGTAGGAAATTTTCACACAATTAGGCTTCCATAACATAGTTGAATTATAAATTAATATTTATTGAAAAATTAATATTTATTTTGAAAAAAAAACTGATCATGAGTTAACTCCCTTGTTGCGCATCCCTTCATGAATTATATTAAATCCATTAAAAAATATTATTGAAGCTTATTGTAGTGTCTTAACACATAAATTATAGCATTAACAGCTGGAGATATAAAAGACTAAGGATCCTAAGAAGGACCACTTTTCCGGGTTATTTTTTTATTTATTTTTTGTTTGTTTCTTCCATGTAATAGACTGTTGGGCCACTACACACACAAGCCACGCTTAAATTAACCACTTTTCACCCAAGTGTCACATATACAACTAAACCATAAATATTTACTTATATTGTTTGTATTGTTGTACAGTAGGTACCACCAAAATAGGTCACGTGATCAGTTTAGGCCATATTGAAGGAAGAAACGTAAATATTTTTGAACTTTTTTTTAAATCTCGCAAAAAAGAAATAACTAACATAAAGAGTTGTTACAAAGAAAAACAGTTAATTCAAAGTTCAAATTATCCGACTGGGGAAAAATTACTCGACATTATCTTGAAAAATAAGTAAAACAGTCCGTTTTTTACGACACGGTCAGTTTCTTTATTGATATTTTTTTAGCTGAATTCTGTATTCATGGTTCTTTTACTAAAAAAAATTCTGGCATTGAAACTTATAAAAATCTTCTTAGATAATTATTCAGACTCTTATCTTTATAGAAAAAAAGTAAAAATCGTTTTTTGCCGATTCATTTTTTTCATATTTCATAAAATAAAATAGGGGGTAAACCTCGTAAAAACATATTTCCCCTAAAATATTTTAGGGAAAACTATTTCAGACATATTTTCATCCAAAGGTAAGTAATTATGGAAATGTTCGTGAAAATCGGACCATTAATTGATTTTTCATAAAAAAACTTATTAAAGCCTCTCGCCATAATTTGTTTTTGGCTATGTTAAATTTCAATTGATTTAACCGTACAAAAATGTAAATATTGTTTTTCGTTTATAATTTTCATTATTTCCGTAAGCTGAATTTTTTTTTTTTACATCATCATGAGTTTATTTCATGTTTCTTTTTTTCGAATGGACAAAAAATTCTTAAGATAATATTAACCTTTATGCAAGTTTCATTGTGTCAAATACAGATCAATCGATTTTATCGTTATTACGTTGTACCTTTTATTGCTCACCACATTATTTTCTTAATCGGTTTAATGATGAACAATTTCAAGTCATAAATCAAAGATTATAATAATCCACAATTAACTTTCTCTTGTATTAGCAAATTGTTTAAACCACAATATTGGTTTAACCAGAACTAAGAATTCATGAAATTACGATGAAATCATTTAGAAATCATTAGTTCTTGACTGATCACTAAAGTAATAAAACAATCAATTAGATTAGTACTTAATACTTGACAATAATTTTTATGAAAAAAAATTCACACTTTTATAATCGATGACATCTATAATTTGATTTGATATAATTTTGCTATTAATGTTTTTGTTTAGAAAAGTGTTTTGTTTTTTGTTTTTTACTTTTTCTTTCTTTTATATTTTTTATGAAAAAAACGTGAAAAAAAAACTTTCAAGGGAAGCAACTCAAGAATTAAATAAAAAGTAATCTCCCTTGGGGTATTCTGTCATTTTTATGAGTTATACAATGACATTCAAAATTTACTACATTGGTCTCGAAGGGTTGTGGTTAACAACCTACTTTTGTAGCTCCATTACTACTGAATAGCGAGTTCGATCCGAGCGGGATGCCCCATAATTGTGAACCTTGTGTTCCATTCTACCCGTTGCGAACAGGTTGGGTAAATGCTGGTCTCCATTTACAGTTAGGGAATTCCCTTGATATGATATTCAGCTAGATTTAATAAAAGCAAATTTTACAATATTTTACAATATTTTGATTATTATTAAAAGCACACAAAAGCTTAAGGACGGAATACTGGTGGCTGGGCAGTCCACTTTGATCCTTACTTAGGCTAGATGGGTGGTCAGAGAGCCCCCCCCCCCTCCAATCAATCAGCTGGTCATGCCAAACACTAGCACTTTATGATTGTCCCAACCCTATTGCCCTTATTGCAAACCCCCAAATATTTTTATCTAGAAGGCAGTGGCTGAGGGTCTGTCAGTGTTTATTTAAAAAAATTTAAGATAAAAAATGATAAATTTGATTTTTTTTTAAGATAAGTAGTAGAAACAAAAAAAAACATTATTTTAAACATAGTTTATAAATTACTGTAAATATTCTTGTAAGTAAAGTAAAAGTAAAGAAGAAAAGAAAGAGATTGTATTTCATAGATAATTATTTGTAAAAAAAGTTCAAACCAAAAAACAATTCTGTCTATAAAACTCCACTGAAGGATTAATTTATGATTTGATATATCTAACAAAATCTTGTTAAATTTTGAAATTTGGTCAGGGTTAGATATACAAAAGAAACACTCTTTTTAATGGCATTGTTATGATTTATTAAATGCCTTTTCTTCTAAAGTATAGATGAACAAAAGTGTAATAATCTGTGGGTTTTTTATGTTAATAAATTCTCAGAAAAGTTTTATCTCTCATGTGACATTTTTTATATTTGTTCTCTTGAAGGCATTCTTAGAAGAAATATCATCAAAGGAAAAAACACTAAAAAGAAACCAAAGATAAAATATTTTTTTATCTAACCAGTCAAATTTATTTATTCCATATTTTTACATTAATTAACAAAATCCCAGTCACCTGCAGTTGAAGTGTTTAATCCACAGATGTCAATTTTAAAGTTCTAAAAAAATGTTTAACCTGAATTTTTTTTTCTTTCTTATTAACCACATCCTTAAAAGATTAACTATGAAAATGAATAAAGTAAAAAGAAAAGACTTAGAAGAGAAATATTTGACCATATTTTACTGGGTTTTTTTCAGGGCTTTTTTTTTACTCTATCATTTTCCCTTTTTTTTATATTATTATTATTATTCATTTTTACTAGTATTTTCATTCAAGTAAAGAAAATATTTGTATGTATTTCCCTCTGTCATACGCAGGATATGACACAAGGTCAATTTTTAAATTGAGTACAGCTGGTTGTGAATTAAGAATTATCCTTCTCCTAGACTAGTTACCTTACAAAGGCTAATTAACTCAGTCTGCCCTGCTATTTACCCATAGCTGGAGGGAGAACAGTTGGGCTTCATACCTTTTCCAAGTGCAGTAGCATAAAGTATAACACAAACAACCAGGTACAGGATTTGAAGTTGGGTCATTCCATTTCCAATTATGATCTCATTTTGGTAAACAGTTGAAAATAATAAATCTAAAGTATTTGTAGAAATTAGTAATAATAATGATACTCTAAACTAGTATAAGGTTGTTCACCATTGTACAAGCACGATTCAATAAATAAATATTGCCTATGGTGTTGACAATAGGAAGCACTGTTCGGAAATCAGAAGACTATCAGTATGACTTACTTTACAGACCACTATGGCCAGAGAGGCAATGTTTTCATTCCATACACTGTATTTGCAACTCAGAAAAGGTAAAGCCATGTTTAGCCTATTTGTAAGCATTTTATAACTAAAGCATTCTTCTCCATATACATCACACATTCTTTTGTAAATTTCACATGGTTTGCATTTCTCAGCTATCCAAAATTTGATGACAGACGTCTGTTCAAACCTCTGCTTGATTTGCCACCATATTGAATACCCTCAAAACAACTTTATTTGCAAAACTAAATGAAATTTTGCTATAAAACAATTTGAAACAATGGTGGGTTTATATTTATAGAAAAATAATTCTGAAAAAAAAGATTATTTTGTTTTTTTTTCAAAATAATTCCCCTTATTTAGTGAATGAACCTTGTTTGTATATAATAGTTGTTCTATATCACGAGTAAATTTTAAAAAACATTATTCATTATTGTAAACTCAACCTAGAACTTAATGTATCTTCTCTCTTTTGAAGATCATCCCCTCCCCTCCTCCTTTTGATGCACCATTCCTAACATATTTTTCTATTCTGAAATGATGAAATGATCTGGAAAACATTTTGAGAGAGAGAGAGTGTATACAGTCCTTGCAGTGCACTTTCTTCTGTTCTTTTTAATGACCTTTTAAGGTAAACTTCAGATTTAGGAACAAAATAAAATGTCTGCAAGAATGTTTTGCATCTGAGGGAGAAAAAAAGTTTGTTTTGTGCTTTGTCAAAACATTCTCAATATGATTGTCATCCAATTGATGTCGAAGGTCATCAACATTTGGGATTGTCTTTGATGGATGTTCTTCCCAATTTGAAATGACTTGTGACATATCTTATGGCTCAAAACAATCCTTCCCTGTTACAACCAAGGAAAGTATCCATATGTGTCTCTCCTAATTTGAAATAAATTCCAATAATACATCATTGTTCAACTGGGCAACAAACAACAAGTGTATTGAACATGAATTCACTTATTTATCCAACTCCTCCATCGCAGGCAGGATGTGAAACAAGGTCAATTTTTTAATACCGGCCCTCACCAACTCAGCACATGAGTAGCACAACATGGATCTGTGCAGCAAAGTGGGGAACTGATGGTAGGTGTGGCACTCCATATTAGACACAAAAAAAATCTTCCTGGTCTAGCACCAGTGAAAAGAGGATAGACTCTCTTGCTGTCCGGCTGATACCATCAATAGGCCACTCTGCCAACTTTACTACTTGCATGTAGATACATAGCTATGAGAAATGGTGGTCTAGCTTAAAATCCTACACAAAGCTGTTTGCATTTTACCTCATGATGATGATCTTGGGAAAGGTATGTATCCATCTGTTCTCAACCTCAGCTATGGGTGATTGTAGGGCATACTGGGTTCTTGAGTTTCAGTAAAGCAACCAATCTTGGAGAAGAAAAACTCAGAATTCAAACCAGCTGTACTTCACTTAAAGATTGTCTTGTATCATATCCTGTGCATGGTGGAGGGGTTGGGTTAATATATACATACATATATATATACCTACATAAGTATATATATATATAGATGTATATAAATATTTATCAACCCCTCTGCATGAGCAGGATGTGACACAAGTTCAGTTTTTAAGTGGAGTTTAACAGGTCTGAGTTTTCCTTCTCCTAGACCAGTTTCCATACCAAGATTAAAGAGCCCAGTCTGCCCTACTATTTACCCATAGCTGGAGGGAGAATAGTTTGATACATACCTTTCTTAAGTGCATTAGCACTTCCAGGATTTAAACTTCACTATCTCCATTTCCTACAATGATAACCATTACACCATGGGCACCTACAACTAGTTAGTTTATGTGAGAATTGTCCAAGAGGTTTTCATTGGTGATAGATATTAATCATGCAATATTCACTTATCTGTATAATTTGACCAGATTTTTTTTTCTCCACCAGAATAGAAAATTAGCCTTGTTCAAATCGAAACTGAAATCAGCCAGTTAGACATAAAAAGCCATGCTAACCAAATATCAAATCACTTTCAAGAAACCTGGTTTCAACTTTACCCCTAAAAGATATTTCATGTTTTTTAGCCATGTTAAATATGTCCTTATTTCTTCTTGATAAAATACAGAAGCCTTATAAAAATCCTCTTTAAATTGGGACCAAGTAAATAAGTAAAGGAATATGTTTCTATGAATACATTTCTGTATCTAAAAAGCTACTTTGCCAGGTTATAAAATTATTCACTAATCCCATATATCTCTTCATATTATTGGATAATTGTCTGCTTAGATTTGCTGTAACTGGGTTCTTTTTAATTTGGTTGCATCTCTTTGTACCAGGGGTTGTCTGTTTCTCACAGTGTCTCATCTTTGTTTTTATTTAATGAGTGTAAGGTAGGAAAGACATGATTACCGTCTAGTACAAATGCCAAGAATTCAATGCAAATGGCCGCTCCATTATTCTCTTTATATATAGATCTGTCCAGGGGAAGATCACTCTGTCCTGCCTATTCACAGAGGCTGATCACACTGTTCTACCTATACAATCAGGAACATGGAAACATATTTTCGTGTACAAGTGATTTTATTTATTACCACAGTTCTGAACATTCTTTACCACATGCACAGGAGATGTAATGGAGAGGTTAAATATACATCTGCCCAGCAGGACCCACTAATTTTGACAACCACTTATTCAAAGACTCGTTCAATTATATGACTCTGTAAACCGATGAGAGTCCCAATTTGGATGACTCCAGGGTGAAGGCTGCTGCCAATCAAACCCTATGAACTTACTTCCACTTTTTTTCCAGTGTTAATGTTAATTTTAAATTCTAAACTATACATCCTTACAAAAATGTTATGTTACAACATAACCTTCCTTGTTGGTTGCAATTGGGAGATTTTAGGATTTGTGTTCTATAATTTTTTCTTAAGGAAGTTTATGATGTTGCTGGTATTTGTTGTTTGGAAGAGTTCTTTCAGATGACTTGAATTAAGGTATATATTACATTTGTTTTACATTGTTTAAAAAATCTTTTACAAAAAACAATACTACAATACCCTCTATCCATCAATCAGTAGAATCTCAATAAAAAGTCTCAAAACACAATTAACAACCATTCTATAATCACACAAGTAACAAAATATTCAATTCTGGAATAAAATGACCAATAGCAGTTGACATGCCATAAAACCGAACAAACAAACAAATATAATCTTCATAAAAATACACATATTTTCTTTTTACTTAAAACATTACACAACTCTGTTGGTGGGGCTTAGAATATGCCAACTTTATCCTTTGCAGTGGGGTAAGACTCCACCCCCCACCCCGAAAAAAAAGAGGTGCACTAAACTATATCTGATAATGAGACTCAAGTTATGGAGATCTGGGGAGTGTTTGCTACACTTTCATTGTCATTACTCCCAGGTCAACTTTGACCCAGGGTCCCATCTATAGGTAAAATAGACCTGTTTGAAAATTATTGGTATTTGATAGAAATACTTAATGCAAATTGAGATGAATTATTCATATTAAGAAGTTTTAATTGTTTATTAAGGATTATTATTAGGTTGACATGGTCTTAAACTCAACCAATAAAAATGCCTTAGATGGGCATTTTTATAACACAATTTTAAATTTCTATATGTGTAGTGAACAAAATGAATTACCTCCCATGATATGAATCTGCTTGTCCTGTCAATTTTCTGAGAAAGAGCACGGTCATCATTGATGGCCAGATATATGGGGTGTTGTCTCCACTTGTCTTGTCTATGGCATGACTATGGCAATGCCTATGCAAATCACGTCCACAACGAAACAAAATATAAGGTGTTTCTTTGGGGAATTGTCTCAATTGCAATTTTGCTACAAAGGGAGTGTCAATGTGAAGTGGATTATTTGAGAAAGTCTGAATGTTACAATTTATGGAGTCATAAATTGTTAGCAGACCCTGTAGCTGAGAATAAGGGCTGTTAACTTTGAATCAGGGGAGCCAGTGGAAATTTACCACTGACTGTTAATAAACCTTGACCCCTAGAGGTGTGAATCTCACGCACCATGAGAAACACATGATTTAGTTAGAGTTTCAGTTTAGATTCAACCAAACTTTGAATTATTTTTACCAATTAATATTTCCACCAACTTATTAATATACATGAAGTTGAACAAATCATATATATATATATATATATATATATATATATAAATAAGTTAATCCACAGACACATGTTTCGAGGTTTCACCTCTCATCAGAGTGGCTATACTTTTAACAGCTACCTCTAGCCGGGATCGAGACCTGACTGAATTTTCGTCTGCCAAGTCTCTTACCCATACAGCCATTAGCAGCTGTCAACTTTAAGAGAATAATTAATTGATACATTCCTAAGCGGAAATGATTTCACGAGAGTCCTCTAAATATGTAAATAAATTGAGGGTTAGCTATGCGCCTGACGGTGAAATTTCAATTTTGGCATTAAATAAACCACAAGGGTTGATATTCCGTTAAAAACCAACCAACCAACCTCTTTTTCTTCTAAAAGTTTACCTGGCCAAGTTTTAAAAGTTTTCTATAATTTCATGTATCTCTTCACATTTCATTTCAGGAAAATACTCATATTTCCAAAGAACTCATTAATGAGAACATTTTATAATGTGCATCTCTAAGAGAGATTCCTCTGGATGAGTAAGCTAGAATTTTTCAGGATTTTATCTAAATTCAATGCACACATATCTTCCAAGTAGCTACAACTTAATTAACCTTTTGTAACCTTTTCCTTCTTTATCTTGTTTTATTATGTGTTAAATAAAGTTATTGATCATTGTTAAATTTAAATAACTTGTGCGTCTTCTTCCTTGATCATATATCAATCTTTATACATTAGATTTATTACATTCTGGTTCATACTGCCATTAAAATTGGCCTTAATAATTAATGAGTGGTTTCTCACAACGACTTCTTCCCAAACTTTGAATCATTGTCTTACCATTCCTGCAATATAAGAACTCGGATGAGTCAATATACGCATGGGAAAGGTATGGACTGCAATAGACAGATGATTAATCATACAGAAATCTGATCTCTCTGATAAGATAAAGTGTGTAGCTGTATCAGTGCTACTGTATGGCTGCATTGCTTGGACTTTAACAAACTTAGACAAAAAGCTAGAATCTGAAAGAAATCTGGAACCACACAAGGATGCTGTGTGCTGTCTTAAACAGATCCTGGAAGCAGGATAGCACAAAAAACCCAAATGTACAGCCACTTACCTCCTATCACACAAACCATCAAAGTAAGACAAACAAGACATGCTGGACACTACTGGAGAAACAAGAATGAACTCAACGTGGAGTTCTCCTCCTGCGGACACTTAAACGTGGACACACCAGTGTAAGTCAACCAGCAAAAACCTACATCAATCAGTTCTGTGCAGATACTGGATGTCATGCAGAAGACCTGCTGAAGGTAATCAGTGATAGGGATGGGTGGCGAGAGAGAGTCATGGAGATCTATTGTCAGCATGACCTGATGATAATGATGAGAATGAATCAAAAGTTTTACAAGATTTTGGTATGTAGTGTAAGAATATCTAAATTCAAAATGTAACATTTAATCCTGGTCCAAGATTCATGGAAAGAGAAATACGACACGCAGCTTTTGAGTGTGATATATTCTCATTGGTCTAGTATGTCACGTGACTGGCATCGGAGTGAATATTGTTGAGTTGAAGCAAGGTGCTCGTTGGAACAGAGTACTCAAAACGAAGTCCACTGGATTCTTCCCAGCGCCCGCATAAGAGTTTGGAGTCTTGGGAGATACAGACATTAAAAACAACATCCGAAGTCTTCGTGTTATTTTTATTAAGAATATAAGAATGCTTATTCTGAGGTCATGATAATAAAAAGAAGATACTAAACTGTAAAATGCTGAGCTTGCCTGATACTCCTTGAGTGCCACTCACCAGATTTGCATTTATGGTTTGCTTCATAGCCTCAGAATTCACAGTTTTAGGCCTAACTAACATTGCCTGATCATCAAGGTTCCTGCGACCCAAGTAAAATTTTTTGAATCATCTGGTTACTGTATTGTGATCAATAGAGCCTTCACTTTTCACACAACAAATATTTTTGGTTGTTTTCATGGCTCAGTTCAAAGTTGTAAAGCATAAGTTCTCAATTTAGACAATGTTTCACATTAGTATTATTTGGATTATTCGGACTATTGTCCTCATCTTCATTGTTATCTGTACAACATTTGAGATGAATACAATATGGAAACCTATAATTAAAAAAGCTATGTTGGATTAAAAGAAGGTTTCCAAGTTCGAAAAGAAGGTTCCCGATTCCAAAAAGAAGGTTCCAGAGTCCGAGAAAATTCCAGACTCCGATAGGAAATACCTGAAGAAGGCTTAGAGGGCACATCGGCCAAAACATTGTACAGATAACAATGAAGATGAGGACAATAGAATCAAGCCTCATCTCAAAAATTCCGAACATCCAAAATTCATCTGAACATCTCTCAAATGACACATGAAGTGAAACATCCAAAATTCATCTGAACATCTCTCAAATGACACATGAAGTGAAACATCCAAAATTCATCTGAACATCTCTCAAATGACACATGAAGTGAAACACTGCACAATATGTCAGCACACTACCAATTATACCAACCACTGCAGTTACCTTCCATTTTCAATCTGGCTACACCGATCAACTGCACCTACACTTTTTGTATAACAAATGTTTTTGGTTGCTTGTTATGGCCCAGTTTGAACTCATAATGTATAAGTAGTTGAATTAGAGTATATTGCACATTCATCTATGCAACTTTCAAATCACATGGTGGAGTGAAGCAATACACAATGTCTCATTGCACCAGCTACTACCATGATAATACCAACCACAGCAGATATCTTCCATGGAACTGCTTTGGTCATGTGATCACACGTTGAAAACTAGCATGTTTCAAAATTTTGACACACCCTTACACATCACTCAATAACTCCCTGGCCTAACATATAGATGGCACCACTAATAAAAATCCATATAATTTTTATAAAGCACTAACGTTCAAATGGCACATGTCAAAATTTGAGCCCAAACAGATTATTAGTTTACAAAGTACAGTTATTTAAGGGAAGCTTTTAAGGGCCGGGTTGGCTCAGTTGGTAGAGCGTTCGGTTAGAAACCTCAAGGTTCCTAGTTTAATACCGACCATCGCCAACTCAGCGTATGAGTAACACACGGATCTGTGCAGTAAAGTAAGGAGCTGATGGTACTTGTGGCACTCCACCTCAGATGCAAAAACAATCTCCTTGGTCTAGCACTAGTGAAAAGGGGATAGACACCCTCCCTGATTGGCTGATATCGACTTTAGGCTATACCGACAATTTACTGTTGAAAATTTTCAAAACAATGGAAAAATCTGAATTTCGTGTATTGATAAAGCATGGTTTTCTGATGGGAAAAAATACTGTTCAAGCAAAGCAATGGTTTGATAAATGTTATCGGACTCTGCTCTGTCGGAAACAATGGTTAAAAGGTGGTATGCTGACTTTAAACGTGGTCGTACAGACACAAATGATGCTGAATTCTCAGATTGCCCAAATTCAGCAGTTGACCCCGGAAAATACCAAAAATCTCCACAATTGAAATTGCGTAAGATAGCAGAGGAGTTGAAGATATCAGAAGGCAGTGTATTCACCATTTTGCATGAACATAAAGCATAAGTTCCTGAATTAGACTATGTTGTATGTCCATCTGTGCAACTTTCAAGTAACAATGCATGTGTTAGTGCACCAACTACCACCATACTACCAACCATGTAGCTTTCATGGATTAAACTGTTTTGATTCTGTGATATATGCACCATAAATTAATATGTAGCAAAATATTGCAAAACTTTTGTCTCATCCAAATAAGTTTGCACTGTTCTCTGATTGTGTCGAGTATCAATAAAGTTGCTTGCATATATGATTACAATTTTGCACCGAAAATCTAAAAGTTCATCATTTAAAATCTTTCTGGGATTTGAGAGTTTCTGAAAGTCCATTATAAAAAAAAAAAATTTTTAAATCTATTAATCAACAAAATATTTCCCTAATTCTTTTCCTTTCTAATTTTGTATTTGTCAATTTATGTTTTTGTACGCATGAGAAAAAAAGAAATATATATCCTCTATTCATAATGGACAATTTTTCATCAGTATCAGTCGTATTTAGCCTGCAACAAAATGGTTAATCTCAGCAAAGAATAAAAAATCTCAACATAAAATCATGAAAACAAAAAAAAAACATTTAAAAAGAATGAGATTATATTGCACACAATGAAAGAAACAGAAAATAAAAAGATTTTTTTCCTTATTTCAATTAAAAATATGAGAATATGTTAAGAAAACTAAAATTAATCACAAAAGATAATTCATAAAACAACAAAAACAAATAATCATATTGACTCAAAAATTTTGGCAAAATAAAAAAAAGAAATATGAGGCATTGATTGAATCGAACAAATGTCTTGCATATTCTCTTTTCTTGAAACAAACAATGGCGCTTATGACAAAAATTCTGAAAAATAAAATAAAAAACCTCAGGCAGACACTTGATACAATAGAATTTCAGGCTGTCCAAAATCTTTGAAACAAACTTTGAATTCCACCAATAAAAATTCCTCTCTCTCTCTCACACACACACACACACACACATTTATGATACATGCTCAGCCAAAAAAATGAAAATTTTCTTTAAAAATTTTCTATTGTTTTAATTTTTTATGAATTCTATTTTGTTTTGTCAATTGTCTGTTCAATATGAAAAAAAATGCAGCACTGAAAATTGCACAATTCAAACATTTCTTACATTTGATCAAAGCTCAGTTCAAAAAGACAAAGCTCAAAAATGTTGATTCCTGCTATGAGTTCTAATGAAATCTTATTTTCTATTTATTTCTCATTTCATTTCATTTCAATTGATCATAATACACAAAGATTTCTTCCACTTTGAATTAAAAAAAAATAAAAAGGATATTATTGAAAATATTACCCATTTTTTTAGTATTCTCGTTTTATTTCTTACAATATTTATTACAATCTCAGTATTTATCATATTATATATTAATTTCATTCTATGCTCTCTTCAATTAAAAGAAAAGGTTCAGGATATATTTCTAAACAGGAACATGTGAATAAACAATGTCATCGCTCAAAATCACTTATGCATATATATATTTAGCACAAGTAGGATGTAATACAAGAGTTATTTTTTTACATTATTCTCACCTTTATTGATGTGACAGACACAAACAATAGATGCAAGCATATATATATATATATATATATATTTCATCATCAGGTCGCACTGATAGCATGGATTCCCATGAGTCTTTCTCAACACACATCCCTATCAGTCATCAATCCTAGTAGATTTTCCTCATGACATCCAGTATCTGCACAGAGCTAATCAATGTAAGTCTTTGCTAGTCAACCAGCCTTTGTGTATCTATGTATAATTGTTCACAGGAGAGAATCTACCTTATGAGTTCATCATCATTTCTCCTGTCTTGTTTGTCTTACTTGGTTTGTGTGATGGTTTTAAGTGACCATACAGCTGCTTTTTTATGAGCTGCTCCTTCCAGGATTTGATCAGAAAAGCACACATCATCCTTGTATAGTTTCCATCTTTTTTCCCCAATTGTCTTGTTAAATTTCAAAGGGTGCAGCTGTAATCCAGAATCTGAACAGAAAAGATTGATGTATATTTTTGTTGGCCAGGTACAACTTGTGTGCCTCTATGTATGTGTCCATTGGAGAACATTCTTGCTTCTCTAGCAATGTCCAGCATTCCTTCTTATGGTTACTTGGAGAGTTTCTGTGATGGGAGTAATTGGCCGTACAGCTGCTTTCTTGTCAGATGATGCTTCCATAATTTGTTCAAGACAGCACACAGCATCCTTACATAGATCCCATCTTTTCCTCTAAGTGCTTTGTTAGAAACCAAGTGGTGCAGCACTGATATGAATACAGCTTGGGAAAATTCTTGCTTTATCTCATAGAAATCAGATTTCCATATGATTGATAATCTGTCCATCACAGTCCACATCTTTCTTATGCATATATTGACACAACAAAGAACAACTAGAATACATCCAAACCAAATGAATAACATTAGAAATTCTGTAGAAGATAGACAATCATAATTAGTAAGGCAGACAGTAAATAAAATTACTGGAAGGATAAGCACCCAAGATCAAAACTAAACATTGCCAGCCAACAAGACAGACGTCTGAAGTGGAAAGAACACTTTAATAATCTGCTTAGAAGCCACAAAAAAATCACAGATAAAATACTCAAAAACTCAGTAATAGCCAACTAAACAATAGATACAAGCATGTAAATATATAGACTAGAATTTTTAAAATTTCACTATTTATGCATACGTCTGTTATATAGCTAATATTTTTTATATCAATTCTCCAATAAATTTCATTTTATAAAAACTAAATCATTTAAAATTCAAAACAATTTAAATTTATGAACTTATTTTGGAAAGCTAAGTTCTGTACAAAATTCTAATCGTAAAATTATTTTTAAAAAGCTGCTTTCTATCTATAAAATAATTTAAAGCAGCAAACATGAATTCATTCTCAGCTATAAAAAATGCACACAAATTTCTTTTTAAAAAAGGAAAATCAATCTCAATATAAATTGTTCCATCATATTAGTGTTTTATTGCTAGATATACAAATTGCAAAATATAAATCCAAGTTTGTGCAATATATTCAAATACATTTGAGAGTTCTCACAATTTAGTTTTGTTATCTATCTATCTATCTATCTATCTATCTCTCTCTCTATATATATATATATATATAGAAAGAAACTGTATGTCTGTCTATATGCGTGTATGTTTGTTTGTACAATGAGTGAGTGCATGTCCTTTTATCAAGGAAAATTGGTGGAAACCAGCAATGACCAAATTTCAATAAAATTCTCACCCTATTTTGTCTGAGAAGGGTTAAAAAAACTTGTTAACCCTGATTTTCTATTTTTTTAATATGATTCATTTTAGATTTAATGTTTCGGGGTTAGCTCAGTCGGTAGAGCGTTCGGCTAGAAACCACAAGGTTCCTAGTTCGATACCGGTCCCTGCCAACTCAGCGTTATGAGTAGCACAGGGATCTGTGCGGTAAAGTAAGGAGCTGATGGTAGGTGTGGCGCTCCACCTCAGATGCTAAAACAATCTCCTTGGTCTAGCGCTATTGAAAAGGGGATAGACTCCCTCGCTGACTGGCTGATACAGACTTTAGGCCGCCCCGTTGACTTTACTTACTTACTTAGAGTTGAGATAATGGTGGTACACTATCAGCATTTAAAAGGTGAGCTTTTCACAAGAGATTTTAAATGTTTATAGTGCCAGTAAGTGACAGCAAATAAAGCAGTGTTTCGCACTAAATTTGTAGATTTTAACAGACTAAATCTGAAGATTTTTCTCACAGTTTCTTCTCGGTAAAGTTGAAGATTTTTCACAGCTTCACACAATAAATTCCAAGTGAAAGGTGTCAAAAGATGAGATGTTTCTCAGAGATATCAATGATGAAATACGGTTGGCTTTTTTCTTTTAAATGGTTTTGTCTCAAGATGATTGTTGATTTTCACTAGAGTAAATGTCTAATCTTCTGTCTGAATCAGTTTCCTTCTGGGTGAATCTTCTTATAGGAAATCATTGTCCAAACATGACTCCCAGTTAACACAAAATGTTCTGTATAAACAGAGACTTCTGATTGGTCCATAAATATACAATTTTTTTCCCTTTTTTTTTTTCAATTCTGACATTTTTGTTTAGTAGCATCACTTGCTGCCTCTTTCATAGGGCGTCTTTTACAAATTTTGATATCATTAAACAGATTAGATTGCACTACTAAAATATCAAATTGTTCTTTTTTCTTTCAGAACAATTTAAAAAAATATTTTTAAAGCAGTTGATAGTTTATTCTTATGGTTTGGTTTGTTTTTGTTTTTTTGCTTAATGGCATATCAACCTTTGTGGGTTATTTAATGTGAAAGCCATTTGTGTAGGAGAATAGTAATGGTACTATTTAACCCATAGCTGGGGAGGATTAAGTGGCTCATACCTTTCCAAATGATATCAGTCCAAAAGTGAATGTAATAGCGTGACTGGAATTCAAACTTACTTACTATGATACTGCAGTCCAGCAGGTTAGTCAATACACTGTGGGACTACTCCCTTTATTGTTATAACATTTTCAAAATAGTAAATTAGTTTTGTAGGGAGGCACTAAATAATTTTCTCCCTTGTGTAAGGATGTATCCATTTATAGTCACATGTCAATCTCATAATCCATTTTGGTCTCGTTCATCTGTTCTTTGAACAGTAAAGATGTTATTTTTGTTTCTGTTGTTTGAACAGTTTAGACCAACATTTTTATCTCTATTCATTGAATAGTAGAGACATTTTCTCACCATCCAGCGATGGACATTGTCTCTCACATCAGCACTGAAATGTAAAGCCAGAATAGCTTTACTATATGTTGTAGTACAGTATGTTGTACATGAGAATTTAATTTACTGTACTTTGTAGCTGAGAATTCTATAATCCTCTTTTTGTTCCTATTCTTTGAACAGTTAAGATGTGTCTTTTTATCTCAGTTTGTTGAACAGTACAGACTTTGCCTCCTCCTGGATGTTGTCTATCACCTCATTATTGAAATATAAAGACCAACAAAAACTCAAGAAAACTTTTTACCATTTTTATACCCCTTTAGTATAAGTATTTTGTTCATCGAACGATATATGTGCATTTTTTATGTAGGGACATATTTGTGCATTCTTGTCAATACTTCTTCTATGTATATTATGTAAGTATTAAATATTCCTCTATGCTTATCTTGTCTTTCCTTCCATTTATTCAGTGTTAGTGTATCATTGAATATATTAAATGTTGGAGGCAAATGGTGTAATGGTTACCATTGTAGAAAATGGAGCAAGATGAGTTAAAATCCTGGACATGGATGTTTGCATTTCACATAGCACTAATATCCTTGGGAAAGGTATGAATCCAACTATTTTCTCTCCAGCTATGGGTAAATAGTAGAGCAGACTAGACTCTTTAACCTTGGTATGGCAACCAGTCTAGGAAAAGGAAAACTTTGAATTCAAACTAAAAGGCTCTCTTCTTGTTAATCAAAACAACTTTGAGAACTCCTCCTGACTAATGCCAATATGAGAACTTGGTGAGTGGGGACACAACTTAATATCCCCCCTAGCACTAACCAACTCTAACATTTTTTTTTATTCTTAAGGTAGATGTTAGTTTAATTATTTTTAAAACAATTTAAAAACCTAATCTTAAGTTTTACCATATTTGAATTCTAATGTTTTTGATTTTGATATTTTCTCTGAGTCTGTGTGTTGAATTATACATCTAAGTGGAGAAAATGGTAATAGCAATCACATGGAGAAATAAATGAAATAATTTCAAATCCAAAACAATTCTAATTGGCAAACTTATTTTGAAAAGCAATTCACAATAATATTCCCATCCATTCATTCTGAAGTACCCAGATGGTGCAGCACCATCAAAAAAAAAAAATACACAGCTAGAAATAAACATGATATTTTGATTTTAATCTTTTTCTCTAAATCTTCAAATTTTGTTTTTTGTTATTCTTAAAAAAATGTATTCAATTGAAACAGAGTTTTATTTCTAAAAAAGTTAATGAGATTGAAAATTTCTACTTTGATTTTTATTTCTAAATTCTATATTTTAATTATTTTCTTTAATAAACTTTTAGATTAGAAAATACTTTTATAGGAAAAAAAACAATGTGAATCATTTAAATATTTATGTATTGTCATAATCCGGTAACTAATATTTGCTACTGAGAGTACTCCAACCCCCAGAGTTGCCACTATGATGATTTAACACATTGGTTCCTAATCTATGAGTCACGATACACTGGTCTGTCACAAGATGTCAGTAAAAGTATTCAATATTTAAGGTATAAACGAAAATATTATTTCAACAAAGTCTGGCCTATATATTATATATATTGATGTAGGAGAAACTGCAATATAGTAGGAAAAACTTCACTGTAACAATGTAGGGTGATATGGGAAACGCCTCGGGGAGGATTAGTACCGAAGACCATATCGGTACGCAGAATTTCAATGCAAGATGTTGCTCACTATTCCAGAAGAGCCTATCTTAGTGCATGAAATAGGTCCTATAGGTTGAATCCACACCAACATAGTAGTGTCTTGTGTTGTAACACAACATTCACATTTATTAAAACTAGCTAAACTTGGTAAAATCCTATTTAACCAACAAAAATTTCAGATATGAAATTGTACTTGCACATTATTTGAAATGAAGTTAGCTGTTACTAAAAACATATTTTATTTTATATTTGACTTAAAACATACAGTTGCATTGAAAATAGCAATCTTGCCAATGTAATACAAATAAATAACTATGAATAATAAATATTTTTGTATTCTTTCATTATTGGATCTATAGAATGTATTCTTTTTATGGGTGTGCCGCGAAAAATTTTAAACAGCTCATTGGTGTGTCGCCATACAAAAAAGTTTGGGAATCACTGATTTAACGATTATCAAATTGAGGATCCTATAATTACTATATAGTTGCCTCCCTTGCTATACACAGCACTAATTTTAAACAGGATTTTTACAGCAAATTTCTCCTTTTTTTTGTATGTGTATTACATATGAATATTTAGAACTTTTAAGCAAGTCAGTGAATATTATTTTTTTCTTTCATTGAACTTTCCTGTAGAAAAATAATTATCATATAATTTATCTTTTTATAATTCGCTCAAATGGTGAGACACATACAAAATAAGATTTATTTGCTTCAACAATCAGATGAATATTTTTATATTTGTCTATATTCTTTTTTTAATTTCATGGATTTGTGATCTTATTATAATAATCTTAATTTTCTATAGGTAATGGTTATGTGAAGGGGTTCCCTTGATCCCAATCCCTGGATTAATTATCCTATTTTATCAAATTATTAATTAAATCCTTTTGTTTTATGTTTAGTTTCTTTTTTTTTTTTAACTTTAGCTTTTTTAATTCTACAGGGTGGTCCGAAAGTCTTGTCACACCTACATATTGTTTTGACTTTCATTATTTTTTGTTTTGATGATGATAATGATGATGATGATGATGATGATGACTATGATGATAATGATAATAAGCAAAAATAGATAAGACACAACAGAATAGTAAGTATAGAATGTATAGAGAAAAGGACGAAGCAGTCAATCATATAATAAATGAATGCAGCAAACTAGCACAAAGAGAGTACAAGACTAGGCATGACTGGGTGGGAAAGGTGATCCACAGGGAATTGTGCAAGAAATTAAATTTTCACCATACAAGTAAATGGTATATGCACTAACCTGAATCTGTCCTGAACAATAAGACGCATAAATTTTTCTGGGACTTTGGGATACAGATGAATGTGTGACTTGACTTCGCTACAAGATTCCCATTAATTTTATTTTTATCGTTCTCATTACTTTTTGGTAGATTGACAAGACTTTCGGAGCAGCTTGTCATCTGAATATTTTTGTTAGTTGATTATTGTTTAATGGCATATCAACTCTTGTGGGCTATTTAATGCCAAATTTTGTACTTTTGTATATGATTTTAAAGTGAATAGCTTGTAGGTAAATATTTTGGTTTGGTTTTATAAACCGGCAAAAATAATTTTAACAAACAGTAGTATAAAAGTGTAAGTGCTAAAGTCAAAGATCCCTTTTAACTTCTAACCACAAGAGAAGAACACACATCACTTGCATCTCCTGTCTACAGACAAGGGGATTTTGAACCCCTAACAGTTCATGTCACATGTGTTGAAGTGATTTTGTATACTGTTGGTTTGAACAACAGCAACTAGCTAAGCACAACTGAACTGGTGCCCAAAGCAGCTGGCACTTATGGAACTCAGGAATACTCCATTCATGCATTTGGGTGATTCCATTCCTTGAGTCCTGATTGGCTGCTTGGTTTCTGTGTTGTTATGGTGTTTTATAAATAACCTGGCAGTAGGCTTGCAACAAAGTAAGATCCGTATTGGGTTACACCTTCTTTGTTGCCTTGTCTGCCAATTCAACGGTAATTGGAATTCTTCTACAACATGCACATTAACATGTTCAATATGAGTGTTTATACTTTCCTCTTTTAAAATACTATTTTCCTGTGAGGACATTTCACTTATACAACTCTGTATAAGCTCTTCTTTGTATCTTCCGTCATGTCTGTATTCTCCTCTATCAAATTTGATCAGACAATAGAATATCCTTTCTAGAATGAAAACAAAATAGAGGGGAAAAAATAAATATTCGACTTGTTGAAAGGGGGGGGCAACAATGTCATCGCCATTAAAAAATCTTTAGCAGCTAAAAATCCGCCGTCGTCGTCGTTGTCAAATCTTTAGCAACTCAAAAATCTTCAACAGCTGAAAAATCTGTCGTCGTAAAATCTTCAGTAACTTAAAATCGCAATTCAACTCCTGCCGTCACCCCACTTCTACTTATACTAGTTTCCCCTCAACATCCGGGTGTCTGCGCCTCACACACGAGATTGTCGAGCCAATCCCGGCCGCCAGAATCCTCATAGCTATCATCCGGGCACCTGGCGCTTACATCCGGGACTGTAGCATCTTGACTTCAGTGCCAATGTGTCGCCCGTTCGCATTCTGAAGGAAGCGGGTTCGATTCTACAGTCCTACATGTCAGGCAAAGCCTAGCGCGATTCCTTCGAGAATACGGCAGGCCTTAAAGTTCGCCACTCACCTCGTGTTCTCTGTTATCACTTCATTGTGAATTGTTCTTATATTTATACTGTACAGTGAAACAATATTCAACCAACTATCAGTCTTCAACAAAGATATACATTATCTCACTCTAAAAGAAAGCTTGTTCACTTCATTAACTTGCTAAATTCAATTTGATAGCTTCAGGTATCTTGGATTTTATCAGTTCAATACAGTATATAAAGAGGTAAGTCCCATTGGTTACATTGCTTGAAGGATTTCTTAATGGAAAACAGTTTTCATGCAAAAAAGAGGATAACAAGATCACTGAATGTGATTTTATAAGATTTACATTTTTCATCCAATAGAAATCTAAAATGTATCAATATTTTTTATCCAATCAGAATACTGATGGAAAAAACAATTCTTCACCAATGTTTGTTCCTATTTGACCAGGCTAACTTTTAGCCCAGAGTAATTTCAGTAATTAGTTTTTTGTTTATTTTCTTCCCAGACCTAACAGAGCATATTTTGAAAAAAACTACTCCATTTTTCTTCTTAGTTGCCTTTTTTTTAGAATTATTGTTACTAAATGGACAACAATGAGTTAAAGAGCATATTTATCTTGATTCTTCCTCAAGTGATGCCTTTAGATATCATTAGTTTATGGTGAATTTTGTTGTTAAATGATCATTGTAGACAAATTCCATTTGCCAGTCTGCAACTGTTTTTTCCTCACACACATAACATTAGATCAGTGGTTCTAATCCTTTTTTTAACCCATGGACCACTTTTCCTCCTGATTTTCTTTTTTTGTGTAACTCCATAGGCATTCCAAAGAAAAAAAAGCCTTCTAATATTTTTCACTAATAAAAATGTAAAGGAATTGTATCAAAAATTATAACAAAAGTACAAATGGTGCAACCATACTTTAGCTCTGACACGACTAGAGTTTGGAAGAAATGCCTGATATTATTGTACATTTGTCTGAATTTTTTAGATGAGGCTTCATAATTTATATTATTTGAATTTTTCAAACTGTTGTCCTCATCTTTATTGTTATATACACAATGTTTCGGCTAATGTGCCCTCCAGCCTTCTTCAGGTGTTTCCTGTCAAACTCAGGAACCTTCTTGTCAAACTTGGAATCTTTCATGACATAATCGGGAATCTTCACAGAACTTGAACTGAACCCTTTATTCAATACACTTGGGTAGACTGTTCTCATTCTGCTAAACTACCCTGGTGGATTAAAAAAGGGTTCAGTTCAAAGGAGGACAAACGAGGAGATTTGGTTAACAAGAAACAGAAATCTTTATTGGGGTACCCAGTGAGAATCGAACTCATAAACAATAGTTTGCAAGCCTAGCATGCTAACCATTACACTACCTAAGGCACCCCCTAAAAATGTATATTGTAGATTTAGCACATTGTATAATATACTGTAATTACTATCAATCCAGGACCAACTCGAAACAATTTTACGCCCCCAGCATAAGAGGGGTCAAAATTAAGTGACCTGAAATAAATGAGAAAGTTTTGAAATAAAATAAATAATGCATTATAAAGATCATTCATTGACACATAAACACTGAAAATTTCATTAAAATGCGATAATTCCCTGATTTTTGGTAAATTATTTTCTGTAGTCACTTGGTCAAAAATGACTTTGAGGCTCTGTTTGCCAGTCCCTGTATTAAACGTAAAAGAAAACATTAAAAAGTTAATTTTCTATTTTTTATTGATGTTTTAAAAATATTTTTAACAATTATGCAGACATTTTGAAAGCTCGCGGTTTGTACGCGGTTTGCACATGCCTAGCTTATGGCATCGAGAAGATCTGCAAATTTTGTAAAACGATCGTGTCCGTCCATTATATCCTGCTTGCAACTGAGAAGTGTCAAAAGTGAAACTGTTTTTACACTTCCTCGTTGCCAGCAGGAGACAATGGCGGGGGATGAACGTTGTAAACAATTTACTAAACTTCTCG
The DNA here is from genome assembly GCA_023376005.1 of Doryteuthis pealeii. NCBI lineage: Eukaryota > Metazoa > Mollusca > Cephalopoda > Myopsida > Loliginidae > Doryteuthis > Doryteuthis pealeii. The sequence continues at coordinate 153,268,074 of CM042139.1, forward strand.
TGGACATAGCAAAAACGATGAGTTTATTGGACATTAAAAATGTGAAATTCTTACATGACGAAAACTTTTCGCAGAATCAATTGGAAACAATTCAAAATCCTATTGATCTACTTAACGAATTGAAAAATCAAAAAGTAATCAGCGTAGAAAACGTTAAGGCGCTGAAAGAAACAGTCGAAATATGCATGAATGGAAATCCTAGACTCTTAAATATGATAGAGCAATTTCAAACATCCGCTCAGTCAAGTACCAATTCTACTTCTTCAGATGAAATCGAAACCGTCACCTATGCGTTTGGGAATCTTTCTTCAACAGTTCCAGGATCTCAATACAAATTTAAATGCCTTCTTGTGAAATTAGCTGAGAATATGAAAGAACATGACTTTACAGCCATGAAATTCCTATATTCTGATCATTTTCCTCCCAGTCGAACAGAACAACACAAATATACTATTGACCTATTCAAAGAATTGTGTTCTTCAAAAATCCTAACCGAGACTAAAATTGATGAACTTGAAAATTTGATCGGGAAAAGCACGCATTATAATGCTAGACTACTAGGAATGATACGTCAATATAAAAAGGAAAATGAAGCCCAAACCGATGATGACAGGACCCGTACCGGAAAAAATATTCAAGGTTCTTATAGTATAGTTTACCATTCACAAACCACCATTGTAGAACAGGGATTTTTTTTTTTGGTGCCCCAGCAACTCCTTCGTCGATGAGCACTCCTAATTGGAAGTTAAACGCAGAAGCTGAATTCCTAATCAACAAATTAGGAAAATCTTGGAAATTTTTCTTTAATAAATTGCACGTTCCAGAAGAGGAATTAGAAAAAAGATTCAATCAGAATCTCGATGATATAAAAAAAGTTATACAAATTAGTATACACGATTGGTTTTCAACATTAAAGTCTGATGAAACGGAAGACAAAATAAGAATGGTGTGGATAGAAGCTTTGATACAAATTGGACGTAAAGACTTGGCTGACGAACTGGAATTGATAAAAAATGTAGGCGCTAAAAAAATAAATAAATAAAAAAATTTTTTTCAGAATATTGAGATATAGGTATCACCAATTTGCCCCTGTGCAATTCACCACCCCCCCCCCCCTACATTTAACACAATGAAACTTGCAGAAAAAATAATATTTTCTTGAAAAAAATTTTCCATTCGAAAGAAAAAACATTAAACAAACTCCTGATGATTTTTTAAATTTTTTATCAGCTTACGAAAATAATGAAAATTATGATTGAAAAACAATGTTTTCATTTTTGCACTGTTAAATCAACTAAAATTTAACGTAGCTAAAAACAAGTTATGATAAGAGGATTTAAAAAAAAAATTCTATGAAAAATCAATTAATGGTCCGATTTTCGCGAAAATTTCCATAAATGTTTACCATTGGATAGCCATGTGCAAATTCTCGCCTACTATATAAAAGGGTGATCACAGGAAATTCTTCTAAAAATCATATAAAATAAACTAACGATCCGATTCTAATAAAACTTTCGGTTTATGAAGTAATAAAAGATGAACTTTATTGTAAATCAATTTTTACTAAATTGAAAAGACTAATAATTTTTTTCGTTAGTTTTTGTTTCACATATTTATCCCCCCAACAAATATCTTCTTTTTTTTTTTTGGATATAAATAAATTTTACATTTTTATGAAGACAATGTAATGACATAACATATATAAAAAAAGATAATTCGCTAATAAATCGGTTTTGGAAATAGGGCATCTTAAACATTGAAACTTAAAATCTTGTAAATAAGAAAAAATATGTATCTTTTTTTTTTTTTTTTTTTAATTGTTAGATTATTTTCAAAAGAATTTTATATTAAAAGTTCGTATTGTGTACATTTTTATTTTATTTTTCAGAGATTTTCAGAGATTTTTAAAAATTTATAAAATGTAAAATGAATACTTTTGTTTAATGTATTACAAAATCGTATTCATTAATCAAAGAAAATATTGTATGAAACATATCTCGCTAAAAATAATGACATAATATATGTCTATTCTTATTTTTATGACTTTTTGAAAATAATGTTTGAATTAAAAGTTGTGAGAATGATTACGGAAGCCTGTAATGGAAAAAAACATTTGTCATTTTCACTGATGTGTTATGGGTAAACAAGTTCAAATACGTGACGCCTACATATTTATACTCTGTGAAGTGAATGAGAAACCAAACAGTGTTTGAAGAAATTTATTATTTTATTTGGAAACAAATAATTCTCCCGTGTATATACAGAAAGCAGATATTACCGTTCAGTCAAAATTCTGAATGTAAATTAACTTTTTATTTTATTTAAGATTGCGAGTTTACAAAATTTGAAATAGGGGCAGACTATTTAAATAAAGATTTTTTCATCATGGAATAAATTAAACACTTTTAAAACTACAAAATTGAATAAAGAACTTCACCTTTAAGGTATGTAATGTTTTATATACTTTCATGAATTATTAATAAATATATACTTTATTAAATTATTAATAATAATTTAATAGATGTATCGGAAAAAAAAAAGAATATTATTATAGAATTTTATTATAAATAATTTCTAACATTCTAATTTTTTTTTCCCAACTCTCTTTTTCGATAATATTAAGAGTTAAATCGTGAGGCATCAAGGAAATGCTAAATTAGTAATTTGTTTTTTGCTTGAGAAATTTTTTTTTATTCGTGTGCCCATCCATACGAAGAAAAAGTGCACACGTCAAGATCCGATAACTTGTCAACAAATGCGCGTTCTTGCGCGGACTTGAGCCAAATCGGCTCAAGTCCGCGCAAGAACTTTAAAATGCAAAAATTTAGGTTTTATGTGAGAGAAATTTGTTTTTTTCTTTTTTATAACCCATAAACTTGGAATTGTTCTTTATATTAAACGTAAAAGAAAACAGTAAAAAGTTAATTTTCCAATTTTTATTGACGTTTTAAGATATTTTTTTACAAGTAAACAGACTTTCAAAATGGCTATCGATTTGCACATGCCTACCATTGGATGTAAATACATCTGAAATAGTTTTTTCTAAAATATATTAGGGGAAATATTTTTTACGAGGTCTATCACCCCCCCTTACTTAATTTTTAAGGGATTTTCAATCTTTTGTGCGATTAAATATTTTTATTTTCTGCGTGAAATAAATTTAAAAAATTTTTTTCTGAGGAAAAAAATCGAATTTTTCACGGATATTTAAAAATATGAATTTTATAATTCAGGTGAACTAAAAGTTGATCCGATCCGTGCTCGATTTATATTTTTAAAAGAATTTGTAATTTTTATTGTTGAATAGTAATGTATGATTCTTAAAATATACGGAAAAGCAAAACTGACATATGACGAGACGCTTTTCGGTAGGTACCACCAGACCGTTTATGCCATCTTGAATAAAACGGAAATAGATATTTCCGAACTTTGTTTATCAAAAATCTCGTAAAAAAAAGATCGTACAGGGTTGTTACAAAGAAAAATAGTTAATTCAAAGATCAAATTATCCGATTGGGAAAAATTACATCGTTATCTTAAAAAATAAACAAACCTGCCCGTATTACATGCGAAAGGGTAATTTTCAGACCGTAATATATACAGAAAAGTTACTAATTATTTCCCTTTTACGATAACCCGTAAAAGTATGGAATGAAAATTTGAATATTTTTTCTAAGAGAAAAACTGATAAAATAATTTATTATACTTACTTTTTATTTTAATTATTGAAAAAAGTTAAATAAAATTTTTTTTTTCACGCTAACACTGTCAGCCTAACAGGAACAAACTTTGGTTACTTAGAAGTGTCTCGTCTCTTTGTAAAACAAATGTCAGCAATGCTCTTCCGTACATTCTAAGAATCACACATTACTATTCAACAACAAAAATTACAAATTCTTTTAAAAATATTAATCGAGCTCGTATCAGACCAATGTTTAGTGCACCTGAATTATAAAATTCATATTTTTAAATATCCGTGAAAAATTCGATTTTTTTCCGCAGAAAAAAATTTTTTTAATTTATTTCACGCAGAAAATAAAAATATTTAATCACACAAAAGATTGAAAATCTCTTAAAAATTAATTTCTTAAAAAAAATTTTTTTTTGTTGACATTTTAATAGAATATAGTACATACCAATTATAAAAGCAAAAAAAAGTTTTCAAATATTAATATTATGACATTTTTTTGCACTTTTTATTTCCGATTTCATTAATTTTTCCTCAAAAAACTAGACGTCGTACATTCATACAATTTCATTGATATAGTTATTCAGACTCTTATCTTTATAGAAAAAAAGAAAATTTTTTTTCTGACGCGTCATTTTTTTTATCTCATAAAATAAAATGGGGGGGGGAATAGACCTCGTAAAAAATATTTCCCCTAATATATTTTAGAAAAAAACTATTTCAGATGTATTTACATCCAATGGTAAACATTTATGGAAATTTTCGTGAAAATCAGATTATTAATTGATTTTTCATAGAATTTTTAAAAAATCCTCTTATCGTAACTTGTTTTTAGCTACGTTAAATTTCAGTTGATTTAACAGTGCAAAAATGAAAAGATTGTTTTTCAATCATAATTTTCATTAAAATAAAAAATTTAAAAAATCATCAGGAGTTTGTTTAATGTTTCTTCTTTCGAATGGAAAAAATCTTTTCAAGAAAATATTATTTTTTCTGCAAGTTTCATTGTGTTAAATGTAGGGGGGGGGGGTAAATTGCACAGGGTCAAATTGGTGGTAGCTACTTTTCGGTAACTAAAATTTGTTTTTCTGATCGTAAAAAAATTATTTTATTTAACTTTTACGACCAATTAGAATAAAAATAATATATTGAATGATTGTTTTATCAGTTTTTCTCTTTAAAAAAATATTCAAATTTTCATTTTATTTTCGATTTTAAGAATTAATACTAAACCCGAAGAAATTTTAAGATTAAATTTTTTCAAGTTTTTATTCATAGTAAATTGTAATATTAAAGTTTTTAAAGATTTTATTAATTTTGAATTGTAATATTAAAGTTTTTAAAGATTTTATTCATTTTAATAGAAAAAAATTTGGCTAAAAAAGTTTGTCCGTTACACCCATCCGTACTTAAATGCATAACCGTAAGAGGGTAATAATATGTATTTCTTTCTGTCTAAATCGCGGCATGAAAATTACCCTTTCGCATGTAATACGGGCAGGTTTGTTTATTTTTTAAGATAACGATGTAATTTTTCCCAATCGGATAATTTGATCTTTGAATTAACTATATTTCTTTGTAACAATCCTGTACGATCTTTTTTTTTACGAGATTTTTGATAAACAAAGTTCGGAAATATCTATTTCCGTTTTATTCAAGATGGCCTAAACGGTTTGGTGGTACCTATAGCACAAGGACATTAAGTATCACCAATATCAGGTCACGTGATCAGTTGAATAAATGAAAAGAAATGAAATAAATAAAAATTTGAAAAACTTTAATATTAAAATTTCACACTGAAATTGACTTTTAAAAAAATTAGGCCAGTCGAATTTGCGTCCGTTCAAATTCTAAATCGAAAAAGAAAGAAATGTATGAAAATTTTAATTACTAGTAAAATTTACTATTTAATTTCACAGTGAAAGTAACTTTTTTTTCCAATTATGCCGGATAAATTTAAAATCGAAAACGAAATGAAATGAACAAAAATTTGAATATTTTTTTAAAGAGAAAAACTGATAAAATAATAAAGTACTTTTCTTGTAAAGAGGCTGAGGTGGTTGAAATTTTACGCTAAAAACAAACACTATTTAGTCGACTGGAACGCGTCTTGTCTCGTTTGTTACGACTGGCACTCTGTGAACAGAGGTGAGAGAACAGGTCTCTCTTGCCCCCCCCTCCTCTTTCTATGGTTGTCTGCTGTGAACAGCGAAGGATCTTCTTTAAAAAAAAAAAAGGACTAGGATTCGTGAACGAATCCAAGGATTTTGTGAGAGGCGTGAACGACCTCGTGAAAAACACATTGGAGATATGACCGTCCAGACTCTTTAAAAAAGAATTTTGAAAGAGAAAGAAAGAAGAAAGGAAAAAGAACATAGAAGGAGAGAAGGAAAGAACGAAGCAACTCAGAGTTCTCTTAAAGTGACTAACAAAATAAGGGCCCAACAAAAACATTTTCGGACATTACGAACTTTCGCCTCCTGGCAAGTAATTATTGTATGTAATTTTTTGTAGTGTTTGTTTTTATATGTTTTTTAAATGTTTTTTTTTATGGATATAAGTATTGTCGTAATTTTAACCCGAAACTACTCGGAATAAAAAAACCACCCTGTAGTCGTTACAGAGCGCCGACAATAAAAACAAAGGAACAAAGAAACAAGAAATAACAAATGGTGTAAGCCTGAAATAATTTAATAATTGCAAGTTAATCCACCTTGCAGGAAACCAGTAAGATTTCCAAGGTAACACAAAAATAAATTACATATGTCAAAAATATAAAAATGAAAATAAAAATACTCCAAATTCAAATATTACAATAAGTATGCCCCAAAAAAGGTTTCTACATACAATTGTAGAACAATATTACAAATACAAAATTCAAACCCTTTTTCTTATCTTCTTTCTTTCGCCGTCAAACAAGAAGGCGACCATACAACTTTCGAAGGAATTTCCTGTGGTCCCAGCTATCATATGCTGACAAATTTCTAGTAGGAAAGTTCTTTAAAAGTCCCCCCCCCCTTTTTTTTAGATGCAATGGGCAATGTTATCCCATTCAAAATTCTTCTACTTTCTTCCAAGAAGAGAGTATAAAGTTTAAAATTAGTCGGTGTAGCAGTTCGCTGGTAATATTTTCTGGTGATGTATTGATGACACGAAGACGACTGATGTTGAATGTGTCGGGATTAGCGCCGTGAATCACCAATACCAACATGGGGGATATCTTCTAACTCCAGAGTACGGGTAAATTCGTTTTGTAAATATACCGGGGAAAATCTCCTAGTTCCGATATACAAACGAATAAACCTTTCCAGTACAAAGGGAAGATAATTTCAAGGGGCGGGAAAATACGCAAATTCAAATCGGAAGCTGAATGAAAGAAAAACACGATACAAATACTAAAGTTTAACAATTTTATGTAACAAATAAAATGGGTAGAAGAAAGAAGAAGGAATAATGTCAATTTGATAGAGGGTGGCGTAGTAACTAATAGATAGATAGAGAAAGAGATTTAGTTTTAAGGGTTTGCAAAAAACAATGGTTTTGTGGGGAACTTATCTTTGAGCCCGGTAACAAATGTTCATTTGTCGTAAGTTCTTTGAATGTAGATTTCGTAGTTGAATGTCGAGAGTTCTTTGAATGTAGTTTTCGTAGTTGAATGTCGAGAATTCTTTGAATGTAGATTTCGTATTACAATAAGGTAGCGTATGCTACAAATTTCCTTATTGTTCTTGGTTGTTGAATTTCAAGTGAGTGCCGGCTTATTCTTTTTTCATACTTGAGGGAGTTAGACTCTAATTCCTCAAGGCGTGGTTGAATTTATCGACCTGTGAGGTAGCATTGCTACAAAGATCCTCACAGGTGGCTGTCTGCTGCGACACTGCGTGGTTGATTTTCCTAACCCAGTGTGGTAGCGAAACGCTACGAAGTTCCACCCAGGGTAATGGCCAGCGCGACACTGATGTTTCAAATGCGAAATTCTCCCTTGCCCTCATCCGTGACGTCACATTTCTCTGTAAGCTTGGCCCTTCCTTTTTTTCAAGCCTACGTGATGAAGGAACGAGTATAGTGGGGTTTTTTTCGCTTGGGTCAAATTCTGGGACGAAGCAGCAACGTCATGGGCTTTTCGGAAGATTCTTTATCTTAATAATTTTAATTTTAATTTTAACAACATAAATTTTGATAAATGTAGAAGATTTTATTTACTTCCAAACACCGTGAAATACTGAAATAAAATGGGGTATAAAACAATTACTAATTTACAAAAGGGGTCTTTAACAAATGCCAGCAACTTCACGGGAAAATTGGAAAGAAACATACCTGTGCGCCGTACCAGTACCGAGAACTAACTAAAAGACTAAAGTTCTAATTTTAGGACGATATTTTCCACACAACCTTTTTGCTGCATCAGCCAGGCGGAAGTCCCTATTTTGCCCTAAGGAAACCTGTTGATATTCCCACAATGCAATCCAGGCTATGTTGTCCCTGATTATGATACCCTAACAGAGTTGTTTCCCTTATACTGTCCAAATTTAAGTGTATATTTTGAGGGTAAAAAATGAATATATCTAACTATTAGGCGCACTCAAAGGCGACAGCTACAGTCGGTATTCATATATATACCGACTATAAAATAATATTTCTTTTCTTCTAGAAAAGAAAATAACAAAATTCACTAACATTTGGTAAGACCAAATATTATATACAATTCCGGATAAGACTATGAATAACTTTCACGTTAGACAATTTTCGTCTTATCCGATAAATCAAATTTTCGATGGTTGGTATATTACCAACGGAGATCGAGAATACAGGACCTGCTCTTTCAAATGCCCACTCGGGTCTGCCTGAATTTGGCGCCCAAATTCACGAAGCGGAAAACCAATCACTGCTGCTGCTACTCAGGCATGAGTCAGCATAATCCAAAAGACCAATCTTGGCAGGGATAAACAAATGGGCGTAACTCTTATTGTCTCTTTTTTTTTTTTTTTTTCTTAAAAATTCTTAAAGGATACTGCACGGGAAAATTTGTGCAACCCTCAGCAGACAGTAGAGTAGTTTTAAATTTGAATAAATATAGTTAATTTATAAGTATAGGGACTGGCAAACGGAGCCTAAAATTCGTTTTTGACATTAAATTTTTGAATTTAGCCCCACCTACAGAAAGTAATTTACCAAAAATCAGGAAATTATCGAATTTTAATGAACGTTTCAGTGTTTATGTATCAATGAATGATCTTTATAATGCATTATTTATTTTATTTCAAAACTTTCTCATTTTTTTCAGGTCACTTAATTTTGACCCCCCTTATGTTGGAGGCGTTAAATGTTTTGCAAGTTGATCATTTTCGATACTAATTAGGGCTTTTCTATGAGAAAATAAGTACCGAAAATCGAAAAATAAAATGTAAAAAATAATAAATAATTAATTTTTTGGAGATTTCTTTTTTACTCAATTCGATAATTATTTAATTGGCTATTATTTTATAAAAGAAAAAAATATACATCGATGTTTTTTCTGCTTAAAAGGGGAGGGGGTACATTTTCAATCGAGTTTTTCTTCAAAACTTATTACTTTTGGCGCCTAAAATAAGGTTTGCATTAAGTAGATATTTATTTTTAGTATCTAAAAATATAACATTTTAAACTTAACATCAGGATTTTCATATTTTAAATGAATTTTATATACTAATTTTTCATAGCAAAAATACTAAATTAAAGTTTTGAAATAAAATAACTGACGCATTATAAAATTCATTAACTGTTAAATCAATACTGAAAATTTCATTAAAATCGGATAATTACCTGATTTTTGGTAAATTTTTTGCAATCGCGAATGTTACAGTAAAATTGTAAACAAGCACTTAAAAACATCGAAAACGAGGCTGAATGGCGGATCGGATCGAAATTGACCAAAGTTTCATTGTGTTAAATATAGGGGGTGGGGGTGGGGGTAAATTTCACAGGGAAAATGGGTGGTACCTAAAGGACAGAAATATGGGGCACTCTAGTGAGAAACGATTTCATCACTCATTGTATTTTTATAATATCATGACTAAATACATATTGACAGGTATGTACATATGTGAAAGGATTTAGCATAAGGACAGAAGTATGGGGCACCCAGTGAGGAACGATCTCACTACTCATTGTATTTTTATAATCGTTACTAAAATAAATACATATTGACAGGTATGTACATGTCAAAGGATCCCACTTAACATTTTTTACAATATCAATATTCTTAACGTAAGGGTCCTCCCTTTACCTGTGATGTAGTGGCTAACGTGCTGGATTACGACATCGCAGTGAGTTCAAATTCCAGTCGCGCGTTACGTTCACTTTCGGACTTTCTTTTACTCTCTCATCTATGGGTTAAATAGTACCACAACTATGCTTCTACAAGGATGTATTTTGCATTAAATAAGCCACAAAGGTTGATATGCCATTAAACAAAGAAACTACTAAACCAAAAAAAGACTTTGCCAATACCAGGAGGGAAATCTTAGACCTTGTCAGATGGCTAACTCGACCCCACCCACCTCGGTTCTAGTCTGAGTTTTATTATTCAAAAGTGATCAAAACCTACTACTTTTTAGTTTTAAAAACAACATATATTCTATTAACTTGAGAGAGTGAATAGTTTTTAATATCATATGACACATAGTGCCTGCTTGGGTTTCGTAGGAGGTTGGATATATATTTTGTAACACTGGATGTTAAACTATTAAAACTGTAGAAAGAGAAGGGAAGAAAAGAGAGAGAGTTTTTAGCTAATTGCAGCAGGTAGGTGTCCTGACGTCAGCGTTGTCGACTCGGATACCTGGTGGTCGTAAAGCTTAAAGCTTTCTATTCTCGGGGAGTTGTGAATAATATTCACAACTAACCAGTAATTCGACACAGCTATGTTGGAGTTTATTCATTTTTCTTCATATCTTGTAAGTAAGTTAAATCTATCATCGTTATTCTTTTAGAATTAATAATATTATCATAAATTTAAAATATTTTTCTCTGTCGGCTACAGCGCAAAAAGAAAACAAAAAAAACAAAAAACGTTACAACAAATGTGTGTTTTTAGTTTTCGTCATTTAAATTACGTTATTATAATTTATTTACGAATGTAACTTTAATTTGTATAGCATTTTTTTTTTTTTTTGTGTCATTTTTCTAATTTATTTAATAATTACCATCGGTTGTAGAGTGTCGGTTACTTTATTTTCACCTACAAAGTTTTGTTGTTGTGTACATCCTGAGAGAGAGAGCGGACACCATGGACACCTGAAACTAAGATAATAAAAAAAATATTTATAGTTTTTCTTATCTGGCATATTCCTTTAAACTTAGTATTAATCAAGTCGGAGTTGGTTTTAATATCTTCCGTTGTTTTTTAAACTTATTAAGTCATGTTTATTTTTCTTATTCATAACAATCCGTGTTTTTCTTTTTATTTCATTTTCTTTTTATAGTGTTATATTTAAACCAAACGCATATTTGACCTATTTTACCACCGGACGATGTGCAATATTTTGTTCTTTTTTCATTTTACTTTTTAAACGTCTATTTCTGTTTACTTTAAAGAATGAAGAATTCATATCTTTTAAACATTCCAGAAGATAAAGTATTGTTTGTGTTACGAAACTAATGGACATGATCCAACACCTATTTGTTTTTGACAAAGTGATTTCAGTTTTCCATTGGAAAAACAGAAAGTTATAAAATGTAGGGGAAAAAAGGCAAACACACTTTAATAAGATTTTTGTTTAAAACAATATGTCAATATTTTAAAACTCTCATGATAGCAGACTGCGTACCTGAAGTTCTGTGATTAATTTTAGGTTTTCAAGTTTTTTCAATATATATATTTTTTTATATCGATAATAATTTTTTAAAATTTTCTACATATTTTGTAATAACTTAGACTTTGACTTTTAAATAAAATAATATTCGTGGCTTTTGCTGTTGTGTTGATTTAAAAAAAAAGATCTAATTAAAGAAATAATAATTAATGCAAATGAAGTGAAACTCTTAGGCTATTTAATTCTAAGGGTTTTTTTTAGATACTAGAAATAAATATCTACTTAATGCAAACCTTATTTTAGGCGCCAAAAGTAATAAGTTTTGAAGAAAAACTCGATTGAAAATGTACCCCCTCCCCTTTTTAAGCAGAAAAATATCGATGTGCTTATTTTCTCATAGAAAAGCCACCGTAAAAATTTTTTTTGTTTCTATTCAATCATAACTTCGGTCTTTTATCTCTTTATTTACTGTAATTAGAAAACAGAAAGACCAACTTGAAAAAAAAAGTTACGCCCCCAACATAAGGGATGGGGGGTCAAAAATAAGTGGCCTGAAAAAAATGAGAAAGTTTTGATATACAATATGTAATGCATTATAAAGATCATTCATTGATACATAAACACTAAAAAGTTCATTAAAATCTGATAATTCCCTGATTTTTGGTAAATTATTTTCCCAAGGGAGGGGGGGGGGCTAAAGTCATTTTGTCAAAAATGCAATTTAGTCTCATTTTGGGTATCCCTAATATAATGAATGAATGCTAATCTGAACACTTTGTGTTAATCAGGTGAGCTAAAAATAAGAAATCAGAAGCCAGATATCAAAGTATATGACTTTTCTTTTTCTGTGTCTTCCTGGTTACCTGAAAATAAAGATTTTAGAAGAAAAAAAATACTGTTTACATTTTCATCCAAGCAATATCCAGGAGGAGACCAATAATTGAAGGTTAATATTTATTAACCTTCCAACGACATTTATCAATATACAAAAAAAAACGAAAATATAGTTTAAGTTTGGTGTTTTTAAAAAAAAAAAAACCTGCTAAAAAAAACATAAAAAAACAAAACCGGGGACAGATAAATATATTGTCGTCAGTTTCAAATAAATTGCTGGTCTCTTACTGGGTCCAAGATCGAGTTAAGCATTTTCATAAAAATAAATATTATAAAAAGATACTTTTTTTGTTGGGAAAATAAAAAATAAACAAATTTGCCACCCAAGAATGTCTCTCATTGCTTGTTGGTAGGTGTATAAAATGTCTCTGTGAAGATATGTAAACAATATTATAAGAAATTCCTTTTCATTAGATGTTTGTTTGATAAATAGTGATATTTACATTAGACTCAATGTCTAACTCTAAGGAGATTATTATATGCTGGATCCCAAGTCATATAGGAGTGAGGGGGAATGAAAGAGCTGACTCTGCAGCTAAATCGGCTCTAGATTTAATCCCTGACAAGTTCCAGATACCATATGCTGACTTGAAACCTAAAATTAATAGATTCCTTCATACAAAATGGCAGCAACACTGGAATAACTGTATCCACAATAAACTCTTCCTAATCAAACCGACTTTGGGAGGCTGCAGACCAACTTTAAGGAAGTCTAGAAAGGAACAAGTCATTATGTCCCGATTATGCATTGGTCATACAAAACTAACACACTCTTATATACTCAAACAAGAACAACAACCACAATGTGAAACATGTCAAACACCCCTGACAGTTAAACACTTATTGATGGAATGCAGATTTTTTTCTCCCATCAGAAACCATTATTTTAAAGCAAACAATATGAAGGATCTATTCAAAAATGTTAACATTGGGGATATTTTCTCCTTTTTAAGTGAAATAAAATTATACCATAGAATATAGACATGAAACAAATCAATGCCATACAATATAATTCCCAATAATGCTAACACATTGTTAAAACCAATTACTAAATGTATATATATGAATACACAATATGTATAACACCCCAACCACTAGGCATGATATAACCCTGGACGGGTTGATATGCTGTTAAAATTAATAAACCAACCAACCAATTAAATCTGAGGCTTGTGACAAGTATTTACACTTAACAACTATTGATGACTTCGCCATAGAAATGGCAGATGGAATTATTTTTAAAATACCCTCTTCAAAATCTGAAAAATAGATTAAACCACATTTCTGATATTGACTCTTCACACAACTCTAACTAAGTTACTTTAATGTTTTTGTCATTAATTATAAACCAATAAACATTCTTTCTCTTTTGACATATTAGCAATGAGAAAAATATCTTTATAATGTTTCAGTAAAGTCTGCTGAGTGGCTTATTGTAGGTATCAGCGCGGGAGTCTATCCCCTTTTTGCTAGAACTAGACCAGGAATATTGTTTTTTTGGCTGAGGTGGAGCACCACACTTACCATCAACTCCCCAGATGTTTTACCACACAGATCAGATTGCCCAAGCTGTGCTACTCATATGCTGAGTTGTTGAGGACCAGAATCGAACCTGGAACCTTGTGATTCAGAGATGAATGCACCACTGACATTCTTTATAATGTAAACAAACTTTTATGACTGATAAACAATAATTTAAAAGTTTTTTCCTTTAGAATCATGTGGGTAATTTAAGAAGATTGATTGATTTATAATGGCATGTCAACCCATCTTGGGTTATTTTAGGCTTAAAAGCAATCTCATTCATTGTGCATTCATATTTACATTTTTTGCCCATGGTTCTATCGAATATAAATAATTTTTAAACAGATCTATTTGATCCATAGATGGACTTTAACAGCTACTAATATATTGGAAAAATTAGGGATTAATTATCTGCCCTTGGCACCAGGGCTGAATCACCAATGCATGACATAGGTGCCTGTAATGAACAAGCTTACTTACCTCCGGCAAAACGCATCTGCTTAGCTTGTCAGGTTCTGCCTGAATTTAGCTGAAGAAGCATGGTCGCCGTTGACGAGCGAATTTGTAAGGTGTAGTCTCGTTATGTCTCGTTCGTGGCGTGAGCATGGCCTATGCAAATTACGCCTACGATATAAAAGGAGCTCATTTATTTGCCAAGGCGGCAGCAAACTAGTCACGTAGAATGAGGTGTGAGAGTGAAGATACTGCTACGAGAAGACACATTGAATTCCATGACTAAGTTACTTATAGTGTTGAGCAGATAGCAGTAAGACGTTTAAATCCAGTTGCTCCCAAAACCTCGAAGAACCTTAGCAGATAAGTCTTGCAGCAAACACCATTAAGTTTGCAATTTGTACCTTTCTGAATATATGTTTTTATCTTCAATTGATGTTGTCTCCTTCATCTGAATTTTTGCCTACCTCTTAACCTGAGAAAATATGATGCCCAATAAAAAAGATCATAAATATTAATAATTTGCACACAGTTACATATGGTTTCATCTATTTCTATGTAGTACCACTAATTTTCCAACATATTTGACCTATAGATTGGACACCACTCTGATTGATTGACATTTAATAGCATGTCAACCCATCCGGATTTTTTTATGCCAAGAAGTTAGGGAATCAAGTTCATTGTACATTTATATTTACATTTTTGTGTAGTTGTTTAAGTGTTTTTGCACACATGATATAAAACTAATAATAATTATATGGATTCATGTAAAATAAACCTTAGTAAACAATTATAGCTTCAAGTAACTATTCTTAATATAAATAATTTAGTTATTCAAGTATTCTTAACGAATATGAATAATTTCTAAACAGATGTATTTGACCTATAGATGCAACCCTAATAAATACCACCATATCGATTCAGAGTGGACCTGGTAATAATGCTAATGAAGGGGTACTCCATGATCTCCAGAACTGGAACTTCACCACCACAAATATAGCTTAGTGTCATATCTAGGAAACCCCCATTTGGGGAGGAGGTACCTCTTACCCCTTTCCAGGGGTGGGGGCGTTTCAGGAAGACAATTACTTTGAGCCATGAAACTTGCATGTTATTCTGTCTTCATCCAGAAGTTCATTGAAATTGGTATATTGTTTATTTTCTTTATCTCTTCCTAAATAAAGTCATCTTTTTCTTGGTTGAACAAAGATCTTTTCAGCATTCTGTCAATAAAATCTGCCTATTTCCTTTATAATTTACTATCAAACATCATCAACTTGTGCTGACAACACAGATTTCCATGACTCTTTCTTGTCACCCATCCCTATCAGTCATCGCTCATGGCAAGTCCTACTCACGACATCCAGTATCCTCCCGGAGCTAATCTTCCCACTAGTCATCCCACTCTGGTGCATCCATGTGTAGGTGGCCACTGGAGAACATCACTTATACATTTGTCCTTACTTCTCCAGCATTGTCTAGCATGTCTTGTTCATCTTACTTTGATGATTTGTGTGATAGGAGGTAAGTGGTCATACAGCTGCTTTCTTGTGGGGTGCTGGTTCCATGATTTGTTCAAGACAGCATGTAGTATCCTTGTATAGTTTCCATCTATCTTTTTTTCCAAATGTTTTGTTATAGTCCAAGTGATACAGCCATAGAGTAGCACTGACATGGCTACAGCTTGCAAGAATTCCCACTTGATTTTATCAGAGATCAATCTGTGTTCAAACTCAGGATTTTGAATGCTGATGTTCAAAGCAGACTTTCAAGATTAACGTTATAAACAATCTTTTCATTGTTTTCTCCCACAGTCCCCAGTTTTCCTCCGTGGTAGATTGAGCTAAAATTAGAAATATCAATAAGACCCTACTGAATCACAAGTATGGCTGAGTGACAATTTTGCTTGTAAAGCTAGCCATTGTTACTTGTCTGAATCAAACCTTATTGTTAATGTTGTCATATTTCTTCATGACATGCGACCAAAAAACCTATGAGAAGCTGAAGTAGAGTGTACAGTAAATATTTTTACTTTTAAAATGATAAACTTTATTTATTTATTTTTTTTTGTCTAAAATAAGTCTTCTCAAAGTGGTCCATAGGCAGTGAATAAAAGCATATAGGTTTACAGAGTGAGTTTAGCTCAGTCCGTAGAGCATCTGACTTGTAACCACAGGGTTTCTTGTTTGATACTGGCCCATGCCAACTT
The DNA here is from genome assembly GCA_023376005.1 of Doryteuthis pealeii. Taxonomy (NCBI): domain Eukaryota; kingdom Metazoa; phylum Mollusca; class Cephalopoda; order Myopsida; family Loliginidae; genus Doryteuthis; species Doryteuthis pealeii. The sequence continues at coordinate 153,284,638 of CM042139.1, forward strand.
AGCATATAAGTAGTACAGGGATCTGTGTGGTAAAGTGAGGAGCTGATGGTAGGTGTGGCATTCCACCTCAGATGCCAAAACAATCTCCTTGTTCTAATAACAAGGGGATAGACTCCCTCGCTCTCTGGCTGATACTGACTTTAGGCTATCCCGACGGCTTTACTTACTTACTTACTTCACATAACAGAACAAAAATTGCTGGATCATGTTGACTAGTTGCCAGATATCGTACACCAGGAAGAAATGATCTGTTAAAAACATATGGGTAATGTAAATGAAAAGATCTGGATCTTTTCAGTGTCCTTAACTGAGTGCATATAATTGCAATTAAAAGCACACGGTTAGAAGAGCGTCCGACTGGGAACCACAAGCTTCCGAGTTCGATACCGGCCCCCCACCAACTCATCGTATGAGTAGCACAGGAATCAGTGTGGTAAAGTGAGGAGCTGATAGTATATATGGTGCTCCACCTCAGACACTAGAAAACAATCTCCTTGGTCTAGCACTAGTGAAAAGAGGATGGACTTCATCGCTGTCTGGATGATACCGACTTTAGGCCACCCCGACGACTTTACTTACTATTACTTTATATCTTAAACAAATTATCTTAAATATTCTAAGATATAACTTCTTATAATAGGCCATGAGTAGATTGCTCTAGAAAAAAGATTATTTAATAAGAATAGATGAGACTCGGATCTTCTCTTTAAGTTTCAGTATTGCTAAAAGTTATAGAAGACCTGGTAGGTATTTACCCAACCTGTTCACCACGGGCAGGATGTGACACAAGGTCACAAGTATGGAGCATTCAGCAAGGATTGAACTTGCTATTCAGTAGTAATGGATCTGTGAGACTAGTTTGCTAACCATTGCACTAAGATGAAATGCCCAAATTTTGAGAAGCCCTGGTATAAAATTTATAAAACAAATATCAGAGAACAAGACAATTGCTTTTCAGCTACTGTTTTATTAGCGGCTCTTTTAGTGTTTATCTGAAATATTAAAAATGTTGGTTATTTCCTATAAATCTAACATTATCTTGACTGATAAATTATTTATTTTCCCATTAAACTAACCCTAACACTAACTCTGTCTTCTTTTCTCCTAGTAGATCAATAAATAAATAAATAATTTATCAGTCAAGACTTATAGGAAATAACCAACATTTTTTGCATGATTAAAGTTTTTTCTTTGTTGCATAATTTTGTCTTGTTTGTGGCCCCTTTCACTTGAAGTTTAAGGAAACAGTCTACATTGATGATGAATGTTATATACCCCTTTACTCGAGAGTATATATAATCGGTAGTCTTACTTACTTGTTACATATCTACTTGTTGGTTCTATCTCATCAGCCATTATCTCTGGACTTCTAGTGTGCTTCTTTTAAAGGTTGGTCTTCATCTTTGATTCTTCTTTGGGCTGGGCTGGTCATTGTCTTTATTATTTACTTAACAACAACAAGACTAGGTGTTTCTTAATAATAAAGCTTTATTTCCCCAGCCCATGATTCCACTGTAGGTGAGTTGCGAACCCTAAGAGACAACCTCTCTCACAGGGTGCCGGCTCGCATCTGCTAACAAAACAAAAACTTATTCTCATGCGTCTGTATACCGGAAGATGAAGTTAGGATCATCGTTATGTCAATCATAATCCCAAACGTGTATGGATAATTACCCACCTCCGATTTTAAATCTAACAAACTTTATTTAAAATTCTAACTACAGGTACACTCATAATTCATGACTGCTCATAAATTATGTAACATGAAGGCCATTTCTCTGAGCTTAGAGACTACAATAGAGTGGTGGTCATTCTTTATCATTAGAAACATTTTAAGTGATGAATATTAAAATTAAAAAAAGAAATATGAAATGGTACTTGATATTCCTTAATAAATCATGAGGAATTCTTTGACTTATTCCAAAATATTTGGCATCATTCTCCTATTAATCCAATTTAAATTTATGGCTTGGGAAATGGTATGCATTCAACTATTCTTTCTACAGCTATAGATAAATAATAGGACAGGTTGGGCTCTTTAACCTTGGTTAGGCAACCATTCTAGGATAAGGAAAACTGTGAATTCAAACTCCGCTTAACAAATTGACCGTGTCACATCCTATTTGTGAGGAGGGGTTGGTAAATATGTATAAACAGTATTTAGAATATTTATAAATTGGTTTTATGCATGGCTAGTTTTAATCAATCCCATTTTTGGTCCAGCAGTTTTTAAAAATTCTTCAATCTTGATACTTTATGAACACACCTGGTATGTATTTCTTTTTATGTTGTGTTGCTTACCTTCGAAACTAATTATGTTGTAGTACAAACTGTTTTAGTGTATGTATTGTATTCATGGCTACACTGTAATTTACCTCTGTGTTTACAAAAATACTAAAGAATTTCTTTCAAACACACCTATTATTCACAACAGTAGTTGTCACTGAACTGGTATCTTGATTTACATTTACTTGATGTCGTTGTGATCTTTTCCTAAAGTTTCACTCGGATTTTTTTTATTTGTGGTTCATTAATTCATATATTTGATTTTTTTGCTTACGATGACTGAAAGAAAATATGGAATGGTTTAAACTTGGTTGGTTGTTTTGTTTTATGGTATATCAACCCATTTTGAGTCATTTTCTGATAAACAAAGTACCCAGTTTGCTTACAATACCTGTTGTTGCTTAAATGATCAGACAATTAAGTATTTAACTTCAAATCCAAATATTTTCAAATCACTATTGAAGAAGGTGTCAAGTGGCATTGGCCACTCTGTGGTGAACACAGATAAAACTAAGTTCTTCATGTGCTTTATGAATGGAGACATCTCCACACCGAAAAATGGTCGATCATGTGTGGATACTTTTGTCCCAACCTATCTGTTGATGTCAGCACAATCTGTTGCCAAGAAAGCTGGCAAGGTCAAGCATGGGAAATATGTAAGTCTCACAGTTTGTTAGATTTACAAACCATTGCATTTTGAAGTCACTGGCACCTCTGATGACAAAGCAATAATTTTATTCATGAAATTGGGTGTTGTGTTATTTGTGTCACTTTCAATTCCTGAAAGAGAGCTTTTTTTTTGCACAGTGTCTGTCCCTTGATAACTGAGGCAATACAGCTGTCATCACCAAGGCCAAGAGGAGTCCAAAGAAACTGCAAAGTTGCACATGAAAGTATGAAGTGGTTGTCAAAATAATCCAGTGAAACTTATTCATTAGAAAAACAAAGTGATCTATATTTTTTTTAAAGTGTGTTGCTACTCAAATATTATGAAATTCTCAACTTCTTTCCAGTTGACAAAACGTTGATATCATTTTATTTTTCTTTAAATATTTTTCTGTCAACAAATTTAATATCTCACTTATGTTTTTTTTAGTTTCTTTTGTATTGCTTTTATTTAACTCTTCGTATAATTTTTTTTTATTCAAAATACTGTGTTTAATGTCAATAGAAAAAGCTATACTTATTTAAATTTGACAACTACTTTGTGTCCTGAATAAAAAAAGTATTTTCTCAGATATTTTTTCAAACAAAGATTGACTATAAGCAAATGCCAAATTGGCAACTATTCAACAAAGATTTACAATGAGATATGGTAAGTAAATAGAATGAATGGAGAGTGGAGAATATTGGAAGATGAGTGGATGGTGTAACATTGTAATCAAATAATACTGCGGTGTGAATAAATAAGTTATTAAAAAAAAACAACACCAGCAGTCTGAAGAATAAAGAGTTGACCAAGTTCAACATCTCATCTAGTAGGCTAGGTTTAACAGCTTTGTCCAGGATTTGAACTCTAGTTGCCTTGTCCATTTCCTACAACAGTAATCATCATACTACAAGTACCACTATTTTTAAAAATTTTTATGTATATATGTTCTAACATGCAGAGATGCTGATAGGTATGTGTCCTGTGTCCCAGTGTTTTTCTTTTTTCTTCCCTCACCATTTCAAGCTAACTGTAAATACATTTCAAGAGTTTCTTTGAAATGAATTACACAGGATAGGCTACAAAGGTAGGAGTTAGACGGCTTTAGTTGGAACCCCTACATTTTCCTGGGGACTCCTTCAAAGCAAATATGTGTGTCCCAGGACGCACTAAATCAAAAAGTTATCAGTATCACTGAAGTGAATGGTAATGGTATGTGAATTGATAGGTTATAAAAAAAAGGATATGTTGACATAGTTCAACATCTTATTCAGTAGGCTGCTAGGTGTAACAAAATGTACTTGATCTAGCAGTTAATCAGGACTTACAAAAGATCATCATACTCGATAAAATAAACATTTTTTGTTCTCTAGGTGTAACAAAATGTGCTTGATCTTTTGCACCCAGAGTGAAATCAGCAGTTAATCAGGACTTACAAAAGATCATCATACTCGATAAAATAAACATTTTTTTGTTCTCTAGGTGTAACAAAATGTGCTTGATCTTTTGCACCCAGAGTGAAATCAGCAGTTAATCAGGACTTACAAAAGATCATCATACTCGATAAAATAAACATTTTTTGTTCTCTAGGTGTAACAAAATGTGCTTGATCTAGCACCCAGACTGAAAACAGCAGTTAATCAGGACTTACAAAAGATCATCATACTCGATAAAATAAACATTTTTTGTTCTCTAGGTGTAACAAAATGTGCTTGATCTTTTGCACCCAGAGTGAAATCAGCAGTTAATCAGGACTTACAAAAGATCATCATACTCGATAAAATAAACATTTTTTGTTCTCTAGGTGTAACAAAATGTGCTTGATCTAGCACCCAGACTGAAAACAGCAGTTAATCAGGACTTACAAAAGATCATCATACTCGATAAAATAAACATTTTTTGTTCTCTAGGTGTAACAAAATGTGCTTGATCTTTTGCACCCAGAGTGAAATCAGCAGTTAATCAGGACTTACAAAAGATCATCATACTCGATAAAATAAACATTTTTTGTTCTCTAGGTGTAACAAAATGTGCTTGATCTAGCACCCAGACTGAAAACAGCAGTTAATCAGGACTTACAAAAGATCATCATACTCGATAAAATAAACATTTTTTGTTCTCTAGGTGTAACAAAATGTGCTTGATCTTGCACCCAGAGTGAAATCAGCAGTTAATCAGGACTTACAAAAGATCATCATACTCGATAAAATAAACATTTTTTGTTCTCTAGGTGTAACAAAATGTGCTTGATCTTTTGCACCCAGAGTGAAATCAGCAGTTAATCAGGACTTACAAAAGATCATCATACTCGATAAAATAAACATTTTTTGTTCTCTAGGTGTAACAAAATGTGCTTGATCTTTTGCACCCAGAGTGAAATCAGCAGTTAATCAGGACTTACAAAAGATCATCATACTCGATAAAATAAACATTTTTTGTTCTCTAGGTGTAACAAAATGTGCTTGATTGCACCCAGACTGAAAACAGCAGTTAATCAGGACTTACAAAAGATCATCATACTCGATAAATAAACATTTTTTGTTCTCTAGGTGTAACAAAATGTGCTTGATCTTTTGCACCCAGAGTGAAATCAGCAGTTAATCAGGACTTACAAAAGATCATCATACTCGATAAAATAAACATTTTTTGTTCTCTAGGTGTAACAAAATGTGCTTGATCTAGCACCCAGACTGAAAACAGCAGTTAATCAGGACTTACAAAAGATCATCATACTCGATAAAATAAACATTTTTTGTTCTCTAGGTGTAACAAAATGTGCTTGATCTTTTGCACCCAGAGTGAAATCAGCAGTTAATCAGGACTTACAAAAGATCATCATACTCGATAAAATAAACATTTTTTGTTCTCTAGGTGTAACAAAATGTGCTTGATCTTTTGCACCCAGACTGAAAACAGCAGTTAATCAGGACTTACAAAAGATCATCATACTCGATAAAATAAACATTTTTTGTTCTCTAGGTGTAACAAAATGTGCTTGATCTTTTGCACCCAGAGTGAAATCAGCAGTTAATCAGGACTTACAAAAGATCATCATACTCGATAAAATAAACATTTTTTGTTCTCTAGGTGTAACAAAATGTGCTTGATCTTTTGCACCCAGACTGAAAACAGCAGTTAATCAGGACTTACAAAAGATCATCATACTCGATAAAGTAAACATTTTTTGTTCTCATCATAGAACTCATTTTCTGTCTTAAATTCATGTTTACAAAATTGGCTGCATTGCTTCATAACAATAATTTTAGAAGAAATCACTGTACTCAGCTGTTACCACAACAGATACAAGTAAATAAGATTGTCAAAATATGACATTTATATATAATGCACTCACTCTATATTTTGGCTTTTGATTCTCTTACAAGATTTCTTAATAAATATAGAAGGAGAATTTATTTGTTTTTCTGATTTGCTATAAATTTGTTTGTTTTATCTGTTTTTATTATTATATTTATGGTTGAGATTGTGTTTTCACTGAAAGCATTTTCTTATACTTTTTTCTTTTTTAATTCTCAGGAATTAGGAAAATACTGGTAAATCGAAAACAACTATCATCAAGGGAATATAACTTTTTCATTCATTCATTTTATATATAAATTCTTTTTTGTTTGTTTTCATAAATGGAATTTAAGATATTTTTTCTGTTTTGAATTTACTTAACTGTGTTGGTACATTTAAAAAAATTTTTTGACTGTTGTACCAGAAATGAGATTGATTGAAACTCTTAGTCATCCATAAAACCAATTTATAAATATTCTAAATATTGTTTATACATTTCCTTGAAAAAAAAAATCACATCCCCAAAATAAAGATAAAAACAGTTTTTCTTGATGAAGAATCCATTAATGAAATTAAAAATAACATAATGAATACTACACAAATGAAAAAAAAAAATGCAACTATATCTGCAAGGTGTTTTTTTCAAAAATTATTAAGACTGAAGCTGTATAAATTAACAATGAATGAAACATTAATTTTCTTCAAAATAGTCCACTTGGCATTCAACACACTTATTCCAGTGGGTTTTTCATTGGTCAAAGCACCTCTAAATCTCTACTTTAGTATGATTCACACTATACTATATATATATGAATTTAAGAGAAATATGACAGTGCAGCTTTACACTGTGAAGCTGCACTGTCATATTTCTTTTAATTCATTTACATCCTGAAAACTTACTCATGAGATGAATTTTCAGTTTAGGAGAAGAAAAAAAAGTTGCACAGACCTGAAGGTCTGGTGAGTATAGACAGTGCTACACTTACATAATCCTGTGTTTCACAAAACAAATGCTTATCAAAATATATCAAGAATTTGCACTCATCTAGATATCATCAGTTTTGTTCAACAATGCATATATCTTCATTTCAATTTTAAATTATAAAGGAGGTACTTGGTGTAATGGTTACCATCATAGGAAATGGACATAATGACCCAAGTTCAAATCCTGAATGAAGCTGTTAGCATTTTACATAGGCACTAAATACCCTTGTGAAAGGTATGTATCCAACTATTCTCTATCAAGCTATGGGCAAAAATAGCAGGGCAGACTGAAATCTTTAGTCTTGATATGGCAATCACTCTTGGAGTAAAGAACAAACTCTAAAGTCAAACCTGTTAAACGTTGATTAGAAAATTGACCTTGTGTCACATCCTGCTCATGCTAAGGTGTTTGGTAAATGCATATAAATATTCAAAGATCCAGTCTCTATACTTTATTTTTTAATTTTTTTATTAATAATCAAAAATAGATTTTCCCTCCTTTACAGATAGCCAAACAATCTATATATTAATACATGTGTTCCTTAATTGTATAACTGTTATCATACAACACTCTTAGGGGTCATTCCAAGTTGAAATCTGCACCCACCGACACCGAATTACTTGAAATTTGGCACAAATGTTCCCCTTCATGAGTTAGGAAAGTGTGCCAAATTATTTTGTCTTAAACCTTACCGTTCCAATTTTAGAGGGGGATATAATTTTCCTATTTTGCCTCAAAATTAAGGCCGTGTGGTGTCGCAAAATCTCGGTGTTATTTTTTAATTTAAAAAAAATACTTCCATACATTCAACAGGACTGTAGAATCCAAATATCCAACTATTTTAACCCTATACATAATAGAAAATTTTATTTTGCCCACCCAAATGCATGACTCCAAAATCAACAACTTTTCACAGATGTAGCTTACGGTCAGTCGATCGAAAATGTGTCCTCTTCAATTTTCATAATATTTTTTTCTTAACATCTACTATGTCTGCCTAAGTTCATCAAATAATTTTGTGTGGGAGCAAAGTCTACTTTAGAAGATATGAACCTGCCAAGTTCAGAGTTTTTTTCCTATGTACGTGCATTTCACATAACGCTAATACTTGTGGGAAAGGTATGCATCCAAATATTCTCTCTCCAGTTATGCATAAAATAGTAAGGAATACTTGGCTCTTTAAACTTAGTATACCAACCAATCTAGGAGAAGGAAAACTTCACTCAAAAATTGACCTTGTATCACATCCTGGTGTTAAACTCAAGGAATTAAACCTACACTGATTTTGGCAATTAAAAAAAATGATATTGATATGAAAACTGTCACAATAAAATCATGCAGATTTTTCTATTATTTATTTATTTTTTAAAATAAATGCACCCAATGCCATCTTCTGACAAACTCAGTAAATTGTATAAAAGTCTTTTATGAAATTGTATATTAAAAATTGAATGTTTTCCACATAATCTCACATGCTATTCTTGTAGTCATTTATGAAACTTAGGTTAGTTTGGTACAAGAACAGTTGTATGGGAGCACTTGCTGAGAACCAAACTTCCTTAGCATAGTCTGCTAGTCTGGCTTGTTAACCTTTGCACCATGTGATATACCCATAGTTATATACTAAGATTAATTTAGTTGTGAAACAAAACCTGTAGTTGGGAGTACCCAGTGAAAATTGAACATACTTGTAATGATCATCTGGCCATGTATCTTTAACTAAGTATAACTTAGATTTGGAAGTATGGAGCACCCAGTGAGGAATGTGCTCACTACTCTCCAGTAATTGATTGTCTTGATAACCATTACATCACTATAAGGTACCCAACATGCTATCCTTGTTGGCAGAGAAATAAAACTCATATTCAAATATCTTCTCTCAAAATTCCATGCCTAATTCCCCTTTCTGTAAAATCTCTCTTCATCTATAATCAAAAATAGATTTACAATTATTTTTAAAGATATTTTCTGATAATCACCCATGATGTCCTCACTATTAAAATTTTCTAGAAGAAAATTTTTCTTCTATCTTTTGTATGGAGTCTCCATAAGATAGTGGCAAACGTGCTGGACTGTGACATCGCAGTAAGCAAGTTCAAACTCCAGCCTTTCAAATACCCTTGGGAAAGTTAGGGACCACCTTATCTTCCCAGCTATGGGTTAAACAGTACCACTACTGTTCCTCTACAAGTATGACTTCAGCATTAAATAACCCACAAAGTTTCATATGACATTAAATAAAGAAAACAAACAACACAAAACAGATGTGGCCAGGGAAAGTTTTAGAGGAAGAAGAGTATGCATACAAAAAGATATGATTTTTTTTAATTTCTTTTTGCTTGGTCTTTTATATTTTATAGAGTAGCCATTTTAGAGGGTTTTTGCATTGTATTAAGAAGAAAAGGAAACGTGTATTTTTCTGAAGTGTGATCTGAAGAGATAGATAAGATTAGTGAATAATTTTTTATCAAGTAGCTTTTCAGATATAGAAATACATATAAAGACTATAAAAAGGTGTTATAAAGGGTGCCTCCACCTATGGCATTTGTATTGGGTTTGAACACCTGTTACGCTATTATATTTACTTTTGACTAATACCCTTGAGGAAGCTATGGACCCCCTCATCCACCTAGCTATGGGTTTAAATAGTACCACTACTGTTCTACAAGGATGACTTTGACATTAGATAACCCACAAAGGTTGCTGTGCCATTAAACAAAGAAACCAAACCAAACCTTCTACTACCTTGTTCTTTTAATATCTTCATGATTTTGTAGTGTGTGGTTCAACTTTTGTTAGGAAGTCTTGTTGGATGCATGTGGTGTAATGGTTACTTCGTAGGAAATGGACACAGCGAGATGAGTTCAAATCCTGGGTGTGGCTGTTTGCATTTCACATAACACTAATACCCTTGGGAAAGGTTGGCATCCAACTATTCTCTCTCGAGCTATGGGTAAATAGTAGGGCAGACTGGGCTCTTTAATCTTGGTATGGCAACTGCTCTAGGAGAAAACTCTGAATTCAAACCAAAGGGGCTCTCTTGTTAGTCAAAAAACTTCTTTGAGAGCTCTTCCTCCAATACAAATCTAGCCAATGCCATTAAACCCTGACCAGACCTTCAGCTGCAGCCACTGCCACTGTGCCTGCCTTTCTCACATAGGCCTTATCAGCCACAAAAATGCCTACAGTCAATTAGTAGATTCATGCCTGTGGTAAATAATGAAGGCTTACATTTTTTTCATTGTAATTGTGAGACTGATCAAACACTGACATCATTCAGTATTGTTTGCAGGACGAGGATTGGGCAAATCAGTTTCTTCTTAGATCCCCCACAAAAACTTGGGCTGGCCCTGTATGAAAAACAACGAAAAATTTCAAGAGCTCCTCTTCTCCCTCCCCGTCCTTCCACCACTTTTTGAGATGCATTGTTTATTTCTGTCCTCATTTCTATTAAAGAAATGTTTTCTGTCATAGTAAACCTTTTAGATGAGCATTATTTTCTATCATTGACATTATTCTTATTGTTGTTGAAAATATCACATTGTAGAGACATCCACATTAAAAATGTAATTTAACACTCCACTCAGACTGATAAATCTTTATTAACTTTTCACAAATGTTTTAGTTTAAATATCACAGATTAACAATAGGAGTGATACAATTCTGCATTGTTTTGAATGCTTCCTCCTAATGTCACCATTTAATAAATTGACTTGTTTTTGGAATGATTCCAAGAATTTTAGCCTTGTCTATGTCTTATCATTATTATTTTTTTCTCCTTGGGTGTTTTTCATACCAGCCCTAACTGATAGTTTTTCATACCAGCCCTAACTGATAGTTTTTCATACCAGCCCTAACTGATAGTTTTTCACCACATTTCTAGTCTCCTCTGTTCTTTAGGGCTCTAGTATCCTAACCAATCTTAGTATTTCTGTGATCTGGATGGTTTCAATTTTACATTTAATCTCCAGTTAATTTTCCAAGGTTGTTGGGGGCTGTTCCAAGTGCTTCAATTATGATTGGTATCACTGTCACCTTCATGCTCCACAACTTTTTTCAGTTCTCTGGAAATGTCTAGGTATTTGTCCAGTTTTTCATCTCCCTTCACTTTAAATCTGTGGTCTGCAGGAACAGCAAAATCTTCTAGAAGACAAGTTCTTTTCTTTTTGTTTATTAAAACTTGGTCTGGTCTCCTGGCCTGGATTAGGTGATCCATTTGTATCCCAAAGTCTTGGATAATTTTATGCTTCTCATTTAGGATAGATTCTGGTATTTTGTACAAGCAAAATAATGGTTTTTCCTTTTAATAATAAAAAAGAATTCTGCTTATGAAGTATTGTTTTATAATTGAAATATCTTTAACGTGGCATGCTCTATTTTTATAATTTTCACACATATTTTTGCCCGTTTAACTGTTGCTTCACTGTTTACTTATATTACAGTTTATGTCAATATCTAAAATTAATGTGAATTCACAAAAGATTAAAACTGAAAATTAAAATGTTTTAATCAGACCCCCACCCCCACCATTCAGTTCAATCTGTCTAGTTTAATGTATAGCACTTTTCCAGCTAGGCTTTCAAGCTATAATTACTGAGTTTGATTCTCTCTGTGTGGCCTAAATTTCTGATTTAAGCTAATATTTCAGAATCTCAGCAAAAGCATCTGAAGCGGCTGAATTGTCTCACATTATCAAAATATTGCAAAACTTTTGACTCACCCTAGTATTTTGTGTCTAGTTAACAAAGAATCTGAAGCGTTGTGTTACTGCTCTCATTTGGAATGGAGTTATGTGTTTATAAAAATAATCCTAGTATACTTATCTCTAGTTTTGTTCTACTTGGGGAAGCTAGAATCTGGCTGTTGGATCTGATGTTGAGTGGGCTAATATAGGCATTAGTAATAGTATATCAAATGTACTAACACCTTAGTAAGATGGAAAGAAGAGACAAAAACAAAGCATAAAAAAGAGATGTAGGAAATGAACACGCAACATTTTATCTACAATACACGTAAGTTGATAAGTTATAAGTTGTCTCCCAGCAGACAAAATTAGATACATATGTCTACAGGGAAAAAAAGAGAAACCTTTTACTCTTTATGACCCAAAGGGATGAGGAACAATCATGAGTGACCTAACCATTCCTTAAACCAGACAAATGTCTCTTCTCAAAGGGAGTGTCATGTGACCCTGACGAGTCCCATTGCTGTATACATAAATTCTCCATTGAAGGGAGATAATTAGCTTTTGTCTCCTCACACCATTTAATGAACAGATCTGTCTATTTCAATCTAGATCTGTAAAATTATTCTTAACTTGTGGATAAATGGGCACAAATAGAAAATTGATTATGTTACCTTACCTTTTGCTGCTGTAAGAAAGTGTAGAAGTTAAGATAAAAGTAAAAAAAGAAATAATCAAAAACAATAGTGTACATATGATTTACTACAAAGAAGGGACCAAGTAACCATTAAGCACCCCAGGTGAGAGCTGTTTTAAAAGGAACACCTTTTGCTTTTCACTGTTAACTCCCGGTTGTTTGTTTACAAACAACAGGCGATTTTTTTTTTTTTTTTTTTTTTTGCATTAGAATTTCACTGTAAGATTTTAAAAAAGTCTGTTCATGTATATTTATAACCCAAAGGCTTAAGTTTTTATACTAAAATTGTTTTAGATTTTAATAAAAACAATAGTTATTTCATATTGTTGTTGTTAATTTAATGGGAATTTTTTAAGTTTGAAAAACTTTAAATGAAACACGTTTTTATATGAAAGACGCATTTTTATATTAAAATAGTTTTTATCTAATCAGGAGAGAAATGCAGATATGTTTATTTAAATGAAAATAATTTTTATGTTTATTTAAATGAAAAGATGTTGAGACCAAGTAACCAATAAATAATTATTTTTTAAAATTATAATCGAAAACTATTTAAGTATAAAAACTTAAGCCTTTGGTTTGGGTTTGTAAATATACATGAACAAACTTAAATAAAATCTATCAGTGAAATTCTAATGCCAAAAAGAAATCGTTACATGGTCCCAAAGAAGAAACTGATTTGGTTTGTTCTGTTTACTTTATGAGCTTCCTGTTTGTTTCTTCAAATAGAAAATATGGAGAAAAAAATGATTCAAATTTTGATTCTAACCAAAACCAGTATACTTTTCTACCCTCCTCTGGGTTGATAGTAACAGGGCACAGAAAATCAGAAAATCATCGGTAGTGGCTTAAATTCGGTAGCAGCCAGACAGCAAGGGGGTCTATCCCCTTTTCACTAGCACTAGACCAAGGAGATTGGTTTTGCGTCTGAGGTGGAGCGGCACACCTAGCATCAGCTCCTTATATTAGTGCACAAATCCCTGTGCTACTCATACACTGAGTTGGCGAGGACCAGGATTGAAATTTGAAAGAAAGTATAATTTTAGTTTATTTTCATTAATTCAAAGATTATTTTGATTGATTGATTTTTAACAGAATATCAACCTGTCAAGGGTTATTTCATGCCTAGATGTTAAGCATTTATTGTATATTCCTATTTACATATTTTGTGTAGTTGCTTCTTAAGATTTTTTTTTTTTTTCGCTCACAGTCCTATCAAATATGAATAAGTTTTAAACAGTTCTACGTGGTGATGGGAACTTAAAAGTTACTATGATTCTGCATCAGTGAACCCGGGAGTAATGACAATGAAGGGGTACTCCACTCTCCAGAACTGGAGCCTCACCATCAGATGCAGTTTAGTGTCATGCCCAGGACACCTTTTTTTTTTTGGAGGAGGGAGGTCTTAGCCCTCTACAGGAGGATGCAGTCACCATATTCTAAGGCCCACAAACAGGGTGGAATTATTTTTTAAGTGATTTTCCTATTAGTCTATTTAAACTGACTTGAATTTGTACACTAAGAAAGTGTCAGCAGAATTTGTTGTTATGCAAAGATCAATTCATTTCTTTCTTCTCCTTAGCAGAAATGATATTTGTATCTTTCACAAACAAATCACTTGATTAATTAATCAACTTTGGAAGCAAAACAGAAAGATGTTTCTTGTAAATATCTGTAAAAGGCTTCTTTTCCTTTTTGTATTGGTTTGTTAAATTGTTAAATCTCAGACTGAACTGTATGGTTTTGTTTTGAGACAGCACCTGCATAATTCCCAAACTGATAAGTGTTTACAAACAGACAATGAAATCTGAGATTAAACGACTGATTGGAATCATTACAATAAAGTCATAAAAATTTAAAAAAGAGACATATACAATTCACCACAGAACTTTAAATTCATCAAAAACTTTTCCATGAATTGATTCATCTAATTCAGAAGTGGGGAAACTTTTTCATGTATAAAAGGTCAGATTAAAATATATTGTCTACAAATAAGGTCACACTAATGTCTTGAGTTGTATAAGGACCTGCTGGTGAGGCTTAGAATATACTGTATCTTCTGCAGACTGGTAAAACGACCACCTTAAAAAAAAAAATGGAATATCCGGTGTTCACCAGTTTTTTCCTTTTTTCTTTTCTTGTATTTTCTTTTCTTTTATCTCCCCCCCCCTCTTCAACTTGTAGATCATTTTTTGCCTCTTGATCTTGTTGCTCCTTTCATTCCCCCCCTCTCGATCCTTTTGCTCATTTTGTTCTCCCCCCTCTCGATCTTGTCGCTCCTTTTGTTCCCTCCCTCGCCCTCTCGATCTTGTCGCTCCTTTCATCCTCCCCCCGCCCTCTCGATCTTGTTGCTCCTTTCGTTTTTTCTTCATCTTTTTCCCTCATCTTTTTCCCTCATCCCTTTATTTCTTTGAATATTTGATTCAATAAATCTACCTATTGATTATCTTTCATTTATCCATTCATCATTTTTGCCATTGAGTCAATCTTCCTTCAACTGAGTAGGAAACTCTTATTTGTTTCTCACAGCAACTGTTGCTGTGTTTCATACTTTTAGAATAAACTTTATATATATATAAAGATTCTGTATATCTGTCTGTTACATATAAAGAGAAATTAGTGGTGATCAGCAAAAACCACAGTTCAGTAAAATTTTACAAAAACAAACTTTTATCCCTCATTTTCTATAAGAAAGCTAAAGAAAATTGTAATGGTATAAATCAATGATATATTAATTAAAACATGATTGAAAAATAAAACAAATTAATAAAGGATAAAATATAATGAAAATGAATAAAATAAAAATAAAATAAAAACATGCAAACAATAAGAATAATAAAAATAAACAACTAAAGATCAGAAAATGTAAAGAATAAAAGATAAGATAAATATATAGAAAAATAATTTTTATTAATCTTTATATCAATATAGATGAGAATTGTTTTCAACTTTTTAAGTTCTCATCAATGTTGGGTAACTCTGCTAGCGCTTACTATACAATATCAGAAAATAAGGTAAAGCTTTTATTTTCCTTGATTGTTTTTCATTTAGAGAATGAATGTTTATTCTATTCACTTCTTGACTCACTGACTAAGTCAGTGTGACCTCAGCTTAGATTTACTTCATAAATAGGTTTTGTATGGAATGACAGAGAAAATAAATGCAGTCTAAAGCCAGTTTGATTTAATCATATTAAGACAAGAATCTCAGTTTTTAAAAAAATGCCATCTCTAATCTTCTGGCATTTGGAATTAATGTTTGTATCACTGCTCAGCTTATTCTGTTCAGTGAGTTACACATTTGATGATCTGAAAATTTTTTAGTGATACCATAAGAGTAGTAACCAAGTCTCACCAGAATTAGTCTGTATAGCTGATGTTTATGACTGAAGGTTTTAAACCTTTTCTGCCAGCTTTATACTATCAGAATAATTCTGATGCAAACCAAAGTAGAAATGGAGCAAGTCTTGGTTGATTGATTTTAACAGCATGTAAACCCCTCTAGGGTTGTTTTATGCCTAGAAATAAGGGAATCGTATTCATTGTACATTTATATTTACATATTCTGTAGTTGTTTCTTTATTTTTTTTTAGTTTTTTTTTTTTGCATACAGGCATAGTTGATATATATATATATATATATATATATAAAGATTCTGTATATCTGTCTGTTACATATAAAGAGAAATTGGTGGTGATCAGCAAAAACCACAGTTCAGTAAAATTTTACAAAAACAAACTTTTATCCCTCATTTTCTAATACAAATAATTTGCATACAGTTGTGTGATTTCAAATATTATTATCTAATACTACCTGGAAGCAGCACCCCACAAAAAGCAGCTGTATGGCCACTTACCTCCTATCACACAAACCATCCAAGTAAGATGAACAAGATATACTGGACAAGTATGGACAAATTTCTGGGCTGTTTTCCTGTGAACATCTACACATGGACACACCAGAGGAGGACGACCAAAGATTTATATTGATTACCTCTGTGTGGATATTGGATGTTCAAATGTTAATCTTTTTAATTTTCTTAGTTTTGCTTGGAAGATTATAACCCAAAAGAAAACAAATATTCATTAACAGAATTGGCTTGTTTTAAAGTTAATCTTTACTTTTATTGGCAAATCCAACAAAACATCTGATGAAGATGGTTTAATGTATTTCTTTAGTTTATTTCCAATTTTTTAAATCTATGTATGCTAATTCCACTGCCAAAAATGTTTTTAATTTGGTAGAAAAATGTCTCTGCATTTATTCTACAAAGTGTAAGATTTTTGTCCAAAATAGAATTTGAACACAATGTTAAGGTTTCATGTTCTTTTTCTATATAAACAAATCTTAAGAAGAAAATCATGATTGTAGATATGTACTAATGAATAACATTTAAAATATTTATGTATATTAAAATAAATGAATTAGGTAAAGGTAGTTAAATTTGATAAGTTTCTGTAAGTTACATATTTTAAGGTAAAATACTTAATTCTAATTAATATAAATGATTGCAGTTAATAATAGATAAAGAATCACTTAAAGAATTTGTTGCTTACTTAAAGCTTTGAAAATGACATCCAAATGTAAATCATCTTACTTCATTAACTCCTTTGCAAATAATGGCTAAATCTATGAATTAATTTTTGTGTAGAATTATACATGTATGGATTTATCCAACATCCCCACCATTGGCATGATACCATTTCCTTCAACAATAACCATTACACCATGAGCACTCTTTTATTTCTCTGACAAATGGCATCATAATGCCATTCATAAATTGATAAATTTAGTTTCTAATCAAAATTATGACTGGTAATTATGAGTTCATTTTTAAAAAAGATATTTATAATTTCTTGTTGAATGAAATAGATTGGAGATGAATAATTACACATGAATTTATATTTTCATTTTTATTTTCAATCAATGAAAGGACTTGCTCTAGAACAAAGTACATTTTGGTTCATGCCTTTATTAACTCTTTGCCTACTTTAAACCACTCACACTCACAGCAGCTCTCTCACCACTGCGATCCTACTGTAAGTAAAGTACAAAAACTGATGGTTAGTTCATTATAATTGAGCAGAAGGACTTAGATTACAATAATAATAGAACTTTATTTGAATAGAATGAGTTTTGGTGTGAATATATTTGAAATATCTCATCATACAGGTAAAAAATACTAAGAATATTTAGTACAGCCGTGGGGGAAATTAGGTAGGCAAAAGAGTTAACGGAAATATGGTTTGTATCTTGTACAAACTAAATTAGTCACTTTTACCAATTCTCAATATTTTTTAATTGTGTCTAAATCTGTTTGGGTGTACATCCTTCATAATCATCAAGACATGCTGACACTACAGATTCCCTTGACTCTCTCTTGCCATTCATCCCTATTATCAAGTCCTTTAAATGGCATCTATCGTCCACACAAAGCTGATGAAAGTAAGTTTTTGCTGGTTAGCAAAAACTGGTGTGTCCATGTGTAGGAGTGCTCATAATATTCTTACAAGCCCGGTAATTATTTTTTCTGGAGATATGGAGTACCCCTTCATTTTCATTACTCTTAGGTCCACTCTGATCTGGATTGGTAGTACCTGTTAGAGTCCCATCTATGGCTCAAATAAATGTTTAATAATTATTCGTATTCAATAGGTATGTATGGAGAAAAAAATACCCCAAAGCTCTTACGAAACAACTACACCAAAATGTAAATATGAACACACAATGAATTCAATTCTCTAACCTCTAGACATAAAATAACCCTAGATGGTTTGAAATGCCTTGAAGTAAATTATAAAAATGGACATGAATAGAATATATATATTGCACTCTGTCAACTTCATAAGCAAACAGAGCACTGATTTCAACATCATTTAAAAATCTTTATAAAAATATATCTATTTATGAAAATGTTTACATGTGAATATAATTTGTCTTGTTTATTTCCACAAAGATGAACTAGGTCAACAATTTTCAAATGATAAGAAGCATCAGAAGAAAACCATTGCGTACATAGCCAAAACATCTATAATAATATATGCGACTGTCAGCATGTCACATTTTTTTCTGCTTTACTCTTAGAGGCTGTAGCCCAACATATCCTAAATCAAGCTGACTCCACGAGCAAATTAAAAACATTCCAAGCAGAATCCAGACTTAATCTTAAAATTTTGGATTCCAAGATTTTAATTACTGTGATTGTTTTTTAGAATTTTTATATATTTTTAAATTTCATGTGATTTTTTTTTTTATGATAACAATCTTTAGAACTTGGAAATAAATTTGGGAATAATTGAAAATATTGTTTAAGTTAAAATAAATAAATTAATAAATAAATTAATAAATAAATAAAATAAAATTTAATATATACTCAATGCATGAAGTGACATTGTTAGGCCTAATCAAGAGCCCTCTGCAAGAGCTAGCTTAATTGCTGCCAGATAGAGCAGCTTTTAAGCTAGTCATGAATAAAAAGATAAATAAGGGCAATACTCCCATTAGAAGAAAAAAATATGCCATCTTTTTTTGTTTGTTACCAGTTATGTTATTGACCTACATGAAATAAACTTCAATTGTCTTGGGAAATTATGCTCTCATTTAATCAGACAATTGTTTAACTGGTTTATCTTCATTTATTTTGTTTTAGCCTTGGAAAATTTACTTGAAAGAACTATGCCAAGTAGGATTATGGGAGCAGAGAATGAAAATATTTCTGTTTGTTAATATTTATAGTTTGTGTGTGTGTAATTTTTAATATATTTTACTAGCTTAAAAGACAACCTATCAGGTGGTAATTAATCTAGCACCTGTAGAGGGTTTTTGACCCAACAATGATACTTCCTGCAATAGCTATATTAAATTTTATTAAACTTGAACAATATTTTTTAAAATAATGCTATAATTTGTCTATGGAGTATCCCTTCATTGTTATTACTCCCAGGTCTACTCTGATTCGACATGGTAGTACCTGTTAGGGTCTCGTCTATAGGTCAGGTAGATAGATTTAAAATTTAATATTGGATGGAAATCTGTAAAACTATATAACTGTCTGCAAATAATTTGTACTAAATAGAAATAGTTAATTGCATATAACAAATGATTAGACAAATAAAAAGTGTGAATTAAAAATGATTGCAATGAATGGTTATGATTAGAATCAAACATTTCGAAATAAATAAAATTTCAGCATAAACCATCAGGAGTTGATATGCTGTTAAACAAATAAAAAACCCTGTACAACTATTGAAACCTATGTGATGATTTTGATTACAGACAGTAGCACCTGGCTTATGTTGTAATTTGTAATTAAGTCAAAAACTGACCCATCTCTTACTATACATTCTGCCTGTCACTTTCCCCCTCTCTATGTATATCTTGATTACCTCCTCATCATAGTTTCTCCGTGAGTTAGGAGAGATTGGAGAGTGTGAAATGTATTTGTATGTTAAGTTTTATTAGCAGCCAGCCTGTAGCTCCAACATCTTGGCTATTAATAAGTTTAAATTAGATCAAACGTTCCCTTAGAAATCTTACAAAATGATTTTAATGTTTTTTTTTTTTCAATTCTCCGGACATATCTATTTAAAAAAAAAATCTAATTCGCTTTGCAAACTCCCTTTTCCCTAATCCCAATTATCTACCCAGAGCTCAATGGATGACCCAATGGTTCATGTTTTGTCTAGTGTAAAATATATATTTTTATTATTCTTGTTTGAATCTTTTCAAGAATTAAGAATAAATCACAGGTTAACAAACAACACCACAGTTACCTTCTTTTTTCTTTACACTTGCATTGTGATAGCCTTCAAAACAAACCAATATATATATATATATAGATTTATGTTTAACTTTTTAAATCCTGGGCAACATCAGGTGGCTATGCTAGTCAATTATGAATAACTCTTGACTAAATGACTTTCACTGTCCTTTATAATTATCAAATTAGTATCAGTGTTAAATGTTGATAAATAATAATCAGTAAAGATATATGATGAATGATGTGTTAAGGTGTTAGTCAATACTGACAAGTAATATTACTCATTGTTCAATATTAACAGTAAACAGTTCATTGGCTGTTCAGAATGTTTAACTTAGTGACCAGGAAGAATAGGTGAATCCTACCTCCCACTGTCTATGTCAGTCAGTACTCTCAATCTCTACATCATCAATATGATCATATCATCCTAAACATCAGCTGTTTTTATTTTTAACTCCTTATTCAAAACATCAGTTTCTTATTTTTTTGTTTTCATTATCATCTTGCTATTTGTCTAAATGTTATTATGAAAATATTTTTATTGATATTTATGAAGCTGAGCTAAAGTATGATGCATGGGCAGTCAGAAGAATTTGAGGTGGGAAGATTGTGTTGTGCTAATCCTACAAGTGGGGAGAGCTTGCTTGTTTTGGAAAATTTGGATTAAAAAGCTTGTGTGACTTGGTCTTGGACACTGCCTACTGTTGGTAGTTAGGAATATACAACTATTTATCATTTAAAAGTTTAGATAACATCACTTGTGGAGAACCCATTCATTGCCATTACTCCCAGGTCTAATTTGACTTGTAGTGGTTGTACCTGTTAGTTAAATAGATCTGTTTTAAAATTATTAGTATTGGATAAGAGTACATGAAACTATCAGCAAACTGTTCTAGGTAAATTCCTCCATATCAAATTCCACCACAGAAAATTCCATGACTAAAAATTCAGCTATTGTCAATTTCTGAAGGTACATATAATGTATATGTTACATAAATTTTAAAGTATAGATTATAATTTTTGTTTGTTTAAAACTATCATTTAATTATTATTTTGAAATATATTTTAGATCAAGCAGACTTCCATAATCCCAATTAAATAAAATGAATTGATTACAAATATTGAGTTCTTTTTCTTGATTCCTTTTTTTTATATTCCTATTTTTATCTTAATGTTGAAAATAGAAGAAAAAAAAAACATTTTATTTATTGAATTTATCATTTCTCTATATCATTTTATTTTTCTGTTGAATTTGATTGTAGCTGAATTTTCATTGGTGGAATTTACCAGAGGGAATTTGATGTGATGGAACTTACTGGTCACCAAGCAAACAAATGAATATTTTTAAATAGGAATAGTTGCGAATGTAATATATTAATTTTCGTGAATGTAATTACCCTAATTTTTCGTGAATATAATATACTAATTTTTCATGAATGTTATACTAATTCTTATGGATGTAATATACTAATTTTTCATGAATTTGGTTGTAATTCTATCTGTCTGAATTAATATGTTAGCAAAATAAATAAATAAATAAATAAGTTGCTTCAGACCCCATAGGTATCTATAAGTTATTAGGTAGAAAACCCTGTCGTCAGTGCTTAGAATATGCTGACTGTATCCCCTGCAGGGGAGTAATACCTCCCCTCCCACCACCACCCTAAAAAAAAGAGGGTGTCCTGGGTACACCACTGCATCTGATAGTAAGTTTCCATTTCTGGAGATCTGGATAGTGTAGAGTACCCCTTTCTCACCATTACTCCCAGGTCTACTCTGAGTGGTAGTACCTGTGAAGGTCCCATTTATGGGACATATAGATCTGTTTAAAAATTATTTGTATTAAATGGGATTGCTTGTTATATAAGTGTGTACAGAGTATTGTTGTTACTTAAAGTTATAATTCTTAACTATTGTTCATTACCTAAAACCATATAACTGTATGCAAAAAAGAAAATGATTATTATTGAAGTAATTACTTGAAATCATATACTTGTGTATAAATTATTAGTATTAGAAAGGAATACTTTATACTATACAACTGTGTGCAAATTGTTCATACTAGATTGGAATATTCAATATCATATAACTGCAAAATAATTCTTAGGAAACTACACACAAAATATAAATATAAATGTATAATAAACATGATTTTTAACCTTTAGGTATAAAATAACCCTTGAGGGGTTGATTGCTGTTAAAATTAATCAACATCACATTTTAAAGTTTATTATTTACCATTAAAATTTTGAATATATAGATGTTTGGAGAGAAAGAAAGATATATAACTAAATTTATTAAATGTATGGATAACTGATGTGGAAATTTAGTTACCTCCCATGGAAGTAGTTGGGACACTTTATTAGTTAAATGACAACCCCATATATATATATATATAAGAACAAAAGGTGTTCAGTCCTTGTAACCAGTATAACAAAGATGTCAGACTACTCCCAGCTTCTTACCTTGGGTTCGTTCTGCTCTAGTGTCAAAATCCTCTGCACCTTGTTTTTTGCTCTGTCCTGCTTGAAGCTAAAAACTGAGAGAGATGAACAGATACTACACTCTAATCCCAGCCTAAAAGCTTGGAGTTTGTTTGTGATAGATAAGTGATGCTAGGACTAAGAAGAGCGTATGGTTACCAAATAAACAAGTTGAAACCTTATACTCTTTGTCAAGCAGTTTAATAAACAACAACAACTGAGTGAAACCAATGATAGGAGAAAATCATTGGAACAATTGATCAGTATCCTGAGCAACCAATCTCATGAAAAACATTGGTGGACAGAGAAGAGAGGAAACATAATATGTGTCAGAGAAGACAGAGAGAAAGAGCATTCCCTATAGATAACAAAATAAATGAAGGCAAATGTAGATAGACTACCCTTCCTTTCCTGTGTAAACTGTTATAATATATAAGTTAAACCCAGCCTTGTTTTACCAAAGAAAGTCATTGCATTATCTGCTTAAAAACATTTTGTTCTTACCATGTCTTGAATTTTCTGGGTTTTTTTTTTTTTTATGAAAATAAAATTTTTTACCATATTCTTTGGGTTATTTTCTTTTCTCTCTGTGTGATAGGTTTGTTTTGTTTTACGGCATATCAACCTCGATGGGTCATTTAATGCCGACAAAGTTGTGAAATAAATTCATTCTTAATGCATAATACAATTTTGTTTATAAACTCATGTTTTTCTATTTAACCCATAGATGGGACCCTAACAGGGACTACCACTCCGGGTCAGAGTGGACCAGGGAGCAATGGTGATGAAAGGGTGCTCCACATTCCCCAGACCTCCAGAACTGGAATCTCACCATCAGATAGTTCAATGTCATTTCCAGAACATGTAGACCTTCAGCCACCACCTTCTAGCACCCATATGATAAGAAGGATTGGGGGTTGCCATAAGGGCAATAGGGTTGGGGCAATCATATAGTTGCTAGGGCTTGATGTAGCCAGACGATTGATCGGAGGTGGCCTCTCTGACCGTCTAGCCCAAGAAAAGCCTAAAGTGGAATATTGCAAGTCATGAACTGCTCATCCACCTGGGTTCTACCCTTAAGCATCACGGATCGCTACCCACAACCAACAGGTGGCCCCATTGGGGGAGTCTTAACCCTCTGCAGAGGTGCAGTCTGTGCATTCTAACGCCCCACTGACAGGGCGGCTGGGTGATAGTAAGAAATCCAAGTGCATTATAATGTGTCCATTGGATATCATATCCCATAAAAAATGTTTTTTTTTCTTTCAAAACATCATTATTTCCATTTTTACCGGTCAATTCATGGGGGTTTTGTTTCTTTGGTTTTATTTCTTTGTTTAATAGCATATCAACCTTTTGTAGGTTATTTAATAATAACCATCCTTGTAGAAGAACAGTAGTGATACTATTCAACCCATAGTTGGGGGATAAAGGATTCATATCTTTCTGAAGTGTATTTATCTAAAAGTGAATGTAATAGCATGACTGGAGTTTGAACTCCATGATGTCACACAGTCCAGCAATTTAGCCACTCTGATTGCCACTGGTACTCCTCGACTCATGCTGAATGCACTTCTTCCTATCAAATCAATAAATTAAAGCCGAGATAAAGCTGTTCACTACTTAAATGGGTGAACACTTAGGAATAGCTGATACTCTAAGTAACCTCCTACTGATTAATTTTAACAGCATGTCAACCTGTCTAGGGTTATTTTATGCCTAGTGATTAGAGAATCGTGTTCATTGTACATCCAAGTTTACATTTTTTGTGTTCTTAAGCATTTTTTCCTTTCACACAGTCTTATTAAATACAAATATTTTTTTTACATAAGTCTCTAACAGGTACTACCACTGTGGGTAAGTGGACCTCACAATGAAGGGGTACTATACACTGTAGCCTCACCATCATATGCAGTTTAGTATCATAACCATTCTATTTACTCTAACTGGTGCTATCACTCCAGGTCAGAATGAACCTGGTAGTAATGATAATGAAGGAGTACTCCATACTCCCCCATCTCTAGAAATAGTCTCTGCATCAGATTCACTTTTGTGTCATACCCAGGACATTTCTGTTTGGTGGGATCTTGCCCCTCTGCAGGACATACAGACAGCATATTTTAAGCCCCACTGTGACAGGGCAAGCAATCTAAGAAGTGTCTGCCAAGCAAACCTTAGTAAATAATAACATCATTTCTCTTTTTATTTACCGTATTTGACAGCATAGAGGACACACTTTTTTTCCAAAATTTTTACCTGCGTCTTATACATCGTGGGTGAAGTTTTTATTATTATTATTAATTTTATCATTATTATTATTTCCTGATTTTGAGATGTCTTGTGTATGCTTATGGCTTGCCTGTACTGCCAAATGGCTTTTATACAGCTATGTTTCTGCTTGTGTAATGCACAGCTAGACTGTTTTCAACAAGATATGCTTAAATACACTAAAAACTTTTTTCCTGAATCTGACCTGCTGAAATGGGGGTATGTCTTATATATCCATGTGTCTTATATGCCTGTGCGTCTTATATGCCGTCAAATACGGTAATCATTATTTACTTATCTTCCTGTTGATAATGAATCAAATTGTTG
Source organism: Doryteuthis pealeii (assembly GCA_023376005.1). Taxonomy (NCBI): domain Eukaryota; kingdom Metazoa; phylum Mollusca; class Cephalopoda; order Myopsida; family Loliginidae; genus Doryteuthis; species Doryteuthis pealeii. The sequence continues at coordinate 153,310,072 of CM042139.1, forward strand.
TTTGCTGAAATCTTTTTTACACAATATATTTCAGCTATTGCAACTTTTTCTTTCATTTTCCAAGTATCATAAAAAGAACATTTTTATTTGTATTACAATGATGATATTGTCTTTATACAACTTTTGATAGCATTAAATTGCTTTGTATGAGGACTGGAGAAATGATTTAGTCAGCTACAAGATCATCCCTCTGTTAAACCGTGACACACTGAGAAGACAGCTCTGTTGGTAGGGCTTAGAATACACACACTGAGAAGACCTCACTAAACTGCATATGATGGTGAAAATGCTGTTAAAATCAATCAATATTCTTTTAGAAATTTTCCAAGTATCATATGGATCAGTTAGCTATAAAGTCACCCAACTGTAACGGACTTAGGAGATATAGATATATAAATAAATATATAAATAGATATATATATAATTTATAGTTCTGTTTTTTTTGCTGTTTTTTCCATGCTTCAAAATACAAAAAAAAACAATGTTCACAAGAACAAAGTTTATACATACACACACACACACATATATATATGTGAAATTATTGAAACCAAGTGCAACTTGGTTTCAATAATCACACAGGTGAGAAACTGTCCGTAACCAAGTGCTATTGACTCCATATAAATGCTCTATCCACAATATTAAGCAGTTTACCTATATATATATATATATATATATATATATATATATATATATATATATATATATAATATGGGTGCTATATATATATATATATATATATTGTTATAACTTTTTATTGATTCTTACCAATAACCAATGTATCTGCGTATAAGTAACAAGATCTTGGTTTAGATGACTTGTATTGGGAGGTAACATATAGTATACTGGATTCATGACTTTTACAAAGTCATTAGTACTCAAATAGCACATGTTAACTATTATCTAGTATTCAACTTCAATTACCCATTGCTACATTACAACTGCATACCTATTTCTATTGTATATGCTTAGAATTAAGCCAGATTTCCTCGTATTTTTATAATGTCGGCCTTAAAAGCCTTTAAGCTTATATTTGTTTTATATAGTTAAAGTTAATATGATCAGCTGAGCCTTCACCAAGTTATGAAGCATTTAAATGAAGTTCACATCTGTATACATTAATTGGTTGGTTGGGTTTTATGACATGTCAACCTATTGGGTCATTTTATGCCAAAGATGTTTTTGTTTTATTCATTCTTGATGGGTACTCAATTAGTTTTAAACACATTTTTCTATTTAACTCGTAGATGGAACCCTAATAGGTATTACCACTCCGGGTCAGAGTGGACCTGGAAGCAATGGTGATGAAGGGCTACTCCACATCCCCCAGACCTCCACAACTGGAACCTCATCATCAGATAGAGTTTAACGTCATTCCAAGGACATGAAGACCCTCAGTCACCACCTTCTAGCACATATATAATAAAAAGGGTTGGGTGTTGCCATAAGGACAATAGGGTTTGGACAATCACATAGGTGCTAGTGCTTGACATGGCCAGCTGATTGATCAGAGCCGACCGTCCGTCTAGCCTAAATATATTGCATGTCAGGACTGCTCAGCCACGAGGGTATAGTCATGAAGTCATTCTTTATATAAGTTTAAAATTACTTTTTTTTTTTTTTTTTTTTTCATTAGTCTTTTTTTTTTTTAGTTTTTTTTTTTTGTCTGAATTTGCCATAAAAATGCAGAGCAATATTCAAGTATAAGACAATAATAAAATGTGATAAAAACTCGCAACTCAGTTTTATGTTGATCCTCAAGTGAACTAGTATTCAAGTTATTGAATGCATCCTTAATTTCTTCTAAACCAAAGATATCAGGATTTTATAATTTGTGGAATATTCTACAATCAAAACTGATATTATCAGGTGTTATTTCTTACCAAACTATACAGCATTGACTTGATAATATATATTTTGATAGTATAAAATTACACTAGAAATGATGAAATCCTGGTATATTTGATTTAGAAGAAAACTTTTTTATTAAAAAAATATTAGGGGTGTACTTATTTATACTTGATACTGTATCTATTTGTGTATATAAACATACTAGAAAGTAACATATATATATATATATATTATATATATATATACTGTAGTGTGAGATGGTCACTATTACAGCTTTTGCTGGAATGGTGTACCAAAGGCAGTATTAATTGGTAGAGTGCTCAATATAAAATAGAGCTGTTATATAATATAAGATAAATATATAGGTTTTACATATCTATTTATTGGGTGACAAAAGAAATGTTCCTTTGTCACCCAATAAATAGATATGTAAAACCTATATATTTATCTTATTATATTATATATACACTGTTATGTTTTTGCACCTACAAAAGCAAGGTAAAGCTAGTTTTCATGTAGATTAATTGGAATTTGATTAGACAAATGTTAGTGGTATTAATTTTTTTTTTTTAAATGATAGAAATCGAAGATGTGAAATCTGTGTGCTGACTTCTTCCAAAGTCAAGCAAAAGCCTGTTCTTAAATATCGACTGCTGCCAAGAGGATTAATTCAGTTGGCATCAAGTACGCAGCTCGGATATATTTAATCTTGTAGATAGCTAAAGCCAGGAAGACATTTACTGTCAAATAAACGTGTAGTATTTGACACATTCACATAGCAAATAAGATGACATGGCAAAAGTAGTAGGAGTTGGGGAAATAGATAAGAATGACCCTAGTGCAAAGGGGAAAAAATAGACAAATTAAAACAAAAAAATTCCTTTCTCCTAACAAAGAAATTCCTAAAAATAATTTGTTGTAGAATTCAGTCTTTGTTATTGATTATTGGAAAATGTATTTGTGATTTTTGGAGTAATAAGAAAAAAAGTATAAAACTCAAATATTTGGGTTGTCAGTCATTTGCTTATGATGTATAAGCAAAGTATGTTTTTATACTGGATTTGATCAGTTTTTGTAAGAATTTTACATACATTACGTACAAACATACTCGTATGTATTTCAGTGCATGTGTTTGTATGTGTGTTTCTATCTAAATCTGATTCCCTATAAATATTGTCGATAACATTTCATGTTTTTAGAAATGGATGTGTATTGAACAACTAACTGATTTTATTAAAATTCAAATATTCATACCGTCCTATTAGCTGGGGCAGTATCCACCAACTGCACATCTTCAGAGCGGCAAAATCTTCCCAATGGCTACATATTTAGCTATAAGAAAATGCAGAATGATTAAATTTTAAACCTTTATGTTGGACATTCAAAAGTTGTATTGATATTAATGATTTTAATATAGAATAATTTGGCTAATTCATCCTTATTTTTCTACCATTAGAAGTTATACATTTTTATATGATTAAACAAAGATAATACATAGAGAATTAGCTGATAATGATTTTCCCTGTGATGATACACACTTTCCTATAAATATAAATCACTTGGATTATGTTCAATATTTGTTTGAAACTGTGCACATGCATAAACACAGACATGTGTGCTTCAGATTCTTGTATCTGAGACAAAGATGAAAACAATGAATTATCTGCATTGCTTTACAAACTTATTCATAAAGATACAAACTAAAAACTGAATACCTGTCATTCCTTTTCATTTTTCTATAAAGTTGGAAATAAACGAAGTAAAAAATAAAAAAATAAAAAAAATAATAATAAAACAATTTCATTGTCTTTGCAGTCTGCAAATTATGTCCATTGTTTTGTTCTCATCCTAAATCAATTTATTTCTATTGTGATAATATGAATTAATACCATCCATTGTTTTAATTTAACATTTTTATTATTTTATGCTTTATTCAAATTTTGATACCCGTTATATATATATATATATATATTATTTTTTATTATATCAACAGTTTATAGAGCATTATTAAACTGAGAATAATAGTTTTAACACTTCTATAACCTTATCAGTCATGTATGAGATATTTTCAAAAAGTAAAGAGATTGAGGCTCTATGTACCAAGATAGAAATAAATAATGAATGAGATGGTTATTTTCTTCAAAATAAGCCCCTTTGCCATTCAACACATTTATTCCAGTGAGTTTTTCATTGGTTACAGCACATCTGAAACTTCACTTTTTATATAGCATAAAGCTGCTCCATTGTATTTCTTTTAATGTCCTCCACATTCTCAAATTTTAACATTGAGATTAATTTTTTGTTTAGAAAGTTGTATGGGGGTAATTTTTGTGACTATCGAGAGAGCTACAATTGCATAATCCTGTGTTTTGATCAAAAATAGAATTGGCACTTTTCATGACAACATCAATTTATTATGTTCAGTTATGGACACATCAAATTTTGAAATTAATATATTAAAAAAATCAATCTTTATATATTTTGATAACTTATATTTAATTAAATTTCTTTCTTCTAAAATTAAAAGTACTCAGCTGGTAAAATAGACCTTTTTAAATATTTCTATATACATGTATAATATACAGGGTACAATGGTTAATTACTATCTAAATAACACAAAAATGAAAATAACAGACATCTCACTTCATCAGATATGTTTACCAAAATTACTTGAAAATATCTTGAAATACTATAGATTGAATTTATCCAAAGAAATCACCATTGGCTTCAAACATGATTCACAGATAACTTTGGAATCTCCTGTAAGCCTGTAATGGTTAATAAAATGGCGGTTGCCGATTGTTCGAGAAAGGGGGGAGTAAATATTCTAAAAATGTAATAACGAAACTGGCAGACGCTGGAATTCAAAATCGAGTGCCAAAAATAAGAAGCGGGAATTCTAGGAAGGAGGAGAATTCAGTTAGAGGATGATAGACAAGTAATTGTCACGCAAACAAGTTAGCTCCATAATCGGGAAGTGAAATAAGACAAATATGAACTTTAAAACAAGACCAAATGAAGAGGACTTTGCCTGGTATCATGTAGTACATTTTGCAACTTTACTTTAATACAAATTGTGTATTTTAATCTGACTTTGTTGTTTCTCCTGGATGTTGATAAATATTTTCAGATAGTGAGATGTTTACAAATAATATAAAAGAATAACACACACACCCTACTACAAGCCTTTCAAATGGTCTCCTTGTTTTAAATTGATAAATGCTGCTGATCTCTTTGCCTTTAGTTCATTTTTGGTGTTGCACAGAGTTTTGTTGCTCTCTTGCTCAGCCACAACCACCTGAAATAATCAAGGGGATTGCAATCTATGGAATTCTGATCAGAACTCACCAGAGTTGGTGACTGAGGAAAAAGAGCATTTTGTTGCTAAAAACTTTCTCTATTTAGTGGTGTTATTCTGCTCTCTATATCTGTTGCTTTACTTTTGTTCTGTTACTCATATATCTATCTATCTATATATATATATATATATATATATATATATATATATATATATATATATATATATATATATATGTGTGTGTGTATGTATATATATACACAGTGATGCTGATAGCTTTTTAATTTAGTGCATCCTAGGACGCACAGATTTTATTTGAATGAATCACTGGGAAATTTGATGGGTCCCAACTAAAGTTTCTTAATGAATTGCAGAGTTTTTATTTATGAACAACTAAAGGCATTTAAACCTCTACCTTGTGCCCCATACAATGTAATTTGTTTCCAAGAAAATACTGAAATGTATTTACAGTTAGCTGGAAATGGTGGGGAAGAAATAAAACACTGGGATGCATGGATACGGTTTTTGTGTGTCAGTGATGCAGTACACATACCTCTCAGCATCTCTGTATATATATATATATATATATATATATATATATATATATATATTTGATTTTTTTTCTATCCTTCTCATTTTCTCTCACATTGTAAATATTAACCGAAAAGAAGTTATCCTGTGATTGATTCTTCTTAATAATCAATATCACAATGAACAAACAAGAGGCTGAATAGAAAAATTGTTCTTATAAAACCAGTGTGGAGATGAATTCATCTCATACATAATGATGTTGGTTTGTAACTCAAAAGAACTTTGAGGATTATTTCATCAATCATCATCATCATCAAGTTGTACTGATAGCACATATACCCGTGAATTAATCTCACCATCCGTCCCTATTGGAAATTGCTGCTCTTGGGAAGTCCTCCACACACTGTCTACATAGAGTTGATGAATGTAAATCTTTGTTGGTTGGCAAACAATGGTGTACAGTCCACAGGAGAATGTTACATGTGAGTTAATCCTTACTTCTTCAGCAGTGCCCAGCATGTCTTGTCTGTCTTTACTTGGATGGTTTGTAAGAAGGGAATTAATTGGCTGTATAGCTGATGTTTTGTGGGGTTCGTCTTCCAGGATTTGTTCAATGCAGCATCCTTGTGGTGTTTCCAGATACGAGGTCGCCTTGTCAGCTGGGGCAGAAGAATACACTGACTGCAACTCTGTAGAGGGGTAAAATCCACCCCAATGTGGCAACCTGTTGGCCATGGGTGGTGACCTGTGATACTTAAGGACAGAATCCTGGTGGCTGAGCTATCCAAGACATGCAACACTCGACTTTGGCTCTTATTAGCTGGTCACATCAAGCCTTAGTACCTATTTGATTGTCCCAACCTTATTGCCCTTATGGCAAACTCCAATCCTTTTTATCATATATGTGCTAGAAAGCAGTGTCTTAGTGTCCTGGGTCAACTACATCAAGTGGTGAAGTTCCGATTCTGGAGGTCTGGGGAATGTGGAGTGCCCCTTTATCACCATTGCTCCCAGGTCTTACCTGACCAAGAGTGGTAGTATCTGTTAGGGTCCCATCTATGGGGTAAATAGAAGAAAAAAAGTCTTAAAAATGTTTGAAAAAATTTGAATACCCATCAAGAATTAATAAAACAAAGCGTCTTTGGCATGAAATAGCCCAACAAGGGTTGACATGCAGTATAATCTAACCAACAAACCAACTAGTCAATCTATCCAACCACTAGGAAGCACAATACATAGTTGTTATAACAACTAGGAAAAAAGCACAATGATAGCTCTCTCTCTCTCTCTCTCTCTCTCTCTCTCTCTCTCTCTCTCTCTCTCTCTCAACATGCCATAGTAGTAGTTAGATATGTTTTTGTTCCTTTGTGAATGTCTGCTGGACTTAAGGGAATCATCTGGTACAATTATGCCATCATCACTTGATATTAACGTGACACAACCAAAAATACCCAATACTAATTTTGTAAATGAATCATGTTTTAATTTTATTACAAGTAAACTTTCACATGCATTCATGTCTTTGTTTTATTTTCATTCTGATTTGGTTACATCAGTAAAAGTTAATCCCTCTCTCAGTCAGTACTTAAGTATATAGTTTCCTTTACAAATGGGGTAAGACCTCTCCCCTAAAAAAAGGTGTGTCCTGGGTGTAACACTAAACTAAATCTGGTAGATGCTCCTATTCTGAGGCTCAGGGGAAATCAGAAGCACATTTTTATTGCCATGACTTCCAGGTTCACTCTGATAATGAGTGGTAGTACCTATGAGTCAAATAGATGTTTGCAAATCATTTGTTTAAGATAGGAATACTTGATATCATATAACCGTGTGCAAAAAACTTAAACTACACAAAATATGTAAATATAAATGTACAATGTACATAATTCCCTAACCGCTAGGCATAAAATAACCCCAAATGGGTTGACAATCTGTTAAGATCAATCCTTCAATAAAATGTAGGTTATAAGGTTTTCTAAATGTAGATGTGTGAGGCTTATAAGTAACATAATTTTGACAAATTCTCTGTATTTAGAGAAAAGTTGTAGATAGATGACAAACTCCATAAAGTTTGCTTTAAAGCTTAAGTCATAATGGGACAAACTGTGAACAGATTTTGTTGTGTAAATAAAGTTAATTAATTTACTAGATAATGGCCAGCAGTCACCAAGATAACAGATAATGGCCAGAAGTCATGAAGAACAATGTCACAATAACAATAATTGTCCTTCCAAAAATGTATACATCTACTTCTTTTCATTGGTTGTAAATGGAATGGTTGAAGTTCACAGCTCTTGAGATTTTGAGATTTTTAGTGTTGACTTTGCAACAATGTTTTATGCTTTTATCACGGTTCCACACAAACTTTTTTTCACCACCATACATTTAGGAAATAATATTTATATTAGTCTTGAAATTGTAGACTTTGTTTTTATTTTGTTTAAGAAACAATGAAACATTAAATATGGAAGGTTTTTTATTTTCAAAAGAAGAAAAAAATCTTTTTTTTTTTTAGCTTGTGTGGAGTAAAGGAACATTTCCAAGTCATTGAAGAAAGTCCCAACCAATAATGTTTTTTAATTGATGATACAAAATGTCCAGAGCATAAATGAAATAAAACCTGATTATTATGGTTTTATACTAGTTCATGTCAAAGCTGAACAGTCCAAACCAAAATAAAATTTATTTTTTTAAGTTGAAACCAAAATAAAAATACAAAAGAAAATGCTTCTATCCCTTAACTCAATGTAAAAAAAACAAACCAAAAAAACAAACTTTTTCCCAGATTTGAACAATTTAAAAAAAAGTAATCCCAAAATGACATAAAAATCTGAAATCTTTTATCATATAGTACCTACATAATGAGAATGGAATCGTCTGTTTTTTTTTTCTATAAATAATGTCTGACAATATTTCGTAAGAGAAATAATGAGATTTCCTGATTTTGTTAATTCAACCAAGCAATTGCTAATTACTCTGTTTACCTTGTATATTTGCTTAGTAAACCCTATTCCCTTTTCTTAATATTTGCATTTCTTCCTATTATTTCTCTGATTCATTATCCTAGAGTTACAACAATTTTTCAACCTTTAATAGTTGGTTAATTATTTGAATTTTTTATAAACTTCACTGTCCTATGGGGTGTCCTCAATGAGGGTACTCAGTGTCCCCAACAAATTTTTTAGTGTTCCCAGGACAATGAGACATCATTGATCTTGAGCCCTGATTTCATGCAGAAGTTCTCATTTATAAATTATTTTCTTTAGGTTAAATCATGTATGAAAGGGATCTAATTGAAGCCACAAAAAAAATATTTGTCTTGTGGTATTTACAGGATAAGGCTGGTCCTTTTTATACCACTTGCAGTGTCCCCGCCTCTTGCATCTTCATTGAATCAGCAGTTGGTATTCATTTTCTGTGCTAATTCCTAAAATAGGCAACTTAGACGATGCCAATCTTACTCAGTCTGTCAAACATAAATTAACTTCAATCGCCCACTACTCCATTCATTGGTAAGATTATCTCCCCCTGGCAAGTCTGTGTCCATAGTCCAAAGTTCCAAATTCTTTCTCTATGTCATAATCTTTTTTCTCTTCATTGAATTGTGGAAGAATCTTCATATTTCATGCCATCTTGTTAGCTCTGCTACTAGTTGTTAGTCTCTTCTATTTTCAAATCACTAGGTAACTATCCATGTGGTTCTTGCTTTAGATTGGCTAAGTACTGAACTTCTGTAGCTAGCTCTTGCCATCCTCTTACCCCAATCTGGATCCTGATTGGCTTGTATCCCTGCTATGCAGATGATGCACTAACTCTTAATAATGTATGCTTTTTGGTTTCTATTAAGTCACTAACAAAAATGTGAGGGAATTCTATTAAATTTTTTATCTTATGAAAGCGTTTCACTAAGTGAAGATCAAAAGGATTGCAGTTACACTCTCAGCATGGATTCCCATGATTCTTTCTTGCTAACTGTCCCTATTGCCATTGCTCCTGGCAGGTCCTCTGTTTGGTATCCAGAATTTGCGCAGAGCTAATTGATGTATATATTTACCAACTGGTTACCTAGCCAAAGTTAAAGAGCCCAGTCTATCCTACTATTTACCCATAGATGGAGGGAGAGAAGTTGGATGCATACCTTTCCCAAGGGTATTAGTACTATGTGAAATGCAAGCAACCTTATCAGGGACTTGAGCTCAGGGTGATGGGTCCATTTCCTACAACCTAATTGATATAGGTTTTTGCTGGTTAGCCCACACTGGTGTGTCCATGTGTATATGTCATTCGGAGAATATCAATTTTGAGTTCAACCTTGCTAATCCAACAGTGTCCAGAATGTTTTGTTTGTCTCACCTGAATGTTTTGTCTAAGAGGAGGCAGGTGGCCATACAGCTGTTTTCTTGTGAGATGCTGCTTCCAAGATTTGTTCAAGACAACATGCAAAATCCTTGTGTAGCTCTCTTCTAGCTTTTTCTCCAAGTGCCTTGCTAGGGTCCATGTGGTGCTGCTGTACACTAGCACTGATATGACACTTGAAAGAATTCTCACTTTATCACTATCAGAGAGATCAGATTTCCATATGATGGATAATCTGTCTATAGCAGTCCATGCCTTTCCTATACATACACTAACATCACTTTCTGTAGATGAGATATTACTACCTAGTTATGTGAACTGATCAACTAAATTCAGAGGTTTATTGTCCGATGTGGAGATGTATCCATCTTGTTTAAGACACATGAACTCAATTTTATCTGAGTTCACATAGAGGTCAATGCTTTTTGCTGCCATGTTTAGATTAAGTTTACATTAATAGGTTTATTTATATTTCTGATATTAATGTAATGATTTACTATACTACTTTCATTTTGAGACATTCTTTTTAACACATGAGTCAAATAAAAAATCAGTAATTGAATAAACAATGTTTAAATAAAAATAAAAGAACTCCAACAAGAGGTATTTCAAGAGAATTAGTTTATTTGGCCCCTTGTTCACTGCGTGGTAAAATGGAATATAGCTACTGTGAATTGCATGCTGAATTTATTTCAAATACATGAAAATTCTTCTGAACTAAATATAGGCTAGTTTAATGTGAATGACAAATTTAGAAAATACCATAGTCACCACTTATCTAGAAACCACTGACTAATCGGTTTGTGTTTGTCTAGCAAAATATCAAGAAAGTTTTCTGTTAAGAAGTGCTAAAGCATTGTGTACCCACACTTGTATTCTAGCAATGGTGATTCAATCAAAAAAGGTTATTAATTACCAAAACTGGCATTAAGACAATTGAAAACCACTCTTTTTCAATCATACATAGTCAAACTACCAATGAAAATATACGATAATTATTTGTGTACAATGCACACTATTTTGCCACATTTTTCAGCCTAAATCTTATAATCAAGATTAGATACAAACTTTTTATCCAGTTATATGTACCACTATATTCCAGACAGTATGACCAAATGTAAGTTGTATGTATAATCCAAACTAATGTGTAACAAACACTTCTGTCTTATGCTGCTACAGAGAAATACATACTAGAAAGTGTTTGTTTTTTTAAATAATTTTGTTTCTCCTAGTGTGAGTATATATTTCTCACATGCTTGTTGCATTTTTGTGTGAACATGTCAGAGTGTTTGCTCTAAATACTGTGTAAATGGTTTTTTTTTTTTTTTTTTTTTTTTCAAAACATAAACTATAGGAATTTTTGTTTTTAGTTTAAATGAACCAGATAAAAAGTTGAATAAATGTTAAATTTCCCTGCTTCAAATTCTAAAAAGTCAGTGCATATTATGTACAAGATTTCTTTTTCCAGAATTTGTTAACTTTAAAGGTGAATGTTATTTTGTTATACACAAATCATTATGGTATTTTTCTTTATATAGCTGATTTCTTAAGAATTTTGGATTGACAAAAAGGATGAAATGTCTAATAGTTATTCAAATGGATTTTTGATGCAACACTAAATTATTCAGGGGGACCTCATGGCATAGTGGCTAATGTGCTAGACTGTGAGATCATTGTAAACAAGTTCAAACTACAGTCACAATATTATGTTAAGTTTTGGATTAATACGCTTGGGAAAGGTATATGGGCCCTCTAATCCCTCCATCTATGGGTTAAATAGTACCACTACTGTTCTTTTTGAAGGATGGCTTTGGCATCAAATAACCCATAAAGGTTGATATGCCATTAAACAAAGAAACCAAACCAAACTAACTAAATAATTTAAGTATTATTATATTATTTTTATTTATTTACATATTTCTTAAATTACTTCAACCTAAACGTATATACATATGTTTTCTGCTGGATTAAAAGAAAATGCTATGAGATGATTTTGAAAGAAATTCCAAACGCACATTTCCAGTTATTCAGTATTTGATTAAGAATAACTCTAAGTGATATAAGTTAGATTTTCTTCAGGATAAGTTGTTTATCCACATAAACATCAGTGAACAAATGGAAAACACTTGCATTTAATTTTATTTTGGTTTGTTTAATGGCATATTAACTCTGTGGGTTATTTAATGCCAACTCTTTATAATATATATAAAATATGATATGATACATATAATACATCATAAGGCACAATATAAGTAAAGTAAAATCATTGTGGTGGCCTTAAGTCAGTATCAGCCAGACAGTGAAGGAGTTTATCTCCTTTTCACTAGTGCTAGACCAGGAAGATTGTTTTTGCATCTGAGGTGGAGCACTACACCTACCATTAGCTTCTTACTTTACCACACAGATCCCTGTACTACTCATACACTGAGTTGGTGAGGGCTAGTATAGAACCAGAAACCTTGTGGCTACTAGTCAGTATAAAATATATAGCGCAAATATAACATATATAATATAACATGACCCACAACATAATATAACATATGACAAAATGTATGATTTAACATAACAATATATATATATAACGTACACAACATATATGTATTGTAAGGGATTATTTTGTGTTAGAATTTTTTTTTTTTCAAAAAACAAATTGTTACAGTGCGAGATTACAGATAGTAATCTATTTTGCCTTTCAGGTTCATTCCCGTATTTCATATTCAATTCATAATTTTCAATATTTTTTTTCTTTCTTGCAAAAAGGACAAAATGATATCTATGTTAAGATATTCAAACAAATCTTTTGTGTTGAAAAATCTTTTTTCTGGTAGGAGACTTCACATTCTATGAGGAAATGTTTAATTTTAGTGTCTGAAAAAGACAGAATCCATGTAAACCTGATATAAACAGTGTTTACAGAGAAGAACAGGCTTTCAATTTCAGACAGACATAAAAAAAATTTAAAAAAAATATTAAACAGAAGGAATAAATATATATTTATTTTGTCTGGATGTCTGTAAGTACAAATAATCTTGTATTATAACATAATATTTCCAATGAATCTGTGATTATTGTTATCTTGAATATGTATATAGATCTTCTTAAGATATCAGTATCATAGTTTATAATATTAAAAAGCTTTTGTTCTTTGTTTTTACCAAATAATTGTTACTAGAGATATTGTTTTGGTTTATGATATATCAACCCTTTTCAGGTTATTTAATGCCGAATCAAGTGCTTTTTAATAAGCAAAGAACTCTGGTTGCCTACAGTACCTGCTGTTGCTTAAGTGGTCACTCAATTATGTATTGAACAGGCTCATTGCTACTTAACTTTGGTGATCTACCAGGAACTGGTGCTTTCAGAGGGAATTAACTGTAATTTTTGCCAGAGAGTACCTGTGGAAATTTCATTTCCTTGCAAACAAATAAGGATAATTATACCAGTTTGGATTTAATGTTTAGTTTATTCTCATTTGTTTATGAATACGTAATGAACACTTTATTAAAATTGAATAATTTATTGACTTAGAGAAAATCTTATTGCTGGTGATGAAATATCACATCATTTTTTGTTTTTGTTTTAAAGCATTCTTCATTTCTTTTCTTTTTACTTATTTCTGTCTATCTAACTGTTCGATTTTTATCTTAATCTTCCTTTCTTCTTCATTGGAGCTGATAGATATCTGATAATGTTTTCATTTCTTCTATCTCTTTCCTTCTATAAGAAACTGCCTTTTTAGTGGAACTTAGAATACACTAATTGTCCCCCCTTCAGAAGGTTAATACCTCCCCCATCAAAAAAAAAGGGATGTCAAGTCCTGGAGATCTGGGGAATGTAGATTATCCCTTCATTGCCATTACTCCCAGATTCCCTTTGACCTGATGTGATTCTACCTGTTAGAGTCCCATCTATGGGTCAAATAGATCTGTTTCAAAATTATTATTATTATTATTAGGAATACTTGATATCATATAATCATGTGCCAAAAAACTCTCAAAGCAACAAAAATATGTAAATATAAATGTATGCTAACCTCTGGACATTATATTAAAATCAATCATATAAGAAAAAATTATTATACAGTGGTACCTTGAGGTATGAGCGAGCTTCAGATATGCTTATGTTAATAAGTTCACTAAAAAACGTTTAAGTTTCCAAATTCATTGTGACAAAGAAAAATATTATTTATAAAAAAAACATTAGAATATATTACAACATATGATTCATTACATTCTATTCTATTATGTTTTTATACAATAGTGCTATTTTTCTTATTTAAAAAGTGTGATTTGGGGGTGGGGGCTGAAATGGATTAATGACATTTCAGTTTATTTCAATGGGGGAACTTGATTTGATATATATGATGAAATTTAGTTACAAGTTGAACAGATTAAAGTTGTAAGTCAAAGTATGATTGTATTTCCTTCCCTTTTTGATTTGTAACATCTTCCTTTTCTTTCCTTATAATCAAAATAGAATGGTTCATTATTTATCTGAGGTGATACATGTTTTCCTATCTAATTGTATTGATATTACAGATATTAAAACCAACATTAACTTGAAGTAATTGTATTTGAAAATAAGTTTACAGTAACTTTTTAGAATGTGAATTTTTTAAAGGGATCATTAATCTGTTCCCTCCCCAGGTGGAGCTCAAAGCTCCAGAGGGGATTCTAAAGGTTAAACCTCATTTATGCAGCTGGATCTCAACTGACTTTAAATCTACCTAAATACCCTACTCTGTTGTTGTTAACATCTCTCAATCCATCAGATAAAACCCGGTTTCATCTTGGTTCCCTGATCCCTACATTGGAATTATTTACCTATGATCTCCAACCTGTCACTCATCATTTCCACAGGTGCTGACCCCAGGCCAAATCTGTCATAAGCTTTTGTACTCAGATCCCCACTGTTTTAATTTAATCCTTAAAAATTTGCATTAATGTTTTATTTTAGCTATAAAAATACTGATATAAAGTGGATTTGGGGCAGACTCAATTTAGCGACAACAGATTGAGAAACTTGTTGAACACCTTGTGTTATTCAAAGATTATGGAAGAAGATAACTAATAAAATTTAATAAACCTTTTTTTCTTTTTATGTCAACTACAGTAATCTACTATATAAATGACAATTTCTGTCTGTGTGTCTGTGTATAGCCAATTGGCACCTATACCAGAATTCTGATCATGATGAAACTTTACACTCATGTTAAACTAATATTCAGGAACAGGACTGGCTAATTATATATCAATAAAAATCAGTAATGGAACTCCTGGAAACATCTTTACAATGGAAGAGAAGACGTTTCAGTGAGAGTGTGAAGAGGAGATACTACTACTGTTAAACCCTCCCTCTCACTACTTCCTATTCTTATGCATAAGGTTTTTGAATACATTCAATACTCATTGAGCTCAAACTTCCCTGGCTTATTCACTCTGAATGAAAAAATCTGAATGGAAGAAGGACTTATGACTTAATTGATCGTTCCACACAAAAAATTGAACATAAATGCACATAGCAAAGTTTGCTATTGAAAATCCAGTATGGGCACTCAAGTTTGCTTATATTTTCAGGTGCACTCTGGGAACTGCAAAAAAACCCACCTTTCCACCAGATACTGCAGCTAGTAATATAATGATAAATAGTATAACTTTATTTTCTGACTATTGCTTTGTTTCTATGTCTATTGTTATGCTAAAGCAAGCAAATATATGACTTTAATAAGTTAATCCTTCCCTGATTACAATGTCTGACTTGTGGATAAGCCAGTAAATGACATTATTGCTATGTCAGCATTTTCTTGCTTCAATAGCATGGAAAGATTAGGAAATTTAAATTTTAAATTAGGCTGAACATCCAAACACCTTCTTGACAAAGCTTAGAATACACTGACTGCATCTCCTACAGAGGGGTAAGACTCCTCTCCTAAAAAAAAAGGGGGTATCCTGGGTATGACTAAACTGCATCTGATGGTGAGGCTCCAGTTCTAGAGCTCTGGGGAGTGTGAAGTACCTTTTCATTGCCATTACTCACAGGTCCATCCTGACCAAGAGTGGTAGTACCTGTTAGGGTCTCATCTATTGGTCAAATAGATTTGTTTAAGAATTATTCTTATTTGATAAGACTGTGTGCAAAAAAAAGAAAAATCTTAAGAAATAACTACATAAGAAATATATATGTTTTTCCCTAACCCTTAGGCTTAAAAAAAACCCTAGACTAGTTGACATGCTGTTAAAATCAATCCAATCCATTTTTATGCAAAACTGTCAGGTTCTAAATGGAAATAATCTCATTATTTTTTATGGGTCCTATGCTAGTTTATATCATAATGTTGGTTGGATATCATCATCACATCATATTACAGCATGGATTCCCATGACTGTTTCTCTCTCTTGTCACCCGTCCCTATCAGTCATTGCTCTAGGCAAGTCCTCGGCACGACATCCAGTGTTCACACATAGGTGTTATATATAAGTTTTTGCTGGTCAGCCAACACTGATGTGCCCATGTGTAGGTTTCTACAAGAAAATGTCACTTATGAGTTTGTGCTTACTTTCCCAGCAGTGTCCAACATGTGTTGTTTGTCTTATTTGTGTGTTTTTTGTGATAGGAGGTAAGTGGCCATGCAGCATATTTGTGTTGTTCATATCTAGCCTTTTCTCCAAACATTTCAGCCATACAGTAGCACTAACATGGCTACAACTTGGAAGACTTCTTGCTTTCTCTTATCAGAAAGATCAGATTTCCATATGATCCATAATCTGTCAACACCTTTCCTATGCATAAATTGATATTGCTTTCTGTAGATGAGATATTGCATTTCATGTAGATGCCAATAACTTTTGCTTCCTTCTATACAGTAATTCAGCTTGAACAAAGGCACAAGGTGGAGTGGTAGTACGTGTTAGGGTCCCATCTATGGGTTAAATAGAACAAAATGATTTCTAAAAAATGTGTTTAAAAAGAAAAATTGAGTTTACAAAATGACTGAGTAACCATCAAGAATGAATCAACCAAAATGTCTTTGGAATAAAATGACCCAACAAGGGTTGATATGCTGTAAAACCCAACCAACCAAGAAAGGCACAAGGCTAGAAATAAAGAACTCCCAATGAAAATCTAATTCACTAACAATAGTTTTCTAGCTTGCTAAGCATTATAGTATATGAGGTGCCATTGTTGGTTAGATATAGATTTTTTTTATACTTAGTGTATGGATCTGGTTACAATACTACTCTCATTCATTTATATACATGTTCAATAAACAAGAGTGAACATGTTTGATACAATTTAGGAATTCTTCTTTCTCAGTTTATATTGTAATCACTTGAATGGTTTTTTTTGATAATACTAGTCAGAACTGGTTTTCCAAAAAATCACTACTTGTACACAATTTATTGATATTAGGGTATCAAGTGATTTCCTCTCAAATCACTGAAGGTGAAATCCTCATGATGTAGTGGTTAACGTGCTGGACTGTGACATCATAGTAAATGAGTTCAAACTCCAGTTGTGCTATGTTCACTTTTGGACTAATCCCTGCCAGCTATGGATCAAACAGTACCAATACTTCTACAAGGAGCTTTGGTTTGGTTTGTTTTATGGCATATCAACCTCAGTGGGTCATTTAATGCTGACAAAGTTTTGAAATAAATTCATTCTTAATGGATACTCAATTTTTTTATAAACACATTTTTCTATTTAACCCATAAATGGGACCTTAGCAAGTACTACCACTCCGGGTAAGAGTGGACCATGGACTGGAGCAATGGTGATGAAGGGGTGCTCCACATTCCCCAACCTCCAGAACTCGAGGAGCTTTGACATTAAGTAATCCATGGTTTAATATGCCATTTAAACAAAGACATTGAAAGCAGCGGTTCTTGCTAGATCACTGAAGTTAAGCAGTGATAAGCCTGTTTAATACTTAATTGGGTGACTACTTAAACAACAGCAGGTACTGTAAGCAAACTGAGTCATTTGTTTATCAAAATGACTTAATTCGGCATTAAATGACCCCAAAAGCTTTCATATGCTATACAGCACCAGCCAGTTGTGTGGCTAGCTAACATGTTAGGCTGTGATATCATAGTAAGCGAGTTTGAACTCTAGTTGTGCTATTACTTTCACTTTCAGACTAATACTCTTGGGAAAGGTATGACCCCTTCCCAACTATGGGTTAATAGTACCACTATTGTTCTTCTACAAGGATATATTTGGCATTAAATAACCCATGAATATTGATATGCCATTAAACAAAGGAACCACACTAAACCAAATCAATGAAAAATATTGAGACAAGAAATGGTTAATTGCTTTACTAATGTCACATTGCTCAGTCTCGACTAAAGATAAAGACGAAAGGAAAAGATAAATTAATTGAGAAGGAAAAATCAGGTACATGCTCCAATAAAAGAAAGCACTTCATGCATGTGTTTCAGCCAACTTAATCTAGACATGTCTCAAATCGGGATGATGTGAAGTGGTAGTTAATTACCTAAGAGGTATGCATGGTATAACTGGGCTAGCCAGTGCTGTTTGCATTTCACTAGTAATGTCCTTGTGCAAGACATGCACTTATCTCTTCTCCCCCTAGCTCTGGGTAAATAGTAGAGCAGGCTGGAATTTTAATCCTTCATAAAGCAACCAGTCTATAAAGAAAATTCTGAATTCATACCAGCTTAACTCTATTTAAAAATTGACCTTGTGTTAAATCCTACTCATGTAGAGGGGCTGTGTAAAAACATACATGAAAGGCATAGTCTTACACATGGCCACAAGAGTGGGGTATCTTGGGAAGAATGAACTCTTCAGGAAGACCTTGGAGATTAGCTTGTATACCATCAATACAGCGTGTGAGTGTATAAATGAATAATTTCATACTTTATTAGCTATAATAAGATACTCGGCTAAAATCCACAAAGCTATAATACACTTAATATTTTCCTAATAAAACTATTCATAATACAAAACAGTTGCAGAATGAGGAGAAAGGAAACTGTACTCTGTTAAACAAATATTGTAAAGAAAATCTACCCTCCCAGCTATCACACAAGGATATTTTATCTGAGCTAAAATGACTGGCTTAAACTTATATATATAAGGAAAGAGGATTGGAATAAATCCAACAGAATGTAGTAGAGATATGAGGAACACAAGGACAAAACTCAGACAAATGTATGTAGGATATATTTCACTAGAGCTTTGAGCTCGGCATCATCAGTCTTTTTATTGATTATCAAAGGTATCATACATGTAGAATACTGATAATTGTCATTCTGTGTTACTTTCACCCTTAGCCAGGATTGAACCTGCAGTCTGGAAATGACTGTTACAGATTGTTAACTATTGGACAGTAGAACAGTCAAACACCCCCTCAGCTTAATGGACTCTTCCTGGCAGCAGTGGCAGGAATTATTTAAGCTGTTATAGTGGGCTCATTAATGAACTAGTAACTTCATGTTAGGCTTGGCCAGTCAAACCAATTGTTGACTGTCTGACTGACTTCAATATGGCGCTGCGAACAGGATTCGACCTAGCTGGATGGGAAAAGCTGTTTATTGAGGCAGGCATATCTGTTGCCTCTGCCAAAACTTATGCCCAGACATTTTCTAGTGAAGAGATTGCAAGGTCCAGCTTGCATATGCTAGACCGTGCAATGCTTAAGGAACTGGGTATCAAGACTATGGGTGACATGCTCACTATACTAAAGCTAGCCAAGAATCCCCAGTGACACTCCATTATCAGCTAATTATGCAAGAACACCAACTGCAAAACTTCCTCAAATCCGTTCGGAAATGACCCCACAACAATTCAGGAAGTTCAGGATAGACTGGGACGTATTTACAAAGATGACCAATCTTCCCCCCATACAGACTAACATTCAACTGTACAATTGTGCTGATGAAACTGTCCAGAATTCTATCATCAATACTTACCCTGACTTCTTCAACACCAACCCTAGCAAACTGCTTGATATGCTAGAGGTGTTGGTTACACAGAAATCAAATCCCATGGTGCACAGAATCTCCTTTTCATCCATCATACAGAGTGACCATGAGTCCATCCAGGATTACTTGATTCGTCTACAGTCAGGAGCACAAGATTGCAACTATATATGCCCCAACTGTGATCATGACTTGTCCAACATATATATAAAGGATCAGTTCATTCGGGGCATTGCTAATGACACACTACAGGCGGATATATTGGCTAAGGCAGGTTCACTGATGACCTTGGAACAAAATATAACTCATGCAAAAGCATTCGAGATGGCCATGCGAGACCAAGATAAGATATCTGGTACCTCAGATGTTGCAAGGATTCGAACATCTGCGTATCACCGACAGAAATGGGCCCAAAATTCAGCCCGTTCAGGCACTACCTTCAACCGTGGAGACATGGTGGAAAAAAAAACCCCAACGTAATGCATGCAGAGGTTGTGGTAGTTACCGGCATGGTGGGGCTGGAATAGGTAACCGGCCACGGATGTGTGCGGCATGGGTCAAACGTGCAAAGCTTGTGGAAAACGGAACCACTTTGCAAATGTCTGCCAATCAAAGAATGAAGAAGGTGCTATTAAGTGTCTGGAAGATGAAGAAGCCAGTATGGATGCCCTGATTGCGCACCTAATATTCGATCCAGTAACTGACAGTTACAAACCAGATAGCCACAACGGCCGCGAGGAGGTGGAAGCCACATTAACCCCATTTTCCCCCTGCCCTGACCCAAGACAAGCCAGAGATATCCCTGCCGCTTGTCCTACCAATCTCAAAATCTACCCTGACAGTGGTGCAACCATATGCCTCGGTGGTTGAAACATCTACAGTACATGGGACTCTCGGAGAAAAATTTAGTCCCTCTAAAAAAAAAAATACGTGCAGTAGGAGGTTCTCATTGGTGTGTCAAGGTTGGCTACCCATCATGTTTACAATTGGGGAGAGGACTACAAAACAGGCACTATATATATGTAAAAATATACAGGTGATATACTTTAGTAAGGCAGCCTGCATTGATGTGGGTATATTACCTCCATTCTTTCCTAAACCTATGGCAGGGCCTCCCGCCCCTGCAAGTAATTCAATAACATGCAATGCGGTATTCACGGATTCCCAGCATAACACACCAAAAGCTCCAGCCCATAAAATCCAATATCCTAAAACCCCTCCATTTCCACCAACCAATGAAAACGTAGAAAAAATTAAGCAATGGTTGTTAGACCAATTCGCTACGACAGTTTCAACAAAAACGGAAAATTTCCTGCTATGGCTGGGCCCCCAGCCCACATACACCTCAAGGAAGGATCAACCCCCAAAGCAAGACATAACCCTATCCCAGTACCATATCATTTTAAAGAGAAGGTACGACAGGCCCTTTGGGATGATATCAAAAAGGGGTATCCTCGCCCCAGTACCCATTGGCACCCCCACTAACTGGTGCAGCACAATGGTAATAACTGCAAAGAAAGACGGGAGGCCTAGAAGAACGGTAGACTACCAATATTTGAACTCCCAATGCAAGCGAGAGACACACCACACCAGCTCGCCATTCCAATTGGCATTACAGGTACCTTCCAACACTAAGAAAACTGTCTTAGATGCTATGGATGGCTATCATTCAATCCCTCTAGATGAGGAATCACAACCACTCACTACCTTCATCACTGAGTGGGGTCGTTTTATGTATCTGCGAATGCCCCAGGGATATTTAGCCTCCGGCGATGCCTATACACGCAGATATGATGAAATAATCAGAGATGTTCCCCGCAAAGTTAAGGTAGTTGATGATACCCTACTCTATGACGAAAATATAGAAGGTGCTTTTTATCATACCTTTGATTATTTGTCACTGTGTGCAGAAAATGGGATCACGCTCAACAAGGAAAAATTCCAATTTTGTCAGGATGTGGTTCAATTTGGTGGTCTCCAAATAACACCAACAGGAGTTGCCCCTTCCAAAGAACTACTCAATGCAATAAAAAACTTCCCTATCCCAAAGAACATAACCGACGCAAGGTCATGGTTTGGGTTGGTTAATCAAGTGGCATGGGCATACTCCCTAAGCCCCATAATGGCTCCTTTTCGAGACCTGGTCAAACAAAATTCACACTTTACGTGGAACCAAGATCTCGAGAACGCGTTCCGCAAATCTAAGGAGGTTATCGTTGGCTTGGTAAAGAAGGGAGTTACAAGCTTTGACATCAATCGCGCAACCTGCCTTGCCCCAGACTGGAGCAAGGAAGGTATGGGGTTTTTTATTGCTCCAAAAACACTGCACATGCCCCACAGACAAGGCTCCAGTTTGTTGCACAGAGGGCTGGCGCATCATATTTGCAGGTAGCAGATTCTGCACTGACGCAGAGCGCCGATATGCACCCATTGAGGGCGAAGCAGCTGCAATCGCCTGATCATTAGACAAATGCCGCATGTTTATCATGGGATGCCCTAATGTAATAGTGGTCACAGACCACCAGCCTTTAACAGGGGTATTTGGTGATAGGGACCTTAGTAAGATTCACAACCCACGCCTATTTAAACTGAAGGAGAGGTCCCTAAGATATTTCTTTACCATTCAGCACTGCCCCGGCAAGTGGCACAAGGGTTCTGATGCCATATCCCGCAACCCAGTTGCCATAGTAGAAGCCCTTACTACTTTTTATTCTCAACACAACCTTCTAACCAGGACACACACCTCTCTGACGACATAGATGACTTAATGGAATCAGTGACCCATCAGGCAATGACGAATTGTAGGGATAGCAACAATATCATATCACTTGACCATATTCGTGCATCTGGCCAGAATGATCAGCATTACACATCACTTTTAAAGGTGATTGAACAAGGATTTCCTTCTATACGTTCTCAGGTCGAACCAGGAATCCGCCATTTCTGGGAGGTACGTCACAGACTCACCACGGACAGAGGCTTAGCACTGATGGACGAAAGAATTATCGTACCTAGGACCCTACAAGGGAAAGTGCTACATTGCCTACATTCAGCTCATCAGGGTGTAGAGGGCATGAAAGCTCGTGCAAACGATTCAGTGTATTGGCCTGGTATGAACGCATCCATACGCAATTTCAGGAATAATTGTCGGGTGTGCACCAGTATCCCCATCCCAACCCCTCGAGCCAATCACTTTAACAGCAACTCCAGATTGGCCCTTCCAACAAATAGTAATGGATATATTTTACGTTGGGCATATTGCATACCTTGTTTGCGCAGACCGACTCACGGGCTGGATCATCTTATATCACCTAAAACCTGGTCATGCCACCACTAAAAGATTAATATCTTTGTAGGAAACTCTTCCACACTTATGGTACTCCTGAAGAGCTGAGTAGTGACGGTGGCCCTCCTTTTAATTCTGAGCAATTTCATCAGTTTCTCAAGTCATGGTGTGTAAAACATAGAAAATCATCAGTAGCATACCCTCAATCCAATGGCCGAGCGGAACTCGCTGTCAAAACTGCCAAAAGGATAATCCATGGCAACACAGGCCCTCAGGTTCACTAGACAACGATAGTGTTGCCCAAGCAATCCTCCAATACCGCAATACTCCCATTCAAGGCATCGGCCTATCCCCAGCGCAGTTGCTGCTCACCGCCGACTCCGGGATTCGATCCATTGAGACCTATCCTCTACAAACCACATTCTGAATGGATAGCCGCAGCACAACGTCGTGAGGAGAGTTTTCGTCAACGGAATGTCCTGCTGTCGGAAAGATACAATAGGTACACACACAGTCTTGACCCGCTACAGAATGGTGACAAAGTAGCCATTCAAAACCCATCAAACCGCCGGTGGACCACTACAGGCACCGTCATTGAGGTTCTCCCACATCGGCAATACCGGCTCCGAGTGGACGGATCAGGTAGGATCACACTCAGAAACCGACGCTTCCTGAAAAAGCTGACCACAAAACCCAAACCCACACCATTGCCTAGTGCTATGCTTGATCCCATTGGCTCCAACTCTAACACCCCACACCTCAACATTAGGGACCAGGCCTCACCCAATGTCACTCCGCCCCAAAACCAAGGCCGACGAAAATACCCCGGGCATTGTCAAGATTGCTCCCCTCTAATCAGCCTGGCCGAAAGGAACTAATTTCTCCTCAAAGGCCAATACGCCTGCGCAATGGGAGAGGGGGGGGGAAGGGGAGATGTAGAATACTGATAATTGTCATTCTGTGTTACTTTCACCCTTAGCCAGGATTGAACCTGCAGTCTGGAAATGACTGTTACAGATTGTTAACTATTGGACTGTAGAACAGTCAAACACCCCCTCAGCTTAATGGACTCTTCCTGGCAGCAGTGGCAGGAATTATTTAAGCTGTTATAGTGGGCTCATTAATGAACTAGTAACTTCATGTTAGGCTTGGCCAGTCAAACCAATTGTTGACTGTCTGACTGACTTCAATAATACAAGTGTTTTATAGAGGGGGAAGTGGACAGGAGTGGGGTGGATGGGAGAAGAGGTCAAGTGGGTGGGTTAGTGTTTGTGAGGAAAGCATTTGATTGGTCAGACAGGAAACATTGGATAGAAAGGGAAGGAGATCAAAAGTGAAGAGAGAGGATAATCAGAATGATAGTGGAAAAATACATTTTGAAAGGGATGAGTTTGTAGCAGAGGTGGGTTAGCCATCTTGGAGAGAAATTTGATCCAAAGAAGCAGTAAAGGGAGTAATAAAATGGGAGAGGTTAGGTAGGGGTGGGTATAGGTGGAGTTGGTCACTAAGTGTGAGTAAAAAGGGGGTCAGGAGAGGAAGATTGGTTAGTGTAGGGAGTTAGGGAATTGGTTAGATGAAGGGGAAAAAGAGAAAGCAAGGAAATGAGGAGACAATTTAGCTTGGGATAAGGAGATAAATTTTGATACATAGTCAAAAAAGGGAGGTGAAAGAGGAAGGTAGTGGGATTGGGTCAGTGAACGATGTGAAAGTCAAAATCATGGGTGAAATTATATATATATATATATATATATATATATATATATATATATATGCCTTGCATGGGTTATATAGTATCCAGCTAGATTTAAATATACACTTTTTAAATCTCCTATTGCTCACCATTGAACATTTTATGACAGAACTGTGTGCATAAGCCCCATTTAGCAATACTACTGTTTGAAAAAGAGTGAGATGCAATATATCAATAGTTTTATCATTAATGCAAGTTGTCCTAATGAACAGAATGCTCAATATGGAAATGGAGTTATTGCACTTAGCCTATTTATTTTCCTACTTTCTCATACCTTAGCTGGTAATTTGGTCGCTAATGACTCTAAATGGATGCAGGGGTAAATAAAAAAATATCACCACTGGATTTCTCATAAAACTAAGTTTCGTTTGATTTTGGTACTGGGCTTTGTTTTCAATCCACAGACAGAGACCACAAATATATTATAAGATTGACTTTTTGTATAAAACTGAAGAAGATTATGTATATGCATTAGACAGTACTGTTGAAAACAATTTTTTTTTTTCATCTTTTTAAAAAACATTTTTTACTGATTTGAATTTATGAAAATTTACATTCTTAAGCCAATTGGAATTTTTACAATAAATGCTAAAATCTAAGTCCTGATCTGATAAAAGGTCACTAAGTTAAAAAAAAAAAAAAAAAAAAAAAAGAAAAAAAAAAAAAAGGATCCAAACACCAACAAACTTAATGTAATCTCTATTAATAAATGCGAATTTCAGTGTGTCACATTTATTCCAACATATTATACCATTTTGGAATCAGGCCAACTCCATGAGCAAATTAAAAACATTCATTCTGGCAGCAGAAAAATTATCATTGAACTTTTAAAAGATAAGCTGAGATATTATTAAAGATTAATATTGTCCAAGTTTAATAAAACCTAATATGTACTCCATGCATAAAGTGTCATTGGGCCAAAAGCCCAATCAAGCGCCCTCTGCAGTTGCTAGCTTAATTGCTGCCCAATATCTGTTGCTCTTTTAAGCTCATCAGGAATCATTTCTAATGCATAAAAATATAGATACTCAATGTATCTATAGTTTTTAGCTAATTTGAAAGATTATAAGTAAATATCTCCTCACTATTTTAAAAATTTTATTTGAACAGAGAAATTCTTATAAATAACTGCAAATAATTTTAACAATCAGTAATTGGTTTGGTTTTCTCTTAAGACGCCCCACAGCATGTTTTAAAAATCAATTTATTCCATTCTTCTTCTCTATTACATTTCTTGAATTAGTGATATAAGAAACAAACAATATCTACTTAAAGTAAATATTTTTCTCAAGCATTTCCTTAAGTGATGACAACAGACATTGTCTGTTTACAATAAACTTTGTTGCTAACCAAAATGTAAACAAAATCCTTTTTTACAAACTGCTGACTGAAGAAAACCGACTCATGATATACTCATGTACTCACAACATTTAATGAACTTATAATGTCATACACATAATTGTCAGCGTGTGTGTGTATGTGTATATATATATATATATATATATATATATATATGTGTGTGTGTGTGATGAAAAGAAATAGAAAAAGAAATATTAAATGATATGCTGACAGATATCTTTCAACCAGTGGGGTTTATAAAGTATAATTCAATTGAAATCATTTAAAAATGAAATGAAGACAATTGTAAAAAAACAATATATGTGCTCTGACGAAGCCCAGGTTTATAAAGTGTCTTTTACAATTGTATTCATTTAATTTAAAAATGATTTCAATTGAATTTTACTTTATAAACCCCACAGGTTGAAACAGATATCTGTCAGCATAATATTGAATATTTGTTTTTCTTTTTCTATTTCTATTTCTTTTTATCATACTGTTGGATTTATTCCATTTATTATATACTCATATGTATATATACATACTCTGCATATATTTTAGTTCTGTTTAAAAAATGATTTGTATTAAATAGGAATACTTGATATTATATAACTGCTAATTATTTGTATTAAGAATAGTCACTTGAAGCTATAATTGTTTACTAAGGATCATCATTAGTTACTTGAAACCATATAACTGTGCGCAAATTAATGACTATCATCAAATAGAAATAATTACTTGAAACCATACAACTGTGCAAATTATTTGTATTGGATAGGAATGCTTGTATCATCCAGTGTCTGTACAGAGCCAATGAATATAAGTTTTTGTTTGTCGTCCAAAACTTATGTGTCCATGTGTAAGAATATATTAGTGAATATTGTTAATTAGTTTCTCCTTACTTCTCCAGCAGTGGCTAGCAATTGGAGGGTTTGGGAGATGAGAAATAATTTGCTGTACAGCTGCATCCAGGATTAGTTCCAAATAGCGTAGTTCCCATCTACCTTTTTCTCCAGGCATTTGATTAGTCCAAGTGGTGCAACCATACAGTAGTACTAGAACAGCTACAAATTGCAACCCAACCCCTCTACCGCTGGCAGGATGTGACGCAGTCAATTTTTAAGAATAGTAAAGATGGTTTGAATTTAGAGTTTTCTTTCTCCTAGACTGGTTGCCTAACCAACATTAAAGAACCCAGTCTGCCCAAAATTTTACAGGATTTGAACTTTGATCACCGATTCCATTTCCTGCCATAATAACTATATTACTACTCAAGTCACAATTCCCTTAGTTATTTATGTCACATTCTCCATGATTTCATTTTTATTCAAACCTTAATTATTGATAAAATTGTTTTACATTATTAATATTGTTGACCATATCTACATACTAATAACGCAATTGTAGTTATATATACAACAAAATAGTGATTTACAGTGTGAATGGGAAGGCTAATTTGCATATTGATATTAAAAATTTGATTTTAATAAATATGTGCTTAGTATTATTGATTTCTAATTGTTTGGTTATATCTTAATGAATAAGAGCAAAAAATTCAGGGATTAATTTTAAAAGAAATCCATTAACAAGAAGGAATAACAGTAATTTTATTCTTTACTTCCTATTTTAACTAAATAGTTAAATTAGTAAAATTTAGTAATGAAAGATGGGAGTGATGGAAGAGTTACTTTCAGTTGTTCTTTTTCGATTATACCCCTTCCCTCTGTTTCAAATCTTTTTATCTGCATTCTTATTTAGTTTCATTAGCCTTTCTAATTTAATATAATATTTGATTACATTAAAACTTAAATACTTGCACCTGGCTGGTGCTTATATTTGCTAGTGTTAATAAAATTTCTTAAATTAAATAAACTAGTGGCATTTAAAATAAGCATATGACTATAATAAATGTGATTGATCAAATAATATATATATTTAAAATCAATTTTACATTTGTAGCAATGCAAAAAGATTTTTTTACTTTTGGGAAAATTCCTATGAAGCTAAAAAACATCCTTATCAAATTATATGTTGGAACATTGTCTGTTTTCCAAAATGCAAGCAAAGTTATTCTGCTTACAACTGAATTTTTATAACCTGATGATCTGTGAATAACACCAAAAAGGAAGAAAAAATATCTTTGGTTGTACTATACATAATGGTAGCCTACTAGCTCAGCCATTTTAGTCACCTGATAGTAATGTTTGATTTTTTTTTTCTTACCTGGTATTTAATCTTGCAAAAAAAAATAACAAAGTTACTTGTTGAAAAAACAATATTAGATCTGAAAAGAAAGTTGACAAAAAATTGAATGATAAAGAAATGGTTCAGGTAAAAAAAAAAAAAAGAAAGAAAAAACAACTTTTACTTGTTTCTTTATGGGAAGGTGAGTCAAAGGTTTTACAGTGTTTTGATACATGCTAGTTTGCTATGCATATATTACATGATTGAATCAGTTCAAGTTGTATAAGGTACCTGCTCTGGTTGGTAGTATTGTGGCAGTTGGTGTGCTGACATGTGCATTGTTTCACTTGAAGTGTGGTTTAAAAGTTGCACAGATGAATGTGAAACAGTTTAATTTGGGAACTTTTACTTTATGATTTCACACTGGGCCAAAATAATGTGGAAGCAACCAAAAACATTTGTTGTATAAAAGGTGATCATGGTACAGTAACCAAATGGTTCAAGAAATTTAACTTGAGCTGCAAGAACATCACTTATCAGCCAAGGTCAGGTAGACCTGAATTTGTGTATTCTGACATCATGTTCCAAGCTATTGAGACATTCTGGCAAGAAACACTCCAGCTTGGTGTCTCACAATCTAGTGTGGGTTGTCAGCTTTAAAACCTTAACAAAAACATCTGGAGCTGCCGAATCGGGCTTTATGTTACCAAATATTGTAAAACTTTTGACTCGCCCGAGTAAAATTGTACAATTATCAAATTTTTTGAGTATAAGTATTTACCAAACCCTCTGCTCGAGCAGGATATGACACTGGGTCAATTTTTCAGCAGTTTTCTTTTTCCTAGACTGGTTGCTATACCATGATTAAACTGTCCAGTCTGTCCTACTATTTATCATCAACATTTTGAGTACTACTGTATGGCTCCACCACTTGCACTTTAACAAAACACTTTGAGCAAAAGATAGATGGGAACTACACAACGATACTGTGTGCTGTCATGAACAAATCTTAGAAGCAGCAATCCACAAGAAAGCAACTTTACAGCCACTTACCTTCTATTAAACAAACCTTCCAAGTAAGAAGAACAAGACATGCTGGACACTGCTGAAGAAGTAAGGACAAACTCATAAGTGACATTCTCCTGTGGACACATACACATGGACACATCAGAATGGGCCGATCAACAAAAACTTACATTGATCAGCTTTGTGCAGATACTAGAGGCTGTCATGAAGATGTGCCAGGAATTATAACTGATAGGGGCAAGTGGTGAGTGTATTATGAGAATCTGTACTGTCAGACTGATGTGATGATGATATTTTAAGTGTCAGATTCTTTTAATGGCATTTTTGCTACTGAGTAGACTTGAATATATTGTTATGAATGTGAGAGATTATTTAAGGATAAGTATTGTTTTATTTAATTAGATGGTTTTAATGTCTTTTCTTTTATAACTGCTGTGTTCTCTACAGGTACTCCCTCAGTGCAAGTTAGTTGCTTTCATTTGTCCTATTTTTAAATATTTAGAATCTGGCATGTAACATTTAGTTTCCTAAAAGTTTTAAATATCACTTATATATATAAACAAAGGGAAATACAATAGTAATGCTTCCTATTTCAAGAAAGTATTATAGATACAGGAAGCACAAAACTTTTATTTTTTTTCTTATTATTGTCACTACTATTAGTTATTTATTTTCCATAATGCTGAATGAGAGTCTGCGTACCACACGCATAAAAAATAATTGCACCAGTAATTGTAACTTATAGTTTGATCCAAAGATTTTGTCACCCCACATTTATTTTCTATTATTTTTTTTTTTATCTGTAAAATCAGTGGTGGAACAAAGGGGTGTTCAGGAAGGGGCAGCTGCCCCAGGGTGCAGCATCAGCAGGATGCAAAGTCGCCCTAACCCAAAAGCCTTTGCGTTGATATAACATTGAAATATATTGCCTAACTTTTGTCACTATACTTCTAAACTATAAATGCATAGAATTTGAAAGTGGGTGGGTGAGTGATGCTTTGAAAAATCTGAATCTATATTTATTGGCCACTGGATGAGATCTTGCCCCTGCCCTCCCCCAGATCACGATGTTGACATGCCACTTGATAAAATAATTAGATAATACAACTGAACATTCTAGAAAATAATTTAATATCTAAAGATTTTGTAGCACTAGAATAACATGAATTCTATATTATATTATGAAAACAAAAGACAATGAAAGTTAAAAAGATATGTTGGGGTGACAAGACCTTTGGACCACCCTGTACTTTTGTGGTGACTGAATCATTATCAGAAAAAAATGTTTTCCATTTTATATCAGCTTGATTCACACTGATCAGCTGACTGAGGTGCTCTTCATTTTATGGGTTGACAGTTCTGTTGAATGTGACTTGTCACTGACATGGCCACTACTGCTCAAATCTAATACCCGTCCTTTGCTCTTTTGGCAAATGCCTACCCCTTTTTATCATATAGGTGCTAGAAGGCATTGGTTGAGAGAGTCAACTACAATTATTTTTTAATACACATGAATAAATAAATCATATATATATTTAAAAAAACAAGATTTGGCCTTAAATAACCCACAAGGGTTGATATGCCAATAAACCCACCAGCCAATCAAATCTAATGTTTGAACTCTAGAAATGTCAATGGGTGACATTTTCTTTTTTATGATGCTCTTCTGCTTTCATTTCAGACATTATTTTGCCAGACTCTTCCATCTGCTATTTATAACAAGGAAAATACTATTTGTGGGAAGGTTCAATATCTACTGCCATACTACCAACATACACCTCTGAATTTGTGAGACAACATAATAAAATAAGAGGCATTGCTTTTGAAGCAATCCTCTTACAAGCATTGCATGCTGGCTCTTGTTTAGCAATGACAAAAATGTATTGCCAGTGGTGGTGATTATTTGTGGGAGGAATAGCATTTTCTTGGTGAAAATACTCCATGCAATAGTGTTGTACTGTTTCTGTCATCTGTAGAAACAATGATACTCACCATCGTGAAGAATAAGTTCCAATTACCGTCGAACTGGGAAGACAAGGTAGCATGCGATTATAACTCAATACAAGCTCGAAATGCTACAAAGTACACTGCAGAATGACAGGTATATATAGGACTCCACAGTGTCATGCAGATCAACCAGTCAGGCAGCCGATCAGAACTCAAGGAGTGGAATGACCCAAGTCACCCTGATTCATGAGTGGATCATTCTTGATTCCTATATTTACCAGCTGTCTTGGACACTGGTAAAAGTTCTACTTAGCTGCTGTAGGCTAACTGACTTCAATATGGCGCTGCAGACAGGATCTAAAACTGAAGATTGGGAAGAATATTTTGTCCAAGCAGGGATCTCTCCCGACTCAGCTAGGAGATATGCTACAACATTCGCAAGCGAGAAGCTGACAAGAGAGAACCTCAAGATGATGGATCGGGCCATGCTTAAAGAGTTGGGAATCACGGCAATGGAGAAGCCCTGTCTATCCTTAAGCAGGCTAAGGAGACCTCTACCCAGACGGCTTATGCTAAGGTACCGCCAGCCAAGCTTCCCCAACTTCACTTTGAGATGACCCCTCAACAATTCAGGAAATTCCGAATTGATTGGGAAGTGTTCAGGAAGATGAAAGATATGCCGACATCTCAGACCAGCATCCAGTTGTACAATTGTGCGGACGAGTCTGTCCAGAATGCTATAATCAACACCCACCCCAAATTCTTCACCACCGACCCAGACCAGCTGCTAGAGATAGTAGAGACATTGGTCACACAAAGAGCGAATCCTATGGTACACCGAATATCATTCTCAACCATTCTGCAGAATGAAGACGAATCCATACAGGATTATTTGATCCGGCTACGGTCAGGAGCACAGGACTGCAACTTCATATGCCCCAACTGCGATCATGACCTATCCAGTACATACATCAAGGATCAGTTTATCCGGGGTATAGCCAATGATGTGCTACAAACGGCTAAGGCAGGATCGCTGAAGACATTAGACGATAATGTAAGCCATGCAAGAGCATTTGAAATGGCCATGCGAGACCAGAATAAAATGTCCGGTGTCACGGATGTAGCAAGACTGCGAACATCAGCTTATCGCCGTCAGAGGCAGGCCCAAAATACAGCCCGTTCGGACGCCAGCCGCAATCAAGGTGGAAAGACCATAGGTATGCAACGTAATGCGTGCCGAGGTTGTGGTAGCTACCAGCATGGTGGAGCTGGAATAGGCGACCGACCGCAAAGATGTGCTGCATGGGGTCAAACATGTAACGCATGTGGCAAGCAAAACCACTTCGCAAAGGTTTGCCAGTCAAAGGGTGAAAATGAACGAGGTGCCGTAAGGTGTTTCAATGATGAAGGAGCCACTATGGACGCTCTCATTGCACATGTGATGTTTGACCCAGCTAATGACACCTATGAGCTGTGCAACAATAACGACCGCGAAGAAGTGGAAGCAACATTGACCCCGTTCTCCCCATGCCCGGATCCAAGACAAGCCAGGAACATTCCTGCCACTCGCTCAACCAGGCTCAAAATCTACCCTGCATCAATATGCCTTGGTAGGCCAAAACACTTATGGCACATGGGACTCTCAGAGAGGAACTTAATCCCTTCGAACAAAAAGGTGCGTGCAGTAGGGGGTTTTTCATTGGTGTGTGAAGGTTGGCTGCCCGTCAAATTCACGATTGGGGCAAGGACCACAAAACAGGCACTGTACATTTGCAAAAAAATACAGGTGATATATTTCAGCAAAACAGCCTGCATTGATGTGGGTATATTACCCCAATACTTTCCCAAACCCATGACAATACCACCATACCCTGCAATCAATTCAGTAACGTGCGAAAATGTACTCCCAGACCCTCGACATCACAAATCAAACCTACCGGCCCATAAAATACAATCGGATTATCCTAAGGCCCTTCCATTTTCACCAACCAGTGAAAATGTAGAAAAACTCGAAAAATGGCTGTTAGACCGATTTGCCACAACAGTGTTCAACAATAGCGGAGAGTTTCCTGCAATGTCTGGCCCTCCAGCCCACATTCACCTCAAGGAAGGTTCAACCCCCAAATCCAGACATAACCCTATTCCGGTACCATACCACTATAAGGAGCAAGTACGACAAGCCCTTTGCGAAGATGTCAAAAGAGGCATCATTATCCCAGTACCAATTGGTACCCCTACCGATTGGTGTAGCACTATGGTTATCACCGCTAAAAAAAATGGTAGACCAAGAAGGACAGTAGACTACCAGCATCTAAACTTCCAATGCAAACGAGAGACACACCACACTAGCTCGCCGTTCCAACTTGCATTACAGGTACCGCCAAACACAAAAAAGACTGTCCTGGATGCCGTGGATGGTTACCATTCAATCCTCCTGGATGATGAATCACAACCACTTACGACCTTCATCACAGAGTGGGGTCGTTTTATGTATCTCAGGATGCCCCAAGGATACTTAGCCTCCGGCGACGCCTACACACGTAGGTACGACGAAATAATCCGAGACATTCCTCGTAAAGTAAAAGTGGTCGACGACACTTTACTCTTTGACAAAAACATAGAGGAGGCATTCTACCATACCCTTGATTACTTATCACTATGTGAGAAAAATGGAATTGTCATTAACAAAGATAAATTCCAATTTTGCCAGGATACTGTTCAGTTTGGGGCCTCCAAATAACACCATCAGGAGTGACCCTTCTGAAACTTTGCTGGATGCAATTTCCAGCTTCCTGATCCCAAAGAATATCACAGATGCAAGGTCTTGGTTTGGGCTAGTGAACCAAGTAGCTTGGGCATATTCCTTAAGCCCAATAATGCTACCATTCCCAGACCTTGTAAAACAAAATACACACTTTTCTTGGAATGAAAATCTTGAGAAAGCATTTCACCAATCCAAGCAAATCATTGTGGATTTAGTGAAAAAGGGTGTTACCACTTTTGACACCAACAGAGTGACGTGCCTGGCTCCAGACTGAAGCAAAGAAGGTATGGGCTTCTTGCTATTACAGAGGCACTGCGCATGCCCCACGGAGAAGGCCCCAGTGTGCTGCCCTGATGGATGGCGCATTGTATTTGCAGGCAGCAGGTTTTGCACCGATGCAGAGCGCCGATATGCCCCCATTGAAGGCGAAGCAGCTGCAATCGCATGGGCACTAGAAAAATGCCGCATATTCATTATGGGTTGCCCAAACGTAATAGTAGTAACAGATCATCAGCCACTAACAGGAATATTTGGGGACAGAGACCTTAGTAATATACACAACCCACGCCTCTTTAAACTTAAAGAGAAATCACTCAGGTATTTCTTCACCATCCAACATTGCCCAGGCAAGTGGCATAAAGGTGCTGATGCTATCTCTCGCAACCCAGTGGCCACAGTAGAAGCTCTTCTGAGTCTATGCCCAACACAACCCTCTTCCAAAGATGTCCACCTCTCGGACAATATAGATGCTGCAACGGAATTGGCAACCATTCAAGCAAATGATGAGAAAATTGCCATGTCACCTGACAACATCCGCGCATCGGGCCGAAACGACCAGAGTTACACAATTCTGATAAAAACAATCAACCAGGGATTTCCTTCCAAACGTTCTTTTACAGAACCTGACATCCGCGACTTCTGGGAGGTACGGCACCGACTTAGCACTGAGAGAGGCCTAGTATTAATGGATGGGAGGATCGTAGTACCAAAATCTCTCAGGGGAAAAGTGCTACGCTGTTTGCACTCGGCTCACCAAGGTGTGGATGGCATGAGGGCTCGTGCTAATGATTCTGTATATTGGCCTGGTATGAATGCATCTATACGAAACTTCAGAGCAAATTGCTCAGTCTGTATAAGCATTGCCCCAAGTCAGCCACGAGAACCAATCATCATAACCCCGTCCCCGAATGGCCTTTCCAACAAATAGTGATGGACCTTTTCCATGTCGGACACGTTGCATACCTCGCCTGCGCTGATAGACTCACGGGCTGGCTTATTTTGTACCATTTAAAACCAGGTCATGCCACCACTCCTAAGTTAATGTCCATTTGTCGAAAACTATTCCATACATATGGCACCCCAGATGAACTCAGTAGCGATGGTGGCCCGCCGTTTACTGCTAACACATTCCAGCAGTTCCTTGAGACATGGGGTGTGAAGCACAGACTGTCCTCAGTTGGATATCCTCAATCTAATGGCCGGGCAGAACTTGCAGTAAAAACTGCAAAGAGAATAATACATGGTAACACAGGCCCCCAGGGTTCATTGGATAACGACAATGTGGCACAGGCCATCCTGCAATACCGAAATACCCCCATCCAAGGTATTGGCCTATCCCCTGCACAACTCCTACTCCACCGCCGACTTCGTGATTCCATTCCTTCACAACCTATCCTCTACAGGCCACACCCTGAATGGATAGCAGCAGCACAATGCCGCGAGGAAATCCTTCACCACCGCAATGCTAAAATGATCAAACGGTACAATAGACATACCCACCCCCTTTGCCCACTACAAGCTGGCGATACAGTAACCATTCAGAATCCACTTAATCGCCGGTGGAACACTACTGGGAGGATCGTTACTGTCCTTCCAGATCGTCAGTACCAAATCAGGGTCGATGGATCAGGAAGAGTCACCCTCAGGAATCGCCGTTTCTTGAGGAAGCTGGAGGCCAAAGCAAAACCCACTCCAATGCCAAGTGCAATGCCTGAATTTACGAGCCCTGCAAGCAATACTTCATCTATGCATTCCAATCTCATAACATCTCCCAGAAATGATGCGCATACAGCAATTCGACACCCCACAGTGAGCACTGATACATCAACCTGCCTTCGTCCATCGAAAATCCCTCGAGCCTTGTCCAGGTTATTCCCGCATAACAGGACAGGCCTTAAAGAACAGCTCACTCCTCGTAGAGCCTTGCCTGCATGCGGGGGAGGGAGAGGGGAGATGTAGAAACAATGATACTCACCATCGTGAAGAATAAGTTCCAATTACCGTCGAACTGGGAAGACAAGGTAGCATGCGATTATAACTCAATACAAGCTCGAAATGCTACAAAGTACACTGCAGAATGACAGGTATATATAGGACTCCACAGTGTCATGCAGATCAACCAGTCAGGCAGCCGATCAGAACTCAAGGAGTGGAATGACCCAAGTCACCCTGATTCATGAGTGGATCATTCTTGATTCCTATATTTACCAGCTGTCTTGGACACTGGTAAAAGTTCTACTTAGCTGCTGTAGGCTAACTGACTTCAATATCATCATTTCCATCAAAATAAGTTTTACTTTCAGATTAATTGATGTTAACTGCATGATAACCCATCTGGGGTTATTTTATGACTAGAACTTAAGAAATTGCATAAATTGTACTTTTATATTTACATTTTTTGTGTAGCTCCTGAAGTTTTTTTAACACAGTTATATGATACAATGTATTCCTATCTAATACAAATAATTTGCACTCAGATGGGACCCTAATAGGTGCTATCACTTCAGGTCAGAGTGGACCTGGAACTAATGGCAATGAAGGGATATTCCACTTTCCCCAGATCTTCAGAACTGGAGCTTCACCATCAGATGCAGTTTAATGTCATACTCTGGACAACCCTTTTTGGGTGGGTCTTACCCTTTTGCAGGAGATACAGTCAGTATATACTAAACACTGCCGACAGGGTATTTTTACTTTCAGAGCAAACAATATAGCACTTATTACTAAAGTAAATGGAGTGGCTTATTGTTTAGCTCAGTCGGTAGAGAATCTGCATCAGAACCACAATCTGCCTGTTCTAGCAAACCATATACATAAAAAGTCTGGTGTATTGATATAAGAGTATACATATGTGAATTATGCTAAAAAAACTTTGAAAAGCTAAAATCTTTGTTATTTTCTTCTAAATGAATTAACAAAATGTATTGTTATTGGAAAGTTCTAAAAGTTTATGCTGAGTGTTGATCTTTTAGTCTGAAGGGTTAAAATAAGAAATGTAAAATTTGAGTTTTTGTTTGTCGACTGGTGGACGTAAATATTGATTTGTTTTGATACTACATTTTAGAAATCTATTATTCATGAATCTTCTGTGATATTTATTGTGTTCTTGGCCAGTACCTCCAGCCAAATGAAAAATAAAATGTTGCTTAATTCTTATTCAAATTTATTTGAAAAAAAAATATTTGTATTCTTTCACTACTTTTGAATAGTACTAACTACTTTGTCTCGAAAAGTCCTATAGATATATTTACTTTGTGCACTACAATCAAAAATATATTTGATTTTATTTATTTATATATATATATATATATATATATATATATATATATATATATATTATGTGCGTGTATGTATGTATTCACTGATACAAATAACTTAAGAACAGTTTCATAGTCTTTAATTAAACTTTGATAGATTCATGTAAGGTATTTCCAAATCCATTCAGTTTTACAATTGCTACATTTACAAACATCTTTTATTTGGTGTGATTAACATTTATTTGATACTGAATCATCTGTGAATCCACTGGTGTCCTAGTGTAACCATGATCCAAATGATGCTCAGCAAGAAGGAAGACCCCCCCCCCTCACACACACAAAATTATTATTCATTTACAAATTGGACTGGACATTGCTTTATTTTCAAATGCATTGCTCAATTAAAAAACTTCCTCTGATATGTAATTTTTACTGGGTTACATTCACACACACACACACACACATATTATTGGCAACGGCATGTTATTGTGG
This sequence comes from Doryteuthis pealeii, assembly GCA_023376005.1. NCBI lineage: Eukaryota > Metazoa > Mollusca > Cephalopoda > Myopsida > Loliginidae > Doryteuthis > Doryteuthis pealeii. The sequence goes on from CM042139.1 coordinate 153,348,378, forward strand.
AGAGTGTCCGACTAGGAATCACAAGGGGCCTGGTTCGATACCAGCCCTTGCCAACTCAACATATGAGTAGCACAGGGATCTGTGTGGTAAAGTGAGGAGCTGATGGTAGGTGTGGCACTCCAGCTCAGATGCTAAAGTAATCTCCTTGTGCTAGTGAAAAGGATAGACTCCCTTGCTGTATGGCTGATACTAATACTAAAAACTCTCCTTTACCACCCATGCCTATTGCTCATTGCCCTTGGCAGACCTAGAATCCATACAGAGCTGATTAATGTTGGTTTTAGCTGGTTGGCTTACACTGGTGTGTCCATCTGTAGGTGTCCACAGGAGTATGTCACTTATGAGCTTGTCCTTGCTTCTCCAGCAGTGTCCAGCATGTTTTGTTTGTCTTGAATAGGGGGCAAGTGGCCATACAGCTGCTTTTTTGTGGGGTGCTGCTTCCAGCAATTGTTCAAAACAGCATGCAGCATGTTTGTGTAGTTACCATCTAATTTTTTCTCTAAGCATTTTGTTAGAATCCAAGTGGTGCAGCCATACAGTAGCACTGACATGGCTACAGTTTGGAAGAATTCTCACTTTATCCGAGTTGTAGAGATTTTTGTGTAGTCTGATCAGTATTCAACTGTGTTCCAAGTTGAATCTGCTTCCCTCTACACAAATCTTTACATGGCACTGTGAAAAGGATTCTGATTGACTGGTGGTTTTAGTGTGGATATTTTTATCCATAAATACTGAACACTGTAGAATAATCATACTAAGTTCCAATTACCATCGAATTGGTAAGACAATACAACAAGTAACTGTAACTCAATACAGATCTAACCTTGCTGCAATCCTACTGCAGAATGCCAGAGTATTTATGAAGCCTTATAACATCATAGAAATCAAGCAGCCAATCAGGACTCAAGGAAAGGAATCACCCAAATACATGAATGGACTATTCTTGAGTCCCATAAGTAGCAGCTTAATATTTGTCCTTGCTTCTTCAGCATGCCATATTCGTCTTACTTGGATGTTTTGTGTGATAGGAGGCAAGTGGCCGTACAGCTGCTTTTTTGTGGGGTGCTGGTCCCATGATTTGTTGAAGATTGCATGCAGCATCTTTGTGTAGGTTCAAAAATGATCAGTTTCCATATAAATTATATTCTCTTTGTATTGCAGTTTTTATAACAGAGAAAGAATATTTTTAGAAAATGAACTCTTAAGCAGTTTGTTTGATAATCACTTAGTTATTTTTATTTTTGTTTGTTTATTAAGATTTAGTTATTAATTTGTTTTAAATTTGCATTTTCATATAAATGAGAATTTCATAAAATTTTAGAACCATTTATAATTCAGACTATACATATTGATTTATACAGTTCCTACAATTATATGATGATAATTATTCTGAATGTTATAAAATGAAGAAGTACAGATCATTATGATAGATATTTTTTTTTTTATTCTTACATGAATTGAAGGTAACAAAAATTGTCAACAGACAGTTTTACACTGGTGGAAAGGAGGATATATTCAGAATATAGAGGTGCTTGTTGTGTAATGGTTATCATTGTAAGAAAGGATAGGGATGTTTGCATTTCACATGCTATTTCATTATGGTTGAAGGAAAATAGAGAAATTTAAAAAATCAATGGAAAAATTTCAAGTGCAGGTCAGTAAGTAGATAAATCAATAAATTGCACACATAAATAGGAATAGAGATAGTGTGGCTGACCATCCTTTGTTCCATCTGAAGTTGATGAAAGATGGTCAGGATTAGATTAGATCTAAAGATTTATAGGTTAACTTAAGTAAACAATAGATTAAAAAAAGAAGGGGACTAATACAGGTGACCGACCATAAAGAAAGATTGAACGCATTGCCCATGAAGATGACCATACTATATATATTGAAGTAGTGATATGTCCAGACCACATATGTCGATGATGTATCTGTGAATATACAACTATATCAATGTAGTACCTGGACTATGCTACAATAACGCTAATACCCTTGGGTAAGGTATGAATCTAACTATTCTCACTCCAGCTATGTGGTGTAATGATTGTGAGATAAGTTCAAATCCTGAACTATCGGTAAATAACAATAAAGATGAGGAAAATACCAACCAATATTATAATTGATATAAAAATTCATGTTTTTTCTTCTGCTTTTCACTTTTGTTTAGTTTAGTGTCATTGTTTAATGGCATATCAACTTTCATGGGTTAATTAATGCCAAAGTGATCCATGTAGAAGAAATGCAGTGGTACTATTTAATGCATAGCTGGGTTTTCATTTTTGTACTGATTTTTACTCATCTCAAAAATGGCATAAAACTCCACAAGGATTAAAATAAAGTCTATCTTGAAAACAACTTCAAAAACAATACTCTCAGATATTTTCAAATTTATACTTTCCCTGGCTTTTTATATGAAGTTTACAATATTACCAGAAATAGCACAAGTTCCTTCTTTAGACGTTTTGAATTTGTTTTATTGCATTTCTCAAAGTGTTAGATAGGATGTTTTCACATGCTATTTAAATGCTATTTATGATTACCAAAGAAGGGTAAAACTTATCTCCCTTATTTTTTCTCAACAAAAAAAGACTGAGAAATTGTATTGTTTGAGTTTTTACTTTATTTATTTATTTATTTTTTTTCATTTCATTTTGTTACTTGCAGTTGTTTTGTTGTTGTGTTGTTGGATTTTATCTTTTTATGATAGTAGCCATAAAAGATTCTTGGATTTATAACAACAAAAAAAGTGTATTATGCAACAAATCTAGTCTGAAAATAGTTTCTCCAGAGATATATCTAAAAACAAGTTTCAAGACATTGATAGACTTATTAACCATTTCACTGCTATGTATGTGGGGGAGACAAAAAGTAATGCCATTTTGTTTAGGACAGGTATAATTACTAGCACAGGAACATGTATCATACATCAAAATGTAGCTGCTTCTCTGTGGATCACATCCCTTCTTCTCTCCATTGTCACCGTTTCTCTCAATAGCAATATTCCACCTTTGAATGAGAGCATGTATGTATCTCTACCCTGTAAAATTCTGTTGACTGTTTTTTGAGCCACTTCTTCACTACAGATTTCACTTCCTCGTCACTGGAATAATGTTTGCCTCTCAAACCCTCTTTCATGGAGGTGAAGAGATGATACTCTGAAGGCGCTAAATCTGGTGAGTAAGGGGGATGCGGTAAAATTGTCCACCCGATTGAGGCAATTTTCTCCCTTGTCCTGATGCTTGTGTGTGGTTGAGCATTGTCATGCAGAAGGAGGACATTGTCGATCTTACTCATCAGATTCTTGCTCTGAGCCTCATTAGGGTCTCAATGTAGGCCTTAGTTTTATGAAAAAACTTCACATGAAATAAAGAAAATGGCATTACTTTTTGACACACCCTCATATATGACTATAGTTGAATTCCAAAAGCCATGTGCATGTTAAATACATTTCTCATTAATAAGTAAATTTGGCAGAGTGGCTTATTGTTGTTATCAGCTGGACGGCTAGGGAGTCTATCCCGTTTTTACTAGCACTAGACCAGGGAGATTGTTTTTTTGCTTGGGTGGAGCACCACACCTACAGTCAACTCCCCACTTTACTGCACAGATCAGATTACTCAATCTGTGCTACACATATGCTGAGCTGGCTGGGATGGTATTGAATTCGGAACTTTGCAATTCCTAGAGAGCTGGCTGCTCTACTGACTGAGATAAACTGACCCCTGTTATTTCTCATTAATATTTACACCGAATTTGACTATTTTTGTATTATTTACATTTCTATGGCTGTTGTCCTCTTCTTTATTGTTATATACACAATATTTCAGCTAATGTGTCCTACGGTCTTCTCAAGGTGTTTCTTGTTGAACTTGGGAACCTTCTCATTGAACTCGGGAGCCTTCATGAAACTTTGAACTGAACCCTTTATTTAATCAATTGGGATAGACTGTTATAGACCAGGTACAAGTGTTAAGCTATGTTAAGTATTCTATCCTATTTTTGCTCATAATCAGGATTGAACCTGCAACCCACAGTTGATTGTCACTTAGAAATGTATTAAATCAACCCTTATATCCATTGCACCATGTGTCCAATTGGATGCTGTGTATATAACAATAAAGATGAGTAAAACAGTCTGAAAAATATAAATAATACAAATTATAAAACCAGACAAATAATTGACTATTTTTGTCTGATTTTTTAATCTGTTGCCAAACCTTCAGAAAAGTAAGAACAATGAAAGATATTTATAGATTTTACTTAGAAATTTTTTTTATTTTTATTTTTCATGACATTCATATTGATTTAACATAACATTTTATTTTGTTTTTAAAGATTTTTTTTATTCTGGAAAATGCGACCGTAGAAGCGCCCAAAACTTGAAAGACGTAGCATTGAATGGGTTAATAACCTTTGTAACATAGACCTTTGAAAGTTGTCCAGAATATCACACCAATGAACATTTCCTTTATTTCTGTGGTACAAAAAGATTATATGGAAATCTAACATTCACATATTCCTATCTAATACAAATAATTTTAAATCAGATCTATAGATCTGTTTTAAAATTATTAGTACTTGTAGTACAGGTCAAATAGATTTGACCCATAGAACAAGTACTACAACTCCATATCAGAGTGGACGTCTGAGTAATGGCAATAAAGGGGTACTCCATACTTTCCAGAGACTTTAGAACTGTAGTCTCACCATCAGATACAGTTTAATGTCATACCCTAGTGATATCATAGTGATTCATAGGAACCACTACTTTCAGTTTAATTTTGTAGATAAATCATCCTGATTTGAATTTTTCTCTTTAAATATTTCTCTTTGGATTCAATCATAATAAATTTATTGACTTGAAATAACCTCAAATCTCAAGATTATTAGATACTTCTCTTCCTTTGAATTTAATTGACTGAGTATATTAGATTGAACCTTCATTTGTTTATATGGGGAGTCAGAGTTCCCATTGTGTAATGGCTTATGTACTGGACTGTGACATCATAGTAATTGAATTCAAACTCCAATTGTGTTATTATGTTCACTTTAAGATTGATACCTTTGGAAAAAGTATAACTCCCCTCACCCCTCACCCAACTATGGGTTAAATAATACCATTACTACTACCATTCTTCTAAAAAATGGCTTTGTCATTAAATAACCTATGACAGTTGATATGCCATTGAACAAGGAAACCAAGTCATTTTTATACATGATTTTTAGCTTCAATTACACATTTTTTCAAAATGTATCAATTATATCAGCTTTGTCATTTAACATCACACAAGAGTGACATATTTTTTCACCTTTTTAAATGCTTGATATAACAATAGAAAAAAATGTGTCCATAAAAAAATTGTATATGATTTATATTTTCCTATTTATAATTCATCATAACAATTACTATTATCATCTAATAGGTAATTATTGAATATATCTTGATTTTCCTCTCGGTATTTTCTCATTATATACAAAGTAGGTTAAAAGTATCGAGACTGAAGTAGTTCAGGTTAAAAACAGGAAGTGGGTAATCCAAAGCCAAACTCAAGGTGATATGATACACTTAACCAAGTAGTCAAAAAGGGTGGCATTAGATATTATGTAAAACTAGAATGATTGCTGAAAAAGAAATAGTTGTTTTTTTTTTTTAAGCCTCAATATGGTGCCAATTTTTAGGGTAGAAGTGAATAAAAAAAACTGACTACTTTGAAAGAAAAACTGAAAAAATATCAGCTGTATTGTTCTATTAGTTTAGCATGGTTGGTAGAGCATTCACCACAGAATCACAAGGTCCCAGGTTCAATATCAGCCCTTGCCAACTTGGTGCATGAGTAGCACTGTTTGGATTGGTGCGGTAAAGTGGTGAGCTGATGGTAGGTGCAGCACTTTATCTCTGATACAATAACAATCTCCCTGGTCTAGTGCTAGTGAAAAGAGGATACTGACAATAGACCACTCCACTGACTTTATTTTTTTTCTACATCTAAAAATTAAAGCTTTTATTCCCTCACTGATTTCATGGCTTGGTTTGGTTTTGGGAATGCTACTCATGTAGTGAGTCTTGGGCCGAATGAGGCCTAATGAAGCACATCTCTCTTCATGTCTACAACTAGTCTGAATTCATAGTTTTCCTTCTCCTAGACAGGCTGCCATACCTAGGTTAAAGGTCCCAGTCTGCCCGACTATTTACACATAGCTGGTAAGAGACTAGTTGGATTCATACCTTTCCCAAGGGTATTGGCGCTATGTGAAATACAAACAGCCTTGTTTTGGATTTGAACTCTGGTAGCCAAGTTCAATTCCTATGACAATAGCCATTACACTACGTTTGCCGTAATCTTCAAAAAAAATCCTTAACAATCTAAAAACTTATTTAGGCATAAAAAAAAAGAACTGTTTATTTTATTTTTAAAAAACCCTTCTATTTTTAGTTAATGACTTCCACAAGTTCAGTTTCACAGAAGGAAACTTTTTTAACTTTATTGTCTGTTCTTTTTTTTTTTTTTTTTTTTTAAAGAAATAAATCAAGAACAGAACAATATGCTGTCAGAACAATATGTTTATATTTACATGAAAAGTAAAATTTTTCCATGTATATCTGTTGATTCAGGTTAGTTTTAAGGCTATCATCGTATCACATTTACAACAGAAATTTTCACCAGCATTTTAAATGTTTAACTGGTTTGAAAACTAAAGCTGCTACTGATTATTACTTGTATGAGGAAGCAGTTGAGTTATTTAAGACAGAAAATAAACATTTTCTCGGGGTGTGTTCAAATTATTCATGCAAGTGAAAGTAGTTTGTTCTATTTTATGAATGATTCACCACAAAACTTTCTGCTTAAAACTGTTTCTTTTTTCTTACTTTTTGTGGTAATTTGTTTATATATTCTTCCATATTCTAATCAGTCCTGTCATCTGAGGCTGTAAAATATGCCAGCTGCACTTCTACAGAAGAGTAAGACCCCTCCCCCAATAGGGCCACCTGTTGGCTGTGGGTGGCAACCCCTGATACTTGAGGACAAAATCCTGCTGGCTGAGCAGTTCATGACATGCAACACTCCACTTTGGCCCTTACTTAGGCTAGATAGCTGATCGGAGAGGCCCCCTTCAATCAAGCAGCTGCTCACGTCAAGCCCTAGTACCTATATGATTGTCCCGACTGTATTGTCCTTATTGCAACCCCCAACCCTTTTTATCATATATGTGCTATAAGGTGGTGGCTGAGTTTTTTCGTGTCCTGGGTATGACATTAAACTGTATCTAGATGTGAAGTCCCAATTCTAGAGCTCTGGGGAGTGTGGAGTACCACTTCATCGCCATTACAACTAGGTCTACTTTGAACATAGTGATAGTACCTGTTAGGGTCCCATCTATTGGTTAAATAGATAAAAAATGAGTTTAACAAAAATTGAATTGAAAAGAAGATTGTTGGCATAAAGTAACCCAAGGTTTAAGATGACGTAAAATCCAACCAACCAACCATATTGTAATATGTACGTTTTCTACATATTCAATAAAGTTTAACACCCTAAGCTACTAAAAAAGTGTATGTATATATATATATATATATATATATATATATATATATATATACACCAGAGTTATGTGACTTATATTAAAATAACCAGTTCCCTAGCAGATGTCCATCACTAGAAAGCTAATTACTATCATATGTTTTGTCTAATAAAACCTAAAGAAATAAATGTTAGTCTTACTACACTTTTGCTCAATTATTTTGATACAATAGTGCCATTAGGTGTTAATTAGAAATTGTACATGCAGGAAAATAATTATTGCTTTGAAAATAAAGTATAAGAAATGTTGTCTATGATTGTTCTAAAGGAACATTAGATTAAAAGTGCTCATAAATGACATAGCCAAATTTTAATGGAATAAATCAAATGACTGACTGATTTTAATTCAGAAAATAAAATAATCATCTTGGTACAACAACACAACAACAACAAAAATTTATTGATAATATATTGTTTATATAACCTATAGGTTATATAAACAATATATTATCAATACATTTAATAGATTGTAGATTTTTTATTTATGACCTGGGGAACAACTAAAATCTGCTGAGTACTACCTTGTAATCTATTTTGTGTAATCTGTTTCTAAGAAACTATTGAAATGTATTTACAGTTAGCTTGAAATGGTGAGGGAAGAAAAAAGAAAAACACTAGGACACATGGATATGATTTTACTGAGTGTTTTTAGATGTTTGTGTGTCAGGGACACAGGATGTGTACATATCAGCATCTCTGTATGTATATATATATATATATATATATATAAAATGTCATTTGAAGTAACAAAAACCTAATAATCATATAATCATTGTTATATTTTAACAATGACTGTACAAAGGTCAGCTGAAATGTTTATAGGCGAACCAAAATACTCTCATGGAATCTGACCAAATGGTTTATTTTTCAACATCTCTCCCTTGTGGTGCACACACTTATTCCATTGGCATTGCATTGCTTTGATCCGATTGGTCAAACAAGTTATCAACAGCAGGTATGACATCCTCATATGAACTTTTCCACCCATCATGCTATTTAAACTTAAGCAAAATGTTGGCTCTTTATATCACTACCCAATGACTCTAACATTCTAACATTACTTGTCATTTTTTAGAACTTTCTTTCAAATTTTTAATCACATTACATTTTCTAATTTTCATTTATAATGTTTTTGAGCAAGTTTTGCCACTTGGTTTGTCTGCTCTACATTAAAAATAGTGGGTTTGAGGAAATATCAGTGGTCAGACATTAATGCAAACATTACTAATAAAATAGGGCTGTGCTATGTATGATATCTCCATTAGCATCATTGCATGTTTAATTTCAACACTTGTTAAAGAAACTGAAACATTCTTCCATGATTGAAACCTCAAAAATAGAAAAATAAAAAAGGAAATGGATTTATGTAGACCCTTGAAAAAAATCCTAATAAAAATATGTTTTGTTATGTAATTGGATGTTGAAAAATTAAATTCATTAAATTTCTTTTTTTTTCTTGGCAAATACAAGAAATATTAATAAATTTCAGATTCAAAAAGTTTTCTTCTCTAATAATAAAAGCAAATGTCAGTGTGTCAGATTTTTTTAACTTTACTCCTAGAGGCCATAGCCCAACATATTATACTATTTTGGAATCAGACTGAGTCTGTGAGCAAATTAGAAATATTCTGGCTTTAATCCAGACCCACAATTCTGAAATTTTAGATTACCTGGTTTTAATTACTGTAATTGTTTTTGGTGATTTTTATTTATTTATTTTTTTTTCATTATGTGATTTTTTTGTAACAAATTTTTTTGTACAATTACAATTTTTATTAAGAAATAAATTTGTGAATAATCAAAATTAATTTCAAAATCTAGTGAAAGTCACCCATGAAATAGAAATAATTGTTTGCATATTGTCTTTAAATTAGTAAAGTAAAAACAGAAGAATTATTGTTGCACTTTTAAAAGGTAAGCTTAAATATTATTAGAAATTAATATTATTCTAGTTTAATAAAATGTTATATGTACTCCATGCATGAAGTGTTAATTTTGGTCCAAAGTCTTAATCAAGACCCTGCTAAAGGAGCTAACTTAATTGCCTACTGATATGATGGCTTTTAAGTTTGTTTAGAAAAAAAGATTGTCAGAATTTTGAGATTTTTAGGAGCAAATCCAAAGTGCCAATAAAAAAGAAGCAAGTTTAAAAATATTCTTTGGATTACTTCCATTCTGTTTTGAATATTCTACTTTCTAAACACGCTACAGAATTTGACTCACTTTTGGGGAAACCCTCTAACTTGTCTTTTTGTGTGTTAACAATCCTTTTAAATGTTATTCTGTTGTGTTTACAAAGATCAGCTGTAGACAAATCTATTTGATGTTTTTGTTATACAAATGCAATTATACAAAGTGTCACTGTAAGAAATTAATTAATTAATCAGTTAATTGGATAGCATCTTAATTTAAATTCTAAAGTCATTCTAGGTAAGTGTATCTATTTTTATTTTATATTTTACATATAAAGGCTTTCATTTTTAAATGTACAATACAATAAAAGGTCTACCCTGTTAGCTGGGGCTGTAGGAAATGCCAACTACACCTCTGCAGAGGGGTAAGACCCCTCCAATGGGGAAACCTGTTGGCTGTGGGTGGCAACCTGTGATGCCTAAGGACAAAATACTCGTGACTGAGCAGTCCATAACATGCAATACACCACTTTGGCCCTTAATAGGGGTTGACAGGTGGTCAGTGAGAGCCCCCTCCGATCAATCAGCTGGTCACATCAAGCCCTAGCACCTATATGATTGTCCCAACCATATTGCTCCTATGGCAAACCCCCAACCCTTTTTATCATATGTGCTATAAGGTGGTGGATGAGGGTTTTAGTGTCCTGGGTAGTATCCCTTCATTGCCATTGCTCCTAGGTCTACTGACCCGAAGTTGTATTAACTATTAGGGTTCCATCTATGGGTTAAATAGATAAAAAAAATAATTTTTAAAAATGCGTTTAATAAAAACACTACCTGGTGTGGTAGTATCTGTTAGGGTCCCATCTATAGGTTAAATAGAACAAAAAATAAGTTTAAAAAATGCATTTAATAAAACAAAATTGAATACAATACAAAAATGAATAAAACAAACGTCTTCAGCATAAAATAACCCAAGTGTTTGTAATGCTGTAAAATCTATCAAACCAACAATAAAAACTTACATTTCTAAATATACAATACAGTTTAAATATATAAAACAATAAAAGTGTACAATGCAATAAAAGCTTACATTATTAGATATGTTATAAAAGCTTTGTTTTTTTTTCTGTGGGAAGGGGTTGGGCAGATTAAAATCTCCATTTTCTCCTCCAAAAATCTAATCAGTTTTATTATTGTTATGCTCTCTCTTAACATGTCATTAATTGGATTTTGGTTGTCAGTTCTAATCATTGCTGATAAATAAAAAGTAAAAATTTGGGTAAATACCCCTACAAATCTATGAGTAATATTACTTAAGTCTTTATAAATTATGTATCATATTCATCAACTTTTTTAAATGAAATTTATTTTTCCTATTATTCAGCACTTGTCTTTTTTTCTTCTATTGTTAACCTGCAGTCTGTCTGTATACTTTGGATTTTACGAGCTGTAACTGAACCATTTGACAAGTTGGCATCTGATATCATGTAAGATCTCTTTCTCTAATCTTCTCTTTTTATTATCCTAACTAAAAGCAACTTTTCTTCTATCAACCATACATTGAAACAATTTGTAAAATGTTCACCATATAGTGATATATATAAAGGAGATGCATCTGTTTTGGTTGGTTGGTTGGATTTTTTCACCATATCAACCATTAGGTTATTTTATGCGAAACACATTTTTGTTTTATTCATTCTTGTTGGGTATTCAATCTTTTTAAAACATTTTTTTTAAACTCCTTTTTTATCTATTTGACACATAGATGGGACCCTAACAGGTACTACCACTCTGGGTCAGAGTGGACCTCAGAGTAATGGCACTACACTAGACGCAGTTTAATGTCATATTCAAATCCCTTCCAGTACATATGATAAAAAGGGTTGGAGGTTTGCCATAAGAGCAATACGATGGGGACAGTCGTATAGGCATTAGAGCTTAATGTAACCAGCCAATTAATTGGGGAGGGCCTCTCCGCCTGTCTGTCTGTACCAAGTAAGGACCAAAGGGGAGTATTACATGTTATGGACTGTTCAGCCACCAGAATTCTGTCTATAAGCATCACAGGTCACCATGTATGTCATCAACTGATGGCCCTATGGAAGTACGGTCTTACCCCTCTACAGAGGTGCAGCTGACATATTCTACAGCCCCAGTCAACAGGGTTGTATCTGTTTTCGTATGTGGATAACATACTGGTCCACTACGGTAAACGAGTTTGAACTCCAGTTCCTCTATTATGTTCACTTTTGGATGATTACCCTTGGGAAAAGTATACAACCTCTTCATCCCTCCATTTATGGGTTAAATAGTACAACTACTGTTCTTCTATAAGAATGGCTTTTGCATTAAATAACCCACAAAGAAACCAAGCCAAACCAAACCATTGGCAGAATTTGAATTTGATGATTTTTTGAAAATTATTGTTTTGTAATTTTCTACTGATTGTAAAAAGAAATTCTTAATTTTTTGAGAACTAAAAAAAAAAAATTATGAAAATGTTTCAAACCAAGGGGCCCCTTTTTTTTGAAAATCCTATTTAAAATTTTTTAAAAGTAAATCAAAACAAAAAATTGTAATATGAAAATTTTTTTATTTCTAATTCTTAGCTTTTTATTGTTAAATTTTTATAGGGTAAATAAGAAAATAAATTAAACAAATACATTTTTTAACACTGTAACTAAATAGGTAATTAAGTACCAGCTTTAAAAAAAATCATCTAAACCACACAGGAGTTTAGGTTTATATTTAAAAAAAATGATATTTTAAATGTAAACAAAAATAATAATTCCTAAAATAAACAAATATTATAATATACAAATTTTTAGTTTCTTTTATTGTTAAAGTTAATTTTAATCAGTGTAAGACAAAAACTTTTTTTTAGAAAAAGAAATGAACTATTCATAGAATAATTGAATACTGGATTTTTCCAATTACAAATTTTTAATTCTTATCTTCTTTGTAAAAACAATTACATTTTTCTTTCACTCAACAGGCAAAAAAGGGGTGTCTTGAGTATAACACTAAATTGAATCTGATGGTAAAGCTTCAGTTCTGGAGATCTGTGGGGGTATCCATTGATTGCCATTACTCCCATGTCCACTCTGACCTGGGGTAGGAATACCTATTAAGGTCCAATCTATGGGTCAAATAGATCTGTTTAAAATGTATTTGTATTCAATAGAACTGTTTGCAAAAGAAAAAAGAACCTTAAGAAACAATTCCCAAAAATATGTATATATGAATGCAATTCCCTCACCACTAGGTATGAAATAACCCTAGACATACTGACATGCTGTTAAAATGAATCTATCTGAGGTTAGAAATATTTGATAATATGGGGAAACTGATAGTAAATATTTTATTTATTATTCTAAATGTATATTTGTATATAAGTATAACCCACTTTAATCCTTTTAAGTGGTTGTTGTGTTGTTATTTTTCATTTATGTTGAACAGATGAAAGAAATTGAATTGTCAATCCTAGATTCTTGAAATATTTTCTTAAGTGTCTCCTTTTGTGAAGAGGGTACATTTGAGAAGATATCAAGTGATAGTAAATTAGGAGAATAATTAAAAAAAAAAAAAAAAGAAATTAACATTTTTGTTTAATGTTTCCACTTCAGTAATTATGAAAAGATTTTATTTTTAACCACACAATACTTTTATCAACAAAAATCAAAGGTGTCCTAAAGAAAGAAAATTATAGATTTTCCTATCTTTACTTTTAGCATTAAGTTTCATAGATTCTTAATTTATTTTCTTCCTAATCTATTGTTACCAGAGACTATTTGACATCTAAAAAAAAAAAAGATCATGACCTATGGCTAGGGTAAGTCAAAAATTTTGCAATACTTTGGTAATGTAAAGAAAAATCTGGTAGCTCCAGATCTAAAAGGAAGTGGTAGTACCTGTTAGGGTCCCATTTATGGGTTAAATAGAGAGAAAAATTAGTTTTTAAGAAAATGTGTTTAAAAAGAAATTTAAATAGCCATCAAGAATGAATTAAATAAAATGTCTTTGGCATGAAATAACCCAAGGTTTGACATGCCATAAAACCCAACCAACAGACCAACAAGATCCAAAATTAATTGAACTACAATTGACTTATTTTCTCTGAATTTTTGTGATGAGAGTTTGATAATTTGTATTTTTTAGATTTTTGTCCACTTGGTGCAGTGGATATAAGGGTTAATACAGCTCTAAGTGACAATCTGTAGGTTGCAGGTTCAATCCTGACTATGGGCAATGATAGCATATAATACTTAATATAACTTAACACTAGTAACATGTTTAACTGAATGAGAACAATCTATCCCAATGGATAAAATAAGAGGTTTAGTTCGAAGTTCTGTAAAGGCTCTTGATTATGACAAGAAGGTTCCTAGGTTTGACAAGAAACATCTGAAAAATGCAGGAGGGCTAATCAACCAAAATGTTGTATATATAACAATAAGAATGAAGACAACAGTTGGAAAAATCTAAATAATACAAACAATTGACTTTTCACCCCATTCTTTCATATGCTTTATTCACTGATGGTAAAAGTAGCATAGTAGTGCTGGTAATGTATACACAATATTTTATTTGTATAGAAATGAAAATGTTTGAATATTAAATGTTTGTACATGACTTTTCAGACGTATCTCAAATACATAAAATGCAATGTAATTATCTAGTAATACTATTCTAATTCTTTAAAGATTTCTATTAAGTTGGAAGTTGCTTTTTGTCTTTTGTTTGTCTTTTTTTTTTTTTTAAATAATTTTCAGAATGATCAAACCATATATTTAATTTTGTATTTTCTATACAGTAAATCCCTTTATCAGCCAGGTTGTCTAATGTTTTCACATTGCTGTCCTTACTTTTGTCCTTATTCTTTGTATTGGTCCAAATTGCTTAACAATTTCACCTTCTTATGATCATGGAGGTTTTCTCACAGCATTAATTTTGTAAAGTAAAATTTTACTTTCAAATGAAATCCTAGAAAATGGGAAATTATCGGTGAATGAAGCGTCTCAGGCTTGTAAATTTAGTTTCAGTGATGGAATGCAAATACTCGAGATTTTTTTTATCAAAAAAATAGTCAGAATGTCTATCCCATGAATACTCAGGATCATCATGGAAGAGGTTTAAAAAAAGGTTTCCCAGCTGCAATCATCAGATGATTTGGTAATTCACATGTTTGAGATGTAGATTACCAGCTCACCTGATGATTGTAGCCATGAAACGCAAGAGTTGTGAGTTTTTATCCAGCCTTACATTTTTTTATAATTGATAATATATTTGTATGTCTATATATGAAGGTCATTCAATGAATATAGTGAACTCTTTAAAAAAAAAAAATTGTTTTTCATAGCACCACTGCAATGACTAAGATCACTGCAGTAATTCTTTTTTAGAATTTGTTGTTTTTTATTTGTAAAAAGTAATATTAACATAAAATCTTTATAAAATAGATATGAATAAACAAAAAGGTTTAAAATCAAATATTCTCATTGAGAAATAACATAGATTATGATGACTAGAATTATTAACCTGTTGTCTGTGAACCTTACAATGTGCCCGACACAGCAGAACCTCTGCTTTCAGTTCTCAGCTATCCTGTCCTTCATTCCACTTCCAAATCCTTTGGATGTGCTCATGTAAAAATATTCCCAGTATGGATCTTTCAATTGCCCTTTGTGTCATAACCAATTACTGTTCTTCTTTCTTGATGGTAGACTAAATTTTTCTTGTGTATAACATTGCATGCAAAATGGTGTTATTGAAGTGATTGGCACATAGGGTATTGTCCAGCTTTGCCTTGGGTACTTTCTTTTATCATTGTAAGTGCCGTGTTCCACCCTGATCTTATTCTCTGCAAGATTTTGCACATCTATGTCTTGGCACATATTCACTATCAATCCTAAGTAGATGTACTCCGCAATTTCTTCTCTTCTCATTACTATACAGTCCTGTGATACATGTTCAGAACACATGAATTTAGTTTTCACAGTAAATCATCATCATCATCATCATCATGTCATGCTGACAGCATGGATACCCATAACTCTCTCTTCATCCCTATCAGTAAACATCTCTGGCAGGTCTTTGACATGGCATCCAGAATCAGTGCAGAGCTGATTGATGTAGAATTTTGGTAGTCTGCCTATACTGGTGTGTCCCCAGGAGAACATCACATGAGTTATTGCTTGCTTCTCTCACAGTGTCCAACATTTCTTATTTGTCTTTGATGGTTCGTGTGATAGGCTGCTTCCAGGATTTCTTCAAGACAGCACACCACATCCTTGTGTAGTACCCATCTAGCTTTTCCTCTAGGCATTTTGTTAGGGTTCAAGTGGTGCAGCCATACAGTAGTACTGATACAGATTGGAAGAATTCACACTTTTTTATCAAAGAGATCTGATTTCCATATGATAGATAATCTGTCTATAGCAGTCCATGCCTTCCCTTTGTGTATATTGGCATCACTTTCTGTAGATGAGATATTATTACCTGGGTATATGAACTGGTCTACTAATTTGAGTCGTACTATCCAGGTAAATAATGTTGCATTGCACAGTTGTAGATTTTATGAATGTTCTTAGCATATAATTCTTCTGATTATATCAAAAGTTACTTTGTGACTCAACAAAGAGTCATTTACAAATTAGATATTTAATTGTAAAATAAAATAAATACTTTTCTTTCAAAATCTTATCAATCTGGACATTCAGTTTTCTATTGATTGAGCAAAGAAAAAAACAACATTTTCTTTATTTCTTAACTGATCTTCATTCTTTGTATTCTTTCTGCTAATATCCTTCTCTTTGTCATTGTGTATAGTTTTTTGGATTTTTTTTGTTTTTTTTCTAGTCAAATGGAAAATTGTTACTATTGATGATTTCTTTATCCCCAGGGGAGTGAATCTTGTAAAAAGGGGAACAAAATATTTCTATATGAAAAAAAAAAAAAATGAAATATAATCTTTGACGAAAGACAGTTATAATTTTATGAACTGAATTTTTGGAGTAAAAATAAAAGTTCAAGTATATTTATATATTTATGCATATTGAAGTAATGTTTTCTTTTCTTTTGTATTTTTCCTTTGATTGTTTTAAATTTGAATATATTTGTTTATTGTAAAAGTACTGAAAAGGACATTGTATTTTTTCCCCTCCTCTCTGAATTTTTAAACACATCAATCAAGTGTCAAGCATGAAATCTTGAATTTTTAACCCTTTAATTTCTATAATCTGCAGTCACTTACAAGTAATATTCAAAGAGGCACTCATTGGGTAATGGTTATCATTGTAGGAAATAGACACAGTGACATGATTTTTAATCCTGTACAAGGCTGTTTAACTATTCTCCCTCTATCTATGGGTAAATAATAGGACAGATTAATTTCTGTTTATGCATATATCTGTATAAGGAAAGTAGAATTCAAGTTTTCTTTTATTGTAAAACTTAAATACGCTACAATGTCTTAATGTGCATGTGGTGTAATGGTTATTGTCATAGAAATAACAGATGAACTTATTTTTCTGATCTCCCTGATGAAATAAAATAGGATTTCTTCCAAGCTGTAGCCATGTCATTACTACTGTATGACTGCACCACTTAGACTCTAATGATATGCTTGGAGACAAAGCTACATGGGAACCACACAAGGATGCTGCATTTAAATATTTTATTCAAAATAATGTAAATATAATCTTGAATCGTTTATTATCAGTTTTATGAAAAAACCCAGAAAATATGGTATTTTAAAAAGCTCAAAATAGATTAGAAGAAAACTAGCTTATCTACATTATTCAAATACATTTCATTCCAAAGTCTACATTGTTTAGGTATTGGTATCACTGATATATCTGTGAATTTCATTTCATCATATTTTTTCTTAAATTCAAAAGTCAGTCAAAACACAAAAAAACATAAAATATTTATTACTTAAAGAATATTTGCTAGCTTTCTTTAAAGAAATGTGGATATATGTGGTGTTTGGTTTCTTTGTTTAGTGGTATATCAGCATTTTGTGTTATTTAATGCCAAAGCCATCATTGTAGAAGAACAGTAGTGGTCCTATTTATCCCATAGCTAGGGGGTGAGGAGGGTTTCATACTTTTGCCAATTGTATTAGTCTGAAAGTAAATGTAATAGCACAACTGGAGTTTGTTGAACTTGTTTACTATGATGTACCACTGGGACTCTCTTTCATTCTATGTTCAATTCTATTTTGGTAAATACAGCTTCAGTCTTGATACTTTGTGAACACACCACTGGGACTCTCTTTCATTCTATGTTCAATTCTATTTTGGTAAATACAGCTTCAGTCTTGATACTTTGTGAACACACCACTGGGACTCTCTTTCATTCTATGTTCAATTCTATTTTGGTAAATACAGCTTCAGTCTTGATACTTTGTGAACACACCACTGGGACTCTCTTTCATTCTATGTTCAATTCTATTTTGGTAAATACAGCTTCAGTCTTGATACTTTGTGAACACACCACTGAGACTCTCTTTCATTCTATGTTCAATTCTATTTTGGTAAATACAGCTTCAGTCTTGATACTTTGTGAACACACCACTGAGACTCTCTTTCATTCTATGTTCAATTCTATTTTGGTAAATACAGCTTCAGTCTTGATACTTTGTGAACACACCACTGAGACTCTCTTTCATTCTATGTTCAATTCTATTTTGGTAAATACAGCTTCAGTCTTGATACTTTGTGAACACACCACTGAGACTCTCTTTCATTCTATGTTCAATTCTATTTTGTAAATACAGCTTCAGTCTTGATACTTTGTGAACACACCACTGAGACTCTCTTTCATTCTATGTTCAATTCTATTTTGGTAAATACAGCTTCAGTCTTGATACTTTGTGAACACACCACTGGGACTCTCTTTCATTCTATGTTCAATTCTATTTTGGTAAATACAGCTTCAGTCTTGATACTTTGTGAACACACCACATATAGAAAGAGTCCCCATGGTATAGTAACTAACATGATGTAATGTAATGATATCTATAGGCTAGAATCATGACTCTCTTTTACTAACCATCCTTATTGGTCATTGCCCCTTGCAGATCTTCCATACGGCATCCAGAATCCATACAGAACTGATTGATATAGGTTTTTGCTGGTCAAACTACACTAGTGTGTGCATGCGTAGGTGTCTACAGAAGAATGTCACTTATGAGTTCGTTTATGCTTCTCCCCTGGTGTCCTGCATGTCTTGTTCATCTTACACTGATGGTTTGTGGGATAGAAGGCAATTGGCCATACAACTGCTTTATTGTGGGTAGGATTTGTTCAAGACAGCATGTAGACTCCTTGTGTAGTTCAGGAGTTGCATAATCCGTAGCAATAAAAACAAAAGTCAAACTCTGAGCTAAAACAAACATATGACCTCCATACTCAGTAATATTGCTCCTGCTTGACACTGGATATCAGATACAGGGAGAGGAGTGTATTATTCATGCCACACGAGCATATAGCACCTGAAACTGGGAGTAGCAGCATGGTGGATGTAAAGAAATGTTGATCAAGCCAGGATCCAACAGTTCAGTCAAGAAATTACTGCTACTTGTATTTAAGGGTGGTGTCTATTTATGAGTTAATAAAACAGCTAACAAAAGATTCCCTAACCACTAGGCATAAAATAATCCCAGATGGGTTGATATGCCATTAAAATCAATCAATCAATCATATATCTTTTGTGGGTTTGGAACTTATAGGTGACAAAATAATTTATGTTGCAGGAAGAAAAAGAAGAGACAATTTACAGTCACAATTTAACCTTTTTTCCTGACAATTCAATTAAATTCCAAAAATGTGAACAGAGGAAACGGCATGTACTTAAATTAATTATTATCTTGTGAGAAATTGATCTGGAAGAAGGTGGTAGTGCGCAACTTGTTACTGGTTGGTGAAAAGACCAAGCTGCACATCTTGTTCATTATTGTCTTTTCACTATGTTGACATACCCGAACAATATATCTGATTAAAGTTGGTATGGAGGCTTCTCACAGACAAGTACATATTCACACATATATTGGTATGGAGATATCAAAGAAAATTCATAATTATATATAATATATATATATATATATATATAGCTTTCTGAAAAAATAGCTTTGCATCGCCTTTGTTGAATAATGTGTCCAAATGTAAGAAGTAGTATCTCTGACATAGATTCATTTCACTTTCCTCATGCTTAAAAAAATCCTACAATGCATGTTTCTTTCTACTTGTTTTGTCTATCATATTGAGGTCATTGCTTTCACTCAGGACATTCAACAATTTGTTTTGTATACTTAAAAATATGGTTGACAAAAAGTATACACAGGTTTTGTACTTACTCTCCTTTGTTATTTTTGTCTTTTTTTTTCTTTTTTTTTCTTTAATTTTTCCTTTGTTGTTGAATTTTAATCTTTTCCTTTCTCTCAGTGAAATAGGAAAATCTTTTTTCTTTATAAGTGAGACAGCATATTGATATATCATTTGAGTGTAGCTTTATATTTGTCCGCCCTATCAGCTGCAACTGTAGAATATGCCAACTGCACCTCTGCAGAAAAGTAAGATCCCCACCACCACCTATGGCGCCACCTGTTGGGCATGGGTGGTCACCTGTAATTCCTGGGAACAGGATCATGGTGGTTGATCACCCTGTTGGTGGGGCTGTGGAATAAGCAGACTGCACCTCTGCAGAGAGTTAAAACCCCTCCACCCAACAGGGCCATCTGTTGACTGTAACTCTGTGCAAATTATTTGTATTGGGAATAATTGATACCATGATTGTGTAAAACCAAAAAAACCTCTTAAGAAACAAATACACAAAATATGTAAATATAAACCACTGATGATAAGATTCAGCATGCTTGAATGATTTGAATGGTGAACCAATGAATTATCATCGGTGAGGTTGTTTGTTCTCTGCAGATTAGCCATAATTCTGCCTATCAAATCATCCACAATAAAACAAGAGTGTGGGTAATTTTTTAAATCTCCCTTGCGTAAATCTGAAGCCTGACACAGTCATTATCTGAATTTGGATATAAAATTTCCTCTGTATAAGTTTCAGTTTATAGGATATTTTGAAGAAGCCTTTGATTAAGACTAAGTACATTGTCAAAAGGGCCGGCTTAGCTCAGTCGGTAGAGCGTTTGGCTAGAAACCACAAGGTTCCTAGTTCGAAACTGGCCCTCACCAAGTCAGCGTATGAGTAGCACAGGGATCTGTGCAGTAAAGTAAGGAGCTGATGGTAGGTGTGGCACTCCACCTCAGATGCAAATAAACAATCTCCTTGGTCTAGCGCTAGTGAAAACTGGATAGACTCCCTGGAGTGTACGGCTCATACCGACTTTACTTACATTGTCAAAAAAGGAGATGAAAGATATTTGTTTTGTTTTACGGCATATCAACCTCAGTTGGTCATTCAATGCCAACAAAGTTTTGAAATAAATTCATTCTTAATGGATATTCAATTTTTTTTATAAACACATTTTTCTATTTAACCCATAGATGGTACTGCCACTCTGGGTCAGAGTGAACCAGGGAGCAATTTGATGAAGGGTGTTCCACATTCCCCAGACCTCCAAAACTAGAAGCTCACCATCAGTTAGTTTAACATCATACCCAGGACATAAAGACCCTCGGCCACCATCTTCTAGCACCCATATTATAAAAAGGGTTGGGGTCTGCGTATGGGCAATAGTCGGAACAATCATATAGGTGCTAGGGCTTGACATGGCCAGACGATTGATCGGATGGTGCAAAGATATTTGTTGAGTAATATAAATAAATTTTTTTCATTATTAGGAAATGGATTTATTGATGTACTTATGTGTGTTAGGTATGTGCAAATGTTCCCAGCACACTCTCTTTTTGAAAACTAGATACTGAAAATATATTGGAAAACTTTTGTTTTAAAAATTATTACTGGAAACTTTTTCGGACTGTTGATATGTATTTGAATTTTGCATACACACATGTAGACAGGTGCATGATGTAATGGTTAGAATCACGGAAAATGGACTTGTTAATCCGAGTTCAAATCCTGGATGAGGCTGTTTGCATTTCATATATCACTAATACCCTTGGGAAAGGTGTGCATCCAACTACTCTCCCCCCAGCTATGGGTAAATAGTAGGACAGATTGGGCTGTTTAACATTTACTAGGTAACCAGTCTAGGAGATGGAAACCTCTGAATTCAAACCTGTTAAACTCTGCCTAAGAAATTGACCTTGTGTCACATCCTGCTCGTGCAGAGGAGTTGGTAAATATACACACGTACACAGGTACCTTCCCCTAAAAAATAACCCAATTTTAATAAAATGAGTTCAACTTTAGTCAACTTTTATGGTAGCATTTTCCAGCTACTTTCTCAGGTACGGCTGTCCCTACTCTAATTATTTCCATTTCCCATAACTTTTCTATACAAATGTCCCCTTAGCAAAACAAACCGCAACTGCTCATCTCTTTCAGTCCAGGTCAGAAATGGAATGTTTGCTATGCTCTGAGTCATGACAACCTTCAATTACCTTGGCTTTCAAGAGAAACATTTCTACTGCCCTATTTCACTTTAACACAAACATATACAAAAATAGAGAATGCTTGTAGGTATTTTTGGTTTGTGTTTATATACATGATTATTAATATTTATAGTGGGGAGGGGGATCAGGATTTCTTTAAGCTATTACAGAAGAAAGCGAAACTAAAATTCAGAGTGTAAAATATAAAAATACAGAAACCTAGAAAGAAGGATTATAATGTAAATAATAACCATATATTTTTTTCTTTGTTTATTTTTGAAGTGGCTTAAGCAAGGGAATATCATAAAAGATTCAATTGTGTTTAGACCAAGTTTCAATTATATAAATAGACATTGATAATGACTTTCCAATCTGAAAATGCTTAAGAAAAACCATTCTAAATTTAGAAATAAGCCCCACAAGCTGGTGATGTAATCATATGCAAATCTTTTCTAGCAACCTCTTTGTATTGGCCATTCTTCTTTCATCCTTTCTTTCCTTTTTTAATTTTTCTTTATAAATTCCATATATACATATATACAGTGGTACCTTGACTTATGAGTTTAATTCATTCTCCTCTTAACTCAATTTCTTCAATTGAAATAAACTGAAATGCTGTAATTTTTTGTTACATTTTATTATTAAATAAGAAAAATAGCACTGTATTATATAAAAACATGATGAAATAGAAGGTAATGAATCATGTGTTTTAATGTTTATTTTTTTTATAAATGATATTTTTGTAGGCATAATAAATTTGGAAGCTTAAATGTTTTTAGTGAAGTTATTAACATCTGAAGCCTCAAATTTTAGCTGTCAACACAAAGCAAAAAATCAACAGATTTGACAGCTCATCACTTGGAAAACTTGTGGCACTTGTAAGTCTAGGTACCAGTGTGTGTTTTTATATATATATATATATATATATATATAATGTATATACATATATGGTTTTAGTTTCCTTTGCATGATGAATGAGTGCCCAGCAGTTCATTTAATGTGAACCACTAGACTGCTTATACAGCTAATTTATTTATAGTAGTGAAGACTTATATTTGAACAGCTACACATTTTAGATGAGCTAATAGTACTTTCAGGATGCACAACTGTGTCATAGTCTGTAAAGAACTCTTCTCAGGTTTCGATATTTCTTCTCCTAGACTCATTGCCCTACTAAGGCTTGGAGCGGACACACATATATATCTATATGCTAATATACTACATATGATGAAGAGATCTGTAAGAACATAATGATGATGCTAAAGAAGAATGAAATGTGCGTTTCTACTTTATATAATATGGGGAGAATTCCAGAAAGTACCTCCACTTAGACCTTTACATTTCCCCCTCCGATCAATCAGCTGGTCACGTCAAGCCCTAGCACCTATATGATTGCCCCAACTCTATTACCTTTATGACAAGTCCCAACTCTTTTCATCATATATGTGCTAGATGGTGGTGTCTATGGGGCTTCATGTCCTGGGAAAAATGTTAAACTCTATCTGATGGTGAGGTTCCAGTTCTGGAGGTTTGGGGAATGTGGGGCACCCCTTCATCACCATTACTCCCTAGTCCACTCTGACCCGGAGTGGTAGTACCTGTTAGGGTTCCATTTATGCATTAAATAGAAAAATGTGTTTATAAAAAAATTGAGTATCCATTAAGAATGAATTTATTTCAAAACTTTGTCGGCATTAAATGACCCACTGAGGTTGATATGCCGTGAGACAAACCAAACCAGAAAGTACCCTACTATTAAAAATGAATTAACTTTGTTCCCATGTCTCGAGTGCACATGCATGGAATGGTGGATACTCTATTCCCTTGCAGTAACGATAAAATCCAACTGAATATGAGTCTGTGTAAGTTATTCAGAAACTTGATATTTTTCTTCTTTCCAGTTTTGTTCTTAACATAAACTTATTTGATCAGTTCTTAACATCAACCATTTGATGATGATTTAAAAGCAGTTTAGATTTTAACAAACATTTTTCCCAAGCATATAAATGTATCTTGTTCATAGTTTTATTATTTCCTCTCCTCTCTCTCTCTCTCTCTCTCTCTCTCTCTCTCTCTCTCTCTCTCTCTCTCTCTCTCTCTTCTCTCTCTTTTTCATTCTTTCTTTCTTTCTTTCTTATTATATTTTCTTTTTTCTCTTTCCCCCCTCCCTTTCTTTGGTCACAATCAAAACAGATTGTTATTTATCAAAAATGATTGTTATTTATCTGAGGTGATAACCAGGATGTAACATTCAAGAACAGATGTTTATATCTTATTCTATTAATATTATCAATATTTTGCTAATGTAAAAGACATTTCAGTTATTTTATGATTAATTTAATAAGATACAATAAAGAATGTTTTATATTATCATACAAGTTCTTTTGGTATGTTGCATATTTAAACTGCTCATCTCAGGTTTTCAAGTTAAAAAAAAACAACAAAAAAAAACATGATCATTTTAGATGCAATTTTATATTTTTCTATGCCTTATAAAATTAGAAGCAAAATTCACTAGATGACAAGTTCTATTTCCTAGGGAATATATAATATTTGGTGGTATGGTTAAATTTCAATCTCTTGCATAATTCTTTATAGATCCTCTTTCCTACCCAGTCATGCCTAACCTTGTATTCCTTTTCTGACAGTTTTCTGCATTGTTTTTAATTTTCAAAATTTATTTTTTATTATTGTTGTTATTGTTATTAATATTATTATTATTATCATTGATATTAGATAAGAATGTTTGAAACTATATAACTGTGCAAATTATTTAGATTAAAAACGCCTACTTTTTAATTGTTTACAAATGATTAGTATGTTTAGTTTGTTGAAACCATAAAATGCAAAAAATAATTGACTTTGGCTTTAAATAACCCAAGGGTTGACATGCTGCAAAACCAACTAAGCACATTTTCTTATGTTTAGATTTCATAACCAGCTTAGCATTTAGTCTATTGTAATATATATAAATTTAATGTGATTGTATTTTGGTATGTCATTGTCAGATTAAGGTTTAGTGTTCAGTAAGTTTGATTGCTGGTCTACTTCTTACTTATCTACTTAGTACAATAACAATTCTTTTTTTTCTTTTCTTTTCTCTTTCAATCACTTTCTTTTACTTTGAAAATATTTTTCATTTTCTTTTACTTCTCTCGTAAGTTCTGCCGGTCTCACATATAATTCTCTTTTGTAGAGACACCTGTCATTTCTTTGTCCTTCTTTTTTTTCTAAATTTATTTTCTTTCTTTCCCCATGTGACTACTTTAGCTACATTATAAATACCTAGTTGTCTTTTCTCTGATATTTGAAGTTTTCAGTTCAAAAACTGAAATGATTCCCTAAGGCTTAGGAACTGTTTAACTTTGTTAACAAATAAAAACAATGAAATAAGAAATAGAACATTTTCATGACAGAACATAAATTTTTTGCAGGTTATGAAATAAATATGAGTTGTTAGCTTTGATCAGATTGTCAACTCCTTATAGAGTAAACATTAAGTTAATTAACACCAAAAGAAGATAGGAGCTTATTTAAAAAAAAACCTTTTGAATTCAAGGTTGTGTTTTTTGTTGTTATTTTTTTTTTTTCAGTTACAATGTACGAGGGTGTGTCAAAAAATAATGCCATTTTCTTTATTTCATGTGAAGTTTTTTTTTATAAAACTAAGGCCTACATTGAGACGCTAACGAGGCTCAGAGCAAGAATCCGATGAGTAAGACCCAACTTGCCAATTGACAATATCCTCCTTCTACATAACAATGCTCGACCACACACAAGCATCAGGACAAGCAAGAAAATTGCCTCATTCGGGTGGATGACTTTACCGCATCCTCCATACTCACCAGATTTAGCGCCTTCAGACTATCATCTCTTTGTCCCCATGAAAGAAGGTTTGAGAGGCAAACATTATTCCAGTGACGAAGAAGTGAAGAAGTGGCTCAAAGAACAGTCAACAGAATTTTAGGGGGCAGGGATACATGCTCTCATTCGAAGGTGGAACATTGCTATTGAGAGAAAGAGTGACTATGTGGAGAAGTAGGAATGTGATCAACAGAGGACCAGCTTTATTTTGATGTACGATACATGTTCCTCTGTTGGGAATTATACCTGTCCTAAACAAAATGGCATTACTTTTTGACACACCCTCGTATTTAAGTATGGATCAATAAGTCTATAGCCTACCAATGATTAGCTAAATTTGGATCTTGAATTTTCACCATATGAGGTTCAATCTATGAGCCTAATGAAGAAATGTCATTAAGTGCATTTACAAGTAAGAGAATTATCAACATATTTGTTTGTTTTTTTGTTTGTTCATCATTAGGCAGGGAAGTTCCTGTGGCATAGTGGTTAACATGCTGGACTGTAACATTGTAGCAAGTGAACTCAAGTCATACTATTTACATTTAAATTTGGGCTAATACCCTTGGGAAAGGTATGAGCCTATTCATCTCCACTGAATTCAACTACTGTTCTTATACAAGGGTGGATTTGACATAAAAGAACACACAAAGATTGATATGCCTTAAACAAAGAGACCAACCATCATCCTCAAGCAGGATGAGACACAAGTGGAATACAACCGGTTTAAATTCATAGTTTTCCTTCTCCTAGACTGGTTGTATAATCAAAAGCTAAAGAACTCAGTCTGCCCTATTTTACCCATAGCTGGAGAAAGAACAAATGTATTTATGTCTTACCCTAGGGTATTAGCATGAAGTGAAGCAAAAACAGTTTTGTCCAGGATTTGAACTCAGGTCACTTTTTCCATTTACTATGATGATAATTGTACTCATCATGATCGTACTGACTGCATAGATACCCATGAATCTTCTCTGTCTTTTTCATCTTACTAGGATAGTTTGTGTGATAAGGAGCAAGTGGCTGTACAGCTGCTTTCTTGTGGGGTTCTGCTTTCAGGATTTTTTCAAAACAGCACATGGCATATTTGTATAGTTCCCATCCAACTTTTTCTCTGAGTCTTTCATGAGTCTAAGTGATGCAGCCATACAATAGTACTGACATGGGTATGGCTTGGAAGAATCTTAGTTTTAACTTAGATATTAAATCCACAGATTGAATTAAAAAAACTAGTATTAAATTCACTACAAATTATGACGGAGAACGAAAAAGAGCAAGACATTGTCTTGCCTGCCGGGATCAAACCCGCGTCCTCCCGCATGCAAAAACAGATGCGATTTAGGCACTGGACAGACGCGAAGTGCCAGGATGTTTCGGTAAATACGTACATAAATGGCATGTGAGTCAAGCGCTGGGCAGTCAGGAGTCAGCAGTAGCAGGTTGACTGACGCGAACGACTGAGTAAAGAAATGTGATTTTGAACTGCTAGAGATTATTTCGACTACTGTGACGGATTTTGCAGCTGCTAAACGAAGTGGAAGAACGTGTTGACCAGGGGAAGGTTTGGCTTACTGGAAGACTGGACTCGCTTGTTTTTGGCCCCCCCTCTCGGCGGGAGCTTGTTGATACGAACATCTATTTCCCCCATATATTTCCCCCCCCTCTATTCAAATGAACATGTTATTTAGGTACTAACCATATGTGTGTGTGTGTGTGTAATATATATCATCCCAGTCTGTAAAAATGCTTTTTTCAAGGTTTGTAAAATATGGAGAATTTCCATTTCCATGCTTAGTCATAACATGTTGTTACTGGGTTTGAATTCAGTTATCTTTCTCCTAAACTGGTTGCAAACCAAGGCTAGACAGCCTGGTCTGCCCTACATTTAAGTCAGAATGAATCCAGAGAAAACTCTGAAAGGTCAAATCATCCCTGATGTGAACATCGATCATTGGAACGAGATGTAGGGGGTTGAAAGTCCAATGAAATTGTTGAGTAGTTGGTTATCTCCAAATTTCCCTTTTTCCAAATTGATGCTATTTGATCATTTCAATTCAATCCAATAAAGTGAAGCCATTCCTGTCGAGCTAAAGAACTGATAATTAATCCAAAAAGGGTGAAGTAATCTAAAAACATTAGCATATCCACCATCAGATGAATGGCTTCTTTTTTTTTCTTCTTATTCTAATGAAAAATTCATGCAGGTGATCTGATTAGAAATAAAACTACTATTAAGTGATGGTAATCATTTCTTGCATATAAAGTAGTATTCACTGGAAGATTGAGAACAGATTTGGCAGAAACTAAGATGAGGAAGCTAGAAGAAGCTTGATCTTATTAAAGAACTAGTTTGCCAGCACATGGACCTAATAAAGAACAATTTCTAAATTACTAGGGTGAGTCAAATTTAGCAATATTCTAGTAATATGAGGTACAATTCAACAGCTTCATATGCTTTTGCTAAACTTAGGAAGTTGACGAACTATACTGGACTGTGAGAGATTGAGCTCGCCTGATGCTCTCCAAGTACTACTCATCGGATTTCTCACCATGGCTTGGGGGATAGCCTTGGAATCCACGATTTTAGGCCTACCTGATCTTGTGTGATCATCAAGGTTCTTGCAAACCAAGCAAAATTTATTGAACTATCTTGTTACTCTACTGTGATTATTTGTGCCTTTTACTTTTTGCACAACAAAGATTGAACTTGTAAAGCATAAGTTCCTAAATTAGACTACCTCACACATTCATCTGTGCAGCTTTCAAATCATACAGAGTGAAGCAATGCACACCATGTCTTGTGTACCAACTACCATGATACTAACAACTACAGTGGGTACTTTCCACATCTTTAACTCTTTTGATCATGGGATATACACATGGGTGATGATTCTGTGGGTACATGATTCAATAAGACAATAGTTTGATGGCTAAAGCATTTATTTTCTATTATAGCATAATCTTTCTTTTCAATGTGGGACATGATAAACTCACATTTATCAGCTCTAATTCCTCTATTTTTGGCCCCTTCAACTCAGACTCCTCTTTATGTAATTAAGTGATTATGGCCTACAAATATTTATATAAAACTATGATTTTTTAATCTATGGAGTGTGCAATATATAACTTTATATGGACCTAGT
The DNA here is from genome assembly GCA_023376005.1 of Doryteuthis pealeii. Classification (NCBI taxonomy): domain Eukaryota; kingdom Metazoa; phylum Mollusca; class Cephalopoda; order Myopsida; family Loliginidae; genus Doryteuthis; species Doryteuthis pealeii. The sequence continues at coordinate 153,377,633 of CM042139.1, forward strand.
TTAGTCTGTAAATTGTAAATTCAACTTGAATTGGAGTCTGTATTGATGGGTACTCAATTTTTCTTTTTTAAACTCAATTTTTTCTTTTAAACCCATAGATAGGAACCTAACAGGGACAGTGGACCTGGGAGTAATGATGATGAAGGGGTACTTCAATTCCAGAGTTCCAGAATTGGAACTTCACCATCAGATAGTTTAATGTCATACCCAGGACTTTGAGACCCTCAGCCACTGCCTCCTAGTACATATCTGATAAAAAGGATTGAGGGCTTGCCATAAGTGCAATAGGACTGGGACAATCATATAGGTGCTAGGGCTTGACATGATTGATTGGAGGGGTCCTCTCCGACTGCCCGTCTAGCCAAAGGGAGTGTTGCAGCAAGTCATGGACTTCTCAGCCACCAGGGTTCCATCCTTAAGCATCATGGGTCACCACCCATGGCCAACAGGTGGACCCATTGGTGTGTGTGTGTGTGGGGGGGTCTTATCCCTCTGCAGAGGTGCAGTCTTCTGATAGGGCTGTCAATGATGATGACAAAATTTTGTTTTAAAAAAAATTCTGAGCAACCTTATATTACAGAACATTAATATTTTAACTTATTCAGTTAAAATATAAATTTTCCATAATATAATGCTGCTCAGAAAACTTTGATTAATAAAGAATGACAATAAATGGAGAATAATATATGAGTGAGCACTTTGGGAAACCACTTACCCATAACTAACCTACTTGCCCAGGCATTACCAGCAAAAATCTATTACCTATACTTAACCCTGACAGGTTCTAATAATATGAATAAGATTAGTAAAGTCTTGAAATAATTACCTGAGCTGCTTTTTCCTTTTTTTTTTTCCTTTTCTTTCTTTGAATTTTTAAAAACCAGTTTAGTTGTTAATGATTTCTAGGTTGACAGATAAAACATGACACCTTTTTTGTCTTCAAAAATTAGTTTTTGTTTTTTAGGCGCGGGGTGGGGGGAGTATTTGACAAACTAACACTTGTCAAGGCAGACATGACCACAAGATTGAACAGCTATTACAACAATGTTAAGAAAGTAGCTTAGTATTTTGTGTTGTACTCTTGGCAATAAAGGTTGCCATTCAATCCCTTACAGGACACTTTAATACAGGCGGACCAACAAGTTGGAAAATTTTCCTTTCTGAGAACTTTACTATGGTAAAAGGTTAATGCTAAAGTGAATCTATCTATCTATCTATCTATCTATGTATGTATATATCTATGTATATATATATATAAGAAATATTCTGTCTGTTTGTATAATGACCGAGCACATATTCTTTTATAAAAGAAAATTGGGACAACCAAAGTTTAATAAATTCCACACCCTATTTTTATCAGTGAGAGAGAGTTAAAAAAAATTTTAACCTTCATTTTTCAAAAGAAAGGATAAAAATACAAGGATAGGAATCAATGATATATTACAAAAATTAACTAAAATTAAAAAATAAAACAAATAATTAAATCATAAAACATGACAAAAAGCAAATAAAAGAAAAATACAAACAAGAAGAAAATAAAAAACTTAAAAACGAATATATAAAGAATAAAAGATAATAAAATAATTATGGATAAGAGATTTATTTTTAACTTTTCAATGTCGCGTAGCTCTGCTAGTATATAAAAAAAAACAAGCTAATAGCAAAACAATAATAGTAGCTTGAGTTGTACAGACATTATTTTTTTAAGTATTATTTTGGCAATAAGCAATAACTTTAGTTGGGACCCATGAATTTTCCAGGGGACTCATTCAATGCAAATATGTGCATCCCAGGACATACTAAATTTAAAAGCTATCGGTAACACTATATATAAATTTTAAAATTAGATGAGATACATTTTTAACTAAGGCAAGAATGATATTTTCAATACAGGTTAAGTTGAAACTTTTACCTGTGGAAAAAACTCTTACCATTTTGCAAGGACAATTAAATCTGTTTGGCACTAGCAGTTATTACTGTTATGTTGTTTATAACTGAGTTTTTAATGTAGAAAACCTCAAAGATTGTATTATATTTCCCTTGATATTGTTCAAATTGTTCCTGCTGACAAAAAGAGATTTATGGTTTACTATGTAAAGGCTTATTCTTTTGTCAGACCATTACTGGGTCAATGTATAAATTATGTATACGTAAGTAAAAGGTACAAATAGTAATGATTGTTTTTTTAGTTTCCTGGTATTGGAAGAATTAGTGTTTTCTTTTTCTGTTTATTTTTTTAACAACAAAATCTACTGTGTAGCTAACCTAGTTTAAATCCTAACCTGTTTGAATATATTTTATCTATGTTTGTACCTAACAATGCATTTACTATCACCTTATTTGAATTCTTCTTGCACTAATGTTAATTGGTGCATTAAAAATGGTCATTTAAAATTTAAAATTTTTGATGCTTCATGACAACATAAAAGTTTTTTATAATCATGTTTAATTCTTTTCAATTATCTGTATGTTAATACACTTGTGTGTCACACTTTGTTACCTCCTCAGATAAATAAAGATTCTGATTTGATTGTGAAGAAAGAAAGGGAATAATAAAATAAAAAGAAAAGTGAGAAAGGAAAAGAGAGAGACAGGTGAGAAGGAAAGAGGTGGGGGAGAAAGAGCAAGAAATTTAAATCAAAATTAATATACTTTTAAATATTAAACAATTTGTAATAGCTTTTAAGTATACATATCGAAAGTTGTAATAGTTACATCTTTGATTCTGCAGTGCAGTGTATAAACAAAATACAATAGAGAAATGGACATAAGGCTGCATCCTCCCATTCTCAAAAAAAGAGACCTTGGATTCACTAAGAACTACAGGGGTATAACTCTTGCTGTTAAGGTTTATAATGCCTTCTCCTTAATTGCATCCATCCTGAAATTAAGAAAATCCTTAGGAAATATCAAAATGGGCTTCATAGAAATCGATCCACAACTTTGCAGATCAAGATTATTTGTTGAATCGTAGAAGGGGTTTGAGCAAAAAATCTTGAGGCAACACTATTGTTTGAAGACTTCTCCAAGGTATTTTACTCCATACACGCAGGAACAATGGAGCAAATACTACTAGCATATGGTCTTCCCAAAGAAACAGTTATCACTATAATGAGTAGCACAGCTGTGGTAGTCTGATCTGTGTGGTAAATCATCTGGGAGCTGATGGTAGGTGTAGTGCAAAACAATCTCCCTGGTTTGGACCAAGAGAAAAGGGAATAGACTCCCTTGCTTTTCAGCTGACACTAGGCCACTCTTCAGACTTTACTTACTTATATGTGGGGTCTCTATATCCGGGAATGAGAGAATTTAGGACCCCATATATACAGGTTAGATTTTTGTGAAAAGGCCTGGGAGGGAAAAGTTTCGAAAAGGACCGGCATTATGCTAGCTTTACTGTAACCCAAATCTGACCCATGACTTTATAAGACGCAATGTGATTTTCTGGAATATTTTTTCTTGGAAAAATATTGCCTCTTATAATCTTTATTTTTATTTTTTATATTTATTGTCTACCATTTTCTTTTTCTTGTTATTTTATTGTTTTATATTGTTTTGTCACTTTTTGGTTAATCTACAGCCCAATTCCTTCACACAAGTGAGAAGACAGAATTATTCTGTTGCACAAAAGATAAAAGTTTGATATATTAAGAAAAAGTTTTAATTAACTTTAGTATGATATGCTTGACTTCTGACCTGAAATCATCTTTTGGCATGTTTATATGTAAACAGTCTGGATTATTGTTGTTTTCTTAAAAGCTTGAAAAGGTCAGATCAGTAATATTATTTGTTTCTTGTAAAGTATCAAACCAACTTCTCGGTGAATTGAGTCTGTCACTACTTCCAGCATTTCTTGCCTAAACAATTATTTACTGCCCTTACTGACCTATCTTTGTCTCTTGTTTAGATTTGTTGCTTGTCACTCAAATCTCCATGTCTATTCAATGGAAAGAGGTGATTGATTAAAGGATGACTTTATTTAAATCTTATAAACACCTTCCTTTCGAGTACAAATTCAATTGAATTAAAATGTCTTTCTCTTTATATTATAACAAAGAAGATAGGTTATAACCTTTTTTTTTTAGACTAGATAGGAATGAAACTTTCAGGAATATATATGGAGTCTCAAAGATTTTTAAAAATCCAACAATTCAACTTCTTTGTCAGAGATAAAAAGCCATTATCTTTTTAAAAGCCACCCTATCGAATGACAATTATACTAGCTACTGCGGAGGGGGGGGGGGCACTTGTTTGAGCCTTCGGGCCAACAATGACACTTGATGCATTGAGTACATATTAAATGTTATTCAGTATGTACTATTTTGTTGAACAATATTTTTCAAGCTGTAGTGAGATAGCCACTGGCGTGTTATCTCATTTACATATGTGTATTACAGCAGGAAGATATATAGAGACTGTTTAGAGGACTGGTATGAAATTAGCGACTTGATGCTAAGACCTGGGCTACGATTACGCTCAAAGGATTGATTACTACAACAGAGAATACAAAACCACACCTCACAACACATGGCGTTGTCGATAGGTTTACTCATATTTAGAGGACTCCGATTTTGTTGAGATGTGGCTAAAATGTTTTTCAGCCTTTGCTAGAAGCAAAAAATTACAAGACAAAAAGAACATTGGAGGAGAAAACTAGATTACTGATTTGTTTTTAGCGTCCGCTGGATGTGAAGCAAACATGAAAGTAGCCGTTTATGGCGAATCCAAAAGATTTGGAGGATCACACTTTGAAGAAATTGCACACATCATAAGGAATAATTTAAGACCTAAGAAAAAACTGGTTATCGCAGAGAGAACTAAATTCCTCTCTACGAAGGAAAATTCCCAACGAACCAGCAAGGAATTACATTCAAAGACTAAAAAAGGCCTCGAGATTTTGTGAATTTCAAAAGCTTGGATCGACAATATGACTATCGAAGAGAAATTTAATCCAGTTATGGTTCATTGAAGGATTGCCACAACATGATTCTAGGTTAAAAGCATGGTAAGGGTAACCTCCACCTCCCTTAAAGTATATTTAGTCTAGGTTAAAAGCATGGTAAGGGTAACTCCACCACCCTTAAGTATATTTGTCTAGGTTAAAGTAAGGGTAAACTCACCTCCCTTAAGTCTAGAGTAGTTCTAGTTAAAAGCATGGTAAGGGTAACCCACCACCCTTAAAGTATATTTAGTCTAGGTTAAAAGCATGGTAAGGGTAACCTCCACCACCTTAAAGATATAGTCTAGGTTAATAAGCAGAAGGTAACCTCCACCTCCTTAAAGTATATTTAGTCTAGGTTAAAAGCATGGTAGGGTAACCTCCACCTCCCTTAAAGTATATTTAGTCTAGTAAAAAGCATGGTAAGGTAACCTCCACCACCCTTAAAGTATATTTGTCTAGGTTAGCATGGTAAAGGGTAACCTCACCTCCCTTAAAGTATAATTAGTCTAGGTTAAAAGCATGGTAAGGGTAACCTCCACCCTCCTTAAAATTAATATTAGTCTAGGTTAAAAGCATGGTAAGGGAACCTCCACCTCCCTTAAAGTATATTTAGTCTAGGTTAAAAGCATGGTAAGGAAGTCCACCACCCTTAAAGTATTTGTCTAGGTAAAAGCATGGTAAGGGTACCTCGCACTTAAGCAAGGGTCCACCTCCCCCTTAAGTATATTTAGTCTAGGTAAAAGCATGGTAAGGGTAACCTCCACCTCCCTTAAAGTATATTTTCTAGGTTAAAAGCATGGTATGGGTAACTCCACCTCCCTTAAAGTATATTTAGTCTAGGTTAAAAGCATGGTAAGGGTAACCTCCACCACCCTTAAAGTATATTTAGTCTAGGTTAAAAGCATGGTAAGGGTAACCTCCACCACCCTTAAAGTATATTTAGTCTAGGTTTAAAAAGCATGGTAAGGGTAACCTCCACCACCCTTAAAGTATATTTAGTCTAGGTTAAAAGCATGGTAAGGGTAACCTTCCACCTCCCTTAAAGTATTTTAGTCTAGGTTAAAGCATGGTAAGGGTACCTCCACCACCCTTAAAGTATATAGTCTAGGTTAAAAGCATGGTAGGGTAACTCCACCACCCTTAAAGTATATTTAGTCCTAGGTTAAAGCATGGTAAGGGTAACCTCCACACTTTAAAGTATATTTAGTCTAGGTTAAAAGCATGGTAAGGTAACCTCCACCACCCTTAAAGTTATTTAGTTCTAGGTTAAAAGCATGGTAGGGTAACCTCCACCCTCCTTAAAGTATATTTAGTCTAGGTTAAAAGCATGGTAAGGTAACCTCCACCACCCTTAAAGTATTATTTAGGTTCTAGGTTAAGCAGAGGTAAGGTAAACCTCCACCACCCTGAGAAGTAGAGTGAGTCTAGGTTAGTGATAGTGTTAAGGGTACACACACACCACCCCTTAAAGTAATTATCAGGTTTAAAAGCATGCGTAAGGGTAACCTCCACCTCCTTAAGGTATATTTTAGTTCTAGGTTGAGAAGCGATGGTAAGTAACCGCCACAGCGCTTAAGAGTATTGAGTCTAGGTTAAAAGCTGGTTGTAAGGGAACCTCCACCAGCCTTAAAGTATATTAGGGCTAGGTAAGCTATTAAGTGTAACCTCCACCCCCTTAAAGTATATTACGTTAGGTTAAAAGCATTTTAAGGGTAACCTCCACTCCCAAAAAAGTATATTTATCGTGAGTAAAGATGGTAAGGAACTCCACCTCCCTTGAAGTATATTTAGTCTAGGTAAAAGCATTGGTAAGGGTAACCTCCCCTTCCCTTAAAGTGATATTTAGTCTAGTTAAAAGCATTGCTAAGGTAACCTCCACCACCATTAAAGTATATTTAGTCTAGGTTAAAAGCATGGTCATGGGTAACCTCACCTCCCTTTAAAGTATATTTTAGTTCTAGTTAAAAACAGCATGGTAAGGGTAACCTCCACCTCCCTTAAAGTATATTTAGTCTAGTTAAAAGCTTGAGGTAACCTCTCCCTCTCCCCGATGCTCGTCTAGGTTAAAGCATGCGAAGGTGTAACCTCACCACCCCTTAAAGTATATTTAGTCTAGGTTTAAAAGCCGATTGTAAGGGTAACCTCCACCTCCGCTATAGATTAGTGAGTCTAGGTTAAAAATGGTAAGGTAACTCCACCTCCCTTAAAGTGAGTATGTGAGTCAGGTTAAGCATGGGTAAGGGTGAAGCCCACCTCTCAGAGGGAATAGTCTAGGTGAAAAGCATGGTAAGGGTAACCTCCCACCACCTAAGTATATTTAGTCGAGGTAAAAGCATGAGAGTGGAACCTCCACCACCCTTAAAGTATAGTAGTTCTAGGTTAAAAGCATGGTAATGTAACTCACCTCCCTTAAAGTAGTATTAGTCTAGGGTGGAAGCGATGGGGAAGGTAACCCTCACACCTTAAAAGTATATTGATGTCGAGGTTAAAGCCATGTAAGGGTAACCTCACCTCCCTAGATTATGGGTCTAGGTTAAAAGCATGGTAAGGTAACCTCCACCACCCTTAAATTATATTTAGTCGTAGTTGAGAGCATGGTATGGGTGAACGCGTCCACCATCCCTTTAGAAGTATATTTAGTCTAGGTTAAAAGCATGTAAGGGTGAACCTCCACCACCCTTAAAGTATATTTAGTCTAGTTTAAAGCAGTGCGTAAGGGTAACTCCACCCTCCCTTAAAGTATATTTAGGTCTAGGTTGAAAGGAGAAATGGTAAGGGACCTCACCTCCCTTAAAGATATTTGTCTAGGTAAAAGCATGTTAAGGGTAAACCCCAACCTCCGTTAAAGGTGGTATTATTTTAGTCTAGTTAAAAGCATGGTAAGGCGTAACCTCCACCCACCCTTAAAGTATATTGTAGTGTATTAAAGCATGGTAAGGTAACCTCGCGAGCGCACGTGAATGTTAGGTCGTAGGTGTAAGCACATGTGAAGGAAGGCCTTCCACCTCCCTTTTAAAGTATATTTAGTATCTAGTAAAAGATGTAAGGGTAACCTCCACCACCCTTAAAGTATATTGTAGTCTGAGGTTTAAAGCATGGTAAAGGGAACCTCACCTTCCCTGAAGTATATTAGTGCTAGGTTAAAAGCATGGTAAGGGGTAACCTCCAAACCTCCCTTAAAGTATATTTTAGTTCTGTTAAAAAGGCATGGGTAAGGGTAACCTGCCACACCCTTAAAGTATATTTAGTCTAGGTGTAGAAAGCATGGTAAGGGTAAGCCTCCACCTTCCCTTAAAGTATATTGTAGTCTAGGTGTCCTAAAAGCATGGTCAAGGGTAACCTCCAGCCTCCCTTAAAGTATATTTAGTCGGGAGGTTAAAAGCGGTTGTAAGGAACCTCCACCTCCCTTAAAAGTATATTAGTCTAGGGTTAAAAGCATGTGTAAGGGTAACCCTCCGACCCTGAAAGTATTTTATCTAGGTTAAAAGCATGGGTACAGGGGTAACCTCCACCTCCCTTAAAGTATATTTAGATCTAGGTTAAAAGCGATAGGTAAGCGGTAACCTTCCCACCACCGCCTTAAAGTATGATTTAGTCGTAGGTTAAACATTCATGGTAAGCGACTAACCTCCACCACCCATTAACTATATGAGTCTAGTAAAAGCCGATGTAAGGGGAACCCTCCACCTCCCTTAAGTATATTTAGTCTGGTTAAAGCATGCGTAAGCGGGTAACCTCCACCACCCTTTAAGTATATTTAGGTCGTTAGGTTAAAGTCTGGGTAAGGTAGAGCCTCCACACCCTTAAAGTTATTTAGTCTAGTGTTAAAAGCATGGTAAGGACCTCCACGTACCGCTTAAGTTATTTAGTCTAGGTTAAAAGCCATGTACGGGTAACCTCCACCTCCCTTAAGTTATTTAGTCTAGGTTTAAAAGCATGGGTAAGGTGAGACCACCTCCCTAAAGTATAGTGTAGTCTAGGAAAATGCTAAAGTGAACCCGCACCACCCTTAAAGTAATAATTTAGTCTAGGTAAAAGCATGGTAAGGGTAACCTCCACCACCTTTAAAGTTATTTATAGTCGTCAGGTTTTTAAAGCATGTGGGTGAGTTGTAGCTGCGTGTCGCAGCCGTCCCTTAAATATTAGTCTATAGTTAAAAAGCATGGGTAAGGTAACCTCCACCTGCGCGCTGTATGAGAGTATATAGTCTAGGTTAAAAGCATTGTAAGGGTAACCTCCAACCACCTTAAAGTTATAATTGTCTAGGTTAAAAAGCATGGTAAGGTAACCTCCCACCACCCTTAAAGTATATTTAGTCTAGGTTAAACAGCGGTTAAGGGTAACCTCCACCACCCTTAAAGTATATTAGTCTCGGTTAAAAAGCATGGTAAGGGTAACCTCACCTCCCTTAAGTTAATTAGTCGTAGTTAAATAGCAATCTGGTTTAAGGGTAACCGTCACACGCCTTAAAGTCATATTAGTCTACGTTAAAAGCATGGTAAGGTAACCTCCACCACCCTTAAAGTATATTTAGTCTAGGTTAAAAGCAATTGGTTAAGGGTAACGTCCACGCACCCTTAAACGTATATTTAGTCGAGGTTAAAGCATGTAAGGGTAACCTCCACCACAACTTAACCCATCAAGTGCTACATCCTAACACCACCCCCCTCTCTATAACCCCACCGCCACCTCCGCTCCACCACTCTCACGGTTTAGCTTGAACAACGGCATTTGTTGTAGCTGTGGCTAGCCACCCATCCATTCATAGTTATATCAGTCTGCCTCATCTTTACAGTGGGCGGGTGCTGTACGATAGAGCTAATTCCGCTTTCTACACGGGGGGGGGGACACTGGTGTTCATGGGGGAGGGACTTTTATAGAGTGGCACACTCTCCCTACACAGGCTGAACTAGCACGGTCGTTTCGCTTGGGTACACGGTGTTTGGAATTGTACCCCTTAGAAACTTTTGCGCTAATAAGCTTGGATGATTATGATTATTTTCATAAAGTAGAAAGCTCGTTGTTCAATTTCTACTGGCTGATGAGTTCGATCCTCACTAGGTGATCCATCTTTGCTGCGGGGCATCTCATCCTTGTATAATATTGTTGTGGGGTTTTAAGGGTCAAAAATAAGACAAACGACAGGTAACAATGTATTGAACAAAAGGAGTAGGAATTTACAGCAAAGAAAGTGGAGATTGCGTCCGACCAATACAGTTACGAGCTGACTCGCATTTCCTTCGCGTCGAGCAATAATTGTTCCTATTACTTATAGTAGCCGTCGGCGCATTCCATTTATGTCTATAGGTTATAT
>CM042139.1:153387988-153446282 GCA_023376005.1 Doryteuthis pealeii
AAGAGAGAGATACTGACAACGCGAAGGTGCCAGGATGTTTCGGTAAATACGTACATAAATGGCATGTGAGTCAAGCGCTGGGCAGTCAGGAGTCAGCAGTAGCAGGTTGACTGACGCGATACGACTGAGTAAAGAAATGTGATTTTTTGAACTGCTAGAGATTATTCGACTACTGTTGACGGATTTTGCCAGCTGCTAAACGAAGTGGAAGAACGTGTTGACCAGGGGAAGGTTTGGCTTACTGGAAGACTGGATCCGCTTGTTTTTGGCCCCCCCTCTCGGCGGAGCTTGTTTGAAGAACATCTATTTCCCCCCCCTCTATTCAAATGAACATGTTATTTAGGTACTAACCATATGTGTGTGTGTGTGTGTAATATATATCATCCCAGTCTGTAAAAATGCTTTTTTCAAGTTTGTAAAATATGGAGAATTTCCATTTCCATGCTTAGTCATAACATGTTGTTACTGGGTTTGAATTCAGTTATCTTTCTCCTAAACTGGTTGCAAACCAAGGCTAGACCAGCCTGGTCTGCTACATTTAAGTCAGAATGAATCCAGAGAAAACTCTGAAAGGTCAAATCATCCCTGATGTGAAACATCGATCATTGAACGAGATGTAGGGGGTTGAAAGTCCAATGAAATTGTTGAGTAGTTGGTTATCTCCAATTTTCCCTTTTTCCAATTGATGCTATTTGATCATTTCAATTCAATCCAATAAAGTGAAGCCATTCCTGTCGAGCTAAAAATGATAATTTAATCAAAAAAGGGTGAAGTAATAAAAATAGCATATCCACCATCAGATGATGGCTTCTTTTTTTTTCTTCTTATTCTAATGAAAAATTCATGCAGGTGATCTGATTAGAAATAAAACTACTATTATGATGGTAATCATTTCTTGCATATAAAGTAGTATTCACTGGAAGATTGAGAACATTTCGGCAGAAACTAAATGAGGAAGCTAGAAGAAGCTTGATCTTATTAAAGAACTAGTTTGCCAGCACATGGACCTAATAAAAGAACAATTTCTAATTACTAGGGTGAAGTCAAATTTAGCAATATTCTAGTAATATGAGGTACAATTCAACAGCTTCATATGCTTTTGCTAAACTAGGAAGTTGACGAACTATATGGACTGTGAGAGATTGAGCTCGCCTGATGCTCTCCAAGTACTACTCATCGGATTTCTCACCATGGCTTGGGGGATGCCTTGGAATCCACGATTTTAGGCCTACTGATCTTGTGTGATCATCAAGGTCTTGCAACCAAGCAAAATTTATTGAACTATCTTGTTACTAACTGTGATTATTTGTGCCTTTTACTTTTTGCACAACAAAGATTGACTTGTAAAGCATAAGTTCCTAAATTAACTACCTCAACATTCATCTGTGCAGCTTTCAAATCATACAGAGTGAAGCAATGCACACCATGTCTTGTGTACCAATACCAATGATACTAACAACTACAGTGGGTACTTTCCACATCTTTAACTCTTTTGATCATGGGATATACACATGGGTGATGATTCGTGGGTAATGATTCAATAAGACAATAGTTTGATGGCTAAAGCATTTTTTCTATTATAGCATAATCTTTCTTTTCAATGTGGGACATGATAAACTCACATTTATCAGCTCTATTCCTCTATTTTGGCCCCTTCAACTCAGACTCCTCTTTATGTAATTAAGTGATTATGGCCTACAATATTTATATAAAATATGATTTTTTAATCTCTATGGAGTGTGCAATATAAACTTTATATGGACGCTAGTTTAGTCTGTAAATTGTAAATTCAACTTGAATTGGAGTCTGTATTGATGGGTACTCAATTTTTCTTTTTTAAACTCAATTTTTTCTTTTAAACCCATAGATAGAACCTAACAGGACAAGTGGACCTGGGAGTAATGATGATGAAGGGGTACTTCAATTCCCCAGAGTTCCAGAATTGGAACTTCACCATCAGATAGTTTATGTCATACCCAGGACTTGAGACCCTCAGCCACTGCCTCCTGTACATATTGATAAAAAGGATTGAGGGCTTGCCATAGTGCAATAGGACTGGGACAATCATATAGGTGCTAGGGCTGACATGATTGATTGGAGGGGTCCTCTCCGACTGCCCGTCTAGCCAAAGGGAGTGTTGGCAGCAAGTCATGGACTCTCAGCCACCAGGGTTCCATCCTTAAGCATCATGGGTCACCACCCATGGCCAACAGGTGGACCCATTGGTGTGTGTGTGTGGGGGGGTCTATCCCTCTGCAGAGGTGCAGTCTTCTGATAGGGCTGTCAATGATGATGACAAAATTTTGTTTTAAAAAAAATTCTGAGCAACCTTATATTACAGAACATTAATATTTTAACTTATTCAGTTAAAATATAAATTTTCCATAATATAATGCTGGCTCAGAAAAACTTTGATTAATAAAGAGACAATAAATGGAGATAATATATATGAGTGAGCACTTTGGGACCACTTACCCATACTAACGCTACTTGCCCAGGCATTACCAGCAAAAATCTATTACTATACTTAACCTGACAGGTTCTAATAATATGAATAAGATTAGTAAAGTCTTGAATAATTACCTGAGCTGCTTTTCCTTTTTTTTTTTTCCTTTTTCTTTCTTTGAATTTTTAAAAACCAGTTTAGTTGTTAATGATTTCTAGGTTGACAGATAAAACATGACACCTTTTTTGTCTTCAAAAATTAGTTTTTGTTTTTTAGGCGCGGGGTGGGGGGAGTATTTGACAAACTAACACTGTCAAGGCAGACATGACCACAAGATTGAAGCAGCTATTACACAATGTTAAAAAAGTAGCTTAGTATTTTGTGTTGTACCTTGGCAATAAAAAGGTTGCCATTCAATCCCTTACAGGACACTTTATACAGCGACCAACAAGTTGGAAAATTTTCCTTTCTGAGAACTTTACTATGGTAAAAGGTTAATGCTAAAGTGAATCTATCTATCTATCTATCTATCTATGTATGTATATATCTATGTATATATATAATAAAGAATATTCTGTCTGTTTGTATAATGACCGGAGCACATATTCTTTATAAGAAAATTGGGGACAACAAAGTTTAATAAATTCCACACCCTATTTTTATCAGTGGAGAGAGAGTTAAAAAAATTTTAACCTTCATTTTTCAAAAGAAAGGATAAAAATACAAGGATAGGAATCAATGATATATTCAAAATTAACATAAATTAAATAAAACAAAATATTAAATCATAAAACATGACAAAAAGCAAATAAAAGAAATACAAACAAGAAGAAAATAAAACTTAAAACGAATAATAAAGAATAAAAGATAATAAAATAATTATGGATAAGAGATTTATTTTTTAACTTTTCAATGTCGCGTAGCTCTGCTAGTATATAAAAAAAAACAAGCTAATAGCAAAACAATAATAGTAGCTTGAGTTGTACAGAATTATTTTTTTAAGTATTATTTTGGCAATAAGCAATAACTTTAGTTGGGACCATGAATTTTCCAGGGGACTCATTCAATGCAAATATGTGCATCCAGGACATACTAAATTTAAAAAGCTATCGGTAACACTATATAAAATTTTAAAATTAATGAGATACATTTTTAACTAAGGCAAGAATGATATTTTCAATACAGGTTAAGTTGAAACTTTTACCTGTGGAAAAACTCTTACCATTTTGCAAGGACAATTAAATCTGTTTGGCACTAGCAGTTATTACGTTATGTTGTTTATAACTGAGTTTTTAATGTAGAAAACCTCAAGATTGTATTATATTTCCCTTGATATTGTTCAAATTGTTCCTGCTGAAAAAAGAAGATTTATGGTTTACTACTGTAAGGCTTATTCTTTTGTCAGACCATATACTGGGTCAATGTATAAATTGTATACGTAAGTAAAAGGTACAAATAGTAATGATTGTTTTTTTAGTTTCCTGGTATTGGAAGAATTAGTGTTTTCTTTTTCTGTTTATTTTTTTAACAACAAAATCTACTGTGTAGCTAACCTAGTTTAAATCCTAACCTGTTTGAATATATTTTATCTATGTTTGTACCTAACAATGCATTTACTATCACCTTATTTGAATTCTTCTTGCACTAATGTTAATTGGTGCATTAAAAAGGTCATTTAAAATTTAAAAATTTTTGATGCTTCATGACAACATAAAGTTTTTTATAATCATGTTTAATTCTTTTCAATTATCTGTATGTTAATACACTTGTGTGTCACACTTTGTTTCCTCCTCATAAATAAAATTCTGATTTGATTGTGAAGAAAGAAAGGGAAAATAAAATAAAAGAAAAGTGAGAAAGGAAAAGAGAGAGACAGGTGAGAAGGAAAGAGGTGGGGGAGAAAGAGCAAGAAATTTAAATCAAAAATTAATATACTTTTAAATATTAAACAATTTGTAATAGCTTTTAAGTATACATATCGAATTGTAATAGTTACATCTTTGATCTGCAGTGCAGTGTATAAAACAAATACAATAGAGAAATGGACATAAGGCTGCATCCTCCCATTCTAAAAAGAGACCTTGGATTCACTAAGAACTACAGGGGTATAACTCTTGCTGTTAAGGTTTAATAATGCCTTCTCCTTATTGCATCCATCCTGAATTAAGAAAATCCTTAGGAAATATCAAAATGGGCTTCATAGAAATCGATCACAACTTTGCAGATCAAGATTATTTGTTGAATCGTAGAAGGGGTTTGAGCAAAAAATCTTGAGGCAACACTATTGTTTGAAGACTTCTCCAAGGTATTTTACTCCATACACGCAGGAACAATGGAGCAAATACTACTAGCATATGGTCTTCCCAAAGAAACAGTTATCACTATAATGAGTAGCACAGCTGTGGTAGTCTGATCTGTATGGTAAATCATCTGGGAGCTGATGGTAGGTGTAGTGCAAAACAATCTCCCTGGTTTGGACCAAGAGAAAAGGGAATAGACTCCCTTGCTTTTCAGCTGACACTAGGCCACTCTTCAGACTTTACTTACTTATATGTGGGGTCTCTATATCCGGGAATGAGAGAATTTAGGACCCCATATATACAGGTTAGATTTTTGTGAAAAGGCCTGGGAGGGAAAAGTTTCGAAAAGGACCGGCATTATGCTAGCTTTACTGTAACCCAAATCTGACCCATGACTTTATAAGACGCAATGTGATTTTCTGGAATATTTTTTCTTGGAAAAATATTGCCTCTTATAATCTTTATTTTTATTTTATATTTATTGTCTACCATTTTCTTTTTCTGTGTATTTTATTGTTTTATATTGTTTTGTCACTTTTTGGTTAATCTACAGCCCAATTCCTTCACACAAGTGAGAAGACAGAATTATCTGTTGCACAAAAGATAAAAGTTTGATATATTAAGAAAAAGTTTTAATTAACTTTAGTATGATATGCTTGACTTCTGACCTGAAATCATCTTTTGGCATGTTTATATGTAAACAGTCTGGATTATTGTTGTTTTCTTAAAAGCTTGAAAAGGTCAGATCAGTAATATTATTTGTTTCTTGTAAAGTATCAAACCAACTTCTCGGTGAATTGAGTCTGTCACTACTTCCAGCATTTCTTGCCTAAACAATTTATTTACTGCCCTTACTGACCTATCTTTGTCTCTTGTTTAGATTTGTTGCTTGTCACTCAAATCTCCATGTCTATTCAATGGAAAGAGGTGATTGATTAAAGGATGACTTTATTTAAATCTTATAAACACCTTCCTTTCGAGTACAAATTCAATTGAATTAAAATGTCTTTCTCTTTATTTATAACAAAGAAGATAGGTTATAACCTTTTTTCTTTTTAGACTAGATAGGAATGAAACTTTCAGGAATAATATATGGAGTCTCAAAGATTTTTAAAAATCCAACAATTCAACTTCTTTGTCAGAGATAAAAAGCCATTATCTTTTTAAAAGCCACCCTATCGAATGACAATTATACTAGCTACTGCGGAGGGGGGGGGGGCACTTGTTTGAGCCTTCGGGCCAACAATGACACTTGATGCATTGAGTACATATTAAATGTTATTCAGTATGTACTATTTTGTTGAACAATATTTTTCAAGCTGTAGTGAGATAGCCACTGGCGTGTTATCTCATTTACATATGTGTATTACAGCAGGAGATATATAGAGACTGTTTAGAGGACTGGTATGAAATTAGCGACTTGATGCTAAGACCTGGGCTACGATTACGCTCAAAGGATTATTGATACTACTACAACAGAGAATACAAAACCACACCTCACAACACATGGCGTTGTCGATAGGTTTACTCATATTAGAGGACTCCGATTTTGTTGAGATGTGGCTAAAATGTTTTTCAGCCTTTGCTAGAAGCAAAAAATTACAAGACAAAAAGAACATTGGAGGAGAAAACTAGATTACTGATTTGTTTTTAGCGTCCGCTGGATGTGAAGCAAACATGAAAGTAGCCGTTATGGCGAATCCAAAAGATTTGGAGGATCTCACCTTTGAAGAAATTGCACACATCATAAGGAATAATTTAAGACCTAAGAAAAAACTGGTTATCGCAGAGAGAACTAAATTCCTCTCTACGAAGCAAAATCCCAACGAACCAGCAAGGAATTACATTCAAAGACTAAAAAAGGCCTCGAGATTTTGTGAATTTCAAAAGCTTGGATCAGCAAATATGACTATCGAAGAAGAATTAATCCAGTTATGGTTCATTGAAGGATTGCACAACATGATTCTAGGTTAAAAGCATGGTAAGGGTAACCTCCACCTCCCTTAAAGTATATTTAGTCTAGGTTAAAAGCATGGTAAGGGTAACCTCCACCACCCTTAAAGTATATTTAGTCTAGGTTAAAAGCATGGTAAGGTAACCTCCACCTCCTTAAAGTATATTTAGTCTAGGTTAAAAGCATGGTAAGGGTAACCTCCACCCCTTAAAGTATATTTAGTCTAGGTTAAAAGCATGGTAAGGGTAACCTCCACCACCCTTAAAGTATATTTAGTCTAGGTTAAAAGCATGGTAAGGGTAACCTCCACCTCCCTTAAAGTATATTTAGTCTAGGTTAAAAGCATGGTAAGGGTAACCTCCACCTCCCTTAAAGTATTTTTAGTTAGGTTAAAAGCATGGTAAGGGTAACCTCCACCTCCCTTAAAGTATATTTAGTCTAGGTTAAAAGCATGGTAAGGGTAACCTCCACCTCCCTTAAAGTATATTTAGTCTAGGTTAATGGTAAGGGTACCCCCACCTCCTTAAAGTATATTTAGTCTAGGTTAAAAGCATGGTAAGGGTAACCTCCACCACCTCTTAAAGTATATTTAGTCTAGGTTAAAAGCATGGTATGGGTAACCTCCACTCCTTAAAGTATATTTAGTCTAGGTTAAAAGCATGGTAAGGGTAACCTCCACTCCCTTAAAGTATATTTAGTCTAGGTTAAAAGCATGGTATGGGTAACCTCCACCTCCCTTAAAGTATATTTAGTCTAGGTTAAAAGCATGGTAAGGGTAACCTCCACCACCCTTAAAGTATATTTAGTCTAGGTTAAAAGCATGGTAAGGGTAACCTCCACCACCCTTAAAGTATATTTAGTCTAGGTTAAAAGCATGGTAAGGGTAACCACCACCCTTAAAGTATATTTAGTCTAGGTTAAAAGCATGGTAAGGGTAACCTCCACCACCCTTAAAGTATATTTAGTCTAGGTTAAAAGCATGGTAAGGGTAACCTCCACCACCCTTAAAGTATATTTAGTCTAGGTTAAAAGCATGGTAAGGGTAACCTCCACCCCCTTAAAGTATATTTAGTCTAGGTTAAAAGCATGGTAAGGGTAACCTCCACCCTTAAAGTATATTTAGTCTAGGTTAAAAGCATGGTAGGGTAACCTCCACCACCCTTAAAGTATATTTAGTCTAGGTTAAAAGCATGGTAAGGGTAACCTCCACCACCCTTAAAGTATATTTAGTCTAGGTTAAAAGCATGGTAAGGGTAACCTCCACCACCCTTAAAGTATATTTAGTCTAGGTTAAAAGCATGGTAAGGTAACCTCCACCCTTAAAGTATATTTAGTCTAGGTTAAAAGCATGGTAAGGGTAACCTCCACCACCCTTAAGTATATTTAGTCTAGGTTAAAAGCATGGTAAGGGTAACCTCCACCACCCTTAAAGTATATTTAGTCTAGGTTAAAAGCATGGTAAGGGTAACCTCCACCTCCCTTAAAGTATATTTAGTCTAGGTTAAAAGCATGGTAAGGGTAACCTCCACCTCCCTTAAAGTATATTAGTCTAGGTTAAAAGCATGGTAAGGGTAACCTCCACCTCCCTTAAAGTATATTTAGTCTAGGTTAAAAGCATGGTAGGGTAAGGTCTAGGTAAAGCATGGTAAGGGTAACCTCCACCACCCTTAAAGTATATTTAGTCTAGGTTAAAAGCATGGTAAGGGTAACCTCCACCTCCCTTAAAGTATATTTAGTCTAGGTTAAAAGCATGGTAAGGGTAACCTCCACCTCCCTTAAAGTATATTTAGTCTAGGTTAAAAGCATGGTAGGGTAACCTCCACCTCCCTTAAAGTATATTTAGTCTAGGTTAAAAGCATGGTAAGGGTAACCTCCACCACCCTTAAAGTATATTTAGTCTAGGTTAAAAGCATGGTAAGGGTAACCTCCACCTCCCTTAAAGTATATTTAGTCTAGGTTAAAAGAATGGTAAGGGTAACCTCCACCTCCCTTAAAGTATATTAGTCTAGGTTAAAAGCATGGTAAGGGTAACCTCCACTCCCTTAAAGTATATTTAGTCTAGGTTAAAGCTATTAAAGCATGGTAAGGGTAACCTCCACCACCCTTAAAGTATATTTAGTCTAGGTTAAAAGCATGGTAAGGGTAACCTCCACCTCCCTTAAAGTATATTTAGTCTAGGTTAAAAGCATGGTAAGGGTAACCTCCACCACCCTTAAAGTATATTTAGTCTAGGTTAAAAGCATGGTAAGGGTAACCTCCACCTCCCTTAAAGTATATTTAGTCTAGGTTAAAAGCATGGTAAGGGTAACCTCCACCACCCTTAAATATATTTAGTCTAGGTTAAAAGCATGGTATGGGTAACCTCCACCTCCCTTAAAGTATATTTAGTCTAGGTTAAAAGCATGGTAAGGGTAACCTCCACCACCCTTAAAGTATATTTAGTCTAGGTTAAAAGCATGGTAAGGGTAACCTCCACCTCCCTTAAAGTATATTTAGTCTAGGTTAAAAGCATGGTAAGGGTAACCTCCACCTCCCTTAAAGTATATTTAGTCTAGGTTAAAAGCATGGTAAGGGTAACCTCCACCTCCCTTAAAGTATATTTAGTCTAGGTTAAAAGCATGGTAAGGGTAACCTCCACCACCCTTAAAGTATATTTAGTCTAGGTTAAAAGCATGGTAAGGGTAACCTCCACCACCCTTAAAGTATATTTAGTCTAGGTTAAAAGCATGGTAAGGGTAACCTCCACCTCCCTTAAAGTATATTTAGTCTAGGTTAAAAGCATGGTAAGGGTAACCTCCACCACCCTTAAAGTATATTTAGTCTAGGTTAAAAGCATGGTAAGGGTAACTCCACCTCCCTTAAAGTATATTTAGTCAGGTTAAAAGCATGGTAAGGGTAACTCCACCTCCCTTAAAGTATATTTAGTCTAGGTTAAAAGCATGGTAAGGTAACCTCCACCACCCTTAAAGTATATTTATCTAGGTTAAGCATGGTAAGGGTAACCTCCACCTCCCTTAAAGTATATTTAGTCTAGGTTAAAAGCATGGTAAGGGTAACCTCCACCTCCCTTAAAGTATATTTAGTCTAGGTTAAAAGCATGGTAAGGGTAACCTCCACCTCCCTTAAAGTATATTTAGTCTAGGTTAAAAGCATGGTAAGGGTAACCTCCACCACCCTTAAAGTATATTTAGTCTAGGTTAAAAGCATGGTAAGGGTAACCTCCACCACTAGGTTAAAAAGCATGGTAAGGGTTAAAGTATATTTAGTCTAGGTAAGGGTAACCTCCACCACCCTTAAAGTATATTTAGTCTAGGTTAAAAGCATGGTAAGGGTAACCTCCACCACCCTTAAAGTATATTTAGTCTAGGTTAAAAGCATGGTAAGGGTAACCTCCACCACCCTTAAAGTATATTTAGTCTAGGTTAAAAGCATGGTAAGGGTAACTCCACCTCCCTTAAAGTATATTTAGTCTAGGTTAAAAGCATGTAAGGGTAAGGTCTAGGTTAAAAGCATGGTAAGGGTAACCTCCACCACCCTTAAAGTATATTTAGTCTAGGTTAAAAGCATGGTAAGGGTAACCTCCACCTCCCTTAAAGTATATTTAGTCTAGGTTAAAAGCATGGTAAGGGTAACCTCCACCACCCTTAAAGTATATTTAGTCTAGGTTAAAAGCATGGTAAGGGTAACCTCCACCACCCTTAAAGTATATTTAGTCTAGGTTAAAAGCATGGTAAGGGTAACCTCCACCACCTTAAAGTATATTTAGTCTAGGTTAAAAGCATGGTAAGGGTAACCTCCACCACCCTTAAAGTATATTTAGTCTAGGTTAAAAGCATGGTAAGGGTAACCTCCACCACCCTTAAAGTATATTTAGTCTAGGTTAAAAGCATGGTAAGGGTAACCTCCACCACCCTTAAAGTATATTTAGTCTAGGTTAAAAGCATGGTAAGGGTAACCTCCACCACCCTTAAAGTATATTTAGTCTAGGTTAAAAGCATGGTAAGGGTAACCTCCACCACCCTTAAAGTATATTTAGTCTAGGTTAAAAGCATGGTAAGGGTAACCTCCACCACCCTTAAAGTATATTTAGTCTAGGTTAAAAGCATGGTAAGGGTAACCTCCACCACCCTTAAAGTATATTTAGTCTAGGTTAAAAGCATGGTAAGGGTAACCTCCACACCCTTAAGTATATTTAGTCTAGGTTAAAAGCATGGTAAGGGTAACCTCCACCACCCTTAAAGTATATTTAGTCTAGGTTAAAAGCATGGTAAGGGTAACCTCCACCACCCTTAAAGTATATTTAGTCTAGGTTAAAAGCATGGTAGGGTAACCTCCACCACCTTAAAGTATATTTAGTCTAGGTTAAAAGCATGGTAAGGTAACCTCCACCACCCTTAAAGTATATTTAGTCTAGGTTAAAAGCATGGTAAGGGTAACCTCCACCACCCTTAAAGTATATTTAGTCTAGGTTAAAAGCATGGTAAGGGTAACCTCCACCACCCTTAAAGTATATTTTAGTCTAGGTTAAAAGCATGGTAAGGGTAACCTCCACCACCTTAAAGTATATTTAGTCTAGGTAAAAGCATGGTAAGGGTAACCTCCACCACCCTTAAAGTATATTTAGTCTAGGTTAAAAGCATGGTAAGGGTAACCTCCACACCCTTAAAGTAAGTCTAGTTAAAAGCATGGTAAGGGTAACCTCCACCACCTTAAAGTATATTTAGTCTAGGTTAAAAGCATGGTAAGGGTAACCTCCACCACCCTTAAAGTATATTTAGTCTAGGTTAAAAGCATGGTAAGGGTAACCTCACCACCCTTAAAGTATATTTAGTCTAGGTTAAAAGCATGGTAAGGGTAACCTCCACCACCCTTAAAGTATATTTAGTCTAGGTTAAAAGCATGGTAAGGGTAACCTCCACCACCCTTAAAGTATATTTAGTCTAGGTTAAAAGCATGGTAAGGTAACCTCCACCACCCTTAAAGTATATTTAGTCTAGGTTAAAAGCATGGTAAGGGTAACCTCCACACCCTTAAAGTATATTTAGTCTAGGTTAAAAGCATGGTAAGGGTAACCTCCACCACCCTTAAAGTATATTTAGTCTAGGTTAAAAGCATGGTAAGGGTAACCTCCACCACCCTTAAAGTATATTTAGTCTAGGTTAAAAGCATGGTAAGGGTAACCTCCACCACCCTTAAAGTATATAAAAGTATATTTAGTCTAGGTTAAAAGCATGGTAAGGGTAACTTAAATCCCTGATTTTAGTATTGTCAAATTTTAATGGGGAGTAGATTTATTAACTTGTTAAATATGAAAAAATACATACCAGGCTTTGGTCTGTTTACGAAAACTTTTTTTTGTTCCCCAATGATACTTGCATCAGAAAAATAAGATCTAAAAAAACTTGGCTTTGGGTTAGCCTTACTCTGCTTTTAAACTGGACTAATTAGTGCTGTAATTCATTTAATGTTTTATTTATTGTTATCAAAAAAAAAATGTAAAAATAAAAATTTTGGAAAAAGTTTTTGAATTACCATTTTTAAATGAAGCTGAAATTTCTTAAAAAAATTTCTGACCAATCCCCAGTTTTTATTTATTAGAAAAAAGATGGATATAAAAAGAAAAAACAACTATGATGCCTTAATGTTCTTTATTAAAATTCATTAGTCTTTACTGTTAATTGGAATTTTATTCTATGTGAATATTTTCCTATTTGTTTTCATGTTGATTGATTTTAACAATGTTATTTAAAGTGGAGGTGTGTGGTGTAATGGTTAGCATTGTAGGAAATGGACATGACGTGTTCAAATCCTGGAAAAGCCTGTTTGCATTTCACATAGCACTAATACCCTTGGGAAAGGTATGAATCCAACTATTCTCCTTCCAGTTATGGGTAAATAGTAGGGCAGACTGGATTCTTAACCTTAGTTAAGCAACCAGTCTAGGAGAAAGAAAAATTAGAATTCAAACTTGTAAGACTTTGCTTAAGAAAACTGACCTTGTGTTGCATCCTGCTTGTGTGGAGGGGTTGGTTAATATATATATTAAATGTTTTTTAAGGTCCACCCACAGTTCTGTACTGTTTATACATTGATTGTAATCATTTATTTTTTATTTGATTTTTGATTGATTGATTTAATGCCATGTCAACCCATCTAGGGTTATTTTATGCCTAGAGGTTAAGGAATCACTTTCATTGTACGTTCATATTTACATTTTTTGTGTAGTTGTTACTTAAGAGGTTTTTTCATTGTCTTTTTTGGCACACAGTCCTATCATATAGGAATAATTTTATACATATTTATTTGACCCATAGATGGGACTCTTTTTTTTGGTGAGTGGTTGTACATGGTCCTATCAAATAATTTTAAAACAGATCTGTTTGACTAATAGATGTGATGCTAAGAGGTCTGAATTGGAGTGGACCTGGTAGTAATGGCAATGAATGGGTACTACACACTCTTCACATCTCTAGAACTGGAGCTTCACAATTAGACCCCCATTTTTAAGGGGGTAGGGGTCAAATATTTAAATTCTAACTTTCTTTATTTTACTATTTCAGAGTAAAACAAAAACCAGTTGTACAAGTTATGAAATTAACAGCTGAAAAACAATGAAGATGGAGCAGCCAGTCCCAGAAGAAGTCACTGTGATAGGTATTTATGATTCCTTTTATTTTTTAAAGTTAGCCTGGCACAAGATAATTACAATTTGAGTTCTCACAAAAGAAGAACTATGATTATTACTATGTCAGACAAACATATTGCTTGTAGTAATCATAGTTAATTTAAGAAATATTTGGATGAGCATTCACCCTCATCTTTTACATAATATTTGTGAAATCTTAGAAGTGTTTTCAGGTTTACCCAATTTTTTATTAATCATATTAGCAAATATATGCAAGTATTTAAGTTTTAATGTAATAAAATATATTAAATTAGAAAGACTCATGAAACTAAATAAGAATGCAGATTTGAAACAAAGGGGAGTATAGTCAAAAAAATAGAACAACTGAAACTTACTCTTCCTTTATTCCCATCTTTCATTGCTAAATTTTACTAATTTAACTATATAGTTGAAATAGGAAGTAAGAAATAAAATTAGTTATTTTTTCTTGTTAATGGATTTCTTTTAAGATTTATCCCTGAGATTTTTGCTCATATTCAATAAGATAAAAGCAAACAATTAGAAATCAATAATACTAAGCACATATTTATTAAAATCAAATTTATAATATCAATATGCAAATTAGCCTTCCCGTTCCTACTGTAAACCACTATTTTGTTGTATATATAAATACAACTGCATGTTATTAATATGTCGATAAGGCCAACAGTATTAATAATATAAAACAATTTTATTAATATTTGAGGTTTAGATAAAAATAAAATCATGGAGAATGTGATGTAAATGACAAAGGGAATTGTGACTTGAGTAGTGAGATAGTTTCGGTTTCAGACAGACAAACACACAATCTCCATTATAATAAGAGATAGCATGTATACTTTTTAGAAGTTCTTTGTGAAAAATTGATAATGGCTGAATATGTAATGCATATAAGGTTATTGATGGGGGTGGGGGGAGAAGCTGTTGATGCAGTAAGTGTATGTATTAGGAAAAATTTAAAAAAAAAAGAAGATATTGTGTTTAAAGACAAAGAATGAAATAAAGTTGTATGGAAGCACATGATGTAATAATTACCATTGTAGGAAATGGAAATGTCTGGATGAGTTTGAATTCTGGACGAGGCTGTTTGCATTTCACATAGCACCTTAGGAAAGGTGTGAATCCAATTATTCTCCTTCCAGTTATAGGTAAATAGTAGGGTGGACTGGGCTCTTTAACCTTGGTTGGGCAACC
The DNA here is from genome assembly GCA_023376005.1 of Doryteuthis pealeii. Classification (NCBI taxonomy): domain Eukaryota; kingdom Metazoa; phylum Mollusca; class Cephalopoda; order Myopsida; family Loliginidae; genus Doryteuthis; species Doryteuthis pealeii. Next base: position 153,402,547 of record CM042139.1, read on the forward strand.
AGTCTAGGAGAAGAAAAAATCTGAATTTAAACCTGTTAAACTCTTCTTAAAAAATTGACCTTGTCACATACTGCTTGTGCGGAGGGGTTGGTAATTATATATATGTCGAAAAGTCAGTATCAGCCAGACATTGAGGGAGTCTATATCCTTTTCACTAGCACTAGACCAAGGAGATTGTTTTGCATCTGAGGTGGGGCACCACACCTACCATCAGCTCTTCACTTTACCACACAGATCCCTGTGCTACTCATACACTAAGTTGATGAGAGCCAGTATTGAACCAGGAACCTTGCGATTCGTAGGCAAGTGCTCTCTCTCTCTCTCTCTATCTATCTATATATATATATATATATATTATATATATATATATATATATATAATTTTGACAGAAAATTGCTGGAAACTTTTGGATCATCCTAATCATCAAGTCATGCTGACAGCACATATTCCTATGACTCTTTCTCACCACCAATCCCCATTGGTCATCGCTCCTAGCAAATCCTCCACACGACATCCAGTATCTGCACGTTGCTGATCAATATAAGTTTTTTGTTGTTGGCCTACACTAGTGTGTCCATGTGCTGAATGGTTTGTAAGGAGGTAAGTGGCTGTGTAGCTGCTTTTTGTGGGGTGCTGCTTCCAAGAATTGTTCAAGACAGCATACACCATCCTTGTTTAGTCCCCATCTAGCTTTTTCTCCAAGTGTTTCATTAGTCCAAGGGGTGCAGCCATACACTAGCACTAAGACGGCTACACTTTGTAAGAATTCTCACTTTATCTTATCAGAGAGATCAGATTTCCATATAATCGATAATCTGCTTAATGAATTGTGTTTAATTATCCAGCAACAATGTCAAAGAAATCTTTGTTACCATAAGATGAATGAACCATTGCTAGGCTAACAGACAATTTTTTATAAGTTTGATTTTTATCAGGTGCTACATATTCTTGGCCTTGTGTCAAGCTAAGTTTAGTAAATGATGACAAACAATTGTAGTTTTATTAAAGCGATTATTTTGTTTATTGCATTTAGAACTTTGTCAAGCAATTTAATTTATTTAATTTTCTGGTTTATAACCTCATGACATTGTGTCATTGGTTTTAATCTAAAATTTATTACCTAGATTGGATTTCAATGTTTAGAAATGATAAGTAAAATTTTCCTTAGCAAGCAGTTTAAAAAAAAAACAGTTTATTCATTTGAAGTAAGAATATTTAAAACTCTTTTACTGTGAATCTTTTTAAACAGCATTGCTCTGACCTATTGCTCTTCTTACATAATTGATGGGAGTACTGTTAGTTTTGAACAGTTAGTGTAGAAGGTAGTATTTGAATTCAAATCAAAACAATTGGAAAATATTAAATTCAAACCATTAGAACAGTTGGAGATTTGATTGACAAGTAATAACCTTAGCTTTGACCTTTTGCTTCAGCTTGTGATTGCAAGCGTAAGATTATAATCTTCAGTCTGGGGGAGCTGTTAATACAGAACAATGTAATGATGGGTGTCTGGCTGGACTTGCATGCACGTGGTTATTGGATCCATATCTTAAGAACTTAAACTTAAGAATTCACCAAAAACTGTTTTGTGTTAGTTACTAAAAGCAAATGACAGCACAAAGCATCAACCAATATTTTAAGATGAAGAAATTGCCGAAACCAGTTAAGAAGACAGAATCGACCAATAGACGAACCAAGCAATGAATAAAATGCTACTCAGAAGTAAGAAAAGAGCTACTCAGAATCTTAAGACATACAGAACTAAGTACAGACAAAGAAGATTTAGTATGGGAGATATAACCCTATATCCCTCATATGATACTATAATTGCTATGTTGTATATCCCTAATAATAATACCATCTATGTTGAGACAGGCATATACAACATATGGGTATACAACACTCTTTTTGTTTGGATTTTTGAGATGAGGCTTGATAATTTGTGTTATTTGGATTTTTTTTACTATTCTCATCTTTATTGTTATATACACAATGTCACATGGTTTGAAGATTCATAAAGGCTCACTATTAGAAAAAGAAGGTTCCCGAGTTTGACAAGAAGGTTCCTGAGTTCATCAAGAAACTCCTTAAGAAGGCCTGAGGGCACATTGGCTGAAGCATTGTGTATATAACAATAAAGATGAGGAAAACACTCTGAAAAATTCAAATAATACAAACTATTTGCTTTTTGTAGAACCAGTACTCAGTGTACATCTATTTCATATTTTACAGAAGAAAGAAATTTTCTTTGAATATAGTTGAACATGTTTTCAGAACCAGCCATTATGAATGCTTTGCTTTCATCCCCTGAAGATAATAAATAATAGTTACAAATTAGACGAAACAAGTGGCTTATCTTCATTGTGAAGCCTAAAGTCATGTGTGAGAATGAGTTGATTGAATGTGAGGTTTTATTCTGACTGTTGTTAACAAAATCATAGTTTTGTTTTCAACACAGACACATTTGATAATAATAATAATAAAAAGAATGAAACTCACTTATGCAAATACTTATACATATATACATAACAAAACAAAACTCATATACTCACACCCCACAATATATATATATATATATATATATATATATATGTTTCTAGATATTTTATGTGTATGTCAATGAACCTTTATTATAATAAAATTAACTTTAGAAGTTAAATCAGATAAAACAAAACAAATTTGTTTTCAAGTTGGGTTAATTCAATAAAGGCTTGAAAAGTTATCAAGTCTTATTCTATTTAAAAATATTGGTGTGTGTGTGTATGTAATATATATATATATATATATATATATATATATGAAAAAAACAAGGTATTCAGAGGATGATTTTATTAAAGTATTGCCAATGTTATAAGAAAACAGTTCAGTTAGATGCTGTAAAGAATAGTTAACGACACGCAAGGCTTATAAACAAAACAGAGGCTTTATCGTAGCAAGACAAAGTTATACAATACAAATACAATACAATACAATTACAATGTAAGTTGGTACAAGTGTTTGTGTAAGTTTAGAATGTGTAATGCTTGTAAATGTTCAAGTTGTGAGTTGTTTGTGATTGATACTTATTGCGGACTTATCTTAAATCCAGGTAGAAAATCTTGCTAGTTGGTTAGTCGCCTTTTACGTGAACGCCTGGAGTATAAATTTATGTCCTTCCGAAATAGATTCCAGCGGCAAGAGGGTGGATAGCAGTTTTCACTATCAAAATTGGCGGTCCAAACTGAGCCTCGTAACGTGTGCTCTGATTGGTCGCCGGCAAAGGCCCTTAGCCAATCGCATGAGTTTTCTCATCAGTTTATGGCTAAGTCATTAGGGCTCTGTCACTATAGACAAAGGGAGATAATTAGAATTGTTTTGGGCTTATCATGTTTATTATTTGCATAAGGTGGAAAATAGATAATATTATTTTCCATAATGTTAAATTTTTTTTTTTTAATATCTTAAACCATTCTCAAGGTCTTTTCAGTATGTGATATTGTATCTTTTGAATTATATCTGATTCTGAATAGGGAAAGAAAAATGAAAAAAATATTATCATTCTATTGCCGTTAGTAGTCTTCTGTTAAAACTGTGATGTAATTTGTGTTTAAAATTATTTACAAAAAAAAAAAAATGTAATGCCTTTTCTAAGAATGTATGTATATTTATTTACTTGTTTAAAGTGTTGTTTATGTCATTACTCTTACTTTATTTTTTTTATTTGTGTAGTGTTTGAAATTTATTTCAAATTTTAAACTATAAAGATTAAATATTTTTCCTGGTCTTACTGCAGGTGTCTATGATTGTCTATTTACTGCAAAAAAAGAGAAAAAAGCAATGATGAAGAGTTAAAAATTATCCGCACTTTCACTTGTTACATATAAGCAATAGTCAGCAATTGGAAACTTTTAGAATGTTCTTAGGACTCTCTGACGCCAGTGTAGAGGGGGGGGAGTCCCAGAAATTAACCCCAAATGAACAACTGATACTACACTTGTTGCTTTCCTCACGTAAGCTTACCGAGAGACAGGTGACGTCACGATTTGGGGGAAGGAAGGAGATCCCTATCATCAGTTTAGTTTGTACTGGGGACCCGGTCAGAAAACATAGTAGGATTCTGAATCTCGGGGGGGGGGAGAAAATCGTTCCCATGAAGAAAATTACTACTATTAAGACAATTTAACCCTAGAGCCAGCCAGGGGGCAGTTGGTGAAGCATGGCCCGGAGATATAGAAGGAAAACTTCATATCTATGATGAAGAAAGAAACCTTCATAATGAACGAAGAATAATTACCGGGCATAATGACACGGAAGTTACTATTCCAGACCCATTTGTGGGCAGCCGCAAGTTATCTCCGCGCAACATATAAGAAATGATACCCGGAGTCGTCATCCATACAGATATGGACTGAAACAAGAATAAAAGGAAAATCACCGGATATAACCCCACGGAGATAAAAGAATGAATCCGCTAAAACAAAGTTAAGTGTTATATTCCGCCATGGAATTTTTAAACAACCTGCTCTCATTGCCTTTTGTCTAAAACTATATATATATATATATATATATATATATATATATGTATATCTTCGAATTGACTATGACCTACGGGCCGAAACTATAACAAAACCTATCTTACTATCTCATTCAAACCCTAACAGACAGGGTAACGATGAATATCTTCCCTGATGCCTCTACATATACCCCAGCCTGGGGATTTCTATTTTATCCTCATCTCAATTCTCGACTTTCTGAATAAAATGTTTTAAAAATAATATTATGTCTTATTGTTCTTTGCCAATTGTTGCATGTGCACCTTTCATTTTCTTTGGTATCTCTGATGGAAAAGCGTTGTAAAACGTGGAAAGTGATAGGCGAACGTAACACACTATAATATATCTTTATTATAGTCACACTGCATACTGCGCATGTGTGCTTACAGTTGGCACTGTTGTGGTCATGTGATTGAAGTTTGAGCCTGATCACACCACTTTGCTTGCTGTCTTTACAGTGTAAACATGGCCACTCCACTAGCAGTATGCACCAAGGAAGTGACTCGATTTATCTGGTCAGAAAGTGTGTCAGGGGCTGAAATTCATCGGAGGCTTTTAGCACAATACAAAAACATGTAGAAGTGTGTATGAGTGGATAGAGAAGTTTAAATGTGGCTGGACAAGTGTAACTGGTAGGATGCCAGTCAACCTCCATCACTGATGAGAAGAATCAGCCAGCTTGAGAGATGGTAATAGCAAACAAGCAAGATGAGGTAGCTTGTTCTCTGCAGATTAGTCATGGTTCTGCCTATCAAATTATCCACGATGAGTTTGGTTTCCATAAAACAAGAATGTGGATAATGTTTGAATCTCCCTCTTATTTTATAATGAAATGTTTATACTTTGAAAAAGGGTTTATTATATGAAGTTTAATCTGCAAAAATCTGTTAAATTTCTCTTTTCAGTTCACAGTGCCAAAGGATTACAGGGTAAAAAACCGGGTGAGTTTGATATTTTTGGTTTTTGTATTCATTAATTTGTAGATACATTGAAAAAATCCTGGAGAATTATCTTGTATTATATTATGATTTGTCTGATTTTATGCCAACATATATATTCTATATATTTATAGTATATAAAGTCTAAAATTACAACTGTTTGTAAAATCTATCTTCCAAAAGTCTACATAAGTATTGATAGCTTGAAAACCTGTTATACTCACAGAGAAGTGTCATCAAAAACTGACAGATGTTATAAGAATATTGGCCAATATTTCTTTTCAGTTAGAGTAATTCCCATCTGGAGCTCCCTCTCTTCCTAGCTTTTGAATTTTATTCAATGATTGGTCCAGATTGCTGAAAGGGACAGCCTCAATCAGTTAATTAGTGCTTTTATTCTTTGGTCAGCATCAAATTTTAATATAAAAAAAATATACTATTTTTTCCAACTTTTAAAATTTTTTTTGCATCTGACAAAAAATATTTTGCTACTTGAAACCATATAATTATTATTTAATTGTTTAATTATTCATATTAGATAGGAATATTTGAAACCATAAGTCTATGTGCAAATTATTCATATTAGGTAAGAATATTTGATACCATATGACTGTGTGCAAATTATTAGATAGGAATATTTGATACCATATGGCTGTGCAACCAATGGATTATATATAAAGTACAATTTTTAAAAAAATGTGGTATAACATAGAAAATATAGTTAAGATTATAAATGAATCTAATTATAAATGAATCATTTATAAATGAATCTAATTAAGGCATTAGATAAGTCTTAAGGGGTTGATATGCCGTTAAATAAGCTAAACCAAACTAGATTGTTTAAATATTGGCTAAAGCTTTCCTTTCAACTTCAGAATTATCAGGATTTAGAACAAAAATGAATTTGTTTGGGTTTGGTTTCTCTGTTTAATGCCATATCCAGGGCTGTAGAGTCAGAAAACAAAAACCTTCAACTCCGTTATTTTTGGAACCTCAGACTCTGACTCCACTTTATGCAATTAATTCATAATAAATATAAAACCATGATTTTTATAGTCTATTTATAAGGAGTGTGCACTGTATATAGCCATTATGCCATGAAGGATCTCCCACAAAAATTAATATTAATAAACAATCAGGTAAATCATACTTCAAAATTTGATATATTTGTTGTTATTATTATATTTATTAATTTTTGTGGGAGATCCTTCATGGCATAATGGCTATATACAGTGCACACTCCTTATAAATAGACTATAAAAATCATGGTTTTATATTTATTATGAATTAATTGCATAAAGTGGAGTCAGAGTCTGAGGTTCCAAAAATAACGGAGTTGAAGGTTTTTGTTTTCTGACTCTACAGCCTGGATATGGCATTAAACAGAGAAACCAAACCCAAACAAATTCATTTTTGTTCTAAATCCTGATAATTCTGAAGTTGAAAGGAAAGCTTTAGCCAATATTTAAACAATCTAGTTTGGTTTAGCTTATTTAACGGCATATCAACCCCTTAAGACTTATCTAATGCCTTAATTAGATTCATTTATAAATGATTCATTTATAATTAGATTCATTTATAATCTTAACTATATTTTCTATGTTATACCACATTTTTTTAAAAATTGTACTTTATATATAATCCATTGGTTGCACAGCCATATGGTATCAAATATTCCTATCTAATAATTTGCACACAGTCATATGGTATCAAATATTCTTACCTAATATGAATAATTTGCACATAGACTTATGGTTTCAAATATTCCTATCTAATATGAATAATTAAACAATTAAATAATAATTATATGGTTTCAAGTAGCAAATATATTTTTTGTCAGATGCAAAAAAAATTTTAAAAGTTGGAAAAAATAGTATATTTTTTTATATTAAAATTTGATGCTGACCAAAGAATAAAAGCACTAATTAACTGATTGAGGCTGTCCCTTTCAGCAATCTGGACCAATCATTGAATAAAATTCAAAAGCTAGGAAGAGAGGGAGCTCCAGATGGGAATTACTCTAACTGAAAAGAAATATTGGCCAATATTCTTATAACATCTGTCAGTTTTTGATGACACTTCTCTGTGAGTATAACAGGTTTTCAAGCTATCAATACTTATGTAGACTTTTGGAAGATAGATTTTACAAACAGTTGTAATTTTAGACTTTATATACTATAAATATATAGAATATATATGTTGGCATAAAATCAGACAAATCATAATATAATACAAGATAATTCTCCAGGATTTTTTCAATGTATCTACAAATTAATGAATACAAAAACCAAAAATATCAAACTCACCCGGTTTTTTACCCTGTAATCCTTTGGCACTGTGAACTGAAAAGAGAAATTTAACAGATTTTTGCAGATTAAACTTCATATAATAAACCCTTTTTCAAAGTATAAACATTTCATTATAAAATAAGAGGGAGATTCAAACATTATCCACATTCTTGTTTTATGGAAACAAACTCATCGTGGATAATTTGATAGGCAGAACCATGACTAATCTGCAGAGAACAAGCTACCTCATCTTGCTTGTTTGCTATTACCATCTCTCAAGCTGGCTGATTCTTCTCATCAGTGATGGAGGTTGACTGGCATCCTACCAGTTACACTTGTCCAGCCACATTTAAACTTCTCTATCCACTCATACACACTTCTACATGTTTTTGTATTGTGCTAAAAGCCTCCGATGAATTTCAGCCCCTGACACACTTTCTGACCAGATAAATCGAGTCACTTCCTTGGTGCATACTGCTAGTGGAGTGGCCATGTTTACACTGTAAAGACAGCAAGCAAAGTGGTGTGATCAGGCTCAAACTTCAATCACATGACCACAACAGTGCCAACTGTAAGCACACATGCGCAGTATGCAGTGTGACTATAATAAAGATATATTATAGTGTGTTACGTTCGCCTATCACTTTCCACGTTTTACAACGCTTTTCCATCAGAGATACCAAAGAAAATGAAAGGTGCACATGCAACAATTGGCAAAGAACAATAAGACATAATATTATTTTTAAAACATTTTATTCAGAAAGTCGAGAATTGAGATGAGGATAAAATAGAAATCCCCAGGCTGGGTATATGTAGAGGCATCAGGGAAGATATTCATCGTTACCCTGTCTGTTAGGGTTTGAATGAGATAGTAAGATAGGTTTTGTTATAGTTTCGGCCCGTAGGTCATAGTCAATTCGAAGATATACATATATATATATAATATATATATATATATATAGTTTTAGACAAAAGGCAATGAGAGCAGGTTGTTTAAAAATTCCATGGCGGAATATAACACTTAACTTTGTTTTAGCGGATTCATTCTTTTATCTCCGTGGGGTTATATCCGGTGATTTCCTTTTATTCTTGTTTCAGTCCATATCTGTATGGATGACGACTCCGGGTATCATTTCTTATATGTTGCGCGGAGATAACTTGCGGCTGCCCACAAATGGGTCTGGAATAGTAACTTCCGTGTCATTATGCCCGGTAATTATTCTTCGTTCATTATGAAGGTTTCTTTCTTCATCATAGATATGAAGTTTTCCTTCTATATCTCCGGGCCATGCTTCACCAACTGCCCCCTGGCTGGCTCTAGGGTTAAATTGTCTTAATAGTAGTAATTTTCTTCATGGGAACGATTTTCTCCCCCCCCCCGAGATTCAGAATCCTACTATGTTTTCTGACCGGGTCCCCAGTACAAACTAAACTGATGATAGGGATCTCCTTCCTTCCCCCAAATCGTGACGTCACCTGTCTCTCGTAAGCTTACGTGAGGAAAGCAACAAGTGTAGTATCAGTTGTTCATTTGGGGTTAATTTCTGGGACTCCCCCCCTCTACACTGGCGTCAGAGAGTCCTAAGAACATTCTAAAAGTTTCCAATTGCTGACTATTGCTTATATGTAACAAGTGAAAGTGCGGATAATTTTTAACTCTTCATCATTGCTTTTTTCTCTTTTTTTGCAGTAAATAGACAATCATAGACACCTGCAGTAAGACCAGGAAAAATATTTAATCTTTATAGTTTAAAATTTGAAATAAATTTCAAACACTACACAAATAAAAAAAATAAAGTAAGAGTAATGACATAAACAACACTTTAAACAAGTAAATAAATATACATACATTCTTAGAAAAGGCATTACATTTTTTTTTTTTTGTAAATAATTTTAAACACAAATTACATCACAGTTTTGAAACAGAAGACTACTAACGGCAATAGAATGATAATATTTTTTTCATTTTTCTTTCCCTATTCAGAATCAGATATAATTCAAAAGATACAATATCACATACTGAAAAGACCTTGAGAATGGTTTAAGAATTAAAAAAAAAAAATTAAACATTATGGAAAATAATATTATCTATTTTCCACCTTATGCAAATAATAAACATGATAAGCCCAAAACAATTCTAATTATCTCCCTTTGTCTATAGTGACAGAGCCCTAATGACTTAGCCATAAACTGATGAGAAAACTCATGCGATTGGCTAAGGGCCTTTGCCGGCGACCAATCAGAGCACACGTTACGAGGCTCAGTTTGGACCGCCAATTTTGATAGTGAAAACTGCTATCCACCCTCTTGCCGCTGGAATCTATTTCGGAAGGACATAAATTTATACTCCAGGCGTTCACGTAAAAGGCGACTAACCAACTAGCAAGATTTTCTACCTGGATTTAAGATAAGTCCGCAATAAGTATCAAATCACAAACAACTCACAACTTGAACATTTACAAGCATTACACATTCTAAACTTACACAAACACTTGTACCAACTTACATTGTAATTGTATTGTATTGTATTTGTATTGTATAACTTTGTCTTGCTACGATAAAGCCTCTGTTTTGTTTATAAGCCTTGCGTGTCGTTAACTATTCTTTACAGCATCTAACTGAACTGTTTTCTTATAACATTGGCAATACTTTAATAAAATCATCCTCTGAATACCTTGTTTTTTTCATATATATATATATATATATATATATATATATATTACATACACACACACACCAATATTTTTAAATAGAATAAGACTTGATAACTTTTCAAGCCTTTATTGAATTAACCCAACTTGAAAACAAATTTGTTTTGTTTTATCTGATTTAACTTCTAAAGTTAATTTTATTATAATAAAGGTTCATTGACATACACATAAAATATCTAGAACATATATATATATATATATATATATATATATATATTTGTGGGTGTGAGTATATGAGTTTTGTTTTTGTTATGTATATATGTATAAGTATTTGCATAAGTGAGTTTCATTCTTTTTTATTATTATTATTATCAAATGTGTCTGTGTTGAAAACAAAACTATGATTTTGTTAACAACAGTCAGAATAAAACCTCACATTCAATCAACTCATTCTCACACATGACTTTAGGCTTCACAATGAAGATAAGCCACTTGTTTCGTCTAATTTGTAACTATTATTTATTATCTTCAGGGGATGAAAGCAAAGCATTCATAATGGCTGGTTCTGAAAACATGTTCAACTATATTCAAAGAAAATTTCTTTCTTCTGTAAAATATGAAATAGATGTACACTGAGTACTGGTTCTACAAAAAGCAAATAGTTTGTATTATTTGAATTTTTCAGAGTGTTTTCCTCATCTTTATTGTTATATACACAATGCTTCAGCCAATGTGCCCTCAGGCCTTCTTAAGGAGTTTCTTGATGAACTCAGGAACCTTCTTGTCAAACTCGGGAACCTTCTTTTTTCTAATAGTGAGCCTTTATGAATCTTCAAACCATGTGACATTGTGTATATAACAATAAAGATGAGAATAGTAAAAAAAATCCAAATAACACAAATTATCAAGCCTCATCTCAAAAATCCAAACAAAAAGAGTGTTGTATACCCATATGTTGTATATGCCTGTCTCAACATAGATGGTATTATTATTAGGGATATACAACATAGCAATTATAGTATCATATGAGGGATATAGGGTTAATATCTCCCATACTAAATCTTCTTTGTCTGTACTTAGTTCTGTATGTCTTAAGATTCTGAGTAGCTCTTTTCTTACTTCTGAGTAGCATTTTATTCATTGCTTGGTTCGTCTATTGGTCGATTCTGTCTTCTTAACTGGTTTCGGCAATTTCTTCATCTTAAAATATTGGTTGATGCTTTGTGCTGTCATTTGCTTTTAGTAACTAACACAAAACAGTTTTTGGTGAATTCTTAAGTTTAAGTTCTTAAGATATGGATCCAATAACCACGTGCATGCAAGTCCAGCCAGACACCCATCATTACATTGTTCTGTATTAACAGCTCCCCCAGACTGAAGATTATAATCTTACGCTTGCAATCACAAGCTGAAGCAAAAGGTCAAAGCTAAGGTTATTACTTGTCAATCAAATCTCCAACTGTTCTAATGGTTTGAATTTAATATTTTCCAATTGTTTTGATTTGAATTCAAATACTACCTTCTACACTAACTGTTCAAAACTAACAGTACTCCCATCAATTATGTAAGAAGAGCAATAGGTCAGAGCAATGCTGTTTAAAAAGATTCACAGTAAAAGAGTTTTAAATATTCTTACTTCAAATGAATAAACTGTTTTTTTTTTTAAACTGCTTGCTAAGGAAAATTTACTTATCATTTCTAAACATTGAAATCCAATCTAGGTAATAAATTTTAGATTAAAACCAATGACACAATGTCATGAGGTTATAAACCAGAAAATTAAATAAATTAAATTGCTTGACAAAGTTCTAAATGCAATAAACAAAATAATCGCTTTAATAAAACTACAATTGTTTGTCATCATTTACTAAACTTAGCTTGACACAAGGCCAAGAATATGTAGCACCTGATAAAAATCAAACTTATAAAAAATTGTCTGTTAGCCTAGCAATGGTTCATTCATCTTATGGTAACAAAGATTTCTTTGACATTGTTGCTGGATAATTAAACACAATTCATTAAGCAGATTATCGATTATATGGAAATCTGATCTCTCTGATAAGATAAAGTGAGAATTCTTACAAAGTGTAGCCGTCTTAGTGCTAGTGTATGGCTGCACCCCTTGGACTAATGAAACACTTGGAGAAAAAGCTAGATGGGGACTAAACAAGGATGGTGTATGCTGTCTTGAACAATTCTTGGAAGCAGCACCCCACAAAAAGCAGCTACACAGCCACTTACCTCCTTACAAACCATTCAGCACATGGACACACTAGTGTAGGCCAACAACAAAAAACTTATATTGATCAGCAACGTGCAGATACTGGATGTCGTGTGGAGGATTTGCTAGGAGCGATGACCAATGGGGATTGGTGGTGAGAAAGAGTCATAGGAATATGTGCTGTCAGCATGACTTGATGATTAGGATGATCCAAAAGTTTCCAGCAATTTTCTGTCAAAATATTATATATATATATATATATATATATATATATATATTATATAGATAGATAGAGAGAGAGAGAGAGAGCACTTGCCTACGAATCGCAAGGTTCCTGGTTCAATACTGGCTCTCATCAACTTAGTGTATGAGTAGCACAGGGATCTGTGTGGTAAAGTGAAGAGCTGATGGTAGGTGTGGTGCCCCACCTCAGATGCAAAAACAATCTCCTTGGTCTAGTGCTAGTGAAAAGGATATAGACTCCCTCAATGTCTGGCTGATACTGACTTTTCGACATATATATAATTACCAACCCCTCCGCACAAGCAGTATGTGACAAGGTCAATTTTTTAAGAAGAGTTTAACAGGTTTAAATTCAGATTTTTTCTTCTCCTAGACTGGTTGCCCAACCAAGGTTAAAGAGCCCAGTCCACCCTACTATTTACCTATAACTGGAAGGAGAATAATTGGATTCACACCTTTCCTAAGGTGCTATGTGAAATGCAAACAGCCTCGTCCAGAATTCAAACTCATCCAGACATTTCCATTTCCTACAATGGTAATTATTACATCATGTGCTTCCATACAACTTTATTTCATTCTTTGTCTTTAAACACAATATCTTCTTTTTTTTTAAATTTTTCCTAATACATACACTTACTGCATCAACAGCTTCTCCCCCACCCCCATCAATAACCTTATATGCATTACATATTCAGCCATTATCAATTTTTCACAAAGAACTTCTAAAAAGTATACATGCTATCTCTTATTATAATGGAGATTGTGTGTTTGTCTGTCTGAAACCGAAACTATCTCACTACTCAAGTCACAATTCCCTTTGTCATTTACATCACATTCTCCATGATTTTATTTTTATCTAAACCTCAAATATTAATAAAATTGTTTTATATTATTAATACTGTTGGCCTTATCGACATATTAATAACATGCAGTTGTATTTATATATACAACAAAAATAGTGGTTTACAGTAGGAACGGGAAGGCTAATTTGCATATTGATATTAAAATTTGATTTTAATAAATATGTGCTTAGTATTATTGATTTCTAATTGTTTGCTTTTATCTTATTGAATATGAGCAAAAATCTCAGGGATAAATCTTAAAAGAAATCCATTAACAAGAAAAAATAACTAATTTTATTTCTTACTTCCTATTTCAACTATATAGTTAAATTAGTAAAATTTAGCAATGAAAGATGGGAATAAAGGAAGAGTAAGTTTCAGTTGTTCTATTTTTTTGACTATACTCCCCTTTGTTTCAAATCTGCATTCTTATTTAGTTTCATGAGTCTTTCTAATTTAATATATTTTATTACATTAAAACTTAAATACTTGCATATATTTGCTAATATGATTAATAAAAAATTGGGTAAACCTGAAAACACTTCTAAGATTTCACAAATATTATGTAAAAGATGAGGGTGAATGCTCATCCAAATATTTCTTAAATTAACTATGATTACTACAAGCAATATGTTTGTCTGACATAGTAATAATCATAGTTCTTCTTTTGTGAGAACTCAAATTGTAATTATCTTGTGCCAGGCTAACTTTAAAAAAATAAAAGGAATCATAAATACCTATCACAGTGACTTCTTCTGGGACTGGCTGCTCCATCTTCATTGTTTTTCAGCTGTTAATTTCATAACTTGTACAACTGGTTTTTGTTTTACTCTGAAATAGTAAAATAAAAGAAAGTTAGAATTTAAATATTTGACCCCTACCCCCTTAAAAATGGGGGTCTAATTGTGAAGCTCCAGTTCTAGAGATGTGAAGAGTGTGTAGTACCCATTCATTGCCATTACTACCAGGTCCACTCCAATTCAGACCTCTTAGCATCACATCTATTAGTCAAACAGATCTGTTTTAAAATTATTTGATAGGACCATGTACAACCACTCACCAAAAAAAAGAGTCCCATCTATGGGTCAAATAAATATGTATAAAATTATTCCTATATGATAGGACTGTGTGCCAAAAAAAGACAATGAAAAAACCCTCTTAAGTAACAACTACACAAAAAATGTAAATATGAACGTACAATGAAAGTGATTCCTTAACCTCTAGGCATAAAATAACCCTAGATGGGTTGACATGGCATTAAATCAATCAATCAAAAATCAAATAAAAAAATAAATGATTACAATCAATGTATAAACAGTACAGAACTGTGGGTGGACCTTAAAAAACATTTAATATATATATTAACCAACCCCTCCACACAAGCAGGATGCAACACAAGGTCAGTTTTCTTAAGCAAAGTCTTACAAGTTTGAATTCTAATTTTTCTTTCTCCTAGACTGGTTGCTTAACTAAGGTTAAGAATCCAGTCTGCCCTACTATTTACCCATAACTGGAAGGAGAATAGTTGGATTCATACCTTTCCCAAGGGTATTAGTGCTATGTGAAATGCAAACAGGCTTTTCCAGGATTTGAACACGTCATGTCCATTTCCTACAATGCTAACCATTACACCACACACCTCCACTTTAAATAACATTGTTAAAATCAATCAACATGAAAACAAATAGGAAAATATTCACATAGAATAAAAATTCCAATTAACAGTAAAGACTAATGAATTTTAATAAAGAACATTAAGGCATCATAGTTGTTTTTTCTTTTTATATCCATCTTTTTTCTAATAAATAAAAACTGGGGATTGGTCAGAAATTTTTTTAAGAAATTTCAGCTTCATTTAAAAATGGTAATTCAAAAACTTTTTCCAAAATTTTTATTTTTACATTTTTTTTTTGATAACAATAAATAAAACATTAAATGAATTACAGCACTAATTAGTCCAGTTTAAAAGCAGAGTAAGGCTAACCCAAAGCCAAGTTTTTTTAGATCTTATTTTTCTGATGCAAGTATCATTGGGGAACAAAAAAAGTTTTCGTAAACAGACCAAAGCCTGGTATGTATTTTTCATATTTAACAAGTTAATAAATCTACTCCCCATTAAAATTTGACAATACTAAAATCAGGGATTTAAGTTACCCTTACCATGCTTTTAATAGACTAAATATACTTTAAGGGTGGTGGAGGTTACCCTTACCATGCTTTTACCTAGACTAAATTACTTAAGGGTGGTGGAGGTTACCTTTGCTTTTAACCTAGACTAAATATACTTTAAGGTGGTGGAGGTTACCCTTACCATGCTTTTAACCTAGACTAAATATACTTTAAGGGTGGTGGAGGTTACCTTACCATGCTTTTAACCTAGACTAAATATACTTTAAGGGTGGGGAGGTTACCCTTACATGCTTTTAACCTAGACTAAATATACTTTAAGGTGGTGGAGGTTACCCTTACCATGCTTTAACCTAGACTAAATATACTTTAAGGGTGGTGGAGGTTACCCTTACCATGCTTTTACCTAGACTAAATATACTTTAAGCCTTACCATGCTTTTATAGACCTTTAAGGTGGTGGAGGTTACCTTTGCTTTTAACCTAGACTAAATATACTTTAAGGGTGGTGGAGGTTACCCTTACCATGCTTTTAACCTAGACTAAATATACTTAAGGGTGGTGGAGGTTACCCTTACCATGCTTTTAACCTAGACTAAATATACTTTAAGGGTGGTGGAGGTTACCCTTACCATGCTTTTAACCTAGACTAAATATACTTTAAGGGTGGTGGAGGTTACCCTTACCATGCTTTTAACCTAGACTAGGGTGGTGGAGGTACCCTTAACCTAGACTAAATATACTTTAAGGGTGGTGGAGGTGGTGGAGGTTACCCTTACCATGCTTTTAACCTAGACTAAATATACTTTAAGGGTGGTGGAGGTTACCCTTACCATGCTTTTAACCTACTAAATATACTTTAGGGTGGTGGAGGTTACCCTTACCATGCTTTTAACCTAGACTAAATATACTTTAAGGGTGGGTGGAGGTTACCCTTACCATGCTTTTAACCTAGACTAAATATACTTTAAGGGAGGTGGAGGTTACCCTTACCATGCTTTTACCTAGACTAAATATACTTTAAGGGTGGTGGAGTTACCCTTACCATGCTTTTAACCTAGACTAAATATACTTTAAGGGTGGTGGAGGTTACCCTTACCATGCTTTTAACCTAGACTAAATATACTTTAAGGGTGGTGGAGGTTACCCTTACCATGCTTTTTAACCTAGACTAAATATACTTTAAGGGTGGTGGAGGTTACCCTTACCATGCTTTTAACCTAGACTAATATACTTTAAGGGGGGTGGAGGTTACCCTTACCATGCTTTTAGACTAACCTGCTTTTAACCTAGACTAAATATACTTTAAGGGTGGTGGAGGTTACCCTTACCATGCTTTTAACCTAGACTAAATATACTTTAAGGGTGGTGGAGGTTACCCTTACCATGCTTTTAACCTAGACTAAATATACTTTAAGGGTGGTGGAGGTTACCCTTACCATGCTTTTAACCTAGACTAAATATACTTTAAGGGAGGTGGAGGTTACCCTTACCATGCTTTTAACCTAGACTAAATATACTTTAAGGGAGGTGGAGGTTACCCTTACCATGCTTTTAACCTAGACTAAATATACTTTAAGGGTGGTGGAGGTTACCCTTACCATGCTTTTTAACCTAGACTAAATATACTTTAAGGGTGGTGGAGGTTACCCTTACCATGCTTTTAACCTAGACTAAATATACTTTAAGGGAGGTGGAGGTTACCCTTACCATGCTTTTAACCTAGACTAAATATACTTTAAGGGAGGTGGAGGTTACCCTTACCATGCTTTTAACCTAGACTAAATATACTTTAAAGGGTGGTGGAGGTTACCCTTACCATGCTTTAACCTAGACTAAATATACTTTAAGGGTGGTGGAGGTTACCCTTACCATGCTTTTAACCTAGACTAAATATACTTTAAGGGAGGTGGAGGTTACCCTTACCATGCTTTTAACCTAGACTAAATATACTTTAAGGGTGGTGGAGGTTACCCTTACCATGCTTTTAACCTAGACTAAATATACTTTAAGGGAGGTGGAGGTTACCCTTACCATGCTTTTAACCTAGACTAAATATACTTTAAGGGGTGGAGGTTACCCTTACCATGCTTTTAACCTAGACTAAATATACTTTAAGGGTGGTGGAGGTTACCCTTACCATGCTTTTAACCTAGACTAAATATACTTTAAGGGAGGTGGAGGTTACCCTTACCATGCTTTAACCTAGACTAAATATACTTTAAGGGTGGTGGAGGTTACCCTTACCATGCTTTTAACCTAGACTAAATATACTTTAAGGGAGGTGGAGGTTACCCTTACCATGCTTTTAACCTAGACTAAATATACTTTAAGGGTGGTGGAGGTTACCCTTACCATGCTTTTAACCTAGACTAAATATACTTTAAGGGAGGTGGAGGTTACCTTACCATGCTTTTAACCTAGACTAAATATACTTTAAGGGTGGTGGAGGTTACCCTTACCATGCTTTTAACCTAGACTAAATATACTTTAAGGGGGTGGAGGTTACCCTTACCATGCTTTTAACCTAGACTAAATATACTTTAAGGGAGGTGGAGGTTACCCTTACCATGCTTTTAACCTAGACTAAATATACTTTAAGGGAGGTGGAGGTTACCCTTACCATGCTTTTAACCTAGACTAAATATACTTTAAGGGTGGTGGAGGTTACCCTTACCATGCTTTTAACCTAGACTAAATATACTTAAGGGTGGTGGAGGTTACCTTACCATGCTTTTAACCTAGACTAAATATACTTTAAGGGAGGTGGAGGTTACCCTTACCATGCTTTTAACCTAGACTAAATATACTTTAAGGGAGGTGGAGGTTACCCTTACCATGCTTTTAACCTAGACTAAATATACTTTAAGGGTGGTGGAGGTTACCCTTACCATGCTTTTAACCTAGACTAAATATACTTTAAGGGAGGTGGAGGTTACCCATACCATGCTTTTAACCTAGACTAAATATACTTTAAGGGAGGTGGAGGTTACCCTTACCATGCTTTTAACCTAGACTAAATATACTTTAAGGGAGGTGGAGGTTACCCTTACCATAACCTAGACTAAATATACTTTAAGGTGGTGGAGGTTACCCTTACCATGCTTTTAACCTAGACTAAATATACTTTAAGGGAGGTGGAGGTTACCCTTACCATGCTTTTAACCTAGACTAAATATACTTTAAGGGAGGTGGAGGTTACCCTTACCATGCTTTTAACCTAGACTAAATATACTTTAAGGGTGGTGGAGGTTACCCTTACCATGCTTTTAACCTAGACTAAATATACTTTAAGGGAGTGGAGGTTACCCTTACCATGCTTTTAACCTAGACTAAATATACTTTAAGGGTGGTGGAGGTTACCCTTACCATGCTTTTAACCTAGACTAAATATACTTTAAGGGTGGTGGAGGTTACCCTTACCATGCTTTTAACCTAGACTAAATATACTTTAAGGGAGGTGGAGGTTACCCTTACCATGCTTTTAACCTAGACTAAATATACTTTAAGGGAGGTGGAGGTTACCCCTTACCATGCTTTTAACCTAGACTAAATATACTTTAAGGGTGGTGGAGGTTACCCTTACCATGCTTTTAACCTAGACTAAATATACTTTAAGGGTGGTGGAGGTTACCCTTACCATGCTTTTAACCTAGAAAATATACTTTAAGGGTGGTGGAGGTTACCCTTACCATGCTTTTAACCTAGACTAAATATACTTTAAGGGTGGTGGAGGTTACCCTTACCATGCTTTTAACCTAGACTAAATATACTTTAAGGGAGGTGGAGGTTACCCTTACCATGCTTTTTAACCTAGACTAAATATACTTTAAGGGTGGTGGAGGTTACCCTTACCATGCTTTTAACCTAGACTAAATATACTTTAAGGGTGGTGGAGGTTACCTTATGCTTTTAACCTAGACTAAATATACTTTAAGGGTGGTGGAGGTTACCCTTACCATGCTTTTAACCTAGACTAAATATACTTTAAGGGAGGTGGAGGTTACCCAGCTTTTAACCTAGTGGAGGTGGAGGTTACCCTTACCATGCTTTTAACCTAGACTAATATACTTTAAGGGAGGTGGAGGTTACCCATACCATGCTTTTAACCTAGACTAAATATACTTTAAGGGTGGTGGAGGTTACCCTTACCATGCTTTAACCTAGACTAAATATTACTTTAAGGGAGGTGGAGGTTACCCTTACCTGCTTTTAACCTAGACTAAATATACTTTAAGGGAGGTGGAGGTTACCCTTACCAAACCTAGACTAAATATACTTTAAGGAGGTGGAGGTTACCTTACCATGCTTTTTAACCTAGACTAAATATACTTTAAGGGAGGTGGAGGTTACCCTTACCATGCTTTTAACCTAGACTAAAATATACTTTAAGGGAGGTGGAGGTTACCCTTACCATGCTTTTAACCTAGACTAAATATACTTTAAGGGTGGTGGAGGTTACCCTTACCATGCTTTTAACCTAGACTAAATATACTTTAAGGGAGGTGGAGGTTACCCTTACCATGCTTTAACCTAGACTAATATACTTTAAGGGTAGGTGGAGGTTACCTTACCATGCTTTTAACCCTAGAATCATGCTTGTGCATCCTCAATGACCCTTATAACTATTAATTTCTTCTTTACGATAGTCATATTTGCTGATCCAAGCTTTTGAATTCACAAAATCTCGAGGCCTTTTTTAGTCTTTGAATGTAATTCCTTGCTGGTTCGTTGGGATTTTGCTTCGTAGAGAGGATTTAGTTCTCTCTGCGATAACCAGTTTTTTCTTAGGTCTTAAATTATTCCTTATGATGTGTGCAATTTCTTCAAAGGTGAGATCCTCCAAATCTTTGGATTCGCCATAACGGCTACTTTCATGTTTGCTTCACATCCAGCGGACGCTAAAAACAATCAGTAATCTAGTTTTCTCCTCCAATGTTCTTTTGTCTTGTAATTTTTTTGCTTCTAGCAAAGGCTGAAAAATTTTAGCCACATCTCAACAAAATCGGAGTCCTCTAATATGAGTAAACCTATCGACAACGCCATGTGTTGTGAGGTGTGGTTTTTGTATTCTCTGTTGTAGTAGTATCAATATCCTTTGAGCGTAATCGTAGCCCAGGTCTTAGCATCAAGTCGCTAATTTCATACCAGTCCTCTAAACAGTCTCTATATATCTCCTGCTGTAATACACATATGTAAATGAGATAACACGCCAGTGGCTATCTCACTACAGCTTGAAAAATATTGTTCAACAAAATAGTACATACTGAATAACATTTAATATGTACTCAATGCATCAAGTGTCATTGTTGGCCCGAAGGCTCAAACAAGTGCCCCCCCCCCTCCGCAGTAGCTAGTATAATTGTCATTCGATAGGGTGGCTTTTAAAAAATAATGGCTTTTTATCTCTGACAAAGAAGTTGAATTTGTTGGATTTTTAAAAATCTTTGAGACTCCATATATTATTCCTGAAAGTTTCATTCCTATCTAGTCTAAAAAAAAAAAGGTTTATAACCTATCTTCTTTGTTATAAATAAAGAGAAAGACATTTTAATTCAATTGAATTGTACTCGAAAGGAAGGTGTTTATAAGATTTAAATAAAGTCATCCTTTAATCAATCACCTCTTTCCATGAATAGACATGGAGATTTGAGTGACAAGCAACAAATCTAAACAAGAGACCAAAGATAGGTCAGTAAGGGCAGTAATATAATTGTTTAGGCAAGAAATGCTGGAAGTAGTGACAGACTCAATTCACCGAGAAGTTGGTTTGATACTTTACAAGAAACAAATAATATTACTGATCTGACCTTTTCAAGCTTTTAAGAAAAACAACAATAATCCAGACTGTTTTACATATAAACATGCCAAAAGATGATTTCAGGTCAGAAGTCAAGCATATCATACTAAAGTTAATTAAACTTTTTCTTAATATATCAAACTTTTATCTTTGTGCAACAGAATAATTTCTGTCTTCTCACTTGTGTGAAGGAATGGGGGCTGTAGATTAACCAAAAAGTGACAAAACAATATAAAACAATAAAATAACAAGAAAAGAAAATGGTAGACAATAAATATAAAAAAAAATAAAGATTATAAGAGGCAATATTTTTCCAGAAAAAATATTCCAGAAATCACATTGCGTCTTATAAAGTCATGGGTCAGATTTGGGTTACAGTAAAGCTAGCATAATGCCGGTCCTTTTCGAACTTTCCCTCCCAGGCCTTTTTCACAAAAATCTAACCTGTAATATGGGGTCCTAAATTCTCTCATTCCCGGATATAGAGACCCCACATATAAGTAAGTAAAGTCTGAAGAGTGCCTAGTGTCAGCTGAAAAAGCAAGGGAGTCTATTCCCTTTTCTCTTGGTCCAAACCAGGGAGATTGTTTTTTGCACTACACCTACCATCAGCTCCCAGATGATTTACCATACAGATCAGACTACCACAGCTGTGCTACTCATTATAGTGATAACTGTTTCTTTGGGAAGACATATGGCTAGTAGTATTTTGCTCAATTGTTCCTGCGTGTATGGAGTAAAATACCTTGGAGAAGTCTCAAACAATAGTGTTGCTCAAGATTTTTTGCTCAAACCCCTTCTACGATTCAACAAATAATCTTTGATCTGCAAAGTTGTGGATCGATTTCTATGAAGCCTCATTTTTGATATTTCCTAAGGATTTTCTTAATTTCAGGATGGATGCAATTAAGGAGAAGGCATTATAAACCTTAACAGCAAGAGTTATACCCCTGTGTTCTTAGTGAATCCAAGGTCTCTTTTTTTTGAGAATGGGAGGATGCAGCCTTATGTCCATTTCTCTATTGTATTTTGTTTATACACTGCACTGCAGAATCAAAGATGTAACTATTACAACTTTCGATATGTATACTTAAAAGCTATTACAAATTGTTTAATATTTAAAAGTATATTAATTTTGATTTAAATTTCTTGCTCTTTCTCCCCCACCTCTTTCCTTCTCACCTGTCTCTCTCTTTTCCTTTCTCACTTTTCTTTTTATTTTATTATTCCCTTTCTTTCTTCACAATCAAATCAGAATCTTTATTTATCTGAGGAGGTAACAAAGTGTGACACACAAGTGTATTAACATACAGATAATTGAAAAGAATTAAACATGATTATAAAAAACTTTTATGTTGTCATGAAGCATCAAAAATTTTAAATTTTAAATGACCATTTTTAATGCACCAATTAACATTAGTGCAAGAAGAATTCAAATAAGGTGGATAGTAAATGCATTGTTAGGTACAAACATAGATAAAATATATTCAAACAGGTTAGGATTTAAACTAGGTTAGCTACACAGTAGATTTTGTTGTTAAAAAAATAAACAGAAAAAGAAAAACTAATTCCTTCCACATACCAGGAAACTAAAAAAACATCATACTATTTGTACCTTTTACTTACGTATACATAATTTATACATTGAACCCAGTATATGGTCTGACAAAAGAATAAGCCTTTACATAGTAAACCATAACTCTTTTTGTCAGCAAGGAACAATTTGAACAATATCAAGGGAAATATAATACAAATCTTTGAGGTTTCTACATTAAAAACTCAGTTATAAACAACATAACAGTAATAACTGCTAGTGCCAAACAGATTTAATTTCCTTGCAAAATGGTAAGAGTTTTTCCACAGGTAAAAGTTTCAACTTAACCTGTATTGAAAAATATCTTCTTGCCTTAGTTAAAAATGTATCTCATCTAATTTTAAATTTATATATGTGTTACCGATGCTTTTAAATTTAGTATGTCCTGGGATGCACATATTTGCATTGAATGAGTCCCCTGGAAAATTCATGGGTCCCAACTAAAGTTATTGCTTATTGCCAAAATAATACTTAAAAAAATAATGTTCTGTAAGCAACTCAAGCTACTATTATTGTTTTGCTATTAGCTTTTTTTTTTTAATATACTAGCAGAGCTACGCGACATTGAAAGTTAAAAATAAATCTCTTATCCATAATTATTTTATTATCTTTTATTCTTTATATATTCGTTTTTTAAGTTTTTTATTTTCTTCTTGTTTGTATTTTTCTTTTTTTCTTTTTGTCATGTTTTATGATTTAATTATTTGTTTTATTTTTTAATTTTAGTTAATTTTGTAAATATCATTGATTCCTATCCTTGTATTTTTATCCTTTCTTTTGAAAAATGAAGGTTAAAATTTTTTTTAACTTCTCTCACTGATAAAAATAGGGTGTGGAATTTAATTAAACTTTGGTTGTCCCAATTTTCTTTTATAAAAGAAATGTGCTCGGTCATTATAAACAAACAGACAGAATACTTATATATATATATACATAGATATATACATACATAGATAGATAGATAGATAGATAGATTCACTTTAGCATTAACCTTTTACCATAGTAAAGTTCTCAGAAAGGAAAATTTTTCCAACTTGTTGGTCCGCCTGTATTAAAGTGTCCTGTAAGGGATTGAATGGCAACCTTTATTGCCAAGAGTACAACACAAAATACTAAGCTACTTTCTTAACATTGTTGTAATAGCTGTTCAATCTTGTGGTCATGTCTGCCTTGACAAGTGTTAGTTTGTCAAATACTCCCCCCACCGCGCCTAAAAAACAAAAACTAATTTTTGAAGACAAAAAAGGGTGTCATGTTTTATCTGTCAACCTAGAAATCATTAACAACTAAACTGGTTTTTAAAAATCAAAGAAGAAAAGGAAAAAAAAAAGGAAAAAGCAGCTCAGGTAATTATTTAAGACTTTACTAATCTTATTCATATTATTAGAACCTGTCAGGGTTAAGTAAGGTAATAGATTTTTGCTGGTAAATGCCTGGGCAGTAGGTTAGTTATGGGTAAGTGGTTTCCCAAAGTGCTCACTCATATATTATTCTCCATTTATTGTCATTCTTTATTAAAATCAAAGTTTCTGAGCAGCATTATATTATGGAAAATTTATATTTTAACTGAATAAGTTTAAAATATTAATGTTCTGTAATATAAGGTTGCTCAGAATTTTTTTTAAAACAAAATTTTGTCATCATCATTGACAGCCCTATCAGAAGACTGCACCTCTGCAGAGGGTAAGACCCCACCACACAACACACACCAATGGGTCACCTGTTGGCCATGGGTGGTGACCATGATGCTTAAGGATGGAACCCTGGTGGCTGAGAAGTCCATGACTTGCTGCAACACTCCCTTTGGCTAGACGGGCAGTCGGAGAGGACCCCTCCAATCAATCATGTCAAGCCCTAGCACCTATATGATTGTCCCAGTCCTATTGCACTTATGGCAAGCCCTCAATCTTTTTATCAGGATATGTACTAGGAGGCAGTGGCTGAAGGGTCTCAAAGTCCTGGGTATGACATTAAACTATCTGATGGTGAAGTTCCAATTCTGGAACTCTGGGGAATTTGAAGTACCCCTTCATCATCATTACTCCCAGGTCCACTGTCCCTGTTAGGTTCCTATCTATGGGTTTAAAAAAAATTGGTTTAAAAAAGAAAAATTGAGTACCCATCAATACAGACTCCAATTCAAGTTGAATTTACAATTTACAGACTAAACTAGGTCCATATAAAGTTATATATTGCACAACTTCCATAGATTAAAAAATCATAGTTTTATATAAAATTTGTAGGCCAATCACTTAATTACATAAAGAGGAGTCTGAGTTGAAGGGCCAAAAAATAAGGAATTAGAGCTGATAAATGTGAGTTTATGATGTCCCACATTGAAAAGGAAAGATTATGCTATAATAGAAAATAAATGCTTTAGCCATCAAACTATTGTCTTATTGAAATCATGTACCCACAGAATCATCACCATGTGTATATCCATGATCAAAAGAGTTAAAGATGTGGAAAGTACCCACTGTAGTTGTTAGTATCATGGTAGTTGGTACACAAGACATGGTGTGCATTGCTTCACTCTGTATGATTTGAAAGCTGCACAGATGAATGTGTGAGGTAGTCTAATTTAGGAACTTATGCTTTACAAGTTCAATCTTTGTTGTGCAAAAAGTAAAGGCACAAATAATCACAGTAGAGTAAACAAGATAGTTCAATAAATTTTGCTTGGTTTGCAGACCTTGATGATCACACAAGATCAGGTAGGCCTAAAATCGTGGATTCCAAGGCTATCCCCCAAGCATGGTGAGAAATCCGATGAGTAGTACTTGGAGAGCATCAGGCGAGCTCAATCTCTCACAGTCCAGTATAGTTCGTCAACTTCCTAAGTTTAGCAAAAGCAATAAGCTGTTGAATTGTACCTCATATTACTAGAATATTGCTAATTTGACTCACCCTAGTAATTTAGAAATTTTCTTTATTAGTCCATGTGCTGGCAAACTAGTTCTTTAATAAGATCAAGCTTCTTCTAGCTTCCTCATCTTAGTTTCTGCCAAATCTGTTCTCAATCTTCCAGTGAATACTACTTTATATGCAAGAAATGATTACCATCACTTAATAGTAGTTTTATTTCTAATCAGATCACTGCATGAATTTTTTCAATTAGAAATAAGAAAAAAAAAAGAAGCCATTCATCTGATGGTGGATATGCTAATGTTTTTAGATTAACTTCACCTTTTTGGATTAATTATCAGTTCTTTAGCTCGACAGGAATGGCTTCACTTTATTGGATTGAATTGAAATGATCAAATAGCATCAATTTGGAAAGGGAAATTTGGAGATAACCAACTACTCAACAATTTCATTGGACTTTCAACCCCCTACATCTCGTTCCAATGATCGATGTTCACATCAGGGATGGATTTGACCTTTCAGAGTTTCCCTCTGGATTCATTCTGACTAAATGTAGGGCAGACCAGGCTTGTCTAGCCTTGGTTTGCAACCAGTTTAGGAGAAAGATAACTGAATTCAAACCCAGTAACAACATGTTATGACTAAGCATGGAATGGAAATTCTCCATATTTTTACAAACCTTGAAAAAGCATTTTTACAGACTGGGATGATATATTTACACACACACACACACATTGGTTAGTACCTAAATAACATGTTCATTTGAATAGAGGGGGGGGAAATAGATGTTCGTATCAACAAGCTCCCGCCGAGAGGGGGCCAAAAACAAGCGAGTCCAGTCTTCCAGTAAGCCAAACCTTCCCCTGGTCAACGTTCTTTCCACTTCGTTTAGCAGCTGCAAAATCCGTCACAGTAGTCGAAATAATCTCTAGCAGTTCAAAATCACATTTCTTTACTCAGTCGTTCGCGTCAGTCAACCTGCTACTGCCTGACTCCTGACTGCCCAGCGCTTGACTCACATGCCATTATGTACGTATTTACCGAAACATCCTGGCACTTCGCGTCTGTCCAGTGCCCTAAATCGCATCTGTTTTTGCATGCGGGGGACGCGGGTTTGATCCGGCAGGCAAGACAATGTCCTTGCTCTTTTTCGTTCTCCGTCATAATTTTAGTGAATTTATACTAGTTTTTTTAAATTCAATCTGTGGATTTAATATCTAAGTTAAACTAAGATTCTTCCAAGCCATACCCATGTCAGTACTATTGTATGGCTGCATCACTTAGACTCATGAAAGACTCAGAGAAAAAGTTGATGGGAACTATACAAATATGCCATGTGCTGTTTTTGAAAAAATCCTGGAAGCAGAACCCCACAAGAAAGCAGCTGTACAGCCACTTGCTTCCTTATTACACAAACTTCCTAGTAAGATGAAAAGACAGAGAAATTCAATGGGTATCTATGCAGCTGCTTTCTTGTGGGGTTCTGCTTCCAGGATTTTTTCAAAAAACAGCACATGGGCATATTTGTATAGTTCCCATCCAACTTTTTCTCTGAGTCTTTCATGAGTCTAAGTGATGCAGCCATACAATAGTACTGACATGGTATGGCTTGGAAGAATCTTAGTTTTAACTTAGATATTAAATCCACAGATTGAATTAAAAAAACTAGTATTAAATTCACTCAAAATTATGACGGAGAACGAAAAAGAGCAAGACATGTCTTGCCTGCCGGATCAAACCCGCGTCCTCCCGCATGCAAAAACAGATGCGATTTAGGCACTGGACAGACGCGAAGTGCCAGGATGGTTTCGGTAAATACGTACATAAATGGCATGTGAGCAAGCGCTGGCGTCAGGAGTCAGCAGTAGCAGGGTTTGACTGACGCGAACGACTGAGTAAAGAAATGTGATTTTGAACTGCTAGAGATTATTTGACTACTGTGACGGATTTTGCAGCTGCTAAACGAAGTGAAAGAACGTGTTGACCCAGGGGAAGGTTTGGCTTACTTGGTAAACTGACTCGCTTGTTTTTGGCCCCTCTCGGCGGAGCTTGTTGATACGAACATCTATTTCCCCCCCCTCTATTCAAAATGAACATGGTTATTTAGGTACTAACCATATGTGTGTGTGTGTGTAATATATATCATCCCAGTCTGTAAAAAGCTTTTTTCAAAGGTTTGTAAAATATGGAGAATTTCCATTTCCATGCTTAGTCATAACATGTGTTACTGGTTGAATTCAGTTATCTTCTCTAAACTGGTTGCAAACAAGGCTAGACAGCCTGGTCTGCCCTACATTTAAGTCAGATGAATCCAGAGAAACTCTGAAAGGTCAAATCATCCTGATGTGAACATCGATCATTGGAACGAGATGTAGGGGGTTGAAAGTCCAATGAAATTGTTGAGTAGTTGGTTTATCTCCAAATTTTCCCCTTTTTCCAAATTGATGCTATTTTGATCATTTCAATTCAATCCAAAAAGTGAAGCCATTCCTGTCGAGCTAAAGAACTGATAATTAATCCAAAAGGGTGAAGTAATCTAAAAACATTAGCATATCCACCATCAGATGAATGGCTTCTTTTTTTTTTCTTCTTATCTAATGAAAAAATTCATGCAGTGATCTGATTAGAAATAAAACTACTATTAAAGTGATGGTAATCATTTCTTGCATATAAGTAGTATTCACTGGAAGATTTGGAGAACAGATTTGGCAGAAACTAAGATGAGGAAGCTAGAAGAAGCTTGAATCTTATTAAAGAACTAGTTTGCCAGCACATGACCTTAAAGAACAATTTCTAATTACTAGGGTGAGTCAAATTTAGCAATATTCTAGTAAATATGAGGTACAATTCACAGCTTCATATGCTTTTGCTAAACTTAGGAAGTTGACGAACTATACGGACTGTGAGAGATTGAGCTCGCCTGATGCTCTCCAAGTACTACTCATCGGATTTCTCACCATGGCTTGGGGGATAGCCTGGAATCCACGATTTTAGGCCTACTGATCTTGTGTGATCATCAGGTCTGCAAACCAAGCAAAATTTATTGAACTATCTTGTTACTCTACTGTGATTATTTGTGCTTTTACTTTTTGCACAACAAAGATTGAACTTGTAAAGCATAAGTTCCTAAATTAGAGACTACCTCACACATTCATCTGTGGCTTTTCAAATCATACAGAGTGAAGCAATGCACACCATGTCTTGTGTACCAACTACCATGATACTAACAACTACAGTGGGTACTTTCCCACATCTTTAACTCTTTTGATCATGGATATACACATGGGTGATGATTCTGTGGGTACATGATTAATAAGACAATAGTTTGATGGCTAAAGCATTTATTTTCTATTATAGCATAATCTTTCTTTTCAATGTGGGACATGATTAAACTCACATTTATCAGCTCTAATTCCTTATTTTTGGCCCCTTCAACTCAGACTCCTCTTTTATGTAATTAAGTGATTATGCCTACAAATATTTATATAAAACTATGATTTTTTAATCTATGGAGTGTGCAATATATACTTTATATGGACCTAAGTTTAGTCTGTAAATTGTAAATTCAACTTGAATTGGAGTCTGTATTGATGGGTACTCAATTTTTCCTTTTTTAAACTCAATTGTTTTCTTTTAAACCCATAGATAGGAACCTAACAGGGACAGTGGACCTGGGAGTAATGATGAATGAAGGGGTACTTCAATCCCCAGAGTTCCAGAATTGGAACTTCACCATCAGATAGTTTAATGTCATACCCAGGACTTTGAGACCCTCAGCCACTGCCTCCTAGTACATATCTGATAAAAAGGATTGAGGGCTTGCCATAAGTGCAATAGGACTGGGACAATCATATAGGTGCTAGGGCTTGACATGATGAATTGGAGGGGTCCTCTCCGACTGCCCGTCTAGCCAAAGGGAGTGTTTGCAGCAAGTCATGGACTTCTCAGCCACCAGGGGTTCCATCCTTAAGCATCATGGGTCACCACCCATGGCCAACAGGTGGACCCATTGGGTGTGTGTGTGTGGGGGGGTCTTATCCCTCTGCAGAGGTGCAGTCTTCTGATAGGGCTGTCAATGATGATGACAAAATTTTGTTTTAAAAAAAAATTCTGAGCAACCTTATATTACAGAACATTAATATTTTAACTTATTCAGTTAAAAATATAAATTTTCCATAATATAATTGCTGCTCAGAAAACTTTGATTAATAAAGAATGACAATAATGGAGAATAATATATGAGTGAGCACTTTGGAAAACCACTTACCCATAACTAACCTAGCTTGCCCAGGCATTACCAGCAAAAATCTATTACCTATACTAACCCTGACAGGTTCTAATAATATGAATAAGATTAGTAAAGTCTTGAAATAATTACCTGAGCTGCTTTTTCCTTTTTTTTTTCTTTTCTTTCTTTGAATTTTTAAAAAACCAGTTTAGTTGTTAATGATTTTCTAGGTTGACAGATAAAACATGACACCTTTTTTTGTCTTCAAAATTAGTTTTTGTTTTTTAGGCGCGGGGTGGGGGGAGTATTTGACAAACTAACACTTGTCAAGGCAGACATGACCACAAGATTGAACAGCTATTACAACAATGTTAAGAAAAGTAGCTTAGTATTTTGTGTTGTACTCTTGGCAATAAAGGTTGCATTCAATCCTTACAGGACACTTTAATACAGGCGGACCAACAAGTTGGAAAATTTCCTTTCTGAGAACTTTACTATGGTAAAGGTTAATGCAAAGTGAATCTATCTATCTATCTATCTATCTATGTATTATATATCTATGTATATATATATAAGAAATATTCTGTCTGTTTGTTTAATGAACCGAGCACATATTCTTTTATAAAAGAAAATTGGGACAACCAAAGTTTTAATAAATTCACACCCTATTTTTATCAGTGAGAGAGAGTTAAAAAAAAATTTAACCTTCATTTTTCAAAAGAAAGGATAAAAATACAAGGATAGGAATCAATGATAATAGTTAAAAAATTAACTAAAATTAAAAAATAAAACAAATAAATTAAATCATAAAACATGACAAAAAGCAAATAAAGAAAAATACAAACAAGAAGAAAAAAAAAACTTAAAAAACGAATATATAAGAATAAAAGATAATAAAATAATTATGGATAGAGATTTTATTTTTAACTTTCAAATGTCGCGTAGCTCTGCTAGTATTAAAAAAAAACAAGCTAATAGCAAAACAATAATAGTAGCTTGAGTTGTACAGACATTATTTTTTTAAGTATTATTTTGGCAATAAGCAATAACTTTAGTTGGGACCCATGAATTTTCCAGGGGACTCATTCAATGCAAATATGTGCATCCCAGGACATACTAAATTTAAAAGCTATCGGTAACACATATATTAAAATTTTAAAAATTAGATGAGATACATTTTAACTAAGGCAAGAATGATATTTTCCAAATACAGGTTAAGTTGAAACTTTTACCTGTGGAAAAAAAACTCTACCATTTTGCAAGGACAATTAAATCTGTTGGCACTAGCAGTTATTACTGTTATGTTGTTTATAACTGAGTTTTTAATGTAGAAAACCTCAAAGATTGTATTTATATATTCCCGCTTGATTTGTCAAATTGTTCCTGCGACAAAAAGATTTATGGTTTACTATGTAAGGCTTATTCTTTGTCAGACCATATAGCTGGGTCAATGTATAATTATGTATACGTAAGTAAAGGTACAAATAGTAAATGATTGTTTTTTTAGTTTCCTGGTATTGGAAGAATTAGTGTTTTTCTTTTTCTGTTTATTTTTTAACAAACAAAATCTACTGTGTGCTAACCTAGTTTAAACCTAACCTGTTTGAATATATTTTATCTATGTTTGTACCTAACAATGCATTTACTATCACCTTATTTTGAATTCTTCTTGCACTAATGTTAATTGGTGCATTAAAAATGGTCATTTAAAATTTAAAATTTTTTGATGCTTCATGACAACATAAAAGTTTTTTTATAATCATGTTTAATTCTTTCAATTATCTGTATGTTAATACACTTGTGTGTCACACTTTGTGTTACCTCCTCAGATAAATAAAGATTCTGATTTGATTGTGAAGAAAGAAAGGGAATAATAAAATAAAAAGAAAAGTGAGAAAGGAAAGAGAGAGACAGGTGAGAAGGAAAGAGGTGGGGGAGAAAGAGCAAGAAATTTAATCAAAAATTAATATACTTTTAAATATTAAACAATTTGTAATAGCTTTTAAGTATACATATCGAAAGTTGTAATAGTTACATCTTTGATTCTGCAGTGCAGTGTATAAACAAAATACAATAGAGAAATGGACATAAGGCTGCATCCTCCCATTCTCAAAAAAAGAGACCTTGGATTCACTAAGAACTACAGGGGTATAACTCTTGCTGTTAAGGTTTATAATGCCTTCTCCTTAATTGCATCCATCCTGAAATTAAGAAAATCCTTAGGAAATATCAAAATGGGCTTCATAGAAATCGATCCACAACTTTGCAGATCAAGATTATTTGTTGAATCGTAGAAGGGGTTTGAGCAAAAAATCTTGAGGCAACACTATTGTTTGAAGACTTCTCCAAGGTATTTTACTCCATTACACGCAGGAACAATGGAGCAAATACTACTAGCATATGGTCTTCCCAAAGAAAACAGTTATCACTATAATGAGTAGCACAGCTGTGGTAGTCTGATCTGTATGGTAAAATCATCTGGGAGCTGATGGTAGGTGTGTAGTGCAAAAGCAATCTCCCTGGTTTGGACCAAGAGAAAAGGGAATAGACTCCTTGCTTTTCAGCTGACATAGGCCACTCTTCAGACTTTACTTACTTATATGTGGGGTCTCTATATCCGGGAATGAGAGAATTTAGGACCCCAATATACAGGTTTAGATTTTTGGTGAAAAGGCCTGGGAGGGAAAGTTTCGAAAAGGACCGGCATTATGCTAGCTTTACTGTAACCAAATCTGACCCATGACTTTATAAGACGCAATGTGATTTTCTGGAATATTTTTTCTTGGAAAAATATTGCCTCTTATATCTTTATTTTTATTTTTTTATTTATTGTCTACCATTTTCTTTTTCTTGTTATTTTATTGTTTTATTATTGTTTTGTCACTTTTTTGGGTAATCTACAGCCCATTCCTTCACACAGTGGAAAGACAGAATTATTCTGTTGCACAAAAGATAAAAGTTTGATATATTAAGAAAAAGTTTTAATTAACTTTAGTATGATATGCTTGACTTCTGACCTGAAATCATCTTTTGGCATGTTTATGTAAACAGTCTGGATTATTGTTGTTTTCTTAAAAGCTTGAAAAGGTCAGATCAGTAATATTATTTGTTTTCTTGTAAAGTATCAAACCAACTTCTCGTGAATTGAGTCTGTCACTACTTCCAGCATTTCTTGCCTAAAACAATTTATTTACTGCCCTTACTGACCTATCTTTGTCTCTTGTTTAGATTTGTTGCTTGTCACTCAAATCTCCATGTCTATTCAATGGAAAGAGGTGATTGATTAAAGGATGACTTTATTTAAATCTTATAAACACCTTCCTTCGAGTACAAATTCAATTGAATTAAAATGTCTTTTCTCTTTATTTATAACAAAAAGATAGGTTATAACCTTTTTTCTTTTAGACTAGATAGGAATGAAACTTTCAGGAAAATATATGGAGTCTCAAAGATTTTTAAAAATCCAACAATTCAACTTCTTTGTCAGAGATAAAAAGCCATTATCTTTTTAAAAGCCACCCTATCGAATGACAATTATACTAGCTACTGCGGAGGGGGGGGGGGCACTTGTTTGAGCCTTCGGGCCAACAATGACACTTGATGCATTGAGTACATATTAAATGTTTATTCAGTATGTACTATTTTGTTGAACAATAATTTCAAGCTGTAGGTGAGATAGCCCTGGCGTGTTATCTCATTTACATATGTGTATTACAGCAGGAGATATATAGAGACTGTTTAGAGGACTGGTATGAAATTAGCGACTTGATGCTAAGACCTGGGCTACGATTACGCTCAAAGGATATTGATACTACTACAACAGAGAATACAAACCACACCTCACAACACATGGCGTTGTCGATAGGTTTACTCATATTAGAGGACTCCGATTTTGTTGAGATGTGGCTAAAATGTTTTTCAGCCTTTGCTAGAAGCAAAAAATTACAAGACAAAAAGAACATTGAGGAGAAAACTAGATTAACTGATTGTTTTAGCGTCCGCTGGATGTGAAGCAAACATGAAAGTAGCCGTTATGGCGAATCCAAAAAGATTTGGAGGATCTCACCTTTGAAGAAATTGCACACATCATAAGGAATAATTTAAGACCTAAGAAAAAACTGGTTATCGCAGAGAGAACTAAATTCCTCTCTACGAAGCAAAAATCCCAACGAACCAGCAAGGAATTACATTCAAAGACTAAAAAAGGCCTCGAGATTTTGTGAATTCAAAAGCTTGGATCAGCAATATGACTATCGAAGAGAATTAATCCAGTTATGGTTCATTGAAGGATGCACAACATGATTCTAGGTTAAAAGCAGGTAAGGTAACCTCCAAAAGGCTATGGTACTATGTTACCTCCACCTCCTTAAAGTATATTTAGTCTAGGTTAAACCGGTAACCCACCACCCCTTAAAGTATATTAGTCTAGGTTAAAAGCATGGTAAGGGTAAACCTCCACCCCCTTAAAGTATATTTAGTCTAGGTTAAAAGCATGGTAAAGGGTAACTCCACCTCCCTTAAAGTATATTTAGTCTAGGTTTAAAAAGCATGGTAAGGTAACCTCCACCTCCCTTAAAGTATATTTAGTCTAGGTTAAAAGCATGGTAAGGGTAACCTCCACCTACCCTTAAAGTATATTTAGTCTAGGTTAAAAAGCATGGTAAGGGTAACCTCCACCACCCTTAAGTATATTAGTCTAGGTTAAAAGCTGGTAAGGGTAACCCCCCTCCCTTAAAGTATATTTTAGTCTAGGTAAAAGCATGGTAAGGGTAACCTCCACCTCCCTTAAAGTATATTTAGTCTAGGTTAAAGCATGGTAAGGGTAACCTCCACTCCCTCTAAAGTATATTTAGTCTAGGTTAAAAGCATGGTAAGGGTAACCTCCACCCCCTTAAAGTATATTTAGTCTAGGTTAAAAGCAATGGTAAGGGTAACCTCCACCACCCTTAAAGTATATTTAGTCTAGGTTAAAAGCATGGTATGGGTAACCTCCACCTCCCTTAAAGTATATTTAGTCTAGGTTAAAAGCATGGTAAGGGTAACCTCCACCTAAAAGCATGGTATGGGTAACCTCCACCTCCCTTAAAGTATATTTAGTCTAGGTAAAAGCATGGTAAGGGTAACTCCACCACCCTTAAAGTATATTTAGTCTAGGTTTAAGTCTAAGGTCTAGGTTAAAAGCTGGTAAGGTAACCTCCACCACCCTTAAAGTATATTTAGTCTAGGTTAAAAGCATGGTAGGGTAACCTCCACCACCCTTAAAGTATATTTAGTCTAGGTTAAAAGCATGGTAAGGGTAACCTCCACCACCCTTTAAAGTATATTAGTCTAGGTTAAAAGCATGGTAAGGGTAACCTCCACCACCCTTAAAGTATATTTAGTCTAGGTTAAAAGC
Source organism: Doryteuthis pealeii (assembly GCA_023376005.1). Lineage (NCBI taxonomy): Eukaryota > Metazoa > Mollusca > Cephalopoda > Myopsida > Loliginidae > Doryteuthis > Doryteuthis pealeii. The sequence continues at coordinate 153,438,270 of CM042139.1, forward strand.
ATGGTAAGGGTAACCTCCACCACCCTTAAAGTATATTTTAGTCTAGGTTAAAAGCATGGTAAGGGTAACCTCACCACCCTAAAGTATATTTAGTCTAGGTTAAAAAGCATGGTAAGGGTAACCTCCACCTCCCTTAAAGTATATTGTCTAGGTTAAAGCATGGTAAGGGTAACCTCCACCACCTTAAAGTATATTTAGTCTAGGTTAAAAGCATGGTAAGGGTAACCTCACACCCTAGTATATTAGTCTAGGTTAAAAGCTGGTAAGGGTAACCTCCACCACCCTTAAAAGTATATTTAGTCTAGTTAAAAGCATGGTAAGGGTAACCTCCACCTCCCTTAAAGTAATTTTAGTCTAGGTTAAAAAGCATGGTAAGGGTAAACCTCCACCACTCCTTAAAGTATATTTAGTCTAGGTTAAAAGCATGGTAAGGGTAACCTCCACCACCTTAAAGTATATTTAGTCTAGGTTAAAAGCATGGTAAGGGTAACCTCCACCTCCCTTAAAGTATATTTAGTCTAGGTTAAAAGCATGTAAAGGGTAACCTCCACCTCCCTAAAGTATATTTAGTCTGGTTAAAAGCATGGTAAGGGTAACCTCCACCTCCTTAAAGTATATTTAGTCTAGGTTAAAAGCATGGTAAGGGTACCTCCACCTCCCTTAAAGTATATTTAGTCTAGGTTAAAACATGGTAAGGGTAAACCTCCACCACCCTTAAAGTAATATTTAGTCTAGGTTAAAAGCATGGTAAGGTAACCTCCACCTCCCTTAAAGTATAGTTAGTCTAGGTTAAAAGCATGGTAAGGGTAACCTCCCACCTCCCTTAAAGTATATTTAGTCTAGGTTAAAAGCATGGTAAGGGTAACCTCCACCTCCCTTAAAGTATATTTAGTCTAGGTTAAAAAGAAAGTATATTTAGTCTAGTAAAGGGTAACTCCACCTCCTTAAAGTATATTAGTCTAGGTTTAAAAAATGGTAAGGGTAACCTCCACCTCCCCTTAAAGTATATTTAGTCTAGGTTAAAAGCATGGTAAGGGTAACCTCCACCTCCCTTAAAGTATATTTAGTCTAGGTTAAAAGCATGGTAAGGGTAACCTCCACCACCCTTAAAGTATATTTAGTCTAGGTTAAAAGCATGGTAAGGGTAACCTCCACCACCCTTAAGTATATTTAGTCTAGGTTAAAAGCATGGTAAGGTAACCTCCACCTCCCTTAAAGTTATATTAGTCTAGGTTAAAGCATGGTAAAGGGTACCTCCACCACCCTTAAAGTATATTTAGTCTAGGTAAAAAGCATGGTAAGGGTAACCTCCACTCCCTTAAAGTATATTTAGTCTAGGTTAAAAGCATGGTAAGGGTCCACCACCCTTCCACCTCCACCTCCCTTAAAGTATATTTAGTCTAGGTTAAAGCATGGTAAGGGTAACCTCCACCACCCTTAAAGTATATTTAGTCTAGGTTAAAAGCATGGTGGGTAACCTCCACCTCCCTTAAAGTATATTTAGTCTAGGTTAAAAGAATGGTAAGGGTAACCTCCACCTCCCTTAAAGTATATTTAGTCTAGGTTAAAAGCATGGTAAGGGTAACCTCCACCTCCCTTAAAGTAATTTAAGTCTAGGGTTAAAAGCATGGTAAGGGTAACCTCCACCACACTTAAAGTATATTTAGCTGGTTAAAAGCATGGTAGGTAACCTCCCCACCCTTAAAGTAAATTTAGTCTAGTTAAAAGCATGGTAAGGTAACCTCCCACCTTAGTAATATTTAGTCTAGGTTAAAAGCATGGTAAGGGTAACCTCCACCACCCTTAAAGTATATTAGTCTGGTTAAAAGCATGTAAGGTAACCTCCACCCCCTTAAAGTATATTTAGTCTAGGTTAAAAGCATGGTAAGGGTAACCTCCACTCCCTAAAGTATATTTAGTCTAGGTTAAAAGATGGTAAGGGTAACCTCCACCACCCTTAAAGTATATTTAGTCCGGTTTAAAAGCATGGTAAGGGTAACTCCACCTCCCTTAAAGTATATTTTAGTCTAGGTTAAAAGCATGGTAAAGGGTACCTCACCTCCCTTAAAGTATATTTAGTCCTAGGGTTACCTCCCCTGGTAAGGGGTAAACCTCCACCACCCTTAAAGTATATTAGTCCAGGTAAAACATGGTAAGGTAACCTCCACCTCCTTAAAGTAATTAGTCTGGTTAAAAGCATGGTAAGGGTAACCTCCACCCCACTTAAGTATATTTAGATCTAGGTTAAAGCATGGTAAGGTAAGTATATTTTAGTCTAGGTTAAAAGCATGGTAAGGTGAACCTCCACCTCCCTTAAAGTATATTTGTTCTAGGTTAAAGCATGGTAAGGGTAACCACCACCCTTAAAGTATATTTAGTCTAGGTTAAAGCATGGTAGGGTACCTCCACCACCCTTAATATATTAGTCTAGGTTAAAAGCATGGTAAGGGTAACCTCCACCACCCTTAAGTATATTTTAGTCTTAGGTTAAAGAAGCATGGTAAGGGTAACCTCCACCTCCCTTAAAGTATATTTAGTCTAGGTGAAGCCATGGTAAGGGTACCTCCACCTGACCTTAAAGTATATTTAGTCTAGGTTTAAGCATGGTAAGGTAACCTCCCCACCCTTAAAGTTATTTAGTTGGTTAAAAGATGTGTTAAGCGGGTAACCTCCGACCACCGCTAAGATATATTTTAGTCTGAGGGTAAAAGCCATGGTGTCGTATCAAGAGCGGCAGGGTTAACCTCCACCTCCCTTAAAGTATATTAGTCTAGGTTAAGAAGCATGGTTAATGGGTGAACCTTGACCACTTACCCCTTAAAGTATATTTAGTTTCTTAGTTATAAGTAGGCATCGGTAAGGGTAACCTTTCCACCACCCTTTAAAGTATATTTTGATGTGCATAGGTTAAACATGGTAAGTAACTCCCGCCACCCTGTAAGTATACTTGACTGCGTTAGCTTGGTTAGTCTAGGTCTAAGAAGCTATGTGTGAAGGGGTAGCTACCTCACCCCCTTGAAAGTATATTTGTCTAGGTTAACGACTGACGATGCAGGCGTGTAGGCATGGTAGGTACTCACCTCCCCTTAAAAGTATATTTGTAGTTAGGTTAATGAGCATGGGTGAAAGGGGTATAGGTCTGCTCGTCTAGCGCGTAGCCCTAGTACTAAGTCATAGGTAGTTTGAGTCTAGTGGATGTCTGAGGTTAGAGCATTGTAGGAGAGCGTCACCTCCACCGACCTCTTAGATGGATAGTATATTTCTAGTCTCGAGATGTGGGTTTGTTAAAAGAAGGTCGATTGGACTATAGAGGGTAACCTCCCCACCGCGAGTGAAGAGGTGAGTATTTGAGCTGGCAGGGGTTAGAAAATACAGGCATGGGTTAGAGGTAGGGTTAGTATATCTCTGCTCACCACCACCTTAAAAGTAGTATTTAGTCCTAGGTTAGAAAGCATGGTTTCGGAGGGTATCGACCTCCACCACGCCTGTAAAGTGATTGATATACGTCTAGGTTAAAAGCATGGTAATGGAGGTGTAACCTCAGACACCGCTTAAAGTAATAGTTTAAGCGCGTCAGGTGTTCAAGATAGCATGGGTGAAGGGTAACCTCCCCACCCTTAAAGTATTAGTTTATGAGATTGCTATTGAGTGTATGGTTCGGTGTAGAGTGTGCAGATCATCAGGTGGGTTGATGAAGTCTAGGCGACTGGAGACGGTGAACTAGGTACGGTTCGCAGGGTATAGTGCGATTCTATCTTGGTGAGACATCAAAGTGATGTATCTTCACTATGAGGTGACTGGTAGGAGTGATGTAGAGCTTAGGATGAGCTATCTGTGATAGTGGTGGCATATCATCAGATGTATCGAGTGAGACTCGTTAGGATTGGTGTCTCGACTCGTAATGCGCGTACTGTGTGCTGAGGGAGCGATCAGTAGACGGTGGTGATGAGATTAATCATATGAGTAGGTTATTAGAGTATCTAGGCATAGGTGAAAGTGGCAACCTCCACCACTTAAAGTATATTTTAAGTCTAGGTTAAAAGCATGGTAAGGTAACTCCACCAACCCTTAAGTATATTTTAGTCTAGTAAAAGCATGGTGGAAAGGGTGGTAACCTCCACCACCCTTAAAGTATATTTTAAGTGCTAGCTTAACATGGTAAGGTAACACCTCCACACCCTTAAAGTATTAGTTTTAGTCTCGAGGTTAAAGCATGGTAATGGGTAACCTCACCACCGCTTAAGTATATTTTAGTCTAGGTTTAAAAGCATGGTAAGGGTAACCTCCACCACCCTGTTAATAGTATATTATGCCTAGGTTAAAAGCCATGTGAGGTGGTATAGTTCCGGTAGAATTGCCTGCCATCCCGTGAGATCGCCTGCTGACTAAGTTTATTTAGTCTTAGGGCGTGAAAAGCTCGAGCTGGGTAAGGGTAAACTTCGTCACCGTCCCTTAAAGTATAGTTTAGTCTAGGTTGAAAGCATAGTAAGGGTATGCCCTCCACCAACCCTTAAATAATAACTGGTGATTTGTAGTGTGTGTAGTCTAGGATTAAAAAGCATGGTAAGGTTGTAAGCCTCCACCACCCTTAAAGTATATTTAGTCTTAGGGTTAAAGCAGTGGTAAGGGTAACCTCCACCACCCTTAAATATTGTTTAGTCTAGGAAAGCATGTGTAAGGGTAGGTGCCGTTCGTATACCTCCACCACCCTTAAAAGTATATTTAGTCTAGGTTAAAAGCATGGTAAGGGTACCTCCACCACCCTTAAAGTATATTAGTTCTAGGTAAAAGCATGGTAAGGTAACCTCCACCAACCCTTAAAGTATATTTAGTCTGGTTAAAGCATGGTAAGGGGTAACCTCCACCACCCTTAAAGTATATTTAGTCTAGGTTAAAAGCATGGTAAGGGTAACCTCCACCACCCTTCAAGTATATTAGTCGTAGGTTAAAAAAGCATGGTAAGGGTACCTCCACCACCCCTTAAAGTATATTTAAGTCTAGGTTAAAGCAGGAAGGGTAACCTCCACCACCCTAAAAAGTATATTTTAGTCTAGGTTAAGCATGGTAAGGTAACCCTCCACCACCCTTAAAAGTTATTTAGTCTAGGTTAAAAGCATGGTAAGGGTAACCTCCACCTCCCTTAGAATTAGTCTAGGTTAAAAGCATGGTAGGGTAACCTCCACCACCCTTTAAAAGTATATTTGTCTAGGTTAAAAGCATGGTAAGGGTAACTTAAATCCCTGATTTAGTATTGATCAAATTTTAATGGGGAGTAGGTTTAAATTAACTTGTTAAATTATGAAATAAATACATACCAGGCTGTGTTGCGTGTCTGTATTGCGCTGAAGTTGAAGACTTCGAAAATGTGTTGTTAATGTGTTTATGGCGGAGTAGGCATTGGAGTGTAGGATAGTTTCTTTGCAAGGCGGAGCAGTATGGCGCTGATCTTGAAGAAAAATAAGATCTAAAAAAACTTGGCTTTGGGTTGCCTTACCTGCTTTTAAAACTGGACTAGGATGTAGTTGTCTGTAATTCATTAATGCTTGTTATTTATTGTTCAATAGGAGTAGATGGATGAAGAGGAAAGTGTAAAGAATAAAAAATTGGAAAAGTTTTTGAATTACCATTTTGTTTCTCAGATAGTGGAGCCTAGATGCGTTGAGCGGAGGAAGTGTTGGTGTCTCTGTAGATAAAAAAAATTTCTGACCAATTCCCGAGTTTTATTTAGTTAGAAAAAAGATGGATATAAAAAGAAAACAACTATGTGCCTTAATGTTCTTTATTAAAATTCATTAGTCTTTACTGTTAATTGGAATTTTATTCTATGTGAATATTTCCTATTTTGTTTTCATGTTGATTGATTTTAACAATGTTAGTTAATAGTGGAGGTTGTGGGGTGTAATGGTTAGGCTATTGTTAGAGAAATGGGACAGTGCACTGTTGTGACCGCGTATCCTGCGAGAAGCCTGTTTGCATTTTCACTAGCACTATACCGACTTGTAGGGAAAGGTATGAATCCGAACTATTCTCTTCAGTTAATGGGTAAATAGTCAAGGCAGACTGGATCCTTAACGCTTAGTTAGAGCAAACAGTTCCTAAGGAGAAAAGAAATAGAATTCAAACTGTAAGACTTTGCTTAAAGAAACTGGACCTTTGTGTTTGCATAACCTGCTTGATGTGGAGGGGTTGGTTATATATATATATTAAAGTGTTTTTTAAGGTCACCCACAGTTGTCTGTAACGTGTTATTTATAGAGTGTGTGTACAATTCGTAGGGCTGGGTGAGAAGAGGTTGTTCATGGTGGGCGCTTGTACACGTGTGTAGATTTGTGGGCGTGGGTCATATTCTGACTTTTTGATTGATGTATTTATAATGTGGGCGAAAGAGTATTCTGATACAGAGAGTTCTCCATCGTATTAGGTATGTATGTATGGAGGTGTATTGTGGCCTGTAGTAGCGAGGTTAAGAGAATTCGTGACTTTCATTGTACGTTCATATTTTACATTTTTGTTTGTGTAGTTGTTTAGGTGATGTTGATGTGTGAGTTGTGTTGCGGGATCATTGTCTTTTTTGGCACACAGTCCTACATATAGGATAATTTTATACATATTTATTTGCCCATAAGACTGGGAACTCTTTTTTTTGGTGTAGTGGTTGTGTACATGGTCCTATCAATAGATTTAAAACAGATCTGTTTGACTGAATAGATTGTCGGGATGGCTAAGAAGGTCGAATTGGAGAGTGACCTGTAAGTAATGGGCGAAGGTGATGGGGTACTACACACTCTCTCACATCTTAACGAACTGGAGCTGTCACAATTAGACCCCCATTTTTAAGGGGAGGGGTCAAATATCTTAAATTCTAACTTTCTTTTGATTTACTAGTGGGTCAGAGTAAACAAAACCAGTTTGTACACGTTGATGAAAGTTAACAGCTGAAAAACAATGAAGAATGGAGCAAGCCAGTCAGAAGGAAGTCACTGTGATGAGGTATTTTATTGATTCTTTTATTTTTTTAAAGTTAGCCTGGCACAAGATAATTACATATTTTGAGTTTCACGACTAAAGAAGAACATGTTATTCTATGTCAGACAAACATATTGCCTTGTAGTAATCATAGTTAATTTATAGAAATATTTGGATGGTAGGCAGTGGTGTTGTATGTCACACGCAAAGGCTTGGGCAGTTGTCTTATTAGCATAATATTTGTGAAGCATTACGTTAAGAAAGTTGTGTTTTCAGGTGTTTTCACCAACTTTTTTAATGTAATCAATATTAGCAATTATGCAAGTATTTAAGTTTTTAATGTAATAAAATATAGTTTAAATTAGAAGACTCAATGAAAACGTAATGAAGAATGCAGATTTGAAAACAAAAGGGGAGTATAGTCAAAAAAAATTAGAAAACTGGAAAACTTACCTTCCTTTAATCCATCTTTCATTGCTAATTTAACTAATTAACTATGATAGTTGAAATAGGAAACGTAAGAAAATAAGAAATTAAGTTAGTTTGTTTTCGCTTGTGTAATGGGATTTTCTTTTAAGATGTTATCCCGTGAGATTTTTGGCTCATATTCAGATAAGATAAAGCAAACTAATTTAGAAATCAATAATACTAAGCAATTTATGTAAAATCAAATTTATATATCAATACTGCAGAATTAGCCTTCCCGTTTCCTACTCGTAACCACTATTTTGTTGTATATATAAATATCAACTGCATGTTATATATATATGTCGATAAGGGGCCAATCAGTATGTAATAATATATAAACAATTTTATTAATATTTGAGGTTTAATAAAATAAAATCTATGGAGGAATGTGATGTAAATGACAAAGGAATTGTGACTTAAGTAGGTGAGATAGTTTGTTTCGTTTCAGACAGACAAACACACAATCTCCATTATATAATTATGGGAGAGAGGGAGCATGTATACTTTTTAGAAGTTTCTTTGTGAAAAAATTGATAATTGGCTGAATATTGTAATGGCATATAAGGTTATTGATGGGGG
>CM042139.1:153456382-153503882 GCA_023376005.1 Doryteuthis pealeii
GGGGAATGCCTATGGGAACCATGCATTTTTTTGCACTGGCCATTGAATGAGCTTCAGTTTGTGTGTGGCTCCCCACATTAAAATGATGGAAAATAGCTCATGGCTGATGTCTTTCACCTGCTGATCTTTCCATCACCTCTTAAGATGTTTCTTTTGAATGAAGGATTTATCTCCAAGAGCGAGCGCCAACTCATTCCTAACTATGAACAATGAGGATATAGTCACTTTCAAGAAGTTGGTTATCTCCAAGTTGTTGTGGTTGCTACTGCCACAACCAAGGTGTGCACTTTTATTTCCTGTCAGATTGAAGTTTTTATTTTAACGCTCATGATTTATTTGAAAGAGAACTGAGAATGTTGAAATTTAGAGCATTAATTTTCTACTAGGTCTTTTCATCCATGGTTTGATAAAAGTATATTCTCAATATATGGCCCATCCTTTTCTTTCTTTCAACAAATTTTATGTTTTCTTACATTTAAGTTAAACTGACAACATTTTCAAATGGGGAAAATGGAGTAATTTCAGAGAAGTGGTGAAATTCCACTCTATTAATTCAGTCTTTCATAGACCACATTCTGAAGATCATGTTATGAAAATATCATATGATTAAACAGAGATCACATTTCTTGTCTTCTGTGTGTATACCATACAAATAAAACACAACCACAGTAAATCTATGGAGTGCGATTACAGAATCAATATTTAATATTGATCTAATAAAATCTTAGATTTGAATATTTCATTTTTGTTTTATCTTTGTAGGAAATGAAGCAGAATGGAACGGGTAGCAAAGAAAACAGCCCTAAAACTGAAAATATTGAGGGTCGTTTTAGGAAGAACTTTTTGAAACATTTGCGGCACCATCCTCCAGAACCTCCGCCAGCAATTGAAACTGTTGTGATTGAGAATGGTGTTACAGAATGTGAGGAATCTTCCACAGAAGATGATCGTGAGTATTGCAGCTCTTAAATTATTAATTAGGATATTCATGGTTTTTGTCTAATTTTTTAAAAAATATTCAAAATTTTAGGAAAGGCATGGACTTCTATAGACATTTTATCAATTATATGGAAATTTGATCATACCGATAAGATAAAGTGAAAAATTCTTCTAAGCTGTAGCCATGTCAGTGCTACTGTATGGCTGCACCACTTGAACAACACACTTAGAGAAAAAGATAGATAAGAGCTACACAAGTATGCTGCATGCTGACTTGAACAAATGCTGGAAGCAGCATCCCCCCCAGCTGTACAGCCACTTACCTCCTATCATGAACACCAGTGTAGGCCAACCAGCAAAAACCTACCAACAAGGACGATTACAGATAGGGTTGGATGTCAAGCATCATGGGAATCCATGCTGTCAGTGCAACATGAAAATGGTGATGATGATACTATCATTGATCTACTAACATTGAACAAAATCAAAGAAAAGACAAAATAAACCCAATTACACATACAAGAACATTTAATATTCTATATGCACAAAATATACGCAGGTGGCATTACAAAGGAAGAATACACAAACTTGTCCCATAGTAGAATTATAAACATATTGTTGCATGAACAAGCAGTACATGGAAGGGGTACAAAATGGGAAAAAGATTACTGGACACATAAACCACATGTGTTTACTGTTTTCTGGCAGGGTCAGAGACAACATATCTATTTTTCAAAGAGACAAATAAAGGCCAATAATGTGTTTCTGAGACTATCGGGAGTGGGGTCAAAGTTATAGGTACTGGACATGTATGCCAAAAAGGGAAGATCCCTCAGGAAAAATTGTAATATTCTAAAAAGTACATGGTACTTCTAAATGGGTAGTGATCATTCCTAAAATGAGGTAACCAAGCAAGTACCCTGTACTATTAGAATTTTTTAAAATTTAACCATTATAGTTCTTTTAGACAATAAGAAAATAAATAAAATTATTCCAATCAATTATTATTCTGATAACTCCATTGCAATATATTAGATTTCCATATGTCACAGTTGAATGAGCTGTCTATCTTTATTAAATTCGAAAATCAATTGATTAGTTAAGTTAAAAATTTAAGTTAATAGAAAATTGACATGATGTATCTACCTAAACATTGACCCCTCCCCTTGACTATCATGTGCCACCATATGAGGCCCCTTATGAACATGCCAATCCTCCAAAGGAGATAATTATTTTTTTGTATACCTGCCCCCCCCCCTCCTTCGGGAGAGTTTCTTCCTGCAAGGCTCCTCATCTTAAATTGACTATGAGTCACATCTTGCTACTTTGTGTTTTTTTTTTGGGGGGGGGGGATAAATACTGTATTGTTAGAACATTGAATATTAATTTTCTAAACAATTAAAATTTCAAACATCTTTATGTGAATGACTAATTTATAATTTTGCTCACTCAATGTTGACACAAATTTCTTTGACATAATCACTGGAGAAACATTAGCCCCATTTTTATTTATAATTTGTCGAGACTACATACTACAAACATCACTAGATCTAATGGAGGAAAAATGTTTTGCATTAAAAAAAGCATGAAGTCATCAATATCCGATAGAAACAATTGTAACTTCAGATTACACAGATGATTTAGTGCTTCTCACAAATACACCTGCCCAAACTGAATCACTGTTGCTTAGAATGGAGAATACAGCAAGAGGCCATTAAATCTCTCTATGTGAACTCAAATAAAAAGTAGTTTATGAGTTACACACAAGAAGGAGACATTTCCACACTGAATGGCAGGCCTCTGAAATTAGTAGACTTGTTCACATATTTAGGTAGCAATATCTTATCTACTGAAAGCAATGTCAATATACGCCTAGGAAAGGCATTGGCTGCTGTAGATAGATTATCGATCAGATGGAAATCTGATCTCCTTGATAAGATAAACCGAGAATTCTTCCAAGCTGTACATGTATCATTGCTACAGTATGGCTGCACCGCTTGAAAGAAACGCTTGAAAGAAACGCTTGAAGAAAAAGCTTGATGGGAACTACACAAGGATGCTGTGTGCTGTCTTGAACAAATCCTGGAAGCAGTACGCCACAAAAAAGCAATTGTGCGGCCACTTACCTTCAATCATGCTATCAACATGACTCGATGAGGATATCTCTATCTCTTATTGCTGATTTATGGAGGCGCGTTGCATAATGGTTAGAGTCGTGGGAAATAGACTCATCGACCTGAGTTCAAATCCTAGACAAGGCTGTTTGCATTTCACATAGCGCTAATACCCTTAGGAAAGGTATGAATCCATATATTCTCCCTCCAGCTATGGGTAAAATAGTAGGGCAGACTGGGATCTTTAACCCTGGATAGGTAACCAGTCTAGGAGAAGGAAAACTTTAAATTTGAAAAACTTGAGGTCAGTTGTTGATTGGGTTTGTAACATTCCTTGTGCACCAATTCTTTCCTATCGACTGCCAAAAAGTGTGGAATGGTCCAACACAAAGCCTTCACCACTATAAACAAAACACTGTGTTGGTTGTTCACTGGATGAACCCTCATGTCGAAATCGACGAGAGTAAAAAAAAAAAAATATTTGCTGATAATAAATTCTAGCATTGTATTTGTATGACCATTTTTTTTTATATTGTCATTGTATGCATGTTATGCTTGTTTTTTCCTAAGCTTATTAACCCTCATATATGCACACACATTTTTATCCAAAATAAAATAAAGCTTGATATGCTGTAAAATCTAAACAACAAAGCAAACAAAATAGGATACATTTTTCTTAATTGTTTTTCATACATAGCAAACATCAAGATCTTCAACTCAGTAACCAACTCTCTTCATTCATTAAAATCATGAATTATCACTGATTTTACTTAGAATTTTTATATATAAATTTGTTGAGGGGAAAACAACTTCAAAACACATTAATCATAGATGCACTTCGTTTGGAATACAGTGCTATATAAATTTTCTTTTGACTATAAAACATCCTCCAATTCTCCATTCACCTTATCCTTAAAAGTAGATCAATGTATCATGAATATAGAAAGACCATACACAAATGCACATGGGAACACAACCTTCTATTTAGCATATATATATATATATATATATATCTCACTGTAACATAGCAAAAATCATAAAGCATAATGTTAAAATGCTCTTAGAGAATAAGGCAATTTCCATCTAAGTTTCAATTTAATATTAGTGGGGAGTGCCAGTTCACATACCTGGTCAGTAATATCTCATCTACAGAAAGTGATGTCAATATATGCATAGAAAAGGCATGGACTGAATTGACATATTATCAATCCTATAGAAATCTGATCTCTCTGATTAGATAAGGCGAGCATTTTTTCCTAGCTGTAGTTGTGTCAGTACTACTGTATAGCAGCACCATTTTGATGAGGTGCTTGAAGAAAAAGCTACATGTGAACTGTACTACTGTATAGCAGCACCACTTTGATGAGGTGCTTGAAGAAAAAGCTACATGTGAACTGTACTACTGTATAGCAGCACCACTTTGATGAGGTGCTTGAAGATAAAGCTACATGGGAACTGTATTACTGTATAGCAGCACCACTTTGATGAGGTGCTTGAAGAAAAAGCTACATGGGAACTGTACAAGGATGCTGTGTACTATTTCGAAACAAATCCTGGATGCAGCACCTCACAAAAAAGCAGCTGTACGGCCACTTACCTCCAATAATACAAACTATCCATCAATATTAAATAGATGAGCATCCTTCATAGAGACATGAAGTGTTTATAGACAGATTTTTCTAACATTTCTTAGTCTATAAGATTTTAATGTAAATATTCATCATAATTTATTTTTAATTTTAATGTAGATTTTTATAGTAACTATCATGATTAATAATTTTGATTTCAATTCTAATGTACAATTTTATGAATATAGTATAAATTGGTTGTAATCTACTACATAAATGGTAGTTTCTGTCAGTCTATGTAAAACTAGTAAGATATAATAGTGAAAAGTATTGGATTGTTTAATGAATTAATAAAAATAAAATGAAAATCCTGGAAGCAGAACTGAATGAAACCACCAAACGTGCGCATTGATTGTTGTGCCCTTTAACCCGAGCACCAAAGAATCTTGCCCACTCACATCACTTGGCACATACACAGTACATACAGATAACAACTAACACTCCCAATAATCGAGGCATGTCTACATATTTCAAGTCTTTTCAGATTGGGTGGAGAAAGCAAAACTGGCTGAACTGGAACGTCTTGAAGAGGAAAACAGAGGTTGGTATTTCTTCTTGTTTCTATTATTCCTCATGTGTTGGGGAGGGGGGTTTCCTTTTGATAATCGGATAACTTTGTTTATTGCTTATTGTGGAATAGATGTTTGTAAATAGAGTAGGACCTTACCAATCAGGAAACTGCCCTGTCAGAAGGGATTAGAATATACTGACTGTATCCTCTGCAGAGTTAGAAGACACCCTCCAATAAAAGAGAAGGGGGGTGTCCTTGGTATGACACTAAACTGCATCTCGTGGTGAGGTTACTGTTTTGGAGAGTATAAAGTACCTCTTTGTTTCCATTACTCCCAGGTCCACTCAGACCTGGAGTGACTACCACTCCAGGTCTGAGTATTAGGTACTATATGTATGGATCAAATAGATCGGTTTCAAAATCATTTGTATTTAACAGGAATACTTGAAACTATATTAATTAAAAATCAAAATTATTATTAAATAAGAATAGTTACTTCAAACTATATGATTGTGTATAAATTATCAGTATTTTTTTTTTAAATTTTTGGACAAAAATTTAGAGAATTTTATTCCTTCTAGTAAAACTTTACATTTTTACAACAGCCACATATATGTCATAAAAAAAAACAGGATTGAGAAACACTAGTAATGAATAAGTTTCAAATCTTTATTTTACAGGAGAGAAATAGAGAAAGAGTTGCTAAAACAGTTTTTGTCTTGCCATTAATTATCTTAAGAAATGCAAGTGTTAATATTTTACAAAGTCACTTATGAAGTGAATTATTAGTTATCTTCTTATGCCTTCTGTGTTTGTCTTGCTCTTCCATTAGGGGGTCGAAGTCAAACTGTTTGCTCACCTTAAGGTTTTTTTCTGCAACTAACTGTATCTCAACAAGAATTGGTGCCCCAAAAATGGGTCTCAATTCTTATTGGTTAAAACACATACCTGTAGTGCAGTGGTTCTCAAACAGTGTGCCCAGTTGCACTGGTGCACCCCAGAGCTTTTTCAGGTGCGCTCTGTAGTATTCCTGAAAAATCTATCCAGATATGAAAAGCAAATGTATACTAAGTTACTATATTATACCATTTCTTTACGAACACTCTGCTTGTTTCGTTGCAACATTATTATGATAGTTATAAGTTACTTGTCTTGCAACTAAATAAAAACACAGGTTAAAGAAAACAAAATCTTAATAAAAATATAAGATCATGAATATTTAAAAAAAAAAATTTTTTTATGAGAGATCACTGGTTATGCCACTTCATCACTGTCATCATCGGTGTCATCATCTTCTACAGCATTGTTAAGTTTGCTTTTGTTAAGTGTGTTATTTTTTTATATATTTAACAGTTAACTTAATAACATATTAGTCCTATTTTGTATACAGTGTGCTATCAAGTATCTGTGTGCGCTATCAAGTAAGTGTGCCCAGACTGTATAAAGTTTGAGAACCACTGCTGTAGTGACTTCTACAAGAAAGCCACAGGGAACAAAGGGGAGATAACTTATATTTTTTATACAAAATATTTACTTATATGACATCATCCCATATACTGAATAAATGAATAAATAGCTGAAAGTGTTTACATAAAGAAGCATTGATCTGAGTACACCAATGTCATCAGGGCTTAGAATAAGATTAATGAATCTTCTGCAGAGAGTCCTTTTAAAAAATGTGTGTGCTGGGTATAACACTAAACTGCATCCAGTATTGAAGCTCTAGGGAGTGTGGAGTACCCCTTTGTTGCCATTACTCTCTGCTCACTCAAGTCTGACTCAAGGTGGTAGTACCTGTTAAGTATGGGTCAAATATATCTGTTTGATTGTTATTACTACTCATATTGTATACAAATTATTAGTATTAGGTAGAAATACTTGGAACCATATAGCTGTATGCATATTATTAACATTACATAGGAATACTTGAAATAATGTGTGGAAATTATTTGTATTAAGAAATGGCTATGATTATAATCAAACTTTTAAAAATGAAACAAATTTCAGCATTAAATGCCCCATAAGGTATTGAGATGCCATTTAACAAACCAAGCCATCATAGGAAAACAAAAGTAGGCTAAAAAAAAACCAAAAAACGGTTATTTCCTAGAAGTCCAACATGATCAAAGGGGAACCACACTTGACTGATAAATTATTTATTTATTTAATGATCTACTTGGAAAAAAGAAGATGGGGTCAGGGTTTAGGGTTAGTTTAATGGGAAAATAAATAAATAATTTATCAGTCAAGAGTGGTTCCCCTTTGATCATGTTGGACTTCTAGGAAATAACCAAAAAAACATTCTTTGTCTCTGGTTTTTAATTTTTTGTGTATGAAATGAATGTGAATATATTTTTTTTTTTGGAATTAATTTTGAACCAAAAAATGTTATAATAATTGGTCATTTGTAAATGTCTGCTGAGTGGGTGGGTAAATAGAAACTATTTATTAGATTTTCTTTATTAAAGCTTTTCAATTTCTAAATAAGTTAATTACTATAACATTGCAATTCTGCTTTTTATGGTAAACAATATTTTGTAAGAACTGTGGAATGTATAGTTAAATGGAAATGAATTGTTCTGTCAGGTCACTCAAAGAATGATACCCCTCCAATCAATCAGCTGGTCACGTCAAGCCCTAGTACCTATATGATTGTCCTGACCCTATTGCCCTAATGGCTAGCCCCAGCCCTTTTTATCACATAGGTGCTAGAAGGCGGTGGCTGAGGGTTTTCATCTCCTGGGAATGACGTTAAACTCTATCCGATGGTAAGGTTCGTTTTTAGAGGTCTGGGGAATGTGGAGCACCCCTTCATCATCATTGCTCCCAGGTCCACTCTGACCCGGAATGAATATATTTCAAAACTTTGTCAGTATTAAATGACCCACTGAGGTTGATATGCCGTAAAAGAAACCAAACCAAACCATGATACTGTTATCATATAACCCTATGCTACTTGCATCCATAGACAAGTTATTGGTGACTAAACCTGTACTTTCACCAGCACTAGACTTCCCTGCTGAGATGGAGGGTGACTAGCTAAGAGGACAAAAATAAGAACTGTCACTTTTTAATTATTATTATGTTGAACCTTTTTTATTTTGTTCTATCATTTTCTTACTAGTTATACTTCAGCTTATTCGTATTGTTTACTTTAACAATTAAAGATTTATTGACCCAGATTGCCGTAATAAAAATAATAAGAATAAAATAATTGTAATAAAGAACTTTTTCATTTCCCTTTTTTTCTTCTGCAATGAACTTTGAACATTTATCATTCTTAGTTCTTTTAATTTCCTTTAAACCAACAATGAAACAAATTAAAAAAAACAATGTAACATTAAAAATTTGTGAAAAAAAAAAAAAACATCCGTGGAATCGTATCTCTTTGTATTCTAAACAGACGATAAATGTCACCTACTACAATGCGAGGTATGTAGCTTAAGCTCATTGGAACAGTTTAAGGGAAGTAATTCATTATATATAAACACGTACACTTTTATCTGCAGTAAAATGCTTTTATTCATCAGGTGATGAATCCTGGTTTTGGTGGTTGAAAAACATTGTAACCTTTAACCCAGGGCACGCTTGAAGCACTTCACAATGCCGCTGTTAAATGCATTGTATCACTGGATTTATGCGCTATATTAAAGTTGATGAAAGTTCAGGTTAAGTCAGACGATTTAAGTTTTTTACGAATGAAAAACATCAAGGGAGGTAATTCCGTAATAAAATCAAGGGAAATAAATCTGTACACTTATACTAAGGGGAGGAATTCTGTATTTCTGGTTTTGGATAGTTCATTAACGTACTTTATTCCCTATTTGATTATTAACTCTTTATGCCGCTAACTAGAAGTACGTATATCCAGGCGGCCTAAATTCCAGATGAGGAAATCCCATTTCTACACTGTTAAGGATTATAGAAAGTTGTTAATATTATTTGGATTATTTGGACTATTGTCCTTATCTTTATTATTATCTGTACAACGTTTCGGCCGATGTGCCCTCTAGCCTTCTTCAGGTATTTCTTGTTGGACTCAGAAACCTTCTAGTCATAATCGGGAGCCATAACAGAACTTTAAACCCAACCCTCTATTCAATACACGGAAGTATCCTGTTCCCGAGTCCGACAAGAAACAGCTGAATATAACAAGAGTTTAATGAATGGCTGTCTAGACCTTAGGCAAAAATTTCTTTACTTCTTATCTATTGTCTCTATTGATATTGCATCTCATTTCCTTTCAAGAAATATTATTATTGTGTTATTGGTAAATAGGGGTTAACACGCACAAATTTCTGTTGTAACATTTTCACAATAATCTCATGGTGCAATAAGTATTGCTATTTAATGGTGAGCAATATGATCTTTAAAAAGTGTATACTTAAATTTAGCTGGATACTATATAGAACTTGGGAAAAGGCTGGAAATATGCTGCTAGTATTATCTTTATAGTTATAAATGTATCAAATGTCGTTTTTAGTAGCTTTTTATATTTGTTTTATAATAAATTCAATGATCTTGTATATGAATAAATATATGGATAAAATATCTAACAGAATCAAAGAGAAATAAAATATGATACACATTTGGTAGTGTGTTTATATATTACAACATTTTGCTTCATCAAATAATTATTTAGAAAATTTTTTAAATTCTGATATTGGGAAATATTTTAACTGTATCAGAAGTTGTCATCACGATTTAATAATGAGAACTGATCGTTATGAAACTTTCAAAATGGAAATAAAATGTTTGGAAGTCTGCTTGACTGTTATCTACAGTTTGTGACACCATTTCAGCCTATTTTGTGTTTTACTCAGTAATTTTTTACTTCAAGTTTAAACCCATTATATCGTTGAATATTCTTGCAAATCCACCTGCACAAGCTGAATCAGTGCTGCTCAAGCTAGAGAATGCAGCAAGAGGCATTGGCTTCTATGTGAACTCAGATAAAATGGAGTTGATATGTTTCAAACAAGATGGAGATATCTCCACAATGGAAGGCAAGCCTCTGAAATTAGTAGTCCACTTCTAAATTAGTAGTCCACTTCAGATTCCTACAGAAAGCAATGTCAATATATGCATACAAAATGTATGGAGTGCTATAGACAGATTATCAATTATATGGAAATCTGGTCTCTCTGATAAGATAAAGTAAGAATTTTTCCAAGCTGTAGTGGTATCAGTGCTACTGTAGGGCTGCACCACTTAGACATTAGTGAAACGCTTGGAGAAAAAGCTAGGTGGGAACTATACAAGGATGCTATATGCTGTCTTGAATAAATCCTGGAAGCAGCACCCCACAAAAAAGCAGCTGTACTACAACTTACTTCCCATGCCACAAACCGTTCAAGTAAGACATCTTGGACACTGTTAGAGAAGTAAGGACAAATTTATAAGTGACATTCACCTGTGAACATCTACACATGAAAAAACTTTGATCAACTCTGTGCAGATACTGGATGTCATGAAGAGGACCTACCAAGAGTGATGACTGAAAGGGATGAGTGGCGAGAGAGTCATAGGAATCTGTGCTGTCAGCATGACAATGATGATGATGATGATATTGTTTACAGTCTGTAAAATAATTGAGGCTTATTCTGGGTTTTACTTAGTAAGTTTTTACTGCTAGTTTAACCCCATTATGAAATAAGAAATAATGAAATTTATTGTTTACAGTGCTCAGGTGCACCACAACTCATCAAAGTCTCATGTCAAGTACACAGAATAATGTACCAGTGTCAGGAACATGAACAGTTTACAGCAACAACATGCACGTATGTGTGCATATGTGTGTGGAGAGGGGCATCAGGCACAGTGTTGGTGGACTACAGGAAGCATGGAGGCTTTGAAAGATGCAGTGTTTCAGCAGCCTACAACGGACATGGGCAGCCCATTTCATGCCTCGGCAACTCCGAGCATGAAAAAATGTTTCCGAAAGTCATGTAAGCAATGCTGTTTTCTGACTTTGTAGGCATGCCCACGTGTGTTAGAAACATGGTGATCAAAAAGGTGCTCAATTGTTGAATATATTGAAAACTTTCTTTTGCACATAAAATATATATTTCTCTCCCTCTACTTATCAAAGCTATATTTATCTCTCAATAACATTATTGTGTTATACAAAAATGGCCTCAATGGTGTCATGCGTTGTTAAGGTTAAAAAGGATTAAAAAATTTGAAAATATTACTATTATAGGTTAATTCCTCTAAGTCTAACATGATCAAATGGGAATCACTCTTGACTGATAAATTATTTATTTATTTATTGATCTACTAGGAAAAAAGAAGACGGGCTTAAGGTTAGGGTTTAGGGTTAGTTTAATGGGAAAATAAATGATGATTTATCAGTCAAGAGTTGTTCCCCTTTGATCATGTTAGACTTATAGGAAATTACCCTGTTATGTATGAAGTGAAATATTGTCAGTAATAAATTATAACAATTTCTCTGAATTTTTTAGATGAGGCTTTATAATTTGTATTTGTATTATTCAAACTATTGTTCTCATCTTTATTGTTATCTGCACAATATTTTGGCCAATGTCACCTCCTCCCAATTGGACATATGGTGTAGTGGATATAAGCATTGAGTTAATGCAGTTCTAACTAACAGTTATCACTAGACTGCAGGTTCAATCCTGGTCAAGGGCAAGAGTAACATAGAATACTTAACACAGCTTAACACTTGTACCCAGTTATGGCTAACAGAATGAGAACAATCTGCCTCCATGGATTGAATAAAGGGTTAAGTTCGAATTTCTATGAAGGCTCCTGATTACAACAAGAAGGTTCCCGATTTCGAAGAGAAGGTTCCCATGTTCAAGGAGGGGGTTCCAGAATACGAGAATGTTCCCGTGTCCTACAAGAAATACCTGAGAAGGCCAGAAGATTACAATAATCTAGAAGTTGTGAAGATTACAATAAAGATGAGGACAATAGTCCGAATAATACAAATTATAACAATTATAACTAAAGGATACATTAAAGAGAGTGTATTTTGAAGATTAGTTGGGGGATTTTGTCTGTGTGTATATATATATATATATATATATATATATATATATATTATATGTAAATCATAAATAAACCATTAAAATGTCATTAATCTTCAATCCTTAGGATTTGTTTTTGATTAAATTATGTTATTCTCATTGACTTAACTAGTTATGTATTATTGCTAAGCTAATTCAATATTAGTTTTTAATAACAGATAATCAGCACCCAGCAGGGCCGGTTTATTATAAAGCTTAAGTTTTAAACAACTAATTCTGCCCCAATGTCTGAAGTTAATTCATTATTCTCATCTTTACTAATCCATTATTTGATTCTAATTCATGAATAGTTAAAAAGAAAAAAGTGAAAATGTTAACTACTTAAAAGTGAAGAAATTTCAAATTTTTATTAAAAATGTTCAAACTATTTTGGAAGATTATTTGTCTGAATTTTTGAGATGAGGTTTGATAATTTGTAGTATTTAGATTTTTTGGATTGTTGTCTTCATTTTTATTGTTTAATACATATGTATTTTTGGTGATGTGCTTTCCAACCTTCTTCAGGTGTCTCTTGTCAAATTTGGGGAACCTTGTCAGAATCAGACCAATCTACCCCAATGGATTAAAAGTGTTTGGGTTGAAGTTTTATGATGGTTTCCTGAGTTCAATAAGAAACACCAGAAGGCCAGAGGGCACATTGGCTGAAATGTTGTGTATATAACAGTAAAGATGAGGACAACAATCTGAAAAATCCAAATAATATATATTTTGGAAGATTATTTATAGTTGATTTAAAAAAAAATAAAACCCTGATTTTTTTTTTCTCCAAAAACATCTGCAATTTTATATTTTGTATATAAATATGTAAATGATTTGTATCACATATCTTTATACCAAATTCCCTTAAAGGCCGCCAAATGTGGCCATTAAGTTTAACATTAAGTTACTTTCTATTTAAAGAATTTCTATTATTATTTAAGTATAACTGAATTGCAATATGAATCATCAACAGACTAAAAAAACTGTTGCAAAAAACTATTAACTTAATAAAAGAAAGTGACTTTTAAAAACTTCTTACTTCAGAATAATCTGATTTACTTTAGTATTTTTACTTTTTTGTTTACTCGGTTTTTAACTTCACTTTCAAAAAGGTAAGTATTTAATAAGTGTTCAACAGTATATTTGGTATTTTCATATTTTATCAAGTTATTTCAGTTTAAAGCTGAAAAAAACCCCTCATGATAGAAGAGGAAAAGAAAAAGGTAATGACAATACTTGTGAAATAATGATACCATTAAAATAAAAGTATCTTTATTTTATGAAGCAAATAGTAATCTTTACATATCTTTTCCTCTTTCAATGTTAATAGAATTTTATTTTCAGATTTGAATACCTGATTATTTATTTGCATTAACTAGCATATTATATGCTTACCTTCAAGTCTTTAAAATATTAAACTTTGATTTTGTGTGAATGGTAGTACCTGTTAGTGTTACATACCCACTTCATATCTGGTATATAATGGTGAGAGGAGTTGAGTTTTTATGTTGGTCTGTTTCATTGATGACGATCTTCTTCTGAGCTGATTCCTTCCTTCTTCTGGGCTCATTTAGTTGTTTGTAATAATAAAGCAAGACTTGATTATTTTACAATACGTCTTTATTAAAACACAAAGCCCAAAAAGGGTTTTATAACCACGTGATGAGAAGATGGCATCTTGAGAATAAACAACCCTCTGCTTCCTTCAGCTAACAGCCAAAATCTAACTAAGCCAGTTCCCTTTCACATGCTTTTCCTTTAGCCAATCAGAAATTGGCGCCCAGGTCGGTGTCAGTCACCTCTACAACGGTTAATGGTAACTTTCCATTTACCATACCGTTATTTAAATCTTACTACACTTACAGACGTAATTCGTAGGCTACCCATGAATTATGTAACATTAGGATCTGATCTTTGGCTCAAATAGATCTGTTTAAAAATGACTAATATTAGATAAGAATACTTGATACCATTTGGTCATCATTAAATTCTCATGATCTTTTG
This sequence comes from Doryteuthis pealeii, assembly GCA_023376005.1. Classification (NCBI taxonomy): domain Eukaryota; kingdom Metazoa; phylum Mollusca; class Cephalopoda; order Myopsida; family Loliginidae; genus Doryteuthis; species Doryteuthis pealeii. Next base: position 153,470,613 of record CM042139.1, read on the forward strand.
TTTACATGGATATGTTTTCTCTTTCAGATTTAAAGCAGCAAAATGCAGATATGAAAGCCTACATTGATAAACTCTTGGCTAAAGTTCTAATTCATTGTCCAGATGCCTTGGCTGCTGATGGTGATCTCAGCCCACCTAAATGATCACAACAAAAGCAACTAATCTTTTTTTAAATTTTTATTTTAATACTCCATTTCCAAACAAATCCTTTGACATAAAAGTCTTAATACACCCCCACCAAAAGTCCTGAAGGCATTGTTACAAAATGTCACATGTCTAATTTTAAAAATATCTTATATTTCATATGTAATTACAGTTTCTACATTCAAATATATTTATATATTAAATAGGAAGCACAGTTCTTTATTTATGTATTTATTTATTTATTTTTTTAAGCTCTTGGTGATTAGCTCGGTTTGAGTCCATTCTTCATAGGATCCATAAAAAGTTTAGACATATCTGTCTATGTAGTGAAGCCAGTCTGTTTATATATAAGTAACTATAAATTCTGTTATGATATCTACAGAGTTATATACAAAATCAAACACTAGTGATAATTTTATTAAGGTTCACTCAACAAAATATTTTCTTATTACATGTTTGCTTATAAAACAACAAACAAAGAAAATGTTCTAATGGAAATTCTTTTGACCTTTTCACCTTTGTGAGGTTGTATCATTTCACTGAACAGTTTATTTCATAAGTTAAACTCGTTTAAGTATTTAATTCTTCTTTTGACCACTGAATGGTTGTCTAGACCTTGGGTTAACATTTCTTTCTTTCTACTCTTGATTGTCATCTTTTGAATTATAAAATTTAGAAATAAGTTAAAATATTTCATAATTTAAATTTGCAGCATTAAATTGAGAAATTGCCTGTTCTTATTATTAATACTTTTGGTTAATACTTTAACTTTTTCCCCTTCAAATCTGTTTTATTTAAAGGCTTTCTGTCTATATTTCTAGGATGAGGAATTGTCAATATTATTCACTGATGTACATTGGCTAGTATCTTAGTGTTGTTGTTATAGTCACAAAATGTTCAATGTTTAACCCTCTAGCCTTCCCTAATTATCTGTTTTATATGCTAACTTTCTGAAAATCTAGAACTGTGAATTCTTTATTCAATCCAATGGACAGAGGAATGTGAATTACCTGCCTTTGTGCATTGAATGAAGGGTTTGGTTTCGAGGTTCCTCAAAGATTATCAACTATTACAGATACTTAAATAAGGCCAGAGGATACAACCGCCAAAACTTTGTAACTATAGTAACTAACAAGATATGAGTATATCGGTGAATAATAAAGATTCCCTGATTGATAATTTCTTGAGTAACTTTCTCGTTTCTCTGAAATTTTAAGACATCTTTCAGTAAAGTTAAATTTTAGATCCCTTCAAAAACAAATTAATTTATGAAAACTGTATTCAATATTGAAAATTCTGGTTGTGACATATGTATTGACTAATAAGTAGTGTGATTAATTTACAGTTATTGGTAGTTTTTTATGTGCATAGATGTTTCTTTTAAAATAAAATATATTTAACAGCTGATTCATTATGTATTATAAATGTATATGCAGTGTTTACTGCAGTAAAGTGACTCAGATATATATTAACATACTTAACACTTTTTTATTTTTTATTTTATTTTTTTATAAAATGTAAGTGTTCAACTTAATTTTCCTCTGTGCCATTAAAGTCATTAATTTTAATGTTAGAAACAGAAAGAATCCTCTCACAGCCAATTCAAATGTCTTATTTTTGATGTCATCTAATATGGAAAATTGTTCATAACGTCCTTTTTCTTCATTCATTATTTTTTACCAATTGAATAATATCTATATGTGTGGCGGTGGGTGTAAAAATGAAAAAGGGAATCTTTTGAGGAAGAATGTTTATTTTTTTAAAAACGAAAATTCTTTTAAATGTTGAACTTGTATTTATTTTATTTTGATAATTTTCTCCGTTGTCCGCCCAATTCCATGGTTGTGTTCTCATCTGAAATTAAAATGCAATGGAAGCTGTTTATTATAATGGTGTTATCAAATAGTTATCGTTATCAAAATTGTTAAAAATATAAATAAATGATACAATATCAATAAATTTTATAATTTTTTTAATGTAAAGTTCTTTAAAACATGGAATATAAATTGTTCTAATTGTTTTATATTCTTTGCTTAAATTTATCAGCTGGTTACTGTTATCCTAAAGACCTTGCCCATAAAATGATCATTGAAAGAGATTTCCTCTGCACACACACACACATACACACACACATAAATATATATATATTTGTACCTAGTGGATATAACAAGACACAATGACCTTTTTATACTTTATCCATCATTTATTTGAAATAGAATCTCAAAGAGAAACTAACATTTTTTACAAACATTCTTTTTGTAACATCTTTTTGAATAACCGACAACGATCAACTGGAATTACCTCCCTTTGATGAGGATTTTCGGTATTTGTAATACGAATAAACTTTTTTTTTATTTAAAAGTTTGTTCTATTGTTGTTGTTTTTTTATTTTTAAAATTGTAATTCTTCTTGCTATCATTATTTCACTTTTTAGCTTCATTATATACTTTCTATCTTTCCATTAAATGTCATGGAAATGAGATTAAGGTATCAAAACAGTTAAGATTTTAAAAGGATATTAAAATATAATTAAAAACTACATGACTGATTATTAATTCATATATATATAGTTTATATATGTATATATTTTTTTTCTTTGTAATTGTTATATATATATATATTTGGTATTTAGACATAAGAATTTATATTGCAGATTTTAACATTTAAACTATTAAAAATAATACTTTTTTTTTTTGCTTACATTTTTGTATTTATATAGAATTTTGTACATTTTATGTATAACTTATATTCAATGTATATTTGATATCCATTTTTATATTTGTCATTTTTATCTTTAAATAAATGATTAAGTTTTCATTTTTGAAACTTGGAATCTTCTAGTGTTTTTGGTTAACAAACTTAGAAGAAAAAATCTCTTTATTTGGTTTTAGTGATAGCAAAAAGTATAAAATCTGATGTTTTATGATAAATCATTTTGACTTGTCTATTTGAATAGAGAAGCAAAGTTATATATTTATTTTTTGTAAGAAAATGCCTTTTTGTGATAATCATGTAATATTTGTTGAATTTACAACATAATGGGTTGCTAAATGAAAATTATTCTAAGGAAATGTTTTAAAGGTAAGGAGTTTTGTTTTATGTGAAAGATTAACAATTTTGGAATATCTTCCAAAATTGTTAATCTTTCACATAAAACAAAACTCCTTACCTTTTAAAACATTTCTAATATTGACAAAAATGCTGAGTTGCACCATTTAACTCATTTTTGTAGCTGTGTCATTGCTATTGTATGGCTGCACCACTTTGACTCTAACAAAACACTTGAGGAAAAATCTAGATGGCAACTGCACAAGGATGCTGTGTGCGGTTTTGAACAAATTTGGAAAGCAGCACACCACAAATAAGCAGCTGTATGGCCACTTGCCTCCTATCACACAAACCATCCAGGTAAGACAAGACATGCTGGACACTGCTGGAGAAGCAAGAACAAGCTCATGAATGATGTTATTCTATAGGCACCTACAAATGGACACCCCATGTGCAGATACTGGATGCTGTGCAGAGGATCTGCCATGAGCAATGGTGATAGAAACAGGTGGTGAAGAAGTATCATGAAGATATCTGTTGGTGCGACTTGATGATGAGGATTTGAGTTTACTTTTACTAAAACAAGGACCCATTTGCCACAAGTAGGATGTGACAAAGGTTGCAAGCATGGGGTATCCATCAAGGATAGAACTTGCTATTCAATAGTAATGGATTTGTAAGACAAGTTTGTTAACCATTACACTATGATGGGATGCCCTACAAAATAAAGAGAGTATAATAAAAACATAATTAAGAAAGTAGGTATTAAAAAGAAGTTGCTGAAAATCTCTGTATAAATCTGTGTGCTCCAGCAAAATTGTTGGCGGACTAAAATCTAATTTTTCAGAGATGCTGTTGTATCCATCATTCCATATTACAGTTAAGTCATGTTGAAAGCACTGGTTCTTGCTAGATCATCGAAGTTAGGCAGCGATGAGCGTATTCACTACTTAATTCGTTGACCGCTTAAGCAAGAGCAGGTACTGTAAGCAATCTCAGTCCTTTGTTTATCAAAATAATTTGATTTGGCATCAAATAACCTGAAAAGGGTGGATATGCTGTAAAAAAAAAAAAAACAACAAAAAAAACAAACAAAAAAAATATCCATCACTCCATCTTTGTTAAATACGAATACAATTTCCAGTGGTCTGCATAAAATTAGCCTAAAAGTCATTTTGATTTTGATGGAGTGTAACTAGCTTCAGATGATACTGTTATGTTTTTATATTCAAGAAATGATAATACTAAATGAATGTTTAATAAATGATTGTTTCTACCAAAAGCAAAACTTAAATCTCAAATAAAATGCATATCAATCTATTTGTGACAGCTGCCTCTCTGCTTGTTTTCTTCTACTCATAATGCACTGTAATGGGAGGTAACTCTTTTCTTATTCATCAAGAGAAATAACTCTGGATATTTTTGTTAGGATAACCTATCACTACGTTTCACAAAAATGTACATCCTTGACTCACAGGTTTTTTCAGTAGAAATGATTGTAGTCAGATAAACCAGAGTAAAATTGGAGAGGGGTGGGCTCTGTCAAGCTTTCCTGCCCAAGATACACAAGATGATGACAACTACATCTGAGATAGATAACGGATGATTGCCAGTGAGTTATCATTTGTGCCTCTATAACCCAACCCTGCCCTGTTGGCTGGGGATGTTGAATTTGCAAACTGCATCTCAGCAGAGGGGTAAGATCCCCTATCAATGGGGCCATGTGTTGGCTGTGGCTGACAACCTGTAATGCTTGAGGAAGTGATTTACATGGCTGAGCATTCCATGACCTGGGTCGTATGTGGTCATGTCAAACACTCCACTTTGGCCGTTACTTTGACTAGATGGGTGTTCGGAGGGTCCCAATCCGATCAATCAGCTTGTCATGTCAAGCCCTAGAACGTATAAGTCCTGATTGTATTCTTTAAATTGCTTTTATGGTAAACAAACACCCAACACTTTTTATGTTAAAGTTGCTAGAAGATGGTGGCTGAGAGTCAACCACCAATTTGTTAATACATATGAAGTTAAAGAAATTTTCTACCTGTCTCTTAATACACATGAAATAAATGAAAATCATGTATATTAAGAATGTCTATATATTTGGCATTAAGTAACCCACAAGGGTTGATATGCCATTACACACCAAACTGACCTGGGGTTATGAGACAGATGATCATTATTTACAAAGTATATTTTTACACAATAAAATAAAAATGTATACAGCATTTATTATTGTGATACAAATTTATTTATGCATTCATGTTTTTCTTCTACAATATGTTTTTTGGAGATACTCACATGTAATAGTTATCATCATAGGAAATGGACACAGCAATCCAAGTTCAAATCCTGGACCAGGCTGTTTGCATTTCACATAGCACTAATATCCTTGGGAAAGTTAAGAATCCAACTATTCTCCCTCCAGCTATGAGTAAATAGTAAGGCAAACTGGGCTCTTTTAATAGAAATTGATCATGTGTCACATCCTGCTTGTGGCAGATGACTTGGATAAATACATACAATATATTATAATAACAAATGAATACAGATAATAAATCATCAAAATTTGGCTTCCCTTATTAAAAAATTTGCTGTAAAACAAAACTTGAATTCATAAATAAATTTGTTAGAGAAATAGTGTGCACTTACTTAACCTATTTAGTATGAATATTTATACAATTCAATACATGTACATTTTAAATTGCAATTTAAAACATTCAGTTTTACTCTTTTTCTATGATTCTATTCATTTGGCTGAAGTGTATTAACATCTATATATTAATACGGTTGTTCCTAAATCTTCCATCCATTATCATCCTGGTTAAAAATGAGACTGTACAAATTGTTCAAGATGCAATGCAAAAATTTGAATCCAGATTATCTGGTGTCGCTTAATTGCAGATTACTTATTTGTACCATTTTATTTCACCCAATTTTAAAATTGAATTATTCCAAAGGGTCTTGTGTTGCTTAAATGTCCTACGTAAAATTAAAATGAAGTGCAAAAAACAACAAGTTACATGTTTTTTTTTATTTGTAATATTGAAATTGTGAATTATAAAATATATTTTGGTAATTTTGATCTTATGTCATCCTGGCCTCCTACCAGAATTAAGGTTATGTTTTAGCAAGCCAGCATCAGGCGAATTTCCAGCCCAACTTAGATATTTTCCGAGTTGTATTTTTGTCACTTTTTGTCAGCAAATTAATGTAGATATTTTAAACGCGTCCCCCCAAATTTTTATCGGCAAATCAATATAAATATTTTACAACCCCACTTCTACGAAAGAGTGAGAGAGAGTTAAATCAAGATTATTAGACTTTTTACATATTGAACTATTAGCAATAGCTCTTAAATAAACATATCAAACGTTGTAATAATTAAATTATCATACTGTGGTATATCCACAGGTCCTGCTAGTCAAACATAATTTTCATTTATTTTATTTTGTTTAACCCTATCACTACCAAGTTAAATTCTTGTGCTGCAGATAAGCTCCATCTATAATCATTTAACTACCAAATTGTTTTTTTTTTTTGTTTTTGTTTTTGATATGCAAATTTCTTGTTTGAGAAAAGTCGTATCACACCTACGTATTGTTTTAACTTTCATTATTTTTTGTTTTAATAACATAATAAACTAGTTATGTAATTATTTTACCTCTAAAGGAAAATCTTTAAAAATCAGAATATTTTCTAGAATTTCGGGTTGTATTATGTAATTATTTTACCTTTTAAAACATGCATAGGATGACAAGACTTTCTGACCATCTTTATATAGGAATCAAGGGAGGTAACTTTTACTTATTTTGAAAATGTAATTGAAATGACGCATAAATAATACGTTAAAAAGTCTTGGTAATAAAGTGAAAGAATTTGTTGTGATACTAGAACAAATCTCACAGTGCAAATAACTCTAAATGACAAAAACAATTTGTCACTATTAAATCTCCCTTTTTTTAAAACTGCATGTAATGTTACATATGTCATCAATTAAAAGTATTCATCACTTATTGTCTGTATACATCTCATCATGTAACGTCTTTCTTTTTCACCTGAAAAATCTCCCAGCTTTGATATTTGCACTTTACAATACAATGTATTTTTATATTAAAAGTAAATAAATGTTGTTATAAACACAACTAAAAGAAATGTACACAAACTAATATATATTTATTAATTATCTATTATTAATATATAGTAGCTCTATCACAGATATTGAGCACTCTCCTAATAATACTGCAAATATTGACCCACCACTAATTCACCAAGTGAAATTCACAATTGCAATATATATATATATATCTATATATAATGAGTGTGTGTGTGTGTGTGTGGAAAATCCTATATTGTGTCTATGCATTCATAATGTCTCTGATAACTAAGACTAGCAGGACCTGTGGATATACCACAGTATGATAATTTAATTATTACGTTTGATATGTTTAATTAAGAGCTATTGCAAAATAGTTCAATATGTAAAAAGTATAATAATCTTGATATAACCCTCTCAAAGTATTTTGCTTTTTCTTTCTCTCCTTTTCTTTTCATTATGTTCGATTGAAACAGATTAGCGTTATCGCTTCCACACGCTCATCCCCTTTCTCTATCGTTCCCTTAGTTTCTTTCTTTCTTTCTTTCTTATTATATTTTTTCTTTGTAGCATGTAGTTTCTTATTTTTTTCTTCTTTATGATAAAAACGGAACGGTCCATTATTTAGCTTAGGTGACTATACTCATAAGAAATAATAATTTGGCGATTAAGCAACACCAGATAATCAGGATATACATTATTGCATTTCAATTTGGACCATTTGGATGGTCTCATTTTTAATCAGAGGGTTTTGCAAGATGATAAAGGTCGGAAGATTAAGGAATATCAGTATTAATATAACTAAGATTCACATTAAAATAACCTGAATGCTTTAAATGCTTATATTACATTCATCTTCTATTAGTAATGGAGATTTGGTCTCTATTTGTCTGTAACCGAAACTACGTCACTGCTTATGTCACATTACCCAAAATCTTCATAACATAGAATAAATACACTCAAAATTTGAGCATACAATCTTAGACAGTCCTCATTGTTTTTTAAAACAAGTTTTGATAAATACTTTCCCGGTATTATATATTTATATATAGTTTGTTTTATTTTAATATATATTTAAAGTTATCAGAATTAAGTTTCCATTTCAAATTGTTTTATTTTTTTTTTTTTACTTCTTTAATAAATTTGATGATTTTACTTACTTATGGTACAAACTCTATGACATTGAATTTTTAACTCCCTCCCCCTCAGGCAATATCTTTCAAAAATTCATTTTTACACCACCTGGAGGGTGTTTTTTTTTTGTTTTTTTTTTTGCTAGTACAATTAAAATATGATTTTAAAAGTAGATTTCTTATGTGAATTCCGCTTGTAAACTTATTCAAAATGCCTGAAATGATAAAAAGTTGGCTTGCTTTTTCGAGAAGTTGAAAAAGAATTTACCAGTCTCAAAACGAATATTTCCATTTTTTTTTATAAATCGTTTTCCAATGTGACATTATTCATTGAATTACTTCCCTTGCATTAAGTTATAGGCACAAATATAAACAAAACATTCTCATGTTTAAAGGCCACATTAAAATCTACTAAATAATCTCGCACTACATTCAATAAGTATTAGTGAATTCTTCCAAGAAATAACCGTGTCAGTGCTTCTGTATGGGTGCACCACGTGGAATCTGATGCTTGAAGAAAAAGCTGGATGGGAACTGTACAAGGATGCTGCGTGATGTCTTGAACAAATTCTGGATGTGACAACCCACAAAAGAGCAGCTGAACGGCCACTTGCCTCCTATCACACAAACCATCCAAGTAGGACGAACAGTACATGCCGGGCCCTACTCGAAGAGCCAGGACCAGCTCATAAATGACGTTCTCTTGTGAGCACTTGCAATTGGACAGATCAGTGTGGGTCGATCAGCAAAAACCTACATCGATCAGTTCTGCGTGAATACTAGATGCTGTGCAGAGGACCTTACAGGAGTGATGGCTGATAGGGACCGATCATGAGAAAGATTCGTGCTATCGGCACGACTTGATGATGATATTTAGAACACAAAATCTAATGTTTCAACTTTTTATTTAATAACTTAAATTTAATTAATATATGCCTGTCGGTATCAGCAGGGTAGCTAGGGAGCCTAACCCCTTTTCACTAGCTCTAGACCAGGGAGAGTGCTTTTGCTGACGTGGAGCGCCACACCTACAGTCAGTTCTCCATTTTTTTCGCATAAGGGCCGGTTTAGCTCAGCCAGTAGAGCACTAGCCTAGGAATCACAAGGTTCCTGGTTCGATACCGGCACTTACTAATTCAGCGTATGAGTAGCACAGGGATATGTGCGGTAAAGTGATGAGCTGATGGTAGGTGTGGTGCTCCAACTCAGACGCAAAAACAATCTCCTTGGTTTAGCGCTAGAGAAAAGGTGATAGACTCCCTCGCTGTCTGGCTGATACCGACTTCAGGACTTTACTTACATTTGCTGTACTACATATGCGCGAGGATCGATATCGAACCTTGCGATTAGCTAGGTGAATGCTCTACCGACTGAGATAAACCTGCCCGTTTGAAATATAATACTTTTTTAAAAATTAAAAAAAGCATTATTAACTTTTTAGATTATTTTTTTGCAAGAAAGCTTTGTTATTATCAGGTTGGAAGTGCGCAAATTATTATTGATCTTTTGGCAATGTTGTAAAAGACCACATTTTATGATCTTAAATCCGCAAATTCCAGACCTTTGTCATAAAGCTTCAAAATTTGAAACTTAAATTCATTAAACACTTGAAAAAAAAAAGTTTATAAGATACGCAGGGTGATTTTCCGGAACATTTTTTTGGGAAAAAAGTGCCTTTTTCCCCCAAAAAATGTTCAAGAGTCCACTTCGGGTTATTGTAAAGTTTTCTGTCTTAGCGTGATGCTGCTTCTTATCCAAACATTTCCCTCTTATGCTGATCTGCCTTTTCTCAAGATCCAAACTGCATATACATTTACCAACTTCTCCGCAGGAGTAGGATGTGACACAAGGTTAATTACTTAAGCGGAGTTTAACAGTTTAAAAAATTGTGTACCCATCAATAATTAATTTATTTAAAAACTTTGTCGGCATTAAATGACCCACCGAAGTTGATATGCCGTAAAACAAAAACAAACAAAAACAAAACAGATACGTGTCCAACTCTAGACAGATATACACACACATATCTCGACATAGAAACACTCAGTCCCACAAAGATATACCTACACCCACCCACATGGGCATAATGAGATTAATCAAACAGTAGGTATGGACCCCTCAATCAATTAAAATTCAACAAAACTCGGAAAAAATGAATGAAACTTGACGTAATTTTTACTATATCATGAAGAGGAAGGATTTTAAAAAATGACAGAAAACTTATTCGTATTACAATCTTTAAAACGAGAGAATTTTATAAATCAAAATTTGTCTCTATCAAAATGGCGTATTTTTGCAGTTTTTCTCTGTCTTGAAGATGTACTCTTTTTAACGTGATTTATTCGTTGTGATAATTAGGAATTTTATAGAAAAAATATATGTAAGTATAGGCTCTGTTCTTAAGGAAACAAATTAAAATAAATGACAATTTACGATTTTAAAATCTTTTTATAAAAGTTTAGATAAAGTGTTGGTGCTGTCGTACAAAAAGTTTGGCCATACCTATAAAAAAAATTAAACAACGTTTATTTTTCGCCCTCTCTATTAGATGGTATATATTCTTGACGTTAATAAAAAATGTATATTCGTTTGAATATTTTAGATATTTTCTTCTTTTTTTGCGGGGGTGGGTTTGTTTTGTTCAAGTGTATATTAGGAATTTTGGAATCTCTTCACTCATCCAAATTAAGCAATAAAATCATTTAAGCTTTCGCGAGAAACAAAATAGCCTTGGCAATAGATGTTGCATCTCCCCCCCTCTCTCTCTCTCTCTCGCTTATATATATATATATATATATATATATGCGTTTTTGAAGCCAGGAATAACTCAAAACGCTTAGGTTGTTTAGTTTTTTTTTAAAATTTAATGGCAAATCAACTGTCATGGGTTATTTAGTGCCAAAGTTATCCTAGAAGAAGAACGGTTGTGGTAATATTTAACCCATATCTGGGGGCATAAAGGGGTTCATCTCTTTTCGAAGGATACTAGTTCGTAAGTGAACTTCATAGCGCGACTGGAGTTCGAACTCGCTTACTATGATGTCGCAGTCGATCATATTAACCATTACGCCACGGGGACTCTCCGTTCAAAGCGCCGAGGAAAGTGTATGCACTAAAAGTACTTTGAAATTCATGGTGCCTTATGATAACAACTGAGTTACGCTCATCTACTTTCCAATTCATTTGTACGGTAATCTTATCTGTCGAGTTTGAACCAAACTCCCGCGTTAATGTAAATAATTGTGTATACATAGGTGCTCGCACGTGTCTCTGCTCGTGTGTGTTAGTGTCTGTGTGTGTGTGAGAAAAAGAGAGCTAAAGATAGACAGATAGATAGATAGAAAGTGAGAAAGAAAGAGAGAGAGAGAGAGAGAGAGAGAGAGAGAGAGAACATTATACAATGTATGTAGTGTATCTGCGCATGTGACTATATAAACAATGTTCTTCAACAGTTCTCAGTTACTCCATTTTCAACGAGAATTAATAAAAAAATTGATCTTCGTCGCGAATGAAGACCCCACAAAATTGTGATCCAGTTTCTCACTGGACTGGAATTTGCTTTATTTTCTAAGTTAAAGAATTTTAAGAGTATTGCTCAAATGTTGTTTTTGCTTGGATACTGTTGCATATATTGAATTTTGGAGTCGTTTGTTGTGTGATGGTTATCGCCGTAGGAAATGGACACGGCAACCCGAGTTCAAATCTTGGACGAAGCTATTTACATTTCAGATATAGCTAATATCCGTAGGAAAGATATGCATCCAACAATTCCCTCTCCTGCAATGTATAACTAGCAGACCAGACTGGGCTCTTTAACCTTGGTATGGCAACCAATCTACTATATATTAATTGTCCAGCAAAACATGTTCGTCTTTCTTTATATTGGACACTGCTGAAGAAGCAAGGACGAACAAGTGACGTTCTCTTGTGGACACTAACACATGGACACACTAGTGTAGGTCAACGAGCACAAACAAATCGATCAGCTCAGTACGGACACTGGATGCCATGCGAAAGGCCTGCTAGAAGCGATGATCAATAGGGACGGGTGGCAGAGAGAGAGAGAGAGAGAGATTAGAAGTCTGCTGTCATCACAACTCGATGATGATATATTCATATCTTTGATTACAGAGTTTTAGTTCCGTAAATACCTAATTATATCTATTTTGATCGTAGAGTTTATTAAAACATGGTATGGATGGACTTATCTCTTAATATATATATATATATATATATATATATATATATATATATATATATAAGGTTTAGGGTAAAGAAGATTTAAAAAGGAATTTTTATTATAATTAAACTCAACGTCTAGGTATTTAGGGGTGCAGATACGGAGGGCTCTAAGATAGAAGCCAGTAAATCTTTTATACAATCTGCTAAATCCAAAGCTCTCAAAATCGATATATATATATATATATATATATATATATATATATATATTCTTAAATGCTAATGCAAAAAAGGAGTAAAGAATAAAATATCATTTGTATACAAAGAGCAGGAAGGAATTTGTTGATGAAGAGGGCCTCGAGTACAGTCAGGTGTAACTCATTGTCTCATTTATAAATTCAAATACAAATGCGATGTTTGCTACATTGGGCGAACTACCCAAAGATTGGCGGTCAGATTAAACCAGCATATTCCATCTGTTATCCGCAACAATAACTTTGACCGCTCTTATCCACCGAGCAATCCAAATTCACCTTCTACCATTGGGCGACACCTATTGGATAATCCTGATTGCGCTGCAGCATATAAGCTCTCAATGGTCACTATCCAGGCATCCTCAACCAACAAGTTACACCTAGCTGTACTCGAGGCCCTCCTCATCAATAAATTCCTTCCTGCTCTTTGTATACAAAATAAATTTTATTCTTTACTCATTTTTGGTCCTACCGTTCTTGATCCACCAATATGAAAAAATAATATATATATATATGTGTGTGTGTGTGTGTGTGTATATATTATTATTTATATTTTTAACGCAATTACAATGCGTATATCGTATAAAATTCGATAATTATTGAAAATAATCATGACAAGCAAACCCGGCAAATAAAGTGCGCCACGTGGAACACCGTACAGCTGTTTCAACTTTATTAAGTCCCATCAGCGGTGTATACACCGCTGATGTAAATGCCTTCAAAAATATAAATAATAATATACTTTACCTAACAATGCTTCAAAAGCAAATTATCAAATTCCATTTATATATATATATATATATATATATATATATATATATATATATGGAACGCTATTAGCATTTAAGAATGTTCCTGAATATCTTAGTTTATTTCGTTAACTTTCATTCCACACTCAGTCTCTTGCAATATATATATATATATATATATATATATATATATATATATATATTAAAAGCATTTAGCTGTAGAAATATATTTCAATATTTGTATGTATGAACCTATCTTCATGAACACCTATTTTAGTTTTCAGCACTGCTGTGCAAAACATCAAATAATTTTCCCGAAAACAAATTCGATCTACGTAACAGTTTGTTTTCTGTTGGTTTATTCATAAAATCAATGTTCTTCAAATAAATTGAATCAAAATAAGTTAGAATATCAGTAATTCACCAATTTCTTTCTTCTTTTTTTAAAACCCTGACACACAACAAACCTGTTTTTGCTCTCTTGTTTTTTTCTTCGGTGTGGTAAAACTTTCCAAGACGGATTCATGCCTTTCCAAAAGGACATTAGTGCAAAGTAAAACACAACATCTGAAAGATTAATTTAATCTTTATTTGGTGCTCATACTTTCTTGTGTAAAAACTATGCGGAAACAAACACGGTGAGTTGAGTTCAAATCCTCGACGAGACTGTGTGCATTTCACATAGCGCTGATACTCTTGCGAAAGGTATGAATCCAACTATTTTCCCTCCAGTTATGAGTAAATAGTACAGTACACTGGGCTCTTTAATCTTGGTTTAGGCAACCAGTCTAGGAGAATAAAAACTGAACTAAAACTTGTTAAGGGGGAGTCCCTGGGGTTTAATGGTTAAGGTGCTGGACTACAATATTAAATAAAATAAACCAAATCAAACCTGTTAAATTCCGCTTAAGAAATTGACCTTGAGTCACATCCTGTTCGTGCGGAGGAGTTGGTAAATATGTAAACTATGCGGTAAAGTCACGCTTAAAGCGCCAGACCCCTAAGGTTAAGCAACGATGACACTATCTAGAACATAAATGGGTGATCACTTAGGAATAGCAGGATCGGTGAGCAATCCGAGGTAGTTTAAGCTGAAGCAAAGTAAATACTAAGAATTCAATTAAAATAACACAAACGATAAATGACCTGATAGAAATTTGTTGTTTTATTTTCCAGATGTTTTTTTTATTTATATTATTCAGAACAATATCCAACGTTTGAACTGTATATTTCCTTTAAAGGTATTGCTTCTGTTCTTCGGAGACCAGCATCTTCTAGGGAATTTCTAATATGTGCCCCGCCTTGCGACCAACCAACAAAAATGAAGAGGAAAAACGGTAGATTTTCTTCTTTTATTTTTTGTCGGTGTGAACCAGAGGCAAAATAAAACGGGATAAGGAATGTTTTCTTGTGATGCTGTCCTGCAGGGAACAAGCAACAAAGCGAAACTGAAAGAAAATAAAACAACCCTCCCCCCCCCACCCCACACCCCAAAAACAAAACAAGCATAATTCTAGTAGAAAAAATGAAGCTGGGTGGAGGGCAGAAATACGATGAACCAAAAAAGTAAAAAGAAGAGAATGAAAGAAATAAAGAAATACAGGGATAGAAAGAAAGAAAGAAAGAAATACTGGGAAAGAAAGGAAGGAAGAAAGAAAGAAAGAAAGAAATACTGGGAAAGAAAGGAAGAAAGAAAGAAAGAAAGAAAAGAGATGGGTTATATAAAAAAAACGGAATCGTCGACACTGAGTTCCAACTCAAAACTTTTAACGCTATCTGAAATAATTGTCGGCTGTACGTATTTACCCAACACCTCCGCCAGAGGGCGGGATGCGAAGCAAGGTTAATTATAAAGCGGGGTACAGCTGGGTTGAATTCAGAGTTGTTATTTTCCTAGTCTAGTTGACTAACCAAATCTAAAGAACCCAGTCTGCCTTAATATTTCCATTACAGACATTGCCAATAATTGATTATTTTTTTCCTCTTAAATAGAGTGAGTCAAAAGTTTTGCAATATTTTGGTACGTGCTAATTTGCGACGCGTATATGACGAGACTGAAGCAGTTTAAGCTATGATAGGTATTCGCTGTGGTTGGTAGTATAATCTAGGCTTAACGTGTTCGAATTGGGGCCTTAACGCCGCGGAAGCAACCAAAAATATTTGTTGCGCAAAAGTTGAAGGGGAAGCTGATCACAGTTTTGTAAACAGATGACCCAAGACCATAAGGCAAGGTCAAGCAGGCCTAAAACGGTGCATTCCGGAGCCGTTCTTTAAGCCATAGAGGCAAATCCGGTGAGTAGTAGTCGGAGAGTACCAGGCGAGCTCTGCATGTCTCAGTCTAGTATGGTTCCCCCTCACGACTTTAACAAAAGAATTCGGAGCTGCCGAATTGTTTCTCACGTGACCAAAATATTGCAAAACTTGTGAATCAACCTAGTTAGTGACGTTGTATGCCTTTACCCAACCCCTCTGCTAGAGATGAGGGTGTGACACAAGGTCAGCTGGTTTGAATTTAGTTTTTCTTCTCAAAGACTGGTTGAATGTGGAGGTCTAACCAAGACTAAAGATTCCAGCCAGCTCTACTATTTACCCCTAGCGGAGGTAGAAAACAGATGACTTTGAATCTTGGTTATGGTATGTATTTACCCAACTGCTCCGCCAGAGGGCATGGTGTGACACAGGGTTATTTTAAGAGGAGCAAAGCTTTCCTTCTCCTAGACCAAGGTCAAAGAATCTAGTCTGCTTCACTATTTAATCATAGCTGGGCGGAATGCTCAAAGTCGATACAACTCTGTGGTCATTTTATCCTCCCTTTCCGCATCACCTTTCTTTTATTTCTTTGTAGTCTTTATTGATTTTTAGTTGAAGTATTTCACTAGTAACTATACTAGACTTTCCACTGGGAAATCCCCGACCATCCCTGGTTTTATCCGTTTTTAACCCTATATATATATATATATATATTATATATTATATAATATATATATAGAGAGAGAGAGAGAGAGAGAGAGAGAGAGAATCGGGCAAAAAACAAAAAACAAAAAAAAACAATACATTTGATATGTAAACATATAAAGTGCTTTGAAATTTAGAATAGCTTCCCATGGTATATTTGATCAAATCAAGTCTTTTCGGCCTAATGTCTATCCTTTTCTTACATTGTTCCATAGAAATGTTTTCCCATTCATTCTTAATTGTTTCCCACAGCGTACCTTCGTTAGAAAACATCTTACCAGACAACGTTCGTTTTATCATGATTTTCAATTTTCAATTGGATTAACATCTGTAAGTTTTCTAGGCCAGAACATCACTTGTAATGAGTTTTCAGAAAACCAATCTTTTGTCAATTTAGCGGTATGAAAAAGTTGAAAAATGATATCAGCCCTATTTACGAAAGATAATGGCTTGTCAAGATTTGGTAGCAATACTTTCTCAAGAATAATTATCTATTATCTAGCATTAATATGTTTGTCGCATTGCATTCGTTCACCAACTCCAAACGACGAGAAAGCTTCCCACATTATTCTATCATTTTCATGTTTAACCCTTGTTTAAAGAAATTTTGGCAATAATATTCCACGTGGGGTTCTAAGACAACGTTTCAGATCATCTCTATAAAATCAAAATCTTGACTCATCTGGCCATATTATGTTCTCAAACCACTTTGTATCAAATTACAATATTCTGCAACAAAATACAATATGTCCATTCTTTCAAAGACTTCTAAGCACATAGTTTTGACATAATTCCATTTTATTTGAGCTTTCTCGTGATAGTTCAACTAGATAAGGCCATCCCATTATTAGTTTTGAACTCTTTAGCCAAGATTTTCAGGATTTTCTTTCTCTCTCTGAGAGCAGCCCATTTTATTCGTTGATCTTTTTCGTGGTAGCTTTTGGATGATCAGAAGACATTTTTCATGTGGAGGTGAAATAAAAAGAATTGAATGAAGACATGTTTATAACCCATACTTTGTATAATATAGTGATAATGTCTAAACGTTTAGAAAGCTGTCTCATTTATGTCTAGACGTCTATACCACTGTCACAATGATCTCTAAACATTTAGACCGCTGTCTAGATGATGTATAGACGTTTAGAACATTATCATGATGATGCCTATACGTTTAAACACTGTCTAGATTATGTCCCGACGTTTATACTGCTCTCAGTGATATCAATATGTTTAGATAACTGTCAAACTGATATCTAGATCTACCTTTAGTCTATATGAGATACAGATGCCTAGACTAATGTCAAGACGTTGAGAGAGCTGTCAATAAAATATGGATACGTTTAGACGGCTGGCGCACTGATGTTTAGACGTTTAGACCACTGTCTAAATAATGTCTAGAGTCAAGATGAGTGCCAATTCTCTATACATTTTATCAACATATTTTTGCGAAACATAAGATTACATCTCAACAGCTTTTTCTTGTTTCCTAAACTGAACATACATCTCAATGGTAAGATTTGAGGACGTGGACAACGTTAAAATAAACTTAAAGGGTTGAGTTGCCGCTAGAAAACAGGATGCTTGAGGTCAAAATTATGACCTCAGATGCACAGTTGTGTCGGTTTGACCGTGAGAAGAAAGCGTAGGAGGACAAAACTGGTGTAATCACTGAAGACGACGTGGAACTACGTGAGCGACGAAGCTGAAAGCCTTTTTGAAAGTCAGTAAATGAGATGACAGAGAACAAGTAAAAACCATATTCTGCACCCGCTGGAACTCATATCACGTAAATTCATACTAAAAATAATTATTCTTATGAATTAAATTTGAATTTAAAAAAATGGAATTTGAATTGGAAATTAAATTCTTTTTCGAGTAATAATTTACTAAACTTGGTTTGGCATAACGCAACAAGTAAGTAGAATCAAATGAGAATCAAACTCGCTAATCCATCGTAATTAGGCTGCAAGACTAGTTTGCTACACTTTACACCCCAACGAAAGGGCCTTGGATTATATGTTGAGTATTTATTTATCCAATCCCTCCATCACGGACAGGATGAGACACAAGGTTAAGCATAGTAAAGTTGATTAGAATTAAAAGTTTGCTTACTCTTAGACTGGTCACCTAACAGAACTAAATCACCGATTCCATTTCCTCCAACGATAACCGTTACACTGGTTTGCCTCGTTGTGTTTGGTTTTGTTTCTTTGTTAAATGGCAAATCAACCTTCGTGGGTTATTTAATGTCAAATCTATCATTATAGTACAGTAGTGGTAATATTTAATCCATAGCTGAGAGACGAGGGGATACATACCTTTCCCAGGGGTATTAGCCCGAAAGTGAACGTAATGGCGCGATTGAAGTTCGAAATCGTTTACTATAATTTCGCAGTCCAGCACGCCAGTCACTACTCAAAGTAGTTTTGACAAACGAGAAGAAAGTCCCTTTGGTTTGAATTCAGAATGTTCCTTCGCCAGGACCGATTGCCATACCAAGTTTAAAGAGCCCAATCTGTCCTACTATTTATCGATATCTGAAGGGAGAATAGGTGGATTCGTACGTTTCACAAGGCTATTGGCGCGATGTGAAATACAAACAGCCGCGTCCAGTATTTGAATTCGCCTCGCCGTATCCATTTCCTACGATAGTAACCAATACACCACGCGCCTCCACGAAGAAAGAAACCAAACATAAAAATGAAAATTGCCTATTTCATATTACTATATTTGTGATTTGGCATTGGGAATGATGCAGATGTATTATGTGTGTCTACTGCGGTATTTAAGATGCATATAGCAAAAGTTTGTTTTTGTTGCTCTAAAATTGGAGTACATTCCAATTGGAGTTAAATCAGATGCAAAACGAGATGCCATAAAAGCAAAGCTGAGAATTTTACCATTTTCCGTTTTGTATTTGACACGGACAAGTGAAATGTTGTATTTCGATTTGACATTTAAATTTAAATGACTATTGTATGAAACAAATTTGGGGTCGTTAATAAGAACGGTTTTGATTGGTTGATTTTAGATGCAAGGTTTCTCGTGCTGTTCACTGTGATTAGAATAGTCGGATATATTAAATTTGAATAGGAGAGGAGTTCCGGCATGGTTAAGATCGGCTAGAATATTCATAAAAACCCTGGAGATCTGAGGAGTTTTGCTGTCACTCAGACTCCAGTGAAAGAGCATCATCTAACGAGAAAGGAGTTAATCAATGTGTTCTTCCCCCAGCTATGGGTAAATAGCAGAGCAAACTGGTCTTTTTAGCACTTGCTAAACCAACCAGTTTCAGAGAAGGAAAACTCTGAATTTAAACCAGATTTACTCCGCTTTAAAACTGACCTTGTGTCACATCCTGCCTCGAGGAAGGGTTGGGTACCTATATACTTTTTGGTCGAAATCATGTTCCCAGAGAATGTGTCCAGAAAATAATGAGATTACGTTTTTGTGTCTAGAAAGAAAAGCGGGTCCCCGTCACGTAGTTGCTAACGAGATGGACTGCGACATCGTAGTAAACGGGTTCAAACTTTAGTCGCGCTATTACGTTCACGTTCGGACTAATACCCTCGGGAACGGTATGAACCTTCTTATCCTCCAGCTATGAGTTAAATGGTACCACTACTGTTCGTCTACATGGATTGCTTTGGCATTAAATAAGCCACGAAGGTTGATATGTTGTTGATATAAACAAAGAAATCAGAAATACTAGACGCAGCTATGGGTAATAGTACCACCACTGTTTTACTATAAGGATGACTTTGGAATTAAATAACCCACTAAGGATGATATGCCATTTTGCTGTTAGGCTGTTAAAAATACGCTTCTCGTCAGGCAAATTTTCTGTGCCAGAATTTGAAAGAAATAAATATCACAGAAAAATACAAGGTTTTCAAACGATATACGCGATATTTTAAACAGAGTTATTGACAATCTGCGAAATATATCATTTACATAGAAATACAAAAATGATACGACATTCATTGATAGAAAGTGTAAAAATCTGTCTATTAGTTTCTAGCTTGTAGATTATGAGTTTATGATATTGCATGTCTGTGTGCGACGGTAGCAGGTGTATACAGAGTGATTGAATAACAAAATTTTCACAGGTGACGACAGGTTGTTGAGTTTGTAAGTTCAAGCCCGAGAGATTTGGTCACTTGATCCAAATTCAATATTGTTGATCCTTTGAATTTAGTTTGTAATGTTCGTTTCAGTATGTAATTATTTTTGCAACACTGAACATTTTGTTGCTTCAGTAAATAAGTAATTGAGTTCATTTTACATTCCGTGTTTTCGTTAAGAAAACTGAACTATCTTTGATATTTTAAACAAAAGTTCTGTCTCCGTTTGAAGCAAAAAATTAAACGTAGGCGTGTCCGGATGTTGGAGACTATTCTTCTTTAATTCATTTTCGTTGAAAAAACCCCAAATGACTCCCCCCCCACACACACACATACATTCATCAAACTTTTCATGGCACACAAGAGAACAATTTTCATACCTGATATTTTCCTAAATCTTTGTAATTTGGCCCTCTCCCCTCGACCCTACTTTTCTCCAGAGAAGAGTAGAATGTACTTTAATATTTCAGTCGTTTTCACTTCAAGATCAAAAGCTGAAAAGTTGAAATAATCCAATGTAAAAGAACGATAACTGGTTGTTGGTTGTTTCCTCGTACAGAATAAATGCGAGAACAATTCACGACGAAGTAATAACGAGAATATTTTATTGTTTGAGAAAACATAACAGAATAGAATACAAACATGACAGATGATACAAGAAAGATCTTATACAGAGTTGTATGAGCGAAATCTCCTGATATGAAAAGGAGTCTTTAGTAGATAATGTGTTAAATACTTGATATGTAGCTGGTAGAAAATGATATGGTAAAGACTTATTTGTTAAGCATGATGTTGTGTTCATGCGACACGAGGTTGCTGGGGCGCAAAGTTCCCTGTTGGTGGATAGGAACGCAACTCGTGCTTTGATATTTCTTGTCAAAACAGAAGGAGTTTGATGTTGGCACTTTATTTTATTATGCTGCTGGCCACGCCAAATAGCAGACATGGGAGGTAATTATTTTCGTGTTTCCAAGCGTCAAATAGTAGAACTGTAACAAGTAAGGAATGTAATCCCAACACCAATTTAATTTACATTAAATAAATATTCTTAATAAGGATGTTAGTTAAATCTATCTTGGCTTGTTTCAAAGACCTATTGTGGTGGGAACGTTGACTAAAATTATAAAAGAATCAACTCACACAATATAACATGAGGGATTCTTTTGTTTTATAACAGAAGAAGGCGTAGATTTGAAAACTCATATTATCATGAGAAATGTACTTTGAGATGACAGACAACTAACACGCACAACAGAACATGAGAATATATATTTTGTTTCATAACATAAGAAATAGATTTGACATGGGCAAAGTGTACATGAAAAGGAATCCATCAAACAAAAATAGAAAACCACAGAAAATTCTTGAGAGCGGATTGTTAAATAAACAGAAATTATATCTGCTATTACTTTAAATGTGATAAAACTTTAAATTTTGCTTTTGTTTTTATTGTTTTAATAATATCTATTATAAAAGTTATTGCAATTTACCCATGAAATACAATAAAATAGAAAAACAGAATTTATCAAAAGTGAAAAGCGCAAAAGAGAATTTACCAAAATTAAAAACGAAATTAAGGAAAATTTGAAACGGAAATATTTTCCTTATATTTTATATTAATTCACATATCCCATTTACTATCATATGTGTATTCATTTTCATGAAGTAAAGCATAACAGCCTATTGCAGATTAGCATTATAACTGGTGAAAATCACATCCATCTCATTTTGGCTCGCTGTGCATCCCCACCCACCCACTACGTAATGTTCCTTTTGAGTCCTTGAGTTTGAGACCCCAGATCTAAATCCAGAAAATCTAATCAACACTGAAAACTTTCTTTTTAACCATATACCCAAATGGAGGAACAAAATGAAGTTGGACTTAGTTTCATTAAAGTTTAACGCGATGAGACACTTTGTTTCCCCCGCTTTAAATAATTCATGGAAGTGTATGTAAGTTTATGGAAAGAAGAAAAAGACTTAATCGTCTTTCGATGTTTGGGTGGTCTGTCAAATCAGCTAAATAGCCTCGGGTGTGCGACTTTGAAGTCATAATCGCCTCTTTTGTTTTTTAGATGACGTTCATTCTACACGAGAAAAAAACTATTATGCCGATTAAAACCAAATGTTAAAAGATCTAAACAACCTGTATATTTTTTCTGAAAAAAATATTTACAGAGATTTGTAGGAAAGGAAGGAAAATTGTTGTAAGTCAAATTATTAAAGCAATCCATTTCATGATAGAAGTGTTAATTAGAAATATGGATAATTTTATGATTGTAGTTGGAAGAAAAAAGCGTATTGATTTGGTTTCGGTTGGTTTCTTTAACGACATATCAACCTTTGAAGATTATTCTATTCTAAAGGAGGAGGCCCCGTAGAGTAGTGGCTAAAGTGCTGGACTACAACATCGTAGTAAGCGAGTTCGAATTCGAATTCGAATCGCGCTATTACGTTCACTTTTGGACTAATAACATTATCAATGGTATGAACCCCCCCATTCCCCAGCTATTATTTAAATAGTTTCACTACTGTATTTCTATAAGGATGACTTTGACATTGAATAACCCACGAATATTGATATGCCATTAAACAAAGA
This sequence comes from Doryteuthis pealeii, assembly GCA_023376005.1. Classification (NCBI taxonomy): domain Eukaryota; kingdom Metazoa; phylum Mollusca; class Cephalopoda; order Myopsida; family Loliginidae; genus Doryteuthis; species Doryteuthis pealeii. Next base: position 153,493,894 of record CM042139.1, read on the forward strand.
AGCCATTAATCCCACAGCCATCCTTGTAGAAGAACGGAAGTGGTACTAGTTGTAAAATCATCTATTCGTCTCATGAATGACTCTTAAGATGCACCAAATAGCAAATAACATGTAAACCACAGAATGCGTCTCTAATACTAATATATATTGTAACAAATATACAATAGGCGGTGTTCACTTCCATCGGAATCTTGCATAATCGTTTAGTAAGATCATCATCAGGTCGTGCTGGCAGCACAGATATCCATGACTCTCGCCAACCGTTCCTATCGGCCATCGCCCCTGGGAGGTCTTCCACGCAGCATCCATAATCCGCACCGAGCTGATTAATATAGGTTTTGCTGCTTGACCTACACTGGTGTGTCCATGTGTAGCTGTCCACAGGAGAACGGCACCTATGGGTTCGTCCTTGCTTCTCCGACAGTGTCCAGCTTGTATTTTTCGTCTTACTCGAATGGTTTGTGGAATAACATGCAAGTTGCCATACGGTTGTTTTCTTGTGGGGTGATGCTTCCAAGATTTGTTCAAGACAACACACAGCACCCTTGTGTAAATCCATTTAGTTTTTTTCTCTAAGCGCTTCGGCATAATCCAAGAGGTGCAGGAAGAATCTTTGCTTTATATGACTTAATAATCAAAACCTGAAACAGCGATAATACTTTTGCACTGAATGGTATTGATAAATTGCCTGCAGGATATTGCTGACGTATCCAGTATTTTTAGTAATAAGATCGTTCAGCTGGAAGAAAACTACAAACAAGTATTACCTATTCTTCAATAAACAACTCAGACAGCCAATCTTTTAATCAGTCTGGGAGGCTTTCATTTCTAGTTGAATTATTGAGTAATTCATGCAAGCCACAAAACAAGGAATTTTACACATGTAATTTTCGTTTTTAATGGGGAAGACTTGTGGGAGACCTGCCACGCATTTTGCGCCTTGTCGGCTGGTGCAGTAGAATACACCGACTGCACCTCTGTAGAGCGATAAAACCCTCCCAATAAGTCCACCTGTTGGCTGTGAGTGGTTATCCACGATGCTTCGGGACGGAATCCTGGTGGCTGAGCAGTCTATGACATACAACATTCCACTTTGGACCTTACTTGAACGAACGAACCAACCAACAAAAGCCACACATTTTAGATGAGCTGACAATTGAAGAACGGAGCACCGGTCGGCAAAAGTTTCTCCGAACAACAGTCAAGTTCAGAATTCTCTCTCCTAGTGTTACATAATGGATAAGCATAATCAATCCTTTTTAACAAGTAATTTAGAGTAGTTTGAAATAACTATAAAAAATATATTATTATTTATATGTTTGCTTGAAGGCAATTACAAAGCGTATATCGCATAATATTCGATAATTATAGAAGATAATAATGACAAGTGAATTTCGGTAAAGAATTATTCTGTGTGTACAGACTGTTTCACATCCAAAAATCTTATTAACTATAAAAAAAAGTTTGATTGACAAACTGTCACCTGTAAAAAAAATGATTCACCAATGTCACCTGAAGGTCTTCTAAAACAGGATCTCTCATTGGCTTAGGGGATCACGTGACCAGGCGACACAGGGAAAGTAGAATTAGAAGTTAGTGGAGTTGAATCTAAAGTCCCGTTTCTTTTATTTCTGCACCCCGGGCACGTGTGGGTTAAGAATTTATAGGGAGAAAAGTGTATACACATAGAAAATGTCCCTGTGTTGTTCCACGAGTTAAAAATAGCAAGATGGAACCCAGAGAGAGAGAGAGAGAGAGAGAGAGAGAGAGAGAGAGAGAGAGAGAGAGAGAGAGAGAGAGAGAGAGAGAGAGAGAGTCGCCTAAAAGATAAACCCGGAGAGTCCCGATGGAAGAATAAGCAGAATCTCGAAGAAGACATGGAAATGGGCACGATTAGATCGGTTGCCTTACTAAACCTAAAGAAACCTGCTCTACTATTTACATATACATATATTTACCATGAGCAGAATGTGACACAAGTACAATTTTTAAGCGGATTTTAACAGATTTGAATTCAGAGTTTTCCTTCTCCTAGACTGGTTGCCTAACCAAGGTTAAAGAGTTCAGTCATAGTTGAAGGGAGAATAGCTGGATAATACATTTCCAATGGTACTAGTGCTATGTGAAATACAAACAGCCTCTACCAGAATTTGAAATCCTCTCGCCGTGTGCATTTCCTACGACGATAATCATTACAACGCCTCCATAATTTACATATAGTTGATGGGAGCTTATAAGAAAAGAATTCATGTCTTTTCTAAAGGCAGTGATGGAAATATGAAACGCGGGCAGCCTCCTTCCGAATTTGAACTGTATTCATTGAGACTATTTCCTATGCTGGTGACCATTACATCAGGCATTGCATTATTAAACACATTCACTCCATCTGAAAAACAACCAAATTAAGTATAAATCAACCTGATCAGAGGTTTGAAATTATTAACCAACAGAAAAACTGTATTGAAACTGGGCAAATTATTTAAATTAGATCGGACTACTTGATATCATATTACTGTGATTATCATAATGATTATGAATAAATAAATTCAATGGAATACTGAAAATGTATATAATATTTATATTAAGAATAATTACTTGAATCTATAATAGTTTATAAAGGATTATTAGTTACTTAAAATCATATAACTGTATGTAATCAAATAACTATTATTAAATAGAAACAATTTTTAAAACCATGTAATTACAATTGTATTGGAATACTTGAAACTATACAAATTATTTGTATTAGAAAGGAATACATCATATCATATAACCGTGTGCAGGAACAAATTCTGAAGAAAAAACCACACAAAAAATATAAGTACAAGTGTATTATGAATGCAATTCCATAATCTCACGGCATAGATGCATTGACATGCAGTTAAAATCATTCAATCAATCAATTATTTGTATTAAAACAGTTACTTGAAGCTATTATTGTTTTATAAGGATTATTATTAGTTACTTCAAACCATATAACTGTGTGAAAACAAACGACTATAATTAAATAGAAATAATTACTTGAAGTCATATAATAATTAATATTAGACAGGAATACTTGAAATTATATAAAAGTGCGTGCAAGAAAAAAAAAGACTCTTAAGAAACAACTACACGGGAAAGTGTAGATATAAATATACACTGAGCGCAAAAAGCACGTGGTGTAATGGTTATCATCGTAGGAGATGTACTCGGATTCATATTCTGAAGGAGACTATTTGCAGTTCACATAGCGCAAACACCCTTGGGAAAGGTATGCATCCATATATTTCCCCTCCAGCTATGGGTAAGTTGTAGGGTGGATTTGACTCTTTAACATTGATTAGGTAACCAGTCTAGGAGAAGGAAAACAATGAATTCAAACCTGTTAAACTCCTCTTAAGAAATGGACCATGTGTCGTATCCTACTCGTGTGGCTTTCATACCAACCAGACAACCACTTGATTTGAAAATCGCTCAGGCGCGAAATTGTCAGTAAGCAAGCGTCGTTGACTTCATATCCACGCAACTCTAACTTAGATATTCATACTCTATAAACGATAGTGCATTATTTACTTATAAATATAGCACACTATATAATCAACATTAATAAGTCTCTCTCTCTCTCTCTCTCTCTCTCTCTCTCTCTATATATATATATATATATATATATATATATATATATATAAGTCATCCACCAACATCGTGTTTCGGCGTTTCATGCCTCTTCAGTGTGGCTAGACACAACAATTACCTAAGAGCTGGATCGAAATCCGACTGACCTTTTGTCCGCCTGATCTCTTAACCTCTCGGCCATTTTGACAGTTGCCGTAAAGGGGTGGTGTTTAAACTATTAAATACACATATTTGTTTACATATTTTTCGATCACCAGAGAGATCCAGTCTGTATACAGACGACCATTGCTTTATATATGCTGGCAGTGAAAGTTAATTCAAGTCACCCCTAGAGAGCTCTACCGAGTTTGGGAGCATATAATAATAATAATAATAATAATAATAATAATAATAATAATAATAATAATAATAATAATAATAATAATAATATATATATATATATATATATATATATATATATATATATATATATATATATAATAAACGCAATTACCTAACCTCGAGGCATAAAACAAGACTAGACCGGTTGACATGCCGGTAAAATCAATTAATCAATAATATTCCTTTTGAATCTCTGTTAATCGGATTTTACTGAAGTGATGGAAAAGGATAAGAAAGAATATTGTGTTATGTGATTTGTTAAATAAATGTCTGAAGGTTTTGTCCCTAAGCCGCCAACAGGAAAGGCGTACCACCCATGTTATAGTTCATGTATCACAACCACCCAAACAAAGAGAATATAAGTAATCAATTTACAAAACTCTCTTTACACCTGTAATGAATCAAGCAAATTTAGCAAGTTCTATTTTCTTTGATCAAGAAAGGGCACGGTCAAAGAAAATTTCCTCCAGCCAAAAAGGAAACTTGTCTCGTGTAATCTTACCCCAGGGTATAATATTGTTCATGGCAGCACCTACAATAACTCTTGTTTTAAAAAAAAATTGTTTAGTTTATTTCCTTTTTGTTTGAACAATTCCTGTTTTACAAGCCAATCCCATCCGGCTTATGAGCAAAAAGTATAAAATGTGAAAATAAATACATTAAAAAAAATATCAAAATATAACAACAATCTGCGAACGCTAGTCATCAGATGTCATTTTACGAGCTGCTTTATTGTTGTGTCATTTCGCCTTTTTCGGATGCAACCACATCCTAAATGATCCGCTGGTGGGAAACGAATAGTTTCCGGCTTTCAAAGAACTCGTTACCCTCGACGTTGTTTTCTTTACATTAATCCAGGGTAGACTATCTAACAAAAATCCTTCAGTGTCTGCCTGCTCGGACAAGTATTTTCTAGCTGCCTACATCGTCCTTGTTTTGTCAAATTAATGTACATTTCACTGGCACTGCTCATGAGGAATAGTTTGTATTTACAATTATCGTCTTGGGTTTCAAATTCTTCACCAATAGTAAATAACAAGGTGCTGCACAGAAATAATTGTTTCTGCAATTATCACCAGTGAAAACTGCCGTTAAAAACATAAACATTGATCCTATACACAGTATCACCCATAAATAAATACACACTGGAGATGTTTGTTGTGTAATGGTTATCCTCTTAGGAAATGGGTACGGCGAATCGAGTTCAATTTCTAGACGAGGGTGGTTGCATTTCACATAGCGCTAATATCATTGGGATAGGGATATGTCCAATTATTCTCCCTCCAGCTATTGGTAAATAGTAGGGCATATTGTGCTTTTCAAACTCTAGAAGAAGGGAAACTCTGAATTCAAACCTGTTAAACTCTGTTTAAAAATTGACCTTGTGTTCGACTTGTGGTATTCAAGCGGAGGGGTTAGTAAAAGCATAAAGAAATATACACCAAACATTTGTCTTTATAAAAAGCAAATTTTCATCTAGCTCAAATCTCACACATACCATAGCGTTACGATTATTCAAAATGGATTCGGCGACCCGAGTTCAAAGACTGGACGAGTCTTGTTTTTACGTCTCAGCTAGCTTTAATTCTAGGTGTTGATAAATACAAAATACCGTCTTGGTTTACCGTTTCCTCACAATTAGTATGGGAGAGTCACCGTGGCGTAGTAACTAACATGGTGGACTGGGACATCGGAATCTGAACTCTAATCGCGCTATTACGTTCTCGTTGGAACTTATACCCTTGGGGAAAGTATGGACCGTCTCATTTCCGAGCTATGGGTTCTTCAACAGGGATAGCTTTGGCATTAACTAACTCACAAAGGTTGATATGCCATTAAACAAAGAAACCATTAATGTCAAAGCCATCATTGTAAACCCATATCTAAGGAAGTGAAAGAGTTCATACTCTTCCCAAGAGTATTAGTCTGAAAGTGAACGTAATTGCGCAATTGGAGTTTCAACTCGCTTACTACGATGGCTTTGGCATTAAATAACCCACAAAGGTTAATGTGCCATTAAGTAAAGAACGCAAATCAAACCACAATTAGTAAATAAGATATTGTTGTACCGAAACAGTTCTTTCTACATTTGTCAACAGTTTAATTCCTTGTGAAAATCTATAAATAAGTACACATCAGATAAATATCATTTTTTTTTAAAGTTAATTTTCTGATAACACAACGATATCAGAATTTTCTTATTTTTATTAGTTTTACTTTTTCTATAGAACTAGTAAACTATCAGATACTGTAGTTTAAGTACTGTACATAAGCACCATATATCTCTATTAATAATGGAGATTAGGTGTCTTTTTGTCTGTAACCAAAACTACCTCACAGCTTACGTGACAATATATTCAATGATTACGTAAGCCTATTAATGAGTATTTAATTTATAGTCAAAATCGTTAATACATGGAATAAAAACAACCCTGTGTTATACACACTCGAAATTTGAGAAATCAGTTTTAAAATATGTTTCTTTTTTTTTCGTAACAATAAGTTAACTAAAAAGTTTACAAATAATTAAATACCTACGATTTTGTGTGAAATTTATGTGCAAAATATTCAAAATAATTATTTGATTACTAATTAACAGATGCACGCAACATTTTATTTGAGGGGGAACAGAACTAAGTTTCAATTTCAAATTGTTTTATTTTTTTTACTCCTTTAATAAATTTGATGAGTTTGCTTACTTATGACACAAACCCTCTGACATTGAATTGTTAACACCCCCTCCTCAGGCAATATTTTTCAAAATATTAATTTTTACACCACCCGGAGGGTGTTTTTTGTTGCTAGTATTCAAAATATACCTAGATTATGTACTTTGAATGTCGTTAGATCGCATTAAAGAAAAATGCTTCACGCTAAAAAAGCCAAGAAATCGGTGTTATCCCGCAGAATCTATAATAGATGCGGACTATGCAGATGACCTAGCACTTCTCGTATATACACCTGTACAAGCAGAATCACTGCTGCATAGCCTAGTGGAAGCGACAAGAAATGTTGGCTTCTATGTGAACTCAGATAAAACTGAGTTTATGTGTTTTAAACAAGATGGAGGTATATCCACACAAGCAAAGGCGAACTCATAAGTGACGTTCTCCTGTAGACACCTACATATGGACACACCAGTGTAGGCCGACCAGCAAAAACATACATCAGTCAGCTATGTGTAGATTCTGGATGCTAGGGGAGGACCTCTCAGTGGCGAGAGAGAGAGAGAGAGAGAGAGAGAGAGAGAGAGAGAGAGAGAGAGAGAGAGAGAGAGAGAGAGAGAGAGATCCGTGTTGCCAGCATGACTTGATGACTGTAGACGAAAGACGACAGCAAAAGATGGCGTATACAAATAGATTTTGAATTAGGGAAATGACATTGTAATGATTATAGATATTTTACTCGAAGCAAAATGAAAGTTTATTTCACAATTTGACATCTAGTTTAATCATTACTGTTGAACATTGGATTGTCACATATTCGTTGTTTCTTTCGCTAACAAGATAATTCACAATATATTTGGTTTTAGAAATACATCAAATAAATAGATATACATTGTCAATATCATGACATCCTAGAAGAAAATAAGATCTCAACAACAGAAACTTTAAACGTTAGCGTCTCTTTAAAATATACATATATCGGAATATGTATGTCATAAATCCATAGCTTACACTCATGTTCACACACACATTTATACTATTATATATATAGTCATCCACAGACACGTGTTTCGGTGTTTCACGCCTCTTCAGTGCGGCTAGATACAACAACTATCCTTGGCCAGGGTCGAACTGACTGACTGTTTGCCAGTCTGCATTCTTATCCCCTCGGCCACTGACAGCTGCTGTAGCGGTGTTTAAACTATTAAATACATAGGTTTGTTTATATATTTTACGACCACAGAGAGATCTAGTTTGTGAGCAAACGATTATTGCTTATATGCTTAGTAGTGAAAGTTAATTTAAATAACCCCTTAGAGAGCTCATACCAAATTCATGGGATATATATACAAACAAACACATACATATATTTATACACACACACACACATATATATATATATATATCATATATGTATGAATGAATATATATATATACATGCATGTGTGTGTGTGTGTGTGTGTGCGTGCGCGCGCACGTGTGTTGTATCAGTCTTTTGGGAAATATTGTGCGATTTTACATTTGAATGTGTAATAAAATCTGTCATTATTTTCCTTAAAATCATATATATATATATATATATATATATATATATATATATATAATATATATATATATATATATATATAACCTTAGCATAATGTGTAAAAATGTCTTAGTGAAACTGACAGACAGTGAACACTTTTTTAACATTTCTTATTTTCTTACGAGAGAAAAAATCTTTGTAAAATAGAACATAAATAAAAAAAAAACATTGATAAGGCATTCCTTGTCTGTCACTTTTAGTATGCATGAAAAATTACTTCATATATATATATATATATATATATATATATATATATATATATATATATATATATGATTATTATTATCATTATTATTATATGTGTGTGTGTGTGTGTGTGTGTGTGTGTGAATGGAGGTAAATTGTAAATAAGAATAGTTGTATAAAAGTTGATCGATAGAAGTTTAAACCCAAATATTTATATACATCTACAGACATACATACAAATCAAGATTATTACACTTTTTACATATTGAAATATTTCGCAATAGCACTTAAGTAAACATATCAGACGCTGTAATAATCAAATTATCATACTGTGATTTATTCACAGGTCCTGCTAGTCAATATTAATGTGTCTGCATATATATATATATATATATATATATATATCACGACTGGTTTTTAACATCTCAACCATTGAACTCATCTGATGATTGGATTACCATGAAACTTCAGGTTATGAGTGTAAAACCATAATATTACCATTGATTATATATATATATATGTATATATATATATATATATATACATATATATATATATATATATATATATATATATGTGTGTGTGTGTGTGTGTGTGTTGTCTGTGTGCGTGTGTGTGTGTATGTGTGTATGAGTGCGTGTGTGTGTATACATATAAATATATTCTTAAGACATGTGTTATTGAACAACACGGAGTATTCTTTTTTCATTTTTTGTATGGATATTTTTTTCCAAGCATAGATAACAGAACTAAAAATCAACTAAAAAACAAATTACATAACCCCATGAATACGACTGGCGAAACAGTCGAAAGCGCTCAGGAAATTCGTATGCAAAATATCATGAATCAACTCGATCCAGATTCAAAAAGGATAGCCAGAAGTCTGGAAAAAATATCCATACAAAAAATGAAAAAAGAATACTGTTGTTCAATAACACATGCCTTAAGAATTATTTGCTGCCAAAATACACAAAAAATATAAATATATATACGTATGTACATATATACATATACATATGTATATATTTAATGTAATTTCCTATATTTATATACAAGTGCTCAATATCTGTGATAGTACATATATGTATTGGTTAGCATAGAGTCTAAGTAATCATCAGAAAACTAATACTCTCTCTCCCTCTCTCATTCTCTCTCCCTCTCCCCCTCTCTCTCTCTCTCTATATATATATATATATATATATATATACATATATATATATATATATATATATATTATATAAAAAGAGTCAATGGGACAAAAAAAAAGAAGAAAAAGAAAAAAAGACAAGAAAAACGATCAATTTAGACTGAAATAAAAGAAAAGGCAACCAGATAATAGAGATTTAAAAGTGGACAATAATTGTAGAATTGGTTTAAGGAACTGAATCAATGACAGAAATAAACCCAAATTTCACCGAGAGAACCATCAGGATAATTCTGACATAATTAGATATTTATGAATATAGTAAACTATATATATATATATATATATATATATATATATATATATATATATATATAAATGCAAAAATGATAAATAAATGTGAAAATTGTTG
>CM042139.1:153506382-153526382 GCA_023376005.1 Doryteuthis pealeii
ATTCTTCAATAAAACTATAAGTAAAAATTAACTTCGTCCCTTCTTTATCTTGTTATTTACTAAATAAAAGAAGCCATCGACAATAATTTCCACAGCCAATTTTAAAGTGAAGTACAGCTGATTTGAATTCAAAGTTTACTTTCACCTCGACCGGTAGTCGTTCCAAGATTAAAGGGGTCACGTATAGAGTGAGGACTGTGATTTGTTATCCTGTAAAGAGTCTTTTACTATTTTTCTTGCAAAGCTCCAACTTTTCAAAGTTTATATTGGATCATTGTGAATTAGAAGCGTTTTCATGTCTGAACTCAATTAGTTGAACATTTCATAAAATTGCATGATGGTATGCAAGTTCTCTTTAATAACTTGCTCGAAATAAATATACCACTCGGGGTAAAAATTTATTTTGAATGTGATGCTGTTATTTCTCTGAATTTTCCAAATGGACACATAGCGTAGTGGATATAGGCGTGAATTAATACAGTTCTAAGTTACAGTTATCTCTAGGCTGCAGGTTCAATTCTAACACAACTTAACACTTGTACCCAGCTATAGTTAGCGGAATGAGAACAGGATACCCCCGTGGATTAAATAAAGGGTTGGGTTCAAATTTCCGTGATGACAATTACGACAAGAAAGTTCTCAATTTCTAGAAAGCTCCAGAATCCGATAAGAAATACCTGAAGAAAACCAAAAGGCACATCCACTGAAATGTTTTACAGATAACAATAAAGATGAGGAAAATAATACAAATTGATACTGTTAAAATGGATATTATATTGCAGAAGAGTCTCGTTGAATTACACAGTAACGAGGAAGTAAAAATAAATTGTCGGTATCAGACGGACAGTGATGGAGTCTATGTCCTTTTTCCTAGCGCAAAACTGGGGACATTGTTTTTGCTGAGGTGTAGTGCCATACCTACCGCCAGCTCCCCACTGTGTGCTACTATTGCGCTGAGTTAGCTGTTGATGTGGAGAGCCACACCAATAATCCCTTCCTCCTTTTACCGCCCAGATCCAAGCCGTGTTATTCATGTGCTGTTATCGAGAGTCTTTATCAAACCCGAAGCCTTCTGCTTCCCGGGCGGACGCTCTACTGAATGAGATAAACCGGTCTCTTCTTTGTAGTATCTATTAGTTTTAGATGAAGCACTAGTAACAATTGTAAGTGTTGGATATTTTGCTTCCGCTGCATCGGTTCATGGGCGGAGATCAGTCTACAGTTAACATGTACATACAAAAGATCCAGTGACTGAGTGGAAGCAAAATGAGGATGTGCTGATCGGAAGTAAAGGCATGGTTATGTAGGCATCGTGATTTTGGCAAGGTGCGACCACGAGAATTTACGTAGGCCTTTTGTCAGAATAGGCGTGACCACGTGAAGTTGCGTGGGTGACCATTATGCTATTTAACCAGTCCAAATTTTGAACTAGACCGAGTCTGGCTGAAGGTTCAACTGAAAATACGTCTCTCGTCGATCTGTGTGTGTGTGTCTGTGTCTGTGTGCGTGTGATCCTAAATTCTGATATTCTCTTATTCTACACAGCCGTCTCAATTTGAGAAATAAAAAGATAAGACTATATTTTTATATATAAATATTTGTCGTATTTTATCAAATTCCAATGTACAACAGTAAGCACTAATAATGCTAGTAACTAGTAAGCACTAGTAACTTTTCTAGACTTTCTACAGGTAAATACACGGATATCCATCTTCTCAGTAGGGAAGGACTGACGGTATGAATATGCATATTACAATGTTCGTTTATTCTAGGAATTGTTTTATTTTGTTTACTTTTTAAATAATATTTGTAAAAACGTAACCTTAAAAACGGAGAACATTGAATCATAATCTTATTTTAAAAAAACAACTTTTTCCTACAATTTAAATCCAGTTCTTAATTGCTTGTTGAGTGAGAAAAATTTAATCGTTCAATTTCCTTTCCTTTTTTAATCCTAAAAACGTGACAATAAAAAGAAGCTAAGAATTAAACGTGATCTTATTTGTAAATGGGAAATTTTGCGTATCAATTTAAATGAAAATAATTCGTTTATTCTATGAATAGATTTTTCTTAAAAAGCTTTTGAGTTATGCTTTAATATATTTTGTTCTAAAAATAAGTTTCTATATGACAAAAACTAAATTCAGTTTTCAATTGCCTGTTGAATTACAGTGAAAAAATGTATTGTTTTTTTTTTTTACAAAGAAATGATTCGTTTATTCTAGAAATAGTTTATTTCTTTTTTTTAAAAGGTTTTTGAGTTACACTGATTAAAATCAATTTTTATGATAAAAGAAACCAAGAAATCACGTATCATAATTTTCGTTTATTTAAGGAATTATTTTAAAAGACGTAACCCTAAACTCGTGGTTATTTTGAAAATTAATTGCCTGTTGTGTTACAATGATAATCGTTTAATTTATTTTCTTTTTACGTAAGTTTTATGTAATCTGTGCGATATTTAAACATGGTGTGTTTTGCACGTGCTTTTTGTACTTATGAAGAACTGTGAAAAATTCCACGAGTCGATTGGTTTTTAATTATTTTATTATATGATTAATCAGTAAAAATCAAAAGCTAAATTTTATACTTTTCCATATTATAGGAAATATGTAGGAAAGCAGAATTGGCTCTTTAGATTTGGTGTGGCAATCGGTCAAGGAAAATGGAAAAACTCTGAATTCAAAATCTGAGCAGTGTTATTCGTGAGAATCTGTGGAACATTGGTGTACAATTCTTCTTTTAGCAGCTCGCCCCCCACCCCAAATGACTGATACTACAGAAGTATTCACTACTTTAAACATATTACATGTGTAGGTAGTTTAAAAGTTAACATCTCTAACTAAACTGCTAAGTCTTCATATATTAGGATCAACGTTCAAATTCTTCTTATATATATATATATATATATATGTGTGTGTGTGTGTGTGTGTGTGTGTGCGTGCGTGCGTGTGTGCGTGCGATTAAAAACCGAATGGTCAAAAACCAGACTGACTCGAGTAGCTAACAATTCTTTAGGGTCACCCTGAAGATTTGTTAGCTGTGCTAACAAGATATTCGAGTCTGTCTGGTTTTCAACCATTCGATTTTAATCTTATATTTAGCTCTTTTTATCGAGCAATTTTACACGTTTATTGAGCTGTGAAACCCAGAGTATTTAAATTTGGATATTTATTCTTTCTGGGTTTTAATCGTCGAATACGCTATATATATATATATATATATATATATATATATATATATATATATATATATATATATATAACAATTGTATGGCCTATAAATCTAACTAACGTAAATTAAAGTGTTAAAAATAAATGTACTTATGGAAATTAATCTCACGATATGTAAGTATAAAAATATAAAAAAATACAACAGAAAATATTCAGATGTATTTATTTAGGAAGGAATAGTCATGTCTACGTTTGAGCATTTCGTTTTATATATATATATCAAACCATCATTGGGGTTGTATTACGGAGCGATGTTATGAAGTTCCTTCAAGAAAAGTTATTTTTTGCTTCATTTTTCACTTGAAAGAAAAACTTTAATTAACTTGACTCCGTGACAAGATGCATTATCGTCCTGGAAAAATGACTTTACCATCACAAAAATATTTTTTAAGAATGCAAATTATAAGATCATTCCATCAGGTTTTCCTCAACACAATGTTGAGGAAAACCTGGTGGAATGATTATTTGAATTAATCGAATATTTTTCCTAAGCCAGAGTAAAATATTGTGTTATTACATAATATTTTACTCTGGCTTAGGAAAAATATTCCATTAATTCAAATAATTTTATCTATTTTGTTTAAGGAATATCTTATGAAGTTATAATATTCAGCTATTAAATTAAAAAAAACGTTTTGCGTCTTATCTGCTATTAGTTAATTTACTACTAAATAAACATCAGTGAGTATTGTCAAAGTGGGCTAATTCCATAATTCTTGCCAGCGGTAGTATAAACAAAATACGTTGATATCTGCACTAAAGAGGATGGTCGACTAAACTGGTTTCAAATATCACAAAAGCCGGTGGATTAGGTTTTCATGTTAATAAATAAATGAATGTTTCATTGCCAGTTTAATTATTATCATTAACTCTCGACAGAATATTATTGCTTATATTTTCAGATAATGTGACATGAGCTGATAATTTTCAAAGATTCATGTGTTTAAATATGAAAATTGTGTCAATATGTTCACCTTCGTTTATTTGTTTTCGGGGTAGTGGCGACAAGAATAGGGGCGAGAATTTTCTAGTTTATCAGGCCGTAGGCATGGGGAAGACTGGTGGGTTTCAGTGCACCTAAAAACACAAATAAAAAGTAAATAAATAAGTAAAGAATTAAGAAATAAAGAAAAAAAATCCTGAGGCGTCAGTAGTTGCTTTACCGCTTATCTAGAAATATAAAATATTCCAGTTCTTCATTATACGACGAGTAAAAAAATAATATATATACGTAGTAGTTTCCCTCACCAATCCAATAAGCCTGGTAGTATATCAAATACTGCTAGAGGCACTTTGGGTAGTGGTAATGATGATAAGGCTCCGAAACCACGTTCGATGCCATGGTCATAATCTGACGAAGGCTCTACTGGAACGCAGCCTACATAAAACACATATTATATAAGTATATCATCTCTAATTGTCTAAAACGTTCAGGTGAACAGAATTTAAACAAGGTACCCCGCAATCACCCTGCCACTCCCTTCTCGCCAAAAAACAAATTAGACACCAATACCTAACCCTCCTCAATACCGTACATACAAAAAACAAGAATTCAATCTACCTACGACTCGCCACAATTTAAGAATCATCCTATTTAATTTTAGTTAAAATATCAAATTCCTTAGTAATCTTCCTTAGTAAGTGATTTTCTAAACTACCTACCAATAAAATTCCATTAAATTCAAAATATTTTCCATCTGCATTAACCGGCAATGTAACAATTAGTATAAATCTCGCGGGTTCTTGTATCACTTACAACATCAATTCTAACACGACTGCTAAGTCATTTGTATTTTTTTAAATATTAGTCGAGTTTTCACATATTCATCCTTAAAAAGAAACAGTATTTTTAATTTTCATTTGTATAACAACAAGTGAAGCATACGCGAAACCCTTACAACTTAAAATATTTCTCTCTCTCTCTCTCTCTCTCTCTCTCTCTCTCTCTCTCTCTCTCTCTATATATATATATATATATATATATATATTATATATATATGTGTGTGTGTGTGTGTGTGTGTGTGTGTGCATGTGGGTGTGTTCGTATGTGTGTGTGTATTATTGTGTGTGAGAAAAATCATATTATATATATATATATATATATATGTGTGTGTGTGTGTGTGTATTGATACCCCCCCCATGTCCAAAGCAGGATGCGACAAAAGGTCAATATTTTAGCTGAGTAAATTCGGCGGAGTTGCCTAATGACGGTATCAGCCGGACAGCAAGGAGGTCCATTCTCTGTTCCCCAGCGCTAGATCAGTGAGATTGCTATAGCGTCTGAGGTGGAGCGCCACGCCTAACATCAGCTCCCAACTTTACCGCACAGATCCAAGCTATGTTACTCATGCACAGAGTTAGCGAGGGCCGGTATCGAATCCGGAACCTTGTGGGTCCGAGACGGGAGTAGTGATGTTTTAATTCAGTTTTTCTTCTCCTATACCGATAGTCTTACCAAAGTTAAAGAGTCTAATTTGTCCTATTCTGGGGGAGACGAGCTAGATTACTATTGGCGCGAAGTTAAACACAAACAGCTTCATCCAGAATTTGAACTCGTATCTATTTCCTAAGACGATAACCGTTACTCAACGCACCTCTATAATATATGTTTGTGTGTTTGTGTATGCGTTCGGTCTCCCTTGTAGAAGGGAATTTAGTCAAATTGTGATGTAATAGATAACAAACTAGTATACCAGGTAGTTCTGTTGAATAATAAGACTGACTGTGTAAAAAAACAAATTAATTATCAACTTAATTACAAATCAAGTTCATCTCCTTCCAGATAGCTCACTTAGGAAGCCAAACAATCGTTATTTGCACTCCTGAAGTATTGATTTTTGGAATAAGGAAATAGTAAAAAAATTAAAAAAAACAAATAAAGAAAAACTCAAATCAGGGAAGTCTGGGAGCGGTGATAGCACAAAAATATTCTTTTTTGGTAAAACATTCATTTACAGAGAATGCATAATAAAAGTAATGAGATGAATTCTAATTTATTTTTCAGTCTGGAAACCTTACTTGAACATTACATTCTCCAGTTTCTTAGTCATCCAAAATTACTTTTTTGGCCAACTAAAAATCCTGTGAACAGAATATGAATTATCTCCATCAGCCTGTATTCACTAGTAAAGTGTTTATGTTGCAACATCCGAAAGTTTGAGTTTGTTTAATGGCATATCAATCTTCGGGGGTTATTTATTGCCAAAGTCATCCTTCTATAGAAAAAGTTGTGATACTATTTAACCCATACCTGGGGGATGAGTGAGTTTATAACATTCTCGCGGGTATTAGTCCGTAAGTGAATGCAATAGCACGACTGGAGTTCGAACTCGCTTACTACGATGTCGCTGTTCAGCACGTTAACCGCTATGCCATAGGGACTCCGTGATTTATTCAGATAAATGGGAATTTTGAGCAGCAATATTGAATTGAATGTTTTTACACGTGTTTAATTAGGGTTGCCAACCTGAAATTTTGTGGCAGTATAGCTATGTCAGATAGGATATAACAACGTTTTTGGGACCAGAAAGATACGTTGAGACAATCTATCTCCGAGGGGTCAGCACCAACAAGAACATACCTGGAATATGGGAATAAAGGGCCTGTAAAAACTGAGTGCACCCACAAGGGATGCAACACTGGGAATGCGGGTTACTGATAAAGATAGTAACCACTCAACGAAGTGTCAAACCACCAATCAGCGCACTGTACAGCGTACATCGAATTCCATGGTGTTTAGTAGTAACAAAGGTACCATTATTGACACTATAGTTTTCGATACTGCGCCTCGTCTAGACCAGAGGATATCGCAATTGATCCGTGGAAACGTGGCGCCATGTAACCTAGTCAGACGATACACATTTTCAGATACTTCAGGCAGACAATAAATTTTGTATGTGGATTCGTTTACATTCGTGTAAATCTTTGTAATCAAATGAAATTTTTTAATTGAATTTCTTTTTATTCGTCTGAAATCATTTGTTTACACAGAGCTGTATGGTTTCAAGAATTTCTATCCAATTCTTTTTTTATACTCAATTATATGGCTTTATCTCAGTCGGTAGAGGAGCCGCCTAGGAACTACAATGCTCCGAGTTCGATACCGACCCGCGTTAAACCACTTGATAGGTTGGGGATGTAGAAGACACCGACTGCACCTCTATGTGTGTGTGTGTGTGTGTGAGTGGTGTGTGGTTGTTAAATCCCACCAAAGGGGCTACCTGTTGACTGCGGTCGAGTGCTGCTTAAGGACGGAATCCTAGTGGCCGAGCAGTCCATGACATGCAACATCTTACTTAAGCTAGATGGGC
Organism: Doryteuthis pealeii; assembly: GCA_023376005.1. NCBI lineage: Eukaryota > Metazoa > Mollusca > Cephalopoda > Myopsida > Loliginidae > Doryteuthis > Doryteuthis pealeii. Next base: position 153,513,926 of record CM042139.1, read on the forward strand.
GGTAGTAGGGCCTCCTCCGATTAATCGGCTGGTCACGTCAAGCCCTCGTATCTATATGATTGTCCCGAAATATTGCCCTTATGGAAACCCCCTAATCTTTTTATTATATATGTGCTAGAAGGCGGTGGCTGCGGGTCATAGTATCTTAGTTTTGGTGTGAAACTGTATCTAGCGGCGAATTTCCAATTTTGGATCTTTGAGAGTGTTGAGTACCCCTTCATCGCCATTATTCCCAGGTCCACTCTGACCCGGAGTGGTAGTCCCATATATTTGTTGAATAGTTAAAAAATGAATTTAAAAATGTGTTTAAAAAATTGAGTTTAAAAAAATTGAAAAACCAACAAGAATGAATAAAACAAAGCGTCTTTGGCATGAAATAACCCAAGGGTTGGATAATACCAAATATAATACTTTAGGGTACGAGGAAGATTCTATGCTGGTCGCAGCACAGATTATAGTACTATAGTGTCCTGAAGGAGGGCTGGTTCTATGCTTTCTCATCAACTCGGTTGTGTTGGATGATAACCAAATTACCTTAATTATCTGACAAAAGGGTCAACAAAATAAATAAACAGGAACGCTTTTTGATGTTTATGTACAAAATATATAAATTTATTTTTCATACAATGATTGATATTTTGTATGATGTCAAAGGAGCGTGGATGCTGAAGGTAATTTCTTTGTCAGTTGACTGGCGATCTACAGCTAGTTATCTTTGGTTGAATTATCAATTTGGTACCGAGTGGCAAGACAGCAGAGTGTATCGGCTGCAAATGGGTGGCAAGGGCCCCGAGCTGTGGTGAGCTCTCGATCTCTGTGTGATTTAAATAAATAAAACAGTTAGAGCTCAGCGATTTTGTCAACTTGGAAATTTCAAAGAAACACCGTACCACGGATAAAAAATACAGGAATACTAAATGGGTTGTGAATCAATTGTTACAAATATTTCAAATTTGGAATGAAATTAAAGTTTTTGAGAAAGGCGAACAAGCTACAACTTTTTTTTTGACTTGCATGGTTTGTGAGATGGGAGGCATGTAGCCGTACGTCTGCTGTTTTTGTGGGGTGCTGTACTCATGAATTGTTAAAAAATGCACGCTGCATCCTTCTGATGTTCGCATAAAATTTTCAAAATTCGTATAATTTGAGGCACGGTTTTGGCGCTAATACATCATTCGTACTAACTCAGAATGCGCCATCAGTATTTTTAAATCATCAATATACATATATATATATATATATATATATATATATATATATATATATATATATATATATATATATATATATATATATATATATAATATATGTATATATATATATATATTAAGATTCTTGTGGCGATTTTTAGGCTGCAGGTGTGAGCACTTTACAGTGGAGATCCATTGGGGGCATTAAGTTTGATCCGTGTTGTGTAGTATTTCCTTTGGTCCGTGTATCTTGAATCCTATGATCCTTGTGTTCTTCAGTGGTAAGCCGAATCCTTGTTGGTTGGTTCGTTCGTCCCTGTTAATCACGAGTAACTGAACGCCTTTCCATTAAGGCCTTTATATAGTTAACCAACCACGTATTCGAGCGTGTTGATTGGCCGATTGAATCCACACAGTCAAGAAGAGTCTATAAATTTAAGTTGTGATCTCCAGCACACCTTATGTACAACAAAATATTCTAACAATATATATATATATATATATATATATATATATATTGTTAGAATATATATATATATATATATATATATATATAATATATATATATATATATCTTACGATGTAAGTTAGCACAACCCACTGATCATGCACAGGTGAAGCAAAAGTGGTCCCATAAATGTTCAGTTGATTTCAAAGTATTCAATTAGCCCCACCATCGCCAGATTTAAAACTTATTGATCATCTTACAGTCCTCACAAAAGTCTCTACAGTCAGACATGACAAACATACCTGTTATATGCAGTCTTTGATGTCCGGATAGATATGCCTAAACAACGACTCTTGCTCCTTCAAGCCATGTCACGTCGGGGGGAGCTATACGTTTTCACGTAGCTAACTTTTGTGCAGTCCTGTTTATATTTTTGTGTTCCTGTGTGTGTTGGGGCTGTTAGAGTGTGCATACTAATAAACAGGAGGGTGGGGTTGGGGTTGTAGTTTTGAGTCAGGATTTCTGAAAATAGAGCTCTTTGCATTGGGAAGGAATAATCTTTCTTCTTTTTTTTTCTTGTCTTTTCGATATTTTTTAAGCGCAATGCTTATCTGAAATATGCAAGTGCATAAATGTGTGTCTCGTTATAAAAATGGTTACTTTCTTGTAGATTCATTTTGCTGGTCTAAAATAAATCTAACAAAGTTCTTTGGCGCATAAATATGCACTTCTGTAGAAAAGAAATTAACTGCTAATACATAAAACATGCATATAATCAAGTTTTAAAAATAACATAAGATATCAGATAACAGTCATATATACTTGTGTTCACTCTAAGAGATTTCACCAATTTTAAGCATCAGAATGAAGCTGACATGCACGCGCATATATATATATAATATATATATATATATATATATATATATATATATATTAAATAGATGAATGTGAGCATCATCTTTTCGTTCAAACAAATTTCAATAAACTAAACAGAATCCTTATTATTTTTAAGTTTTTAATTCTTTTTTCAAGCTTCCTGATAATTCTTTTGATCTTACAATCTTGAAAAGCATTAATGATTTCTCCCAAAGAGACATTGTTGACTGTCTGAGTGCTTTCGGTTCTCATCCGAACCATTAACAATGTAGAGTATGTGTGTATTTCATTATTAAAATCGTAATGTTAATGTTAATGTAACTGTTACAGTTATTGTTTCATTTTTATCACCAAGGTAACGCTAATATATATATAGGGTTCAACCAAAATTGAGAACTCAAACGTACATGTAAAGATTTGAGTATTCATTTTTACATATACGAAGTATTATGAATAACTGAATAAATGGATATATTAATTCAGATATAAATTTATTTCGGCATTTTTTTACTCTTTCAGTCTAATTTCGATTAATCCGAACATTTCATATCCGACCTTATTGCTATGATTTTCCCGTCTCACTGGTTTTTATTTTTTCAAATTTCTTTTTCCGCTTTTGTTTAAGAAATGTTATGGTTTACACGTGTTGGGCTTGTTTGTGACGTTGCACTTTTCAAATCTGATTTCTTTACTTGTGAATATGCATGTTCTAACTTCATGTATTTTATGTTTCGATTGTTGGGGTCTTGTATGTCTATATATGGGTACGTAAATGTTCTTATGTTTAAAAAAAAAAGTTCTCATATAAGTTTAAAATTATTTGCATGTTTACATTTGAATATGCTTTCATTTCTTTTATGTAGTAGTTTCTTCCGGTTTTTGAATTTTATTATTGCTATTTTTCCTCCAGATAAAGATCGCATTTATTTTTTAATCCTGTTGGTTTTGTTGATTTTAAAAAATTATATGCCATTTTACTGGTGGGTTTTGATTTTTTTTCTTTTAGTTTTCAGAAACGTTTAGAATGTTCGATCTTTCAGTTTTCTATTTGTAAAGGTTTGTCTGTGATTATATAAACGAAATTTCCAGGGTATAATGGTGCTCCCGAAATCGATAATTTTGTTCTCTTTCCTTCCTTTTGGGAATATTTGTACCTGGTATACAATGTTCTTGAATTTACATAAACCACAAAGTGGACAATCGCTTTTAGCTTTACGGTTGCAATCAGGTTCATCTGTTGTTTTATCAATTTTGTTTTCTTTTGTTTTTGGAAATTTCTAATTATTTTTTTTATTGTGTGAATTAATTATATTGCTTAAGTACATGAGTAATTTTGTGTGATTTTCTGTTAAATATTTAATTAAATGACTTATTGGTGTTGAAATGTTTGTCAATTAATTTGATGAATATTTTACCTATATCTATATTAGATAGTTTATAGTAAAGGGGGGTTGTACCATATTATTTTACGTTTTCTGTTTCTAGATTTGTTGGTTTGATTTTTTAGAAATTCTTGATATGTTGATTCTTGTGTGAATCTATTGTTTCATGCTTCATTATATATTTTTATTTTCATTAATTTTTATTTGATGATAATTTATAAACCAAGTATCGATTGCATTTGGTATGTTTTTAGGGTGATTGGAGTGTATGTTGATGTGTAATCGTATTTGATTGAAAAGGTTTAAAAGTATTATTGGTTAGGCTGAGTATTAAATCTAAAAAGATTACTATTTTACAATTGGATAATAAGTCTATTTTAAAAGCTAAATATTTAAAAGCTTTTATTATCTTTTTGTATTTTGCATGTTAATGGATCAAACACACTAGTCACATTGTTTGTCAAGTTTCTTTACTTCTCAGAATTATTTTAAGAAAGGAAGGTAATGTTGTATATCCGTCTGGGTATATACACTGCGAGAGAGTTCTATTCTTCCAATGAAAAGATGAGAGGCATTTTTATGCGTCTCCCGAATATCTAAGTCCTTTCTTATTTACTTCAGTAGCTCGAGTGGTACATTATTTCTGTAGTCTGTTTCTTCATTTCTTCTAACTAGTCTGGTTCTGTAGTCTGTAACTTGACTTTAAGATTCTGGTCTGACTTAGTGTCACCACGGTACTCAGAAACAACACGAGGCTTATTTTTTATGTGATCACATTTTTATTCAGAACCAGACTTTCTCAACCGTGGCGGAGTCGAAGCGGAGACGATGCTTACATCATGGTATAACTTAACTGACTAACCTAAACTCATCTTCTGTTCCCTGCGTGTTGTGAACTCAGAGTCTTTCTCAACCGTGGCGGAGTCGAAGCGGAGACGATGCTTACATCATGGTATCACTTAACTGACTAACCTAAACTCATCTTCCGTTCCCTGCGTGTTGTGAACTCAGAGTCTTTCTTCTGAAAGACTGATTGAAATACCAAAGTGAAACCACAGTTAGCTCAAACATTTACCTATAGCCGGGTGGGGAACAGATGGATTCATACATTTTCCAGGAGCATTAGCGCGAAGTAAAACGCAAACAACTTAATCCAGGATTTGAGCTTGGGTCACAGTGTCAAATTCTTAAGACGATAACCGTTACACGACATGCCTCCACAATTTATCAATCCATCAAGGTGATTGAAAAATTACATTAGAACTCACATTAAAAGAGTTGTCAAATGCGTAATTAAATTAGTAAATTAATGTATTGGTAGCAATATGTATCTTTCAACAAGAACTTGAAATGGAATTCTTTATCACAGAGGTTAATCTTTCTTCGACACCGCCGTAACTTCTTCACCTACCTAGACCCATGAAAGCCCCCTATCCACTACCCACTACAATCTTCACACAATAATGTTATTACTATCAAATTATTGTTTCTATTTATTTTAAAGATAAAGATCCTTTATTATTATTATTATTATTATTATTATTATTATTATTATTATTATTAGTTCTAAGAGGTCACAGTGTATTCGATTAATCATCCTCTGTCTTTTTGTTTCTTCTCCAGAATCCTACTTACTCTTATCATAACTGAAAGCCGAATAGAAATTGACCTTGAACCAAGGTCAAGTTATTGATAAAGATGTGGGAGAAGACAGGGTGTGTCGGAATGCTGACGAGGAGGAAAAAATTTTGATCCTTAGCTATAACAAAACATTAGTCGAGTACTTGCTGGCCTCATAACCGTCGGGTTCAAGTGGAGAGAAATAAAGTAAAAAAAAAAAGAAAAAGAAAAAAAATGAAGAAAAAAAAACTGTTGGACGGAAATGCTTGTTATCATTGGACGTTTAGGCATGCACGTGCGAAATTGAGAATGAGATAAAAATCGCCATGCCTCAGTTAGGACGAGAGAGAATTGAGCGAAATGGAAAAGGGAAAGGAAAAGGGAAAGGAAAGAAGATATCAGCATGGAGAAATAGAGAGAAAAGAAATAGGAAGAGAAAGAAAACACGAGAGAGAGAGAGAGAGAGAGAGAGAGAGAGAGAGAGAGAGAGAGAGAGAGAGAAGAGAGAGAGAGAGAGAGAGAGAGAGAGGGTGAGTGATAGAGAGGGGGAGAGAGAAAGGGGAGATAAAGAGAAAAATAGGGAAGAAAATAAAATAGGAAGATAATATAAAAACGAAAAAAAGATAAATGAGAGAGAGGCGAGAGAGGAGACGGGAGAGAGAGAAGAGAGAGAGCAGAGAGAGCCTGGGAGGGGAGAAGAGCTCGAGAGTCAAGAGGACCGAGACGAGATCGGAGGATCGAGAGACGAGAGAGACAGAAGAAGTAAGGGAGAGACGAGGAGGGGCTAGCTCAGGAAGGGCGAAACGAATGCAACACAGCTAGGGAGAGGAAAAGGAGATAGAGACTGAAGAGAGAGAAGAAGAAGAGCACGGAGAATGGTAATCAGGGAAAATCGAGACGAAGGGAGGGAAAGAGGGCAAGTAGGATCAGAAAATAAAACGAACAGAGGAGAGAGAAGAGAGAGATAGAGGAGACCGAGAGAGAAGAGAGAGGGGAGGAATGCATCGAGAAGAGACCTAGAGGGAGGGAACTGCAGAGGAGAGTAGAGGACAAGAGGGGATAAAAGTAGGGAAAGAGAAATACAGGAGCAGGAAACAAGAACGAGAAGAGATCGAAGAGAGAGAGAGACAGAGGGAGAAATTGTAAGGGAGGGGAAATTCAGAGAGAAAGGGAGGGAAAACGAGGGACAAGTAGGGAGAAATAAAACAGGAAAAGAAAAGAGAGAAGAGAGAGAGAGAGAGAAGAAGAGAGGAGAGACAGGAGAATGTAAGGAGGGAATGCATGAGAGAAAGGGAGATGGCAAAGAGGAGAGAATAGATAGGGAGAAACTAAAACAGGAGATCAGAGAAGGAGAAACTCACACAGTGAGATCAAAAAGAGAACACTCAGATTAGGAGAAATGCCATCAGAGAGCGGGACGGAAACAGAGGGAAAGTAACGCGATCAACATAAAAGGAGAGCAAGAGAGAAGAGAGAGAGCGAAGAGAGAAAGAGAGACAGGAGAATGTAAGGGAGGGAAATGCATGAGAGAAGGGAGAGGGAAAAGGTGACACAAGTATGGAGAAATAAACAGGAAAGAAGAGACTCGAGAGAGAGAGACACGAAGAAGAGAGACCGAGAGAGCTAAGTGACAAAGGAGGAACATAGATAAAACTACATGAAGGGACAAAGATGGAAAGGAAGAGAAAGAGGGACAAGAGTGGAGAGAGTACAACAGAGAGAGAGAGATGATAGAGAGAGATGAGAGAGAACAGGGAAGAGATGAGGGAGAAATTGCAAACGAGAGGAGGCGGGATGGAAAGACTACTGCAATATAAAACAGAGAGAGACGATAAGAGAGACAGAGAGAAGAGAGAGACAAGAGAGAGAGAGAAGAGAGAGAGAGACAGATGAGAGTCAGAGAGAGAGAGAAGAGAGAGAGAGAGAGAGAGAGATGAGAGGGGGAGGGGCACTTTAACAGGATATGAAAGATAGCAGAGCACAAAAAAAAATCACCAAAAGATAAAAAAGCTTTCCAATCTTCTGTATGAATTGTTAAAACAGGTTTATGCAAGGAAGTACTTACTTACAAAGTAACGTCCAGATCTATCTATCTATCTATCTATCTTAAACGCATACAACACCAGGTACAAAGCCTAGATCAAATTCAGCACTTCAATTAATTTAAATTGAAAAATTAACGTTCCATTCATTGTTCATTTCCACCTTGGTAAATGCAATTTCAATCTCGATACTTTTATGACACCTTATATATATATATATATATATATATATATATATATATATATATAGAGAGAGAGAGAGAGAGAGAGAGGTGTATGCACAAAATTTCGGTACGTCATCACCTTTCTTTGAATTTTATAAAAAGAATTAAAATTATCACTTTAATTTTTTCCCTTAAGAGTAGACCCTGAAATTACATATACTTTTTTTCTATGAATTTCTTAAATCTAACAATTCACAGCGAGAGAGAGAGAGAGAGAGAGAGAGAGAGAGAGAGAGAGAGAGAGAATCATTTTCATTATTTCGGAAAACCTGACTGACGCCATCGATATAGAAGCCATCACATGAACACCTGCACATTTGTATAAAATATGCGTTTGAAGATGTTAAAATGTCAATCACCTTGGTAGGCACTAATGTTTTATAGAAGTGTTTTCATTGGACATAGCAGGGTCCTTCATTATTCAATTTTGACTAGTATTTCTTTATTCTTATACTATAACTTGGATATGTATTTGAATAAAAGACTGCACTCTTCTCATGGCTTGGTTTTAAGTATTGAACATGTGGATCTTGTGTCACATAATTCATAGGTAGCTTATAAATTATGTAAGTACTCTAGTTAGATAATTTTGAATCAGAGTTTGTTAGATTCAAAATAACGGGGGTCGAGTGGAAAATTACCTCGAGCGTTATTGGCAGGTAATGACCTCGGCTTGATCCCTCGAAAATCGCGCCAGTAGGGCGTGAGACAGTTTAGTTTAGTTGCGACCAGAAATTCAGAGTAAGCTGACGCGATAGTCTGTCTCACCAAGATGTCGCTTCTCACTGCGCGGTTGAATCCTGGGTTGGGGTTGTTCAACAAAAGATAAAAGAAAAACAATTGAGACTTGTTGATTAATTAAAATAAGAATGCACAGACACCCAGCCCGAAGAAAGCAACCCGTAGAAAGCAATTCTCAGAATCAGCGCTGAGGAAAATAGCCAACGACGTAGACGAAATAGAAGAAGCAGATAAGTCAAGTAAGAACCCCCCATCTTCATCTCATACTCTGTCTGTCTGTCTGTCTGTCTGTCTTTCTTTCTTGACAAGTTATGCTGTAAGCAATAAAGAGAAAAATTACTTGCAGGTAAGGGTGATATCAATCATAATTGTAGTCTTTGGAACCGTCCCTAAAAACCTGGAAAAGAGACTTAGTGAATGAGATCAGGTGAAGAATGAAAACCATCCCGACCATAGTACTGCTAAAATCAGTTTTGATAATAATTAAAAGAGGAGTGGAGACCTGAAGAGACTTGCTGTCACTCAGAGTTCAGTGAAAATCCCCAGTTACAACTGGTGTGAAAAAAACACCGCAAGGAGAAAATACGAACCATAAAATTCTGTAGGTCTTTGATATAAAAACTGACTTCACAATTCCGATCATAAGACCAGACTTTGTCTTAATAAACAAGATCCCTCCTCCCATAAAAAAAGTTATCTAGTGGATTTTGCTGTTCCAGCGAGACACGGAGTGAAAAGAAAAGAAAACGAAAAGATAAATAAAAACTTGGATCTTGGCAGACAGCTGAAAAAGCTGTGGAACATAAAAGCTGTGGAGGTGAAAACAATTGTAGTTTGAAAAGGTCTCTCAGGGTTTGTAAAGGAGACGAAAGGAATTGGAAATCCAAGGAAGAATAGAGACCGTCCAAATCACAACAATGTTAAGATAAGCCAGAATACTTAGAAGACTTCTCAAGACCCGATGGGACTTGTTGTAACTCAGACTCCACTGAATATCTTACAATATATAATTAAATCCCTAAATATTTCTGAACGTTTTTTAGGGTAAATGAATAATTTCCAATATATGTAATGCCTATAGATTAGGGAATCCTGTACATTGTAAGTTCATATTTACATTTTTTTGTTTAGAAACTCATTCTATTTTTAGGGGATGAACACGGCCCGATCGAATATGAATAATTTTTAGATAGATCTATTTGACTTATAGATAATACTCTTAAAAATTGCTATGACTCCTGGTCAAAGTGAACCTGGGAGTAATGTCAATAGCCAAATCTCCAGAACTGAAGCCAGGTGCAGTTTAGTGTTATATCCAGGATACATTTTTTTTTGGGGGGGGGAAGGTCTTAACTCTCTGCAGAATCAGTGTATGTTTCACCTCCGACAAGGTGAAGAAGTTTTGAGGATATAAGAATAATTGACGAGGTATTTTATTGGTTGCAGGGTTAGTTATGTTCATGCCTACCTTTAATCATATTAAGAATTAAGAAATCAATTATAGCAGATGTTTTGCCTCTCTTTCCTTAAAGGATATCTTTATCCTCACCTAGGACTGACCTTTTGAAAACTATCTTAAATATATTCCTTAGGTTAGTTTTATTTCATTTGAACAAAAATTCTTTGCTGTTTCATCGTATCGAAATTTAAACGCCCAGGTGTATCTTTCCTCCATTGTATTTTGTAGAATCATTATTTTTTTTGTATATATTTACAACATTACGTATTTTTAAGATTACGTATTTCAATAATATTTTTTCGTGAATTTTTAAACTATAATTCATTAATCATGCAAAACTGTTAGTACGCATAGAAATATACAAATAATTTATACATATATATATTATAATATATATAATATATATATATATATATATATTGTCATAGTATGTATTTACCCAACCTCTCCAACACTGATGGAATGTGTAACATCGGGTCAATTTTTGAGTTCCGCTGGCTTTAATTTATTTTTTCTTCTCCTATACTAGTTGCCTAAGTAAGGCTAAAGAACCCAGTACCCTACTAGTATTTACCTCGTACCCCACGTGTACGGGTTATGCACAAGGCCCTATTAATGTGGGACCACCCACAAGCCGAGACTCCTGTGTGGCGGGTGAAAAATTGCGTTCGTCCCGTCGGCATTCCCCCACAAGGGAGCGCCTCAGGCACTGGGCAATAAACCCAGCCCTCCCCCTTTAAATCGAGGGGGCAGGTGTTGCCTGGAGGGATATACCCCTGGGATCAACGCCGTTAATTATAGCAATCCCCACCGAGGGGCGGGTTTGCAGTACCCTACTATTTACACAAAACTGGGGATTAGAAGAGATAGATTTATGACCATTTGCATTTCACTCCGCGCTAATCCTCTGTCTGTCTGTCTGTCTGTCTGTCTCTGCATCTATCTCTCTCTCTCTCTCTCTCTCTCTCTCTCTCTCTCTCTCTCTATATATATATATATATATATATATATATATATATATATATATATATATATATATAACCCCAGCTATTAGTAAATATAAGAGCATCCTTGATTAGGTAACCAGTGTAGGAAAAAGAAGACTCTGAATCCAAACCAGCTCACTCCGCTTAAGAATTTGATCCTTGGCGGCGGGGTTGGCGTGTCTTCTGTGATCCCAGCTAAAGGTAAATAGCGGAGTAGATTGTTTTCTTTAGTCTTGGGTAGGCGACGAGTTATATCCTGAAGGTGAAAGGTTCAGTTAGATATGTTTAGTTTGTTTTGTTTTATGGCACATCAAACACAGTGGGTCATTCAATTCCGAGAGAAATAGAGATAGAATAATCATTCTTTGTAGAAAGATAATTTGGTTGTAAGATCTGGTTTTGTTTTTGTTTTGTTTTATTTCTGTTTTTTTTTAATTTTTTTATTTCACTAGTCTCTTGATATACAACCAGCTGTCATCGCTATCTTCAGATTAGCGCCTTTCGCTGGAGAAGAATGCTTGTTTGAATTTGCAACACCCATCCTCAAAAATGATAAAAATAACGTGGCCACATGAGATGCAGTTGAAAATAAACTGGCCACCAAAGATGCAGTTGAACCCAACGTTCCCTTTTTGCACAATCTTAATAAAATCTTAGAAGTGAATTTCTCTCTTTATTGCTTACAGCATATTTTGTCTTAGTGTTGTCAATTTTTTGAAGCTAACAATAGTTCCACATTAACTTACCAAAAATAAACATGAGTCAGTGTTTAAACAGTTGTCTTTCTCATTTTACTAAACACAGAGAAAAAACGTTATTTTGCCCAACCAGACATTCAAAGCGATGCAAATGGATTTATTAGAAGAATTGTAAAATAGTTCAATATCTAAAAAGTATAATAATCTTGATTTAACTATCTCTCTCACTCTTTTTTATTTCGTTCGTTCTTTCCATCTTTTCATTATGTTCCATTCAAACAGATTAGCGTTATCGCTTCCACGCGCTGACACCTTCTCTCCATATTTCCTTTATTCTCTTTCTTTCTTTCTTATTATATTTTTCTGTGAAGCATTTCCCTTTTCTTCCCTTTCTTTCTTTATAATAAAAACGGAATGGTCCATTATTTAGCTGAAGTGACGAGACTAAGAAATAGGAATTCGGTGGATAAGCAACACCAGGATTTATTTTTGCATTTCATCTTGGACGATTTGGACGGTCTCATTTTTAACCAGAAATTGTCGCACGATAATGACGGTCGTACTTTTAAGGAACACTATATTATATAAAGCTAGCGGACATTTTATCGCGTAAGCTTGTGTGTAGTTTGATATATCCTCATGTGAGACATATATGTAAGAACAATTCACGACGAATTAACAAGAACATTTCATTTCCTGAGAAGACTTAAACAGAATAAATACAAGAATAGCATGAGTAATAACAATGCTTATAAAGAATTGTATGAAGAAATGTCCTAATGTGAATAAAA
>CM042139.1:153538882-153541382 GCA_023376005.1 Doryteuthis pealeii
GAGTGGAGATTGGGATGATCATGATATTTTATTATGCGTAATTCATTGGCTGAAATGCCAATGAATGACGTCCAATAATAACGGTACTTGTGTATGCATGTGGTAGAGGGAAAGATACTTAGGGTTTGGCGGATCTATTGCGGTATTTACTATTGTGTTTTTTTAAATTTTTATATATATATTATATATATATATATATATATATATATATATATAATATAATAATTGGATGGTGGAGGTGTGTGTGGGTTATGTATCGAAGTGTGATAGTAGGTGTTTATTTTCATGTCGGCATTTCGATAGAATTTCCGATTGTTTGTTTAGTAGGGTGTGTTGTGATGGATGAGTGATAATTGAAAGTTTTTCGTGGAGGCAAAGAATGCATCTTTTTGATGTTTTGCTGTATGCGGGTGTAACTTTCAGAATTTCCCAGCTTATGTTTGGTGAAATGTTCATATCCTTCAAGTTCCAGATATGTGTGGATAGAGAAGTATTTGTTGAATATTTCCTGTTTGAAAATAAAAGTTTATGGTTATAAATCCTTTGTTTTAGGGTTCCTTCCGTTGCTCCTATGTATTGTTTGACTGACGGGTCTGTTTTTACAGTGGCTCTGTACACTACATTTTTTTGCAGACAGTTTCCTTGTAGAGGACACAAATCCTTATCCCTGCAGTTGCACTGGTTGTTAGTTCGCGTGGTGTTTGGTTGGTTTTCTAACTTTTTGTTGTGGCTTTTAATGATTTGTGATTTAAGGTGTTTTTGTTTAAAATTTTGGCTAGCGGGCTGTGTATTGGGAAGTGTTTGTTAATGAGTTTAAAAAAATCTTTACCAATGTTGGATGTTACACATTTGTTGTATGGTGTGTTGAACCAGATGATATTTCTTTGTCTGTGTCTTGTTTTGTTTTTTGGTGGTATGTATTCTAATTTTTGTTGGTAACCGCTCGTTTTAATATACATATTTTTTATTTATGTTGAAGATGCTGATGTTTTCATATATATATATATATTTTTATTTTTGTTGAAGATGCTGATGTTAAAGGAGTCATCAGATAGCTTGCGGCTAATTGATTTTGGTATTTGTTTGATTATGGATGGTAAGTGGTTTGAAGAGGTGTGTATATAGAGAGGTGTGTCGTTCTCTTTCTTATAAGGTTCGAATGTTCCTTTTTCTAAATTTAGGGTTACGTCTAAGAAATTTACTATATTTAGGTCTATGTCTATTTTAATTTTAAAACCTAGTAATTTTAGCATGTTGGTTATGTTTTTTCTATATCTATCTAGTATAGGACAATTGGGATTTTTTTATCATAATTAAGCCGTCGTTCCTGTACAGGCCAATTGTTGCATAGCGCGTCGTCACTGTACTAAATTGCAATAGTTTTATCTTCGTTGTAAGGGATGGCAATAACACCAAAGTTATCCTCCAGAAGTTTATTGAAATAAATTCAAGCTTCTTAACTTCGAGAGAGAGGGTCAGTTTTTAATAATATATAGTCTTTACACTTTCGGTCCTTCAATTAATTTTCTGGGCGACAAGCTTTTTCAGTTGGTAAATATTAAATCTAGCTTTTCTGACACCAACTATACGAGGTCCCGCTCGGCCAACTAACTCGCATCGACTCTCCCGACCTGACCCCGATCACCTCACTCTCTCTCCAGTTGACTGCCTCCGGGGCTAACTGCCGACTGACCTGTCTCGGGCCCTCGGTTCTTTTTCTTCATAGCTACACCCACGTATTTTTATCTCTTGATCTGATAACGGGCAGGTGTAAAAACTTCTTTGTTTAATAAAACCGGAAATTCATATTTCCCTTTGTACAATATATAACACTCCTCCTTATCTCATTTTTCAAAAATGTTCACGTGGACATTTTTCTAACGCCCCACTATCATTCATTTTTCTTTTCTTTTGCTTTTGATTTTTCTAAACTACTCTATCTGACCCCTCTCTCTCTTTCTACATGTTTACAAAATATGAAATAAAAGTAAAAACAAAACAATACAACACAAAGCAAATGCAGAGTTAAAATCTCATACAGCAAATTAACAATGAGCAAACAATTTTTTTTTTTTGTACAACTTCCCGAACCATTTCTTTCTCGCTCTTCTTATATTCATATATAATCAACTTCTTTTATTCTTCATTACTTTATCTTTCAACTATTTTTCTACTTTCCAACTTGATGGTCATTTCTCTTTAACATAGAAAAAATCTTTACAAATCTCGTCCTTTTGGGCACAAATTATTATTACCAATAATAACAATAACGGCAATAACAATAAAAAAAATATGACAGTACCTAGTGAAAATTCTCACTAGCGACAAAGCAGTGTCTACAATTCTTTTGAATCGAATACTGTTCTTTCAAAAGGAAAAAAAAAAAATTTAAACAAGCTGGGCAAAAATATCATTGATGGCGTCTTTTAATTCCTTTCTTTTCATTTCCCGACATCTATCCTTCTCTTCATTGTCAATTCGAAAATTTTCTTCGGGTTTA
>CM042139.1:153546382-153581382 GCA_023376005.1 Doryteuthis pealeii
ATAACTAAGAGAATTGTGAGTTGAGTAGGAATATAGTTTCGGTTACAGACAGAAAAACACACAATCTCCATTATAATAATATATATATATATATATATATATATAATTCCTTATAATCGCAGCACCAGACAATGCCATAAGAAAAATTTATACAAAGGTAAAAATAGATAAGACACAGCAGAATAGCAAGTGCAGAACATGTGGAGACAGAGTCTAAAGGTCTATCACATAATTAGCAAATGCAGCTAACTAGCACAAAGAGAATACAAAACTAGGCATGACTCGTTTGGAAAGGTAATCCACTGGGAATTGTGCAAGAAATTCAATTTTCCCCATACAACAGAATGGTCGGAAAGTGCAATATATTCAGTTTTCACCATACATCTAAATGGTATATGCACAAACCTTAACAGATTCTGGAGAATGAAACATAAAATTCTCTGGGACTTCGAGGTAGAGACGGATCACCTAATTCCGGCCAGGTGACCGGAAATAGTATGGATCGACAAGAAGAAGAGAACCTGTCATTTCGTGGGTTTTGCCGTCCTGGTCAACCACCGAGTAAAAATGAAAGAGAGCGAAAAGATAGACAAATACCTGGACCTTCCTAGAGAAGTGGGGAAACTGTGGAACATGAAGGTGAAAGTCATTCCAATTGTAATTGGTGCACTTGGAATGGTACCCCAAAGGTCTGGAAAAGATTTTGGGATATCAGAGGAAGAAACGAGACTATCCAAACTACAGCACTGTTGGGATCGGCTAGAATACCCAAAAGCGTCCTGGAGACATGAGGAAACTTGCTATCACTCAGCCTCCAATAAACCACCGGCTACCACTGGTGTGAAAATCTCATAATAATAATAATAATAATACACACAACAAAACATCAAATGTAGACTGTGTGGTGACAGAGAGGAGACTATAAACCACGTATTAAGCGAATGTAGCAAATTAGCCCAACGCGAATACAAAACTAGGCACATCTGGGCTGGAAGGTGATCCACTGGGAATTGTGCAAAACATTACATTTTGACCATATAAACAAATAGTATATGCATAAACCAGACTGTTCTTGAGAATGAAATGCATAAAATTCTCTGGGACTTCGTGATAAAAATGGATCACCCCATCCCAGCTAGGACCCTACACCTAGGTTTGATTAACAAAAAAAAAAAAAAGAAAGAACTTGTCAACTAATAAATTTTGCAGTTCCAGCAGATCACAGGGTGAAGATGAAGGAAAACGACAAGATAGACAAATACCTGGAACTTGCCAGAGAATTGAAAAAGTTGTAGAATATGAGGGTGAAAGTAATACGAATTGTAGTTGGTGCCCTTGGAACGATCCAAAAAAAACTAGGAAAAACGACTGGAGAAACTGGAATTCAGAGGAAAAAGTGAGACCATCCAGACTACTGTATGGCTGCAATCTGCTAGAATACTCAGAAGAGTCCTGGAAACCTGAGGAACCCTTGTTATCCAGTGAAATATCATCAGCTAACGGTGGTATGAAAAACTCATAATAATAATAATAATAATAATAATAATAATAATAATAATAAGAAGAAGAAGAAGAAGAAGAAGAAGAATATTCGTAGTAAATACAGTGAGGCCAGTATTAACAACACACACAGCATTGTTTTTTTAATGTTTACCGGCATATCAATTTATTATGGGTTATTCAATACCAAAATTAGATTCGGTAGTTTGACTAATCCTTATTATATTTTCAATGTACAATTGAATCGTTAAAAAATACCCTTCAATTTGTCTAGAATATTTTGTTATATAATATCAACTATTCGTATCTAATACAAATAATTTGCATAGAGTTAAATAAATGGTTCCAAGTATTCCTATCTAATACAAATAATTTGCATAGAGTTAAATAAATGGTTTCCAAGTATTCCTATTCCTATCTAATACAAATAATTTGCATAGAGTTAAATAAATGGTTTCAAGTATTCCTATCTAATACAAATAATTTGCATAGAGTTAAATAAATGGTTTCAAGTATTCCTATCTAATACAAATAATTTGCATAGAGTTAAATAAATGGTTTCAAGTATTCCTATCTAATACAAATGATTTGCATAGAGTTAAATAAATTTTTCAAGTATTCCTATCTAATACAAATGATTTGCATAGAGTTAAATAAATGATTTCAAATTCCTATCTAATACAAATGATTTGCATAGAGTTAAATAAATGGTTTCAAGTATTCCTATCTAATACAAATGATTTGCATAGAGTTAAATAAATGATTTCAAGTATTCCTATCTAATACAAATAATTTGCATAGAGTTAAATAAATGGTTTCAAGTATTCCTATCTAATACAAATATTTGCATAGAGTTAAATAAATGGTTTTCAAGTATTCCTATCTAATACAAATAATTTGCATAGAGTTAAATAAATGGTTTCAAGTATTCCTATCTAATACAAATAATTTGCATAGAGTTAAATAAATGGTTTCAAGTATTCCTATCTAATACAAATAATTTGCATAGAGTTAAATAAATGGTTTCAAGTATTCCTATCTAATACAAATAATTTGCATAGAGTTAAATAAATGGTTTCAAGTATTCCTATCTAATACAAATAATTTGCATAGAGTTAAATAAATGGTTTCAAGTATTCCTATCTAATACAAATAATTTGCATAGAGTTAAATAAATGGTTCAAGTATTCCTATCTAATACAAATAATTTGCATAGAGTTAAATAAATGGTTTCAAGTATTCCTATCTAATACAAATAATTTGCATAGAGTTAAATAAATGGTTCAAGTATTCCTATCTAATACAAATAATTTGCATAGAGTTAAATAAATGGTTTCAAGTATTCCTATCTAATACAAATAATTTGCATAGAGTTAAATAAATGGTTTCAAGTATTCCTATCTAATACAAATAATTTGCATAGAGTTAAATAAATGGTTTTCAAGTATTCCTATCTAATACAAATGATTTGCATAGAGTTAATAAATATTTCAAGTATTCTATCTAATACAAATGATTTGCATAGAGTTAAATAAATGATTTCAACTATTCCTATCTAATACAAATGATTTGCATAGAGTTAAATAAATGGTTTCAAGTATTCCTATCTAATACAAATGATTTGCATAGAGTTAAATAAATGATTTCAAGTATTCCTATCTAATACAAATGATTTGCATAGAGTTAAATAAATGGTTTCAAGTATTCCTATCTAATACAAATAATTTGCATAGAGTTAAATAAATGGTTTCAAGTATTCCTATCTAATACAAATAATTTGCATAGAGTTAAATAAATGGTTTCAAGTATTCCTATCTAATACAAATAATTTGCAGAGAGTTAAATAAATGGTTTCAAGTATTCCTGTCTAATACAAATAATTTGCATAGAGTCAAATAAATAGTTTCAGTATTCCTATCTAATCTCTCTCTCTCTCTCTCTCTCTCTCTGTGTGTATGTGTGTGTATGTATCACATATCTATTATATATCTATATGTATATCTATATCTTTCTATCTCTCTCTCTCTCTCTCTCTCTATATATATATATATATATATATATATATATATATATATAGAGAGAGAGAGAGAGAGAGAGAGGGGAGAGAGAGAGAGAGAAAGAGATAGAGAGAGAGACAGACAGACAGAGACAGATATAGACAGAAAGAGACAGAGAGATGAACAGACTGAGATATAATAATAATAATAATAATAATAATAATAATAATAATAATAATAATAATAATAAATTGATAGGACCCAACAAAATAGTAAAGGTAGACTTCGCGGTAATAGAAATGAGACTGTAAACCATATACTCTGCAAATGTAGCAAACTAGCACAATGAGAATACAAAACTAGACACGACTGGGTTGGGAAGGTGATCCCCTGGGAATTATGCAAAAAATTTAATTTTGACCATGCAAAAAAATGGTATATGCATAAACCAGAATCTGTTCTTGAGAACGAAACGCATAAAATTCTCTGGGACTTTGAAATAAAACGGATCACCTTATCCCAGCAAGAAGACCAGACCTAGTGTTGATAAACAAAAAAGAAAGAACTTGTCAACTGGTGGATTTTGCAGTGCCAGCAGATCACAGGGTGAAGCTAAAGGAAAATGAAAAAATGGACAAATATCTGGACCTTGCCAGAGAACTGAAAAAGTTATGGAATATGAAAGTGAAGTGATACCAATTGTAGTTGGTGCACTTGGAACAGTCCTAAAAGGATTGGAAAAGGGTCTGGAATGTTTGGAAATCCGAGGAAGGGTTGAAACCATTCAGAACGCTGCACTGCTGCAATCTGCCAGAATACTCAGAAGAGTCCTGGAGACCTGAGGAGACTTACTGTCACTCAGATTCCAGTGAAAGACCATTAGCTAATGCTGATGATAAAACTCAAAAGGAGTAAGTGGTAGCCGAGAGACGACCCAGAAAAAGGAGAAATAATAATAATAATAATAATAATAATAATGATAATAATAATAATAATAATTTGCTGCACAGAATAATGCCATAAGAACTCACTATATCAAAGCAAAAATTGATAAGACCCAACGAAATAGTAAATGTAGATTATGCGGTAATAGAGATGAGACTGTAAACCATGTACTATGCGAATGTAGCAAACTAGCACAACGGGAGTACAAAACTAGACACGACTGGGTTGGGAAGGTAATCCACTGGGAATTATGGAAAAAATTTAATTTTGACCATACAACAAAATGGTATATGCATAAACCAGAATCTGTTCTTGAGGAGGAAACACATAACATCCTCTGGGACTTTGAAATAAAAACGGATCACCTTATCCCAGCAAGAAGACCAGACCTAGTGTTGATAAACAAAAAAGAAAGAACTTGTCAACTGGTGGATTTTGCAGTTCCAGCAGATCACAGTGTGAAGCTAAAGGAAAATGAAAAAATGGACAAATATCTGGACCTTGACAGAGAACTAAAAAAGTTATGGAATATAAAAGTCAAAGTGATAGCGATTGTAGTTGGTGCACTTGGAACAGTCCCAAAAGGATTAGAAAAGGGCTTGGAAAGTTTGGATATCAAAGGAAGGATTGAAACCATTCAGAACACTGCACTGCTGCAATCTGCCAGAATACTCAGAAGAGTCCTGGAGACCTAAGGAGACTTGCTGTCACTCAGACTCCAGTGAAAGACCATCAGCTAATGCTGATGTGAAAACTCAAAAGGGGTAAATAATAATAATAATATACGTAGATATATATAGATATATGAATAAATTGAAATCGATAGATGGCTAGACAGACAGACAGACAGACAGAGATAGATAGATAGATAGATAGATAGATAGGTAAGAGCTCTGGAGACTTGCTGTCTCTCAGATTAAGTGAACAACTACTAGTATGAAAAACTAAGATCGAATCATAATAATGATAATAATAATAATAATAATAATAATATATATATATATATCTGTGCATATATATATATATATATATATATATATGTATACACATACATACATATATATATATATATATATATATATATATATATATATATTATATTATTATTATTATTATTATTATTTTCTTTATATGTATATGGTTTTGGAAGAAAAATGCAAAAGCAATTTTTTATTATCTTACTAATTTCGAAGTATCTTCATCAGAGACATTTTCATTATAAAGATAACTATATATATATATATATATATAATAGATCGAGGCCAGTATTAACAAGACATACACACAATATTCGATCTGATTCCAATAACAACAAAAACAGAAGAAGAATAAGTTGATGCAAATGATAAGAAATTTGTTAGTAATGAATAAAATAGAAAGAAGAAGAAGAAGAAGAAGAAGAAGAAGAAGAAGAAGAAGAAGAAGAACAACAACAACAACAACAACAACAACAACAACTATGAAATACTCACGTGAAAATACTTGTACGAAGAAAAGGGCCAGGAGGATAAGAATTACCTTCATCATTGAACGTTGAAATGAGAAATAAAATTATGACAAACAAAAAGGATGTAAAACAACAAAAGCTATTGTATATCAAATAGAAAGTATTCACTACTCAAAATCGGATGATTGGGCGATTCATATTTATTCTAAAGAGATAATTGTGGCAAACAGAAAAATAGACAAATCCAAATTAGGAATGTTTGGCTGAGATACTTAATAAATGTAGCATTTAGATGAGACGAGGATTTGATGTATGTTTTTAATAGGAAATCTCCGTGGACAATGATTTTTATTCACTATTCAAAAACCGGATTATGTGTTTAATAATTATTTGTCCTTGATGATATTTATGGTCTAACAGGAAACCCTCTTGAATCGGACACCCCATTCATCCATGAATCGTCTGAATTGTTGACTGCAGAAGGCAGTGTCCTTATCGGCCAGGAACTTGGCTGGGTGTTTCACGTTCGAAAAACATCGACTCCAATTGCTGGATGACGTGTGTAGTGTCTTGCCGGAAAATGATTTTTATTATAAAAATGCATTGGAAATGATTTTTAGTATAAAAATGAATTGGAAATAATTTTTACTATAAAATACTATAAAGAAAGGAACACTAGCGGCAGTACTCCAAGGTTTGAAGTATAGAGTTAACCTCGAGTGTGGCAGACAAGTTAAGAGCCAAAGAAGTAAAACGAACAACTAGAATATGAATAAAAAACTTCTAATTTTATAAACAACAATTGCAAACTTTAGTTTCGTTTGCGAAAATGATATATTTGTCACTTAGCTGGTTTATCCTGGGATAGGGTATTATCGGAGCCCTTTGCTACGGCCTTCTGATAAGTTCGGATATGATGGACTTCTGTTTGCGTCCGACTCCGATTCTGGTTGTCTGTTGAAGTATAGGAGCGACCCTTTTTAAGGTCTGTCTCCGGTGAGGTCTGAATCAGAAGAGCTAGAACGAGTCTGCTTATTCGGCTTTGCCGCCAAAGTATGCTGGCTCGTGATTGGTTGGTTTGAAACAGAGGCTCGCAGACAAAGGACGATATTCTTAATAATACATTGAAAATGATTTTTACTATAAAAATGCATTGGAAATGATTTTTACTATTAAAAAATACATTGGAAATGATTTTTACCATTCAACTACCGATTGCACAGAATCGGTCCCGTCAAAGAGGAGTATCAACTTGGGGTCGAAGGTCATAATTCCAAAATAGCTTCTGGTAATAATGTTCTCCCAACTGTGCCGCACTCTGTTCACCAACAATCAAAATCTATCTCGAAATGCCTCGTCCACCCGTCACAAGAGCCAAAATGCTACTGCCAGCTTTTTTCGTAGTCGTCGTACGTAATCGTTTGACGCTCCTTCTAGCCGTCGCTATATGCTTATATGCACGCCCGATCTCGAGAGAATTTGCATACGTGCAATCCCATTCTCGCTGGTTCGAGATCGCCCATCGTTAAATATAGTGCTTACAGCAGTCACATTTCTTTCCCGCGATGACCCTGCAAGCCAGACTCGTCCGCGCAGGCTTTGAGTTTCGAGGTATGTTATTTTCATTACATCCACAATTATATTGGCGAGAAACTGGTTGACTCCACAGAAACGATATATGAGGGTCAGCAATGAGGAATTCGTTTCTTCCCATGTTGTGCAATTTATCAAGAAGACCATTTTTGTTTTCCCGAGTGTGATACTACCCCAGCTTTAATGAGAGTTACAAAACCACACTGACAATTGAAACTCTATAAAGCGGGGGTAAGATGGTTTTGCTTTAAAATTTGAAGGAGTAGATCACGAACTTTCAATGTTTTTTCTTCAAAGCTCTTTAATTTAGCGAAACATTTTGTGTTTCCTTGAGTGTGATAGCAGCCCAACCTAAGAGATGTAATTTCCTAAAGCGTGAGTCAGATGTTTTTATTTTAAAGTTAGATAGAGCTGATCTTGATGCTTCAGTCTATTTTCTTCAAAACTCTTTAATCTAGCGAAACATGTCTTACGCCATTCTTTCCGATTTGATGCTAGATTTTCCCAAGCACTCAGGTTAATATTGAGGCATTTCAAATTGTCCTTCAATTTGTCTTTATAGCGTAAGGGTGGACGTCCAATAAAACGCTTAGCATTTGGTAATTGTCCATGTAATATCTTCTTTGGGAAGCCTGTTCTCATTCATTCTGACAACGTGACCAGCCCACCTAAGCTGAATGTTTGCTAGTAAGGTTTCAATGCCTGCAATGTTGTTCCATTTTAGTATTGCACTATTTTTCAGCAAGGTGCAGGTTTCAGGCGAAAGAGTGTAAATTCCGATATACTGAAACACGGTTATTAGAACAAATCATCTACGGAACCAGGCACACGGGTTTAAAGAAGCTGCTTTTAGAAAAAGGGGAAAATATCTCACTGGAAGAAGCCCAAATTATAGGAAGAGCTTATGAAGCTTCAATAGGCCACATGAAGCAAATGGCGGAAATCCACAATGGAGAAAGCCAGGAAATTGACTCTGTAAATACAGCAGTTGCAAGCAGTGCGGTAGCATGCAGTCCCACAGGAAGGAAAAGTGTCCTGCATGGGATTCATTTTGCTCAGCCTGTGGACGAAAAAATCACTGGGCTAAAGTCTGTGATAACAGACAGGAAAATAAAGGAAGACACCCTCAGACACAACTTAAACCAAAGGGACCCAAATTTAAACCTGGGCACAAGGAGACCCCCGGTCGTCAGCAGTGCAGACACCATTATGAAAAAAAAATGTATACTCTGTAAATGCAAATCAGGATAACCAGGAGATATACAACCAATTTGCACAAATGACACGATACTATCAAGCGACAAGAGAGAAAATACACTAGGACTGAGGCCTTCGCAGACCTTACAATTAAGCTTCCCAACTTACCAGGCACCCACAAACTAAAAGCCAAAGTTGACACAGGAGCTGAAGGAAATACCCTCCCTTTACGTGTTTTCTGCAAGATGTTTCCAAACAAAGTCAGCAATTCTGGACAGCCACTCCCTGGTACAACACATAAGGAGTCAACTGTACTGACTGCATACAATGGATCCAGCATCCCTCAGCCTGGTTCCATTAGCATAGAATGTACCAATAAAGGAGAGTGGAAATAACTCAAATTCTTTGTGGTAACATCTGAAAGACCTACCATACTAGGACTACCCTCACTCAGAGACTTGGAACTGGTTACAATGCACTGCGTCATCGAAGAAAACCAAACTCATATCAACTCTGCAGAAGATCTGAGAAATATGTACCATGATCAATTCGACCGAATAGGCAGTTTCACAGGAGACTACCGAATTGTCTTGAAACCGGACAATCATCCTGTAATCCACGCACCCAGGAAATTCCCCATCCACATGAAAGATGAGATTAAGACTGAGCTGGATGATAGGATGAAACAAGGGATCATTCGCGGAGTAAGCGAGCCTACAGAATGGGTGAACAGTCTTGTGTATGTGCGGAAAAGTAATGGTAAACTCCCGCCTATGTTTAGATCCTTAGGATCCAAACAGAGCCATCATGCGGTACCATTACAAGACTCCCACAATGGGGGAGCCTGCACACAAACTTTCAGAAGCAAAATATTTTTCCAAACTGGATGCCAAGAATGGATACTGGTCAATCCAGCTCGATCCTGAATCACCGTTACTGACCACCTTCAACTCTCCTTTTGGAAGGTATTGCTTCCAGAGAATGCCTTTTGATCTGGTCATGTCACAAGACGTATTCCAGCAGAAAATGGACATGATTCTGGAGAAATGCCCTCGTACACTAGTAATACTAGTAGTACGACGTCATAGTATATGGCAAAACCAAAAAAGAGCATGACCAAAATCTGCACAACTTGATGGTGATGGCAAAAGCTGAAGGACTTAGTTTTAACAGCGAAAAATGCCAAATAGACCAGAAGTAGATACACCTCTTTGGGGCCATATATGACAAAAATGGCGTACGCCCTGACCCTAAGAAAGTGGAAGAGATTAAATTATTACCCAGCCCAAAGAGCATCACAGAACTACAAAGAGTGCTAGGAATTATCACCTACATGGCACCATTCATTCCACATCTCTCAGATTTTACAGCACCAATGAGAGATCTACTGAAAAAGGAGTCACCAAAAGTCGCTGCAGGCGATAAAAGAATTGATTTGCAAAGAAATGCTGCTAACGTACTTCGACCCTAAAAAAGAAACTGTAATCCAGGTAGATGCATCCAACAGAGGCCTAGGTGCAGCCCTGCTACAGGAGGGAAAACCCATAGCGTTTGCGTCGAAATTGCTGACAGAAACAGAACAACGATATGCAAACATTGAGCGGGAGCTCCTAGCAGTTGTCTTCGGATGTGAGCATTTCCGAACGTACATATATGTTTGTCCCTTCCAGGTAGAAAGTAATCACAAGCCCCTAGAGATGATCAACTTAAAAAACCTAATTGCAGCCCCACCTCGTCTCCAACGAATGTGATTACGCCTACAAGGGTATGACATGACTATTGCTTACCGCCCAGGAAATGAAATGGCACTAGAGGATGGTTTTCCAGACTCCCCAACAAGACGGCGAAAGAAGCAATCGAGCTGGACATAAAAATCGATTTGGTACAATTTTCAGCTGAGAAGTTGACACAGATTCAACTGGCAACCAATGCTGACCCAACAATGTGCGAACTAAGGGAAATGATCCTGCACGGTTGGCCCGATACGTTCAGGGAAATTGGGAAGAATATGCGACCATACTGGTCCTACCGGGATGAGTTAACAATAGAAAATGGGATATTACTCAAGGGTGAACGAGTCATCATCCCAAAATTCTTGCAAAAAGAGGTACTGCACAAGATCCATTATGGCCATCAGGGAATGGAAAAACGAAAGATGCGAAAGCTGTGTATTCTGGCATAACATCAACGAAGTTATTGACAGATTAGTCCAGCTATGCGATGCCTGCAAGGAGCATCAAAGACTGCAAGGTGCTGAGACCTTGATGCCACATGAGATCCCAGTCAGACCAAGGCAAATAGTTGCCACTGACTTGTTCCACTTCGAAGGATCAAATTTTATCCTCATTGTGGATTACTACTCCAAATACCCGTTTGTGAGGAAGTTAAATAATTTCTCCAGCCAGGAGGTTATAAACACGATGAAGCAAGTGTTTGGAGAGAATGGCATTCCAGAGAGAATAATCAGTTACGGAGCACATTATAGCTCAGCTGCATTTAAGCAGTTTGCGAAAGAATGGGGATTTGAGCATCGCACATCATCTCCGAGATACCCCCCCCCAAAGCGGAGATAGCAGCACGTTTATACAAGCGACAAGCTGAACAAAAAGCTTACTACGACCCGCATGCAAAAGACCTACCTGACATCCAAATAGGACAGCATGTTAAGATGTATGACAAGGCCACGAATATATGGATCCCTGCAGTTGTCACACAGACATGCACGGATCCAAGGTCCTACATCATTGAAACCCCATCTGGACAGGTCCTCTGCAGGAATCGAAAACACCCGAGGGGAGACCCATCTACAGCAACTAGGGATCCACCTGAGATTATACCATCCAGAGTGGAAACCAACACACCAAAAATTATTCAAACAAAAATACTAAATACCCGTTTTCCCAAATTAGCAATCATCATGTCCCACAGGAATCACAGACACAATACAACACAACAGAAAAGAAAACTACCAAATCTGACCGGATAATAAAGCCATCGGTAAGATACTGCAATTGAAACAACAAAAAACTTTTTTTTTTTTTGTGAACTCATCAAAAAGAAAATTCCTTCATGGACATACACACACAAAAAAAGAAAAAAAAACAGACATTTCTTTTAATCTTTATGTTACCTACACATAAATATACAAAAAAAAATGAAAATGTATCACAACTGAACAATTTATATTTTTGATTTATTAGGTTATATGCAACTTAAATAAAATTAAGATATAACTTGTAAGGGGAAAACATTATTTTGTAAAAGAGGGGATGTGATGGTTCTATAGTTTAACTATATCTGAACCCTTAAGAGTTACTACCCTTTGACTGGACAGAGAGATATACACAATAAAGATGGCTGCTTAACCCTTCACACGTCGTTCGAGTGTTATTCAGATACCAAGATAGCTGTTATACTCATGCGCTGAGTTGGCGAAAAGAGATTGGAGATATTGAAAATCAGAGGAAAAATCAAGACCATACAGATATTGATAAAATCGGCTAGAATACTTAGAAAAGTCCTGGTGACCTTGGTAGACTTGCTGTCACTCAGAGTCCTGTGAAACAGTTAAAAGTAACTGAAATAATAATAATAATAATAATAATAATAATAATAATGGAGATTCGCTCCGGTTTTTGTCTGTAACAAAAACTACGTCACTGCTTATGTCACTATACCCGTCATAAATCGTCATACCATAAAATAAACACATTCAACATTTGAGCGTGCAACATTAGACAGTCCTAATTGTTTTTTAAAACAAGTTTTAATAAATACATCCCCTGTATCATATATTTATATATAGTTTGTTTTATTTTAATAGATATTCAAAGTTTGAACTTAGTTTCGATTTCAAATTGTTTTATTTGTTTTACCCCTTTAATAAATTTGATGATTTCATGATTTATGGTTCAAGCTATCCGACATTTAATTTTTAACTTCCACCTCCTCAAGCAATATCTTTCAAAAATGTATTTTTACATCGCCCGGAGGGTGTTTTTTATTTTGATAATAATAATAATAATAATAATAATAATA
Source organism: Doryteuthis pealeii (assembly GCA_023376005.1). Taxonomy (NCBI): domain Eukaryota; kingdom Metazoa; phylum Mollusca; class Cephalopoda; order Myopsida; family Loliginidae; genus Doryteuthis; species Doryteuthis pealeii. The sequence goes on from CM042139.1 coordinate 153,559,100, forward strand.
ATAATAATAAAGTTACGTGGCGGGGTCTTTACAGTGTCTCACAGTGCCTCAAAATGCACGCTCTAAATATTTATACGCTTTCTATCAGGGGTCGACACGTTGGCTTGTTTATCAGCACCCACAGAATCTAGCAGTCCTTGGTCGCTAGTATCAGCCTTTACTCAAAAAGAATTCTTCCACACTTTTTTTTTCGTTTATGGTCAGGGAAAGGTATCACCTTACAATGCTGCGGGTTTTTAGTTACGGTCAATTTGACTTGTGTTTACAACTATCACTCTCCTTAGGATCAGTCAAGTATCTGTTCACGTTTGTTTGTTTAATGGCTTTCATTCGTGGATCGTTCCAAGTGCATCAACTACAATTGGTATCACTTTCACTTTCATTTTTTCAGTTCTCTGGCAAGGTCCAGATATTTGTCCATTTTTTCATTTTCCTTTAGCTTCACCCTGTGATCTGCTGGAACTGAAAAAAACCACAAGTTGACAAGTTCTTTCTTTTTTGTTTATCAACATTAGGTCTGGTCTTCTTGCTGGGATAAGGTGATCCGTTTTTATTTCAAAGTCCCAGAGAATTTTATGTGTTTCCTTCTCAATAACAGATTCTGGTTTATGCATATACCATTTTGTTGTATGGTCAAAATTAAATATTTTGCATCATCATCATCATCATATTATTATTATTATTATTATTATTATTATTATTATTATTATTATTATTATTTTACGTTCTTGGGTGTTTTTCACACCCACCTGAGGTGGTGGTCTTTCACAGGAGACTGAGTGACAGCAATTCTACGCTGGTCTCCATGATTCTTCTGGGTATTCTCGCCGATTGCCACAATGTTATTGATTGGATGGTCTCGATTCTTCCCCTGATTTCCAGTTCAACCAAACCCCTTTGAAAACCAATGGCACCAGTTACAATTGGTACGAGCTTTACCCTCATGCTCCACAGTTTTTGTCAGTTCTCTGGCCAAGTCCAATTATTTGTCCATCTTTTCGTTTTCTTTCATTTTTAGACTGTGATCCGCTGGGACGGCAAAATCCACTTGATGATGTTCTCTTTTTCTTCTTCAGCACTAGACCTGGTCTCCGAGCTGGGATCAGGTGATCCGTCTATATCTCAAAGTCCCAGTCATTTTCCAGGGCAGATTCCAGTGTGTGCATATACCATTTAGTAGCTCTTTGTGAAAATTTATTTTCTTGCACAATTCTCAGTGGATCACGTTTCCCACCCAGTCGTGCCTAGCCTTGTACTTTCATTATTATAATTATTATTATTATTATAATTATTATTATTATTATTATTATTATTATTTCATTCATTGTGGGTTTTTCACACCAGCATAAGCTGATGGCCTTTCACTGGAGTCTGAGTGACAACAAGTCTCCTCAGGTGTCCAGGACTCTTCTGAGTATTCTAGCCGTACTCGCACACACGGTATAATCTTCATTTTCCTGGATTTTAACTGCTCAGATATATTAGAAGATAAACAATATTCGTTGTTTGAGATTCATCTAGCGTAATGACAGAAAATTTGGTTCACTGAAATTAAAACTGATTTATTTACTGAAGCATAATCGAGATATTTACGTTTCTCAGCTATGAGAATTATTCAACCACCCACACATGCATTAAAAAAATATCCCTAAAACCTTTTCTCTTTGTCTAATTGCGTTCCCTATTTTAAAATGTTCGTTTTTTAATGTTGCTGTTTAATTTTACCCGATAAATATTATCTGTTTCTTTTTTTGTAAAATGATAGGCTTGTTAGTAAGTAATAGTTATTAAGTTACTTACATCCTAATCTTAGGGGACAAAAACGAAAAACAGTGTAACGTTTTGCATTAGACATATGCACACGTATTAAAGTTGAACACGTGTTAATATAAAAACTGAATTTCCTTGTAAAATGGCGACCGGAAATGATTTTAGGCAGGAAAATCAAGACTTCCTTTTTTTTCTGCTGAAGTTTTAATAATTTGAAAAACAAAACCCAACTCATTTATTTATTTTTTTATTTTTTTAAATCACACGTGTCAGTTTTACAGCTCCGCCTCGACAATAATTATTTACTACGTTAATCTTAGTTGTGTCACAAGGCCGGAAGCATGGGGGAACCATTGAGAATCAATTTTATTACTCAATGTTTTGACAGCGATGTCAATGCAGGAAAAGCATGGGCTGCTATTGACAGATTATCAATTATATGGAAGTCTAATCTCACTGATAAGATAAAGCGACAATTCTTTCAAGCTGTAGCCGTATCAGTGCTACTGTACGGCAGCACCACTTGGACTCTAAAAAACCGCTTTGAGAAAAAAACTGGATCAGAGCTATACGAGGATACCGCGTGCTGTCTTGAACAAATCTTGAAAACAGTATTGAAAACAAATGCACGGCTACTTGCCTCCTATTAAATAAAAAAATCCAAGTGAGACGAACAAGACATGTTGGGCACTGCTGGAGGAGCAAAGTGACATTCTTCCGTGGACACATGGGCACACCAGTGTGGATCGACTAGCAAAAACCTACATCAATCAGCTCTGTATAAATTCTGGATACCGTGTGGAAGACTGTCAAAGGCAATTATCGATAGTGATGGTTGATGAGAGGGATTCATGGGAATCGGTGCAGCCAACGCCACCTGACAATGATGATGAATCTATCTTACTAACCATTCCACAACATGAGGTGTCTACTTGATCCCGACGATAGATTGTCCCGTCCTGTCAACTCATATATCATTATCTGTTTGATAGCTTTTAAGAAGATAATTATGTTTGGTCGAAGAGATGCCTGTTTCCCAATGTGCACTTGCAATTGCCAGTCTTTGGCAGTTGAAAGCCAATTTGGTCTCACAGTTGGTTCTGAGCGACGTTTTACCCCGTAATTAAGAATTCTTGTTTCCCGGGATAATATTTACTTCTTTGTGTTGATTCCGTTACAATTTCTGCTATCAGTATGGAAATTAACCTGTAAATTCGAACTGTAAATCCCTATTTGGTTGTACAATACATTTGGAGACACCTGGTGTAATGGTTATCGCCGAAGCAAATGGACTCGGCGATGCGATATAAAATCCTGGACGAGACTGCTTGCATTTCACATAGCGCTAATGCCCTTTGGAAGGATATGCATCCGACTATTCTCCTTCCAACTACGGGTAAATAGTCGGGCGGACTGGGCTCTTTAACCTCGGTTAAGCAACCAGTCAAGGAGAAGGAAAACTCTGAATTAAAACGTGTTAAATTCAGCTTAAGAAATTGACCACGTGTCTCATCCTACTCCTGCGGAGGGTTTGCCATATATATATATATATATATATATATATATATATATTATATATATATATATATATATATATATATAATTGCATGTTATTTGTATGTAGACAAAGCCAACAGTATTAATCATATAAGAACATTCTTAATATGAATAAAAATAATGTGAAGTAAATTACTAAGGGAATTGGACGTCGGTAGTGATGTAGTTTTGGTTACAGACACACACATGATCTCCATTACAATGATTATTATAAAATCTTTGAAATAACGAATAATTTATAGAGTGGTGCGTAAAAGTTTCCGGTGAAGATATTCCAGTTATGTGCCTCTTATTCTCTTGCAGAGGCCACATCTGCTGAAAGGGGCAGAATTGTTTAGAAGGAACTTTCTTTTTATCAAAATAACTTCATTCTTTCCACTTTTCACCCAGGAAGCCAAAAATGCCCAGTTGTTGTTTTGGCCTTTTAGTCTCAAATGCTCACCTTTTAGCAGCTGTTCTTGAATAAACCAAGTCTATGCCTAAAATTGGGCCCTTGACAAAAGACGGAGAGCTAATAACGAGCAAATGTACTTTGTGATAATTCAACACGTCTAGTATCAGATAGCCTATACAAAATTTAATCTTAATTTTTATAGGACCGATTTAGCTCAGTAGGTAGAGCGTCCGCTTGGGAACCACAAGGTTCCTGGTTTGATACCGACCCTCGCCATCTCAGCGTATGAGTAGCACGGGGATCTGTGCGGTAAAGTAAGGTGCTGATGGAAGGTGTGGCGCTCAACCTCAGACGCTAAAAACAATTTCCTTGGTCTAGCGCTAGTGAAAAGAGGATAGACTCCATCGCTTTTTAGGCCACCCCGATAACTTTACTTTACTTATATTCACACTGAGTGTATCCTTTCTTGATAGTTGTTAAATTTGGATCATTACAATGCAAGTTCGAATAAGCAGAGGGAAGGATTGCTGGAAGAACATTATGTAAATCTGGTCAGGAAGATCAGGATTTGAACTCGGGGCGATCTACTTTAACACGAAAGTTAAAAATACGCAACACTCTTAGCCATCAAGCAGTATGCAAAAGCACTATATAATTAAAAGAAAAGTCGTCGGCGTGGCCTAAAGTCGGTACCAGCCAGACAGCAAGGGAGTATATCCCCTTTCCACAAACGTTAGACCAAGGATATTGTTTTTGGCGTCTGAGATGGAGCGCCACACCTACCATCAGCTCCTCATTTTACCGCAGAGAACCCTGTGCTACTCATACGCTGAGTTGGCAACGGTCTGTATGGAACCCGGGACCTTATGGTTTCTTGTCTGACGCTCTACCAACTGAGCTAAACTGGCCCTAGGTATATCTTGCCAATAACGCTTGCTTTAATACTTGACCACTGAAAGAAACTTGATAAAATGCACAGTGTTTCAGAAAAATTGATATAATTTCGTAATCTAATAACTTGACTTATTCTGGTTGAAATGATCGAAATGAATTTAGAATTGTTTCTATATATATTGTGAAAATTTGAGATCCTTTGAACGAGAATTCGTCTAGTTTATTAGATTATAGAATGATATATATTTTTCTGAAACATCCTATACATCACAAATGATATAAATTTGAAACACCTTGTATATTTTAGGTAAAAATATTGCAAAATTGAATAAGGGTCCGGCTTAGCTTAGTTGGTAGATAATCCGCCTTGGAACCACACGATTCCGTCTTCGATACCAGCCGCTCACTAACTCAACATATAAGTAGCACAGCTTGGATCTGTGCGGTAAAGTGGGGAGATGATGGTTCCTGAGAATGGTTCAAATACTATAGAGACTGGTTGTCACTTAACGCAGCAGCGATATGCACCAGAAATATAGTGTAAAAAGGCAACTGCATGAAAATAATGACAGACAGAAACTACAAGAGACATAACATACAATATTGCATCAAAAAATTTCCAAACGCGAAGCTAAAAACTATAAGAAAAAAATAACTCTACAAGAAACAGAAACAAGATCCTTATCGTGGTGGAATGGTTAGTAAGCTTGTACGGCAGATCTGTTTCTTCAGTTTAAGGTGAGTTTAATCTTCACTAAATCCTCCAAAATTGTGACTTGTGCCAAATCTACGCTACGTTTGGTTTTAGACGAGTGGCACGCCCTTCTAAAGTAAACATGACTTAGATTTTGTGTGTTGCATAGTTTAATGGTTAAGATAGGATAGTTAAGCATTGTGATTTGGATTCTCACTTGGTGCTTTATACTTCGGGCCTTGTGCTAAGCTGAGTTAAATGACTAGATACAGCAAAAGGAATGAATTGGCAATAAAATGATTCGACTCTGTAGGCGGCGCCTAGAATACACTGACCCTATCCTCTCCAGAGAAGTAAGATCCCATTAAAAAAAGTATATCATGGGTATGACATTAAACTGGATCTAATGATGATGCTCCAGTTCTGGAGATCCAATTTGTGTTGAGTACTCCTAAATAAGTTGTCAGGGCGGCTTAAAGTCAGTATCAGCCAATCAGTGAGGGAGTATATCCCCTTTTCAATAGCGCTAGACCACCATCAGCTCCTTACTTTACCGCACAGATCCCAGTGCTACTCATACGCTGAGTTGGCGAGGACCGGTATCGAACTAGGAACCTTGTGGTTTCGAGCCGAATGCTCTAACCTGGTCCCTTTGCCATTACTCCCAGGTACACTGTCACACGGAGTGGTAGTACCTGTTAGCATCCCATTTATGGGTCAAATAGGTCTGTTTAAAAACCATTCGTATTCGATAGAACCGCGTGCAAAACAAAATAATATTAGGAAACAACTACACAAAAAATGTAAATATGGCCGTACAATGAAAGCGATTCCCTAAACTCTGGGCATGAAATAACCCTAGGCAGGTTGACATGCCGTTAAATTTAATCTACTAATCAATCAAGTAGTTATTAATAAATTCTCCCATTCAAGACTGTTCGCAGTGAGAAAAGTTTTATAAAGGTGATCTCAAAACATTTACCTCTGAGCTATATATATATATACATATATACAGTCATCTACATACAGTCCTGTTTCGACGTCTCACGTCTCATCAGTGCTGCTAAACTTTGTGAGCTACTTCAAGCCGATATCAAAGCTCAACCGATTTATCTCCTGTCAGATCATCTAACAACTAGGCTCTCAGCCACCCACAAGCAGGAAGGAAATGTAACTAATAAATACATATGTACAAAGCCACTAAGTAGAGCTCTATCCGTGTTAAGGAGAGACCAGCGTAAATAGCAGCCGTCAGCGAAAATCCCTTCCAGAAAGCTCAATCCACCGGGGATCGATTGAGAGCATATATATATATATGTGTGTGTGTGTGTGTGTGTGTGTGTGTGTGTGTGTAAAGGAAATGACTTACCGGTAAAAACATCGCGTTTGTCATTCAACTTTTCAAAATGATGCAACAGCGTTCATTAATTGCGAAACTGTTTTCAACCGTCATAATTACAACATGAACTCGCGCAAATAACTGTAATTAATCAATATCTTGATTAATTCAGTGGATTTAACCCTGAATATCCTTGTGTTGAAAATTGAGTAGGTTATTTCTGTACACATCATAATATATATATATATATATATATATATATATATAAGAACTTTTATTAGCCTATACTAGCAAATATATGCACCCTCCGGGTGCAAGTATTTAAGTTTTGATATAATAAAATATATTAAATTATAAAGGCTAATGAAACTGACTAAGAATGCAGATAAAAAGATCTGCAACAGAGGGGGTATAATCGAAAAATAGAACAACTTTGAAACTAACTATTCCATCATTTTCCATTACTCCCCTCTTTCATTGATAAATTTTCCTAATTTAACTATTTAGTTAAAATAGGAAGTAAAGGATAATATTACAGTTATTTCTTCTTGTAAATAAATTTCTTTTAAGATTTATCCACGAAATTTTTGTTTATATTTCTTAAGATAAAACCAAACAATTAGAAATCAATAATACCAAGCACATATTTATTAAAATAAAATTTTAAATATCAATATGCAAATTAGCCTTCTCGTTCAAAATGTAAACCGCTATTTTGATGTATATATAAATACAATTGCATGTTATTAGTACGTAGATATGGTCTAGAGTGGCTTCGGCCTCTGGACCATTGATATAATTAACGGCGTCGATCCCAGGGGGCCATCCCCCCAGGCAACACCTGCCCGATTTAAAGGGGTAGGGCTCGGTTTATTGCCCAGTGCCTGAGGCGCCCCCCCCCTGAGGGGGAATGCCGACGGGATCGACGCAATTTTTCACCCGCCACCCCATGAGCTTCGGTTTGTGGGTGGTCCTACGTTAATAGGGCCTTGTGCCTGACCCGTACAAGTGGGGTACGTGGAAAATATCAGATATGGTCAACAGTATTAATAATGTAAAACAATTTTTATTAATAACTGAAGGTTTAAAAGAATGAAATCATGGAGAATTTGACGTAAATAATTAAGGGAATTGTGACTTGAGTAGTAATATAGTTTCGGTTACAGACAGAAAAACACACAATCTCCATTATAATAAGATATTAATATAGTTAAGAGATTTATTTTAACTGTTTAAATCCTGCCAACTCCGGGTAGTTCTGTTAGTTAAACATATAATTGAGAGTTTTCCTTCACGTACTATTGAAGGCAATTGAGATAATTTGAACGAGAATTGTTATTAGATTATGATATCAATCTTTCTGAAACAAATTTTTCGAAACCCCTCGTACTTATGAAGACAACAAGAATATTCTAAAAAGACGATTATATTGATTCAGTATTCTTGCTATTCAAAGTAGACCCACCGGTTAATTCAGGTGTAAAAATGACGATCACTCTGAAGATGTCAAAGGTCATCTCTACTTTTCTTGGTCAGATGCCAGTTTTTGTTTGTCCCATATTTGGAGAAAGACGTGTCTGTTAATCCATCACCATCTGGAAGAGCACCTGTTCAATCAGAATCTCACTGTAAATCAAGTTAACTTTTTAGACTAACTGTAATTGTAACAACTTAAATCCTTAGCCAAACAAAATGCCAACAACGCAATCACGCTCAGTAAACAATTTGTAGGTTTATATAACACGATAGAAACTCAATCTCTGCGTAAAACATAATAAAAATAATAAAGAATTGCGACAAACTCAGGTTTTCTTACGATTGGCATGTACAGTTAAGTGAATCAATATTAACTGTGTTGTGATCCCCTTTATAAAACTTTTCCCACTGCGAACATTCTTTAAAAAAAGTGAATTTCGTTATTAACTTAGCTTATTATGTACTTCTATGTTGATAAGTATGTATCAACCCAACCCCTCCACCCGATTAGGATGCGACACATGGTCAATATTTAAGCGGAATTTAACAAGTTTGAATTCAGAGTTTTCCTTCTAGACCGGTTGCCATACCAAGTCCCAAGAGTCCAGTCTTTCATACTATTTTACCCATAGGGAGAATAGTTGGATTAATACCACTCCGAAGAGTATTAGCGTGCGTTATGTAAAATGCAAATAGTCTCATCCAGGGTTTGAACTTGTGTCGTCGAGTCTATTTCTATCGATGATAACCATTACATCATGCACTTCCACGTAGACATTATAGATCTATAAGCCTTACTTACATTGTTGTTAGAAGCTCGTTACCATCAATGATATGAAATATGAGAAAACTACTTTTTCAAATCCATCTACCACCGGCTCTAAAAAATAATCCCCTGCCTCCGTAAAATAAATCGAACCCTTTAAAAACTCTTTTACTACAGAAAATAAATAAACTCAACTTGTTCGTATTTTCAAATGCGAAAGAAAAAATAATTTAAAAAAAAGTTACCTCCCAGTTGTAATATTGGTCCATGATTATATTGTTGCTTCTATCTAGAGGGGGGGGGTAATATTCAGCACAAATACAGACCTTCAAAACTATAATTCCGTTTCAAATTAGACTGGATTTCTTTTATTCTCAGAAATAGAGCATTTTAAGTATATTGCAATTATAAAAATACCGCTATGATGTGAAGTCTTATCTGAGTTATTCTTAAATAGTGTGAATCTTGCTAGTCCATCCACACGAGTAGGATGCAACACAAGGTCAATTTATTAAGCTGAATTTAACAGGTTTGAATCCAGAGTTTTCCGTTTCTAAGACTGGTTGTCTAACCAAGGTTAAAGAGACTAGTTCACCCTACTATTTACACATACCTGGAAGGAGAATTCATTGATGAATACCTTCCCCAAGAGTATTAGTATTATAGGAAATGCAAACAACCTAGTTCAGGATTGAACTCGGGTCACCGAATCCATTTCCTTTGTTGATAACTGTTACATAATGCGCCTCTACATTTTACAGAAAATAATATAGAAAATATATAGATTATTATATTATAAATATATAAATTTCTATATAATAATATAGAAAATTTTTATAGAAGAAAACAAGAAAATAGGAAAAACAATAATAATGAAAAACAATAAAAAGAAGAAAAAACAAAAAGCTGAGACCTATCAACCCTCTACAATTGTTAAGGAAAGCGCAATCAGAAGCGGATATTGGTGTTTCCGTGTTGGAGAAGGAGGGGGGATATTAAACAAAACGAACGAGATCATGTCCCGGTTACTGACATTCATTTGGCTTGAGTTGCCAATCTTTTACTTCCGCTTAATTGACACTTTGTTGTGGGCAGATCGATTAACAGATATGGAGGAAATATCTCCCCCCAAAACATCGTTACCTTGTTCAGTTTCCTATTCGTTTATTTGCCAAAGTTTATTGGATTCTAATCAGATATTTTATAGCGTAGGTTACCTAATGTATATATATATATATATATATATATATATATATATATACAGGTATATAACAAGTTGCTCAATGGTGTTATGCATTTCAGAAACGAGTGGAGACAAGCAACAATTATACCCATTGACAAAACTGGCAAAGATACCACAAACCCACAAAACTACCGGTCCATCGCCTTGACGAGTTGCCTCTGCAAGACGATGGAGCGGATGATCAACAAAAGGCTGTCGTGGTATCTGGAAACAAATAAATTAATTACAAACCTTCAAACAGGGTTCCGAATTGACCATTTGATCCGACTAGAGACTTACATCAGGAAAGCATACATAAAAAACAGCATGTAACGGCAGTCTTCTTTGGCCTAGAGAAGGCATATAACACTACTTGGAGGTCTCAATCCTACAATCAACTGCGCTCTCTATGTTGATGACCTTGTCATCTGCTATAGATCCACAGATAGACACAAAATAGAACAACAATTACAGATAAGCCTCAACAAAATAAACAAATGGGCAACAAACAACGGTTTTAAATTCTCGAAGACCAAAACCCAGATCACTGATCCGTTCCCAACTTGATTATGCCTGCTTTGTATATAGATCTGCTAGAAGGTCTTACCCCAAAGAGCTCAATTCTGTACACCATGAAGGCTTAAGGCAAGTCATAGGGGCCTGCAGAACTTCTCCAGCCGACAGCCTATATGTAAAGGCTTATGAAGCACCCCATCCTCAAAGAATCTAAAATTCCTCTCACAAATATTCACAAAACCATTATACCAAAAGCACCACATTGGATCATTAAAAAACCTAAAGTGATCCTTGAGCTAAGTGAACACCCCAAAACAAAAACCTATCCTAGCACTTACCAAGATAAATTCCATAATATTCTAGAACGCTACCCCAACTACCTCTTTACAGATGGCTCTAAGGACAATGACAAAACAGCATGTGCAGCTATTTTAAATTAAAAAAATTGTAAGAAAAGCTCTCCCAAATGAAAGTTCCATTTTTTCAGCTAAAACCCGTGCAATAGATCTAGCACTTGACATAATCTATGAAAATAACCACAAAAAATATATAATTTTTTCAGACCCGCTCTCTGTCTTACTATCATTAAGAAATGTTTAAAAAATGGAAAACCCTCTCATCATTAAACTCCTGAATAGATTAGACTTGATGTCTAACTCTAAATAGATTATGATATGCAGGATCCCAAGCCATATAGGAGTGAGGGGAAATGAAAGAGTAGACTCCGCAGCTAAATCGGCTCTAGATCTGATCTCCGACAATTTCAAGATACCATATTTGAAACCTAAAATTAATAGATTCCTTCATACAAAATGGCAACAACACTGGAATAACAACATCCACAATAAACTCTTCCTAATCAAACCCACTTTAGGAGGCTGGAGACCAGCTTTAAGGAAGTCTAGAAAGGAACAAGTCATTGTGTCCCGATTACGCATTGGTCATACAAGACTAACGCACTCCTATATACTCAAACAAGAACAACAACCACAATGTGAAACATGTCAAACACCCCTGACAGTTAAACACTTATTCATGGAATGCAGGTTTTTTGCTCACATCAGACACCGTTAAAGCAAACAATATGAAAGATCTGTTTGAAAATGTCAACATGGAGGATATTCTCTCTTTTTTGAGGGAAATAAAATTATACCATAGAATATAGACATGAAACAAATCAATACCATACAACATAATCCAAAATAATGCTAACACATTGTTAAAACCAATTACCAAAAGGGATAAATATAAATACACGATATGGATGATTTCCTAACCGTTAGGCATAACATAACCCCAGACGGGTTGATATGCCGTTAAAATCAATAAACAAACAATCATAACGTAGAAGGTGTGTTCATAAAGTTTTGATACTGAGCCTGTATTGACCAAGACAGAAATGAACAATGAATAAAACATTAATTTTCTTAAAATAATCTCCTTGGAATTCAACACACTTATTCCAACGAGTTTTACATTGGTCAAGGCACTTTTTGATATTTTCTGTTGGTGTGGTTTAAGGCCGCACTATTATTTCTTTCAATGTACTCTACGTCCCAGTTCTTAGCGTAGATATGGATTTTTAGTTTAAGAAATAAGACACGGAGAAAGATATTTTAAATATGAAAGATGATGCACTTGTACAATCCTGTGTTTTACAAATAAATGAATAAATAATAAAAATAAAGTATAAAATATTAACTCCTGAAGTGTCGAGTGTTCTGAAAAAAAGTATATACAATTGGCGCTGACTTATTTAGACCAATGGTTTTCAAACAGTTGTCTTCAACATCAATATCAAAGGTCCACAGACGCTGAAAGGGTGTCTTGAAAATTCTTGTTATCCGATTAACGATAAAACCGCAAATTCGTATTTTTAGTTTTTAGTTAACACCTTTGAAAATTTAGTTTAAACATCAACCACTCCCAGAATTCTGTCTTAGCGTGGGTTCTGAGTAGCTATTGTTGTCTGAAAAGGCGGTCACAAAAGCTGCTACCTATCATATATGCTTTAACATATTTCTGCAAAAATGCATTTTTAGCATTTACTAATATGATCACCAATTACAGATCTCGACTTTTTGAGCAAAAGGGAATTGTATCTTCGTCAAAAAGAATTGACAATTTGTGCCAACATCTCTCTTATTAAACGTTATTACTCAATGCCAGTAGTGGGTAGAATTTTCATTAAATACTTTTGATAAATTTCATTTTTATTTGGGGGGTCCACAAGATTTCATTTTTATTCATATGGGGTCCACGTGATATACACTGAAATAGAAAAGGTTTTCGGCTACAAAAAACTTGAAGACCGCTGATCTAGACTACATCTGCACGTCTAGCCGTCATCCCTCTATTCTATCATAAAGTGATGTTGTCTAAACACCTTTTGCTGAACATTCCTGGATTTGATTGGTTGATAATGTGTTATTAAGAAAACGGAGTTAATGTGCTTTAAATTGTTAAAATTTAAACAAGATGGACACGAAGAAGGCACCGTGGCGTAATGGCTAATTTGCTGGACTGCGAGATTATAATGAGTTAGAACTTCAGTTGCGCTATTACGTTCACTTTCTGACTAATACCCTTCCAGCTATGTGTTAAATAATACCAATACTGTTCTTCTACAAGGACGCATTTGGCATTATATAACCCACGAATGTTGATATGCCATTAAACAAAGAAACCCAAACCCAAGATAGGCACATCTCCACACGAGATGACAAGCCTCTGAAATCAGTAGACCAGTTTATATACCTAGGTAGCAATGTCTCATCTACAAAACGCCATGTCAGTGTACTCACAGGAAAGGTATAGACATATTATCGAGCATATGGAAATCTGATCTCTCTGGTAAGATATTCTTCCTAGCTATAGCGGTGTCAGTGCTACTGTATGGCTGTACCAATGACTTTAACGAAATGATTGAAAAAAAAAAGCTACGTGGGAACTATACAGGGATGCTGCATGCTGTTCTAAACAAATTCTTGATGCAGAACGCCACAAGAAAATATCTGTACAATCAATTACCTCCTATCGCACAAACGATCCAGATAAGACAAACAAAAATGCCGGTCACTGCTGGAAAAGCAAGGACGAACTCATAACAGTCATGGGAATCCGTGCTGTCAGCGCGACCTGATGATGATGATGATGATGATGATTTCCTACACGCACGCTATAAACAGTTTTTGGCATCATCATTATCATCATCAAGGCGTTTCGGCAGCACATATTCTATTGACTCTCTTTCTCACCATGCGTCCGTTGATAGTTCCTCTAGACGGCATCCAGAGTCCGCACAGAGTTGATGAATGTATGTTTTTACTGATCAACTAACACTGGTGTATCCATGTAAAGGACTCTTTAGGAGGACGTCCCTTATGAATCGCTTATGAGTTCGTCTTTAATTTTCCAGCAGTGTCCAGCATGTCTTCTTCGTCTTACTCGTGTGATGGGATGTAAATGACAGTAAAGCTTTTATTGTACTGTTCTTTAGGGTGCTACTTCCAGGATTTGTTTCAAATATCACATAGAATTCTTGTGTAATTCTCATCTAGCTTTTTCTACAAGTGTTTTATTGAGGCATTGAACTCATGTCGTAACACAACGCCTTTATTTCCATGATGTGAGTCCTTGTGGCTATTCTCTGCTCCCACATATCAAAACCCAGTTTGTGTCAAACAAACTGAAGACAAGTTTCTTTTAAAGAGGACGAAGTCCCCCGTGGTGTAGTTGCAAACGCACTGGACTGCGATATCATAGTAAACAAGTTTGAATTTTATTCGCGCTTTTGGACCAATACCTCTAAGAAAAGTATGAACCCCCGCATCTCCCCATTAAATAGTACTACTACTGTTCTTCTACAATGATGGCTTTGACATTAAATAACCCACGAAAGTTGATATGCCATTAAAACTAAGAAACGAAACCAAGAAACCCTTTAAAGACATTTTTAAACAAAAGGAACCAATATCTTGGCGCTTCCTAAGTGAATTATTTAGGAGGTGAAAAAGTGTAAATTTAAAATCTCGATTGTATTGTCATTTCTTGTAGAGTTCGAGGCCACCGAGGAAATTGGTCGATTCGAAGAATTGACGGAGATATGAGGCTTTAAAATACCTGTTAGTACTTTTCAAAGTACATATTTTCGTGTAAATTTAAGATCACGACTTTGTTGTCGTTTCTGGTAGAGTTAGATTTTTAATCAAGTTGACAATAAAACTATTTTACACAGTCATATTGATTAATGGACATACCTTACATGTGACTTAGTGACCAAATATAGATTTGTTTTTCGTTGTTGAGAAAGCGTCATGGTGGTAGTCTGAAGAATTTTGTCAATTCAATGATACTATTTTCAACACTCGCTACCAGTGCTAAAAACAGTATATCTGAATAGACAATATTCTTTAGAATTTGGTGAAGAGACCAATTAATATTATCTTTATTGCCGTTGGAGCTGTCAATTTCAAATTCCAGACATAAATAATGATACAAAATGTCGCTGACATAACAATTAACCTGCCATTAAAAGAGGCAATCCTTAAACAGTAAGTTTTATCAGAAAGCCCACGGGAATGAAAAAAGACTTTATATCTTTTTGAAAAAAAAACTAAAGTGAAGCACATCAATGCCTATGCAAAATCTCTTTGATATTCGATTCCAATTAAAAGGATATGTTTACTCCCCACAAAAAAAAAAACCTTCTTTTGAAAACAGCGAAAAGATTGTCGAAGAGTTGTTCGAGGACTGCTGGAATATGATACATAGGTAATTTATATATCTCATGGACCGTTTACGCCAGCTAAATATAATATAGCAATAGACCAAAGGCAATCCTACTGCACATGAGTGTACAGACACTCTCTTCTTGGGTCACTCAATCGGCAGTAAGATATCAATGAAATAAGTGTATTGTGTGGCCGTCGTATTCACAACGACCAAACGAGTAAATCAAATATTGAATCGAGTTCGTCCGTCGAATCTCCTTGATTTTTAAAAATTTGCATGGATTATTTAATCAATAATGCCGAGATATAATTTTTCAAACGACGTTTCAGACTTAAATAGAAATCCTTTGAGATCGATTCTAGCCTGGTTGGTGGGTTTTAGAATACACTGGTTGTATCCCCGCAGCAGAGGGGTAAAACCCAAATCACCTAAATAGGTGTGCTCTGAGTGTAACACTAAACTATAACTGATGATGAGGCTCTAGTAATGGACATCAGGGAAGTTTAGGGTACCCTTTCATTTTCATTACTCCCAAGTCCAATCTGATCCGGAGTGGTAGTACATGTTTGAGTCCCATCTATAGGTCAAATAGATCTGTTTAAAATGTATTCGTATTCGATTGAACCGTCGGAAAAAACACACCCAAGAAACAACCACACACAATTTTTTAAATATAAACGCACAATGAACGCATTTTCTTTTACCTCTCAGGCATAGAATTACCCTAGGCTAAGGGGAATAATTATGAATTTCTATATCGAATATTCAGTTCATTAGGACCACTTGCATTAATGATATCACTGTTGATATTGCCTCTTACATCCTTTCAAAAAGTATTATTATTACTTTATTTGTAATTAGGGGTTAACATTTTCACAATAAGTAAATCAAGTGATAAGTATTCAGATGATAGGGAAGAGTTTTCGAAAACAAGAACCGTCTGTTTGTTACGTTGCAATACTCACGGTACTAAAACTCCGATAAAAAAATCACAACACGAGAAACATGTCGTCACAACTCCCAGCCTTTATTAACGTGCTCGTCTAGTGGCTTCTACCAGGGAGGAGAGGAGGCAGAGAGAACGAGAGAGAGAGAACACTACTAGATTACTCCTGGGCTCTAATCAGGTCTGTCCACTAGGCCCGCCACTGGCAAAAAGAGGACGAACCCTTTCTTCCTTCCCCCACGTCACCACGTGACTTCCGGTCAACACCCGACTTCCGGTCAACACCCGACTTCCGCTTGCCCCTCAATTCTTCGTTCGGGGTCACGCTACGGTCAAAACCATCGCTCTCCTCTTTTGGGTCATCACTATTTTTTAAGCCTTTGTTATTTATTCCTCCTCCTTCCATTAGCAGTTCTAGCTCACAAGGGTCATATTGCTACAATTCCTCCCTTACCATCATTCTAAAATTTTTACCCGTAAAAATTTTCAAAAGTATCTCTTTTTTTTTTTCAAGAATATGCGTAATTATTCATTAGATTTTTTTTTTCCCTTCTATCCGATATAGACCTTCCTCTCTCCGATAGAGCCACACGAGCATTCAATTTTACAATAATACAAAAAACACATACATATATAAAGTAAAAAGAACATTTACAAAATCATTAAAGCAGGTGATATTCTCCTCTTTGTTCCACAATTGTGCTCTGACCTTACCTACTTATTTGTTCATTTTTTCTTTCTTTTTTTTTTTTTCTTTTTTTTTTTTTTTTTTCTAGGAAATACTCTCTCCAATTTGAATTTAAAAAAAAAATTACTCATTTATTTTTCATTCTTATCAATTGCAGACCTATACTGATTTATAGCTTTTTTTCAAGCAACGGCGTTATCGTCGCTTTCTTCAGCTGGTCAATAATTCTTTTCTCTATTATTCCTTTTCTTTTTGTATCTATTCATTTTAATCCCTTTCAGTTTTTCATTTATTTATCTTTTTTTTTTCGTCATTATTCCATCTCATATTCCGTGTAATTCGTATTTTCATTTACTCATTTTTCTCATCCTTTTTCTTTTCTTTTTTTTTTTTTTCATTCATCTATCTCTAATTTATTTCCGAGCGCCAAAACTAGGTTTTTCTGGAAGGTATCTGCTGTGTGAACAAACACTTGAACCACAGGCCTTTAAAGCTATCTTCATAGTCTGGTGGGGTATCATGTTTCCTTGTGGGCAGCACTGGTTGACCCCGGGTGAGCTCGCTGCTACTACCATAATCATTTGTACTCCCAGCGTTTTCAATACTTTCTTTCATTGCAACTCTAAGCATAGCTATTTTCCTTTCCATTAGGGGAACATATTCTTTTATTTCTCTGTAGTCACTATCTGACGGTGTGGTATTTACCTTAGCCCTTACTGTTTTAGGGGAATCTTTTGTGATGCTATTCACTGTTGGAGTTATTTTGTGGCTTTCCATTTTAGCCATTACTCCAAAATTATTTTTATTACTATTAACGTCCACCTGTCTGTTCAATTTCTCTTTCTTTTTCTTTTTTCTATTGGGACATAGTTGTTCATTGTTCCTATCACCTTCACCCGTGTGGTTCATGCCCTCGGTATCCACATCACTATGTGAAGTATTAATATCCTTATGGGAGTTTTCTCTCTTAATAGCTGTATATTTATCCTTATTTTCTGAGATATGTTCCGAGGACGTAGAATGGACTTGTGTGCCCTCCTTAGTTTTGCCATTCATATTAGACAAAGCGTGGTGCTGATTTTTGAGGGCTATCCCATGCTTGTCTCTATTTCTAATCTGTTCGGATGTGCTTTTAGGGGTAGGTGCCATCCACTTTTTATTAATTTTCACGGGACAATTTCTAATGAGGTGATACTTGCTATTACACCCCCAACAACGTCCAGTCCGGTCTCTATTACCTATCTGAGGATGCACATTGCAATTCCTCACTGTAGGTACGTTTCTACTCTTCTTGTTAAATCTTTTTCTATTGTTACTTGTTCTTAATCTATCCTCTAAAAGTGTTCTTTGATAGGCCCTATCCAACCCCTTTTCAACACTTTTTAAAGCACTCGTTACAGAATTTAATGCATCAACCAAGCCTGCGGTGAGATTCTGCAAAAACTCTTTAATAGTCTGAGACTCCATTTCGCATAAACAATTTCAGTCACCAGATAAGAGAAAAACTTGCACCAATACGAATGATACCAATAACAGTAATAACAAAACAAAAATACACAATTTGCAGAACAAGAGGAAAAAAAAAAATATCACCTACCTTGTCACTTCTACGTATATTTTTCCTTTTTTTTTCTTTTTTTTAAAGTTCTTTTTTTCTTGTAAAGTTCATTAATTCCGTCTTTTCTTTTTTTTTTTTTTAAATTCACACGTGGACGTATATTTTTTCTACACGTGGGTTTCTCCTTCTTCTTTTATAAGTCCTTTTCTTCTTCTTTAATTGTTAGTTGCTGTTGCTTTTTTTTCTCGTCCTTTTTTTCTTCTTTAAATCTTTTTGTTTTCTTCACACGTGGGTCCTTTTTTTCTTTTTCTTTTTTTTTTTTTAAGTTCTCAATTGTTTGTTGACTCGTTGTTGCCGTTCATCTCCTTTAATAAGATTTTAAAAGGTTGCTCCCTTTTCTTTTTTCAAGGTGGGTCTTTTTTTTTTTTTGTTTGTTTTTTTTTTTAAGCCCTTTTTTCTCTTCAAATGCTCGCTGTTGTTGCTCTTTCTTTTTTCTTTTACTTCTGTTTTTTTTTTCTTTTCTTTCTCTCTCGTTTCTCAACAGGTCACTCCCTTTTTTTTTTTCGTCACACGTGGGTCCTTTTTCTTTGTTTGTTTGACTCGCTCTTTCTTTCGTTTACGTTAGTTTCTGTTACAATTACGGCCGATGTCTTTTCTTTTTTCGTATCCCCTCGTTGCGTCGTGATAAATTGGTTCCTTATGAGTCCGTGTCTGAACTCCGAGGTCAACGGGCACCAAAACGATATATATTACGTTGCAATACTCACGGTACTAAAACTCCGATAAAAAAATCACAACACGAGAAACATGTCGTCACAACTCCCAGCCTTTATTAACGTGCTCGTCTAGTGGCTTCTACCAGGGAGGAGGGGAGGCAGAGAGAACGAGAGAGAGAGAACACTACTAGATTACTCCTGGGCTCTAATCAGGTCTGTCCACTAGGCCCGCCACTGGCAAAAAGAGGACGAACCCTTTCTTCCTTCCCCCACGTCACCACGTGACTTCCGGTCAACACCCGACTTCCGGTCAACACCCGACTTCCGCTTGCCCCTCAATTCTTCGTTCGGGGTCACGCTACGGTCAAAACCATCGCTCTCCTCTTTTGGGTCATCACTATTTTTTAAGCCTTTGTTATTTATTCCTCCTCCTTCCATTAGCAGTTCTAGCTCACAAGGGTCATATTGCTACATGTTCTTATATGCTGGGCAATAATTTTTGTATCAAGATTTTCTTACTTCGATTGGCACAAAAATTATGATGATAAGATTATAACGTTTGAGGTTTCAGGCATTTTTATTGAGACATATCACGTTGCGGTTGAAAGTGGGTGGAGATGTCTACTGATATATTTTACGATTTAAAAGTCGCCAATCGTAAAAATATAAAACATGATTACAGGTTTATTTAAAGGATGTAACAGTTAAGCAACTGTTGTGCGAAGTAAACCAAGATGAATCCTGTGAATACTCGGCCTAAATGTAGAGTCTCCCTACCATTCTTAGTACACATAGACGTGAGAATCGTACGTCGATCGTCGCAACTCGTTCAAATTTCTAACGCTTGCTTTTCCGGTATTTAATTTTTTGAAAAAAAAGATCAATATCAAAATATCGATTAATTAATTGATTGATTAATTTTAACTCCATGTCAACCCATCAAGGGTTATTTTATACTTATATGTAAGGGAATCGCGTTCATTCTACGTTCATATTTACATTTCTGTGTAGTTGTTTTTGAAGATATATATTTTTTGCACATGGTCCTTTCGAATACGAATAAAGGTCATAGGCTGACCAATATACTCTCATGGAACGTGTGCATCCAATCGTGATGTAATGGTTAGCAAGCTAGTCTCGCAGATTTTTTACTACTAAATAGCAAGTTCAATTCTCACTGGACGCCCCATACATGTGACCTTGTATCACACTCTACCAGCTGTGAAAAGGTTTGGTAAATCTACCTACTTGAATGTGACCATCATAGCCCCCCTCCATGTGGTTAACACACTTCTTCAATCGGTGTTGCAGTACTTGAATGCGATTGGTAAAAAGTCATCAACAGCAGATATGGTGTCATTATATGAACTTTTTCATCTAACCCTCTCCGTGGAAGAATTTTAATTTTTCTATCTATCTATCTATCTATCTCAGTTCGTATCTATCTCAGTTCGTATCTATCAATTAGTGTCAGTCTGATTATATCAATCTATCTATCAGTCTATCTATCTATCCATGTTATTCCATCCATGTCAGTCAATTTATATCTTTCTATCTATCTATCCATCTATTTTATCAAATTTCATATTTAAGATTTCCTTTAATTCTGATTATCATAATATAACTTTCAACAGTTAAAACATATTTATATTTCTTTATTATGATTCGTAGATTACTTCACTGTGGAACAATGGTTAGGTAGTTTTGTAAACTATTACTACAAGAATAAATTTGATACTCATTGTATACCTTAAACTTAGGTCATTACGCCGCATAAGCTTAACAAATACCATTATTCATTGGGTTCTCCACAGTAGTAGTCTTGTACCAGACTACCTTAATATTTGTAAATAGTATTGCGATTCTTTTACATCAAGTACTTCATTTGTAACTATAATAACAAAGTAATTACTTTTATTTGTAATATTCGTTCTCCTTCATTTCTAAACCCGATGTCAGTATTCATTGTAGTTATTATATAATTACAATAACTACAATCCTTAATACAAAAGTCATTAGAGATATTTACTAATTTTAGTCAAGCTAAAAAGGCACAAGAATAGAATTCCAAGGACAGTAGAACGTATATCTCTATCTAATGGTCTACAAGCCGAGTTTTCTAACTTTCTGTTGTAGAGTAGCTAGCACCCCTTCAGCACCCTACCAGATGGATTAGCGCATAGCCTTAAATAGTCTACGATTAAGGACATCAATAGTGGATTAATAAGCTGATTAATATTTGGACTGATCTTACTGCGTTTGGCTATACTTCATTTGACCCTCCTCTATTTCTTGGAAGTTGTCTTGTTAATTGTTTATAACGTATTGTTCTGTGTTTTTGTATGTATCCGTTAGCACCGGATACATATGTTGAATAGTTAAGCACTCAATTTTTTCTGTGTATCATTCCACTTCGACGATACAACACTTTCGCTCATAGTTGTCATCAAACAGAGGACACACCCCTTTTTACGTGTAGGAAACAATCAGTAATAGGAGACTTGTTTTCTAAAGCAAAACTTAGTAAATGACAGTAATTTATTCTTCATTCAAATTCGTAGAGACGAGTTGATTAAAAAACATAACAACTTAAGAAATAGCCACACACAAATGTAAATATTAATGTATAATGTAGCGCAATCCTCTGACATCCAGACATAAAATAACCACAGACGCGTTGAGATGCCATTAAAATTAATCAGTTAATCAAATTGCAGACTATTTGCTAAGTTCTTACCCATCTGAGTACTCAACAAGCTCATTACCCCTTAATTCCGATGATCTAATGGAATTGGTATTAGCTTTGGTTGGTTATTTGGCTTAATAGTACATCAACCCCTGTGGGTTATTTAATGCCAACTCTTCCTTTTTTTGTATATATGATTTTTAAGCGAATAGTTAGGTAAAATATGTTTGTTTAATTTGGTTTTATACACAGAAATAATTTTCATTTACTTCATATGTATTAACAAATTGGTTGAATTAATAAACATGTGCTTGATCCTCAGCCACC
>CM042139.1:153586382-153603882 GCA_023376005.1 Doryteuthis pealeii
GGAGTCGGTCGTCACAAGTATTCTGTTAGCGCAAATCCTTTACTTCTAAATATAAGACTGAATCAAAAGATCTACGCGAAAGCACTCACTCATGTTCATAAACATAGATAAACACCAGATAAGATCCCTCATCGTGTACATATGGATAAGACACACACATTACATCCACACATATATTTGATATTTTATGTCTACACTGTACACCCCACCACATATATATTGGCAAATAAACGTGAATGCATGTATAAATCTTTGCACGGTTATGTTTATATATATATATATATATATATATATATATATATATATATTCTTTGGTGGGGTACCAAGTTTCTTGGTAAAAGGGTGATTCTAAGCTGGTCCTTTTCTCTAACAGTATGTTGCTGCAGAGTTCAGGTCACGTATGAGAGCTCAATGTTTACTTTTGATGAACAGAGCAAATTAATTTGTGAATAATACCCCCGGTATTTAAGGCCTTTTTATTCACAATATATATATATATATATATATATATATATATATATATTAATATAGAGAGAGAGAGAGAGACGGTTTAGCTCAGTCGGTAGATCATCCACCCAAGTAATCGCAAGGTTTTTCGCCAACTCAGTTGCACAGATTGGGTAACCTGATTTGTGCGGTAAAGTGTAGCCGTCCACCCCAGCAAAAAATAATCTTCTCGGTCTAGCGCTAGCGAAAAGGGGTTAGACTACCTCACTGACCGTTGATACCACTATAGGGCCACTCCGCAACTTTACCTTACTTACCCATAGGTGGAGGGAGAATTAGATTCATACCTTTCCCAAGGGTATTAGCGCTATGTTTGATGCAAACAACTTCGTCAAAATTTGAACTCTGGTCGACGATTCCATTTCTCACAACTCTAACCATTACACCACGCTCCTTACGGATGCATGGTAAGGTGTGAGGAAAAAGGAAGAAAAACGGAAGTGGAATTTATTTGTCAACATGGCATATATATATATATATATATATATATATATATATATAATATATGGTCCTGACAAATAAATTCCCTTCTTTTTCCTCAAACCTTACCACAATTCCCTTTTTCAGCATGAAAACAGACAGTAGTCTGAGTTTTCTCAAATAAATTTGTCGAGCTGCGTTACAATCCAAGGCGAAATATCATTTGTGTTTTTGTGTTTTATCCGCATTTCCTCAATTTTCAAACACATTTTTGTTGGATTAACCCAATCCGTTACTCCTCATTATATATATATATATAGTCACTTTCAATAATTCATCTCAAAAACCACTCGTCTAAATGAGACCAATGTTGTATATGAGTTTACATGTCCTATAGGAGATTGTTTCTCCAATATCACAATACATATATTGGCCATACGACGACACATTATCCGCCGTTTAACAATGCACTTATCTGACACCAGCTCCATTAGTCAACACTTAAAAGACACATTCATGCCCCCCTCAACCTACAGAAAAATTTTAACAGAAAACACACTCACACTCCCATAAGAAAAAAACAAACAAAATTGCAAATAATGGAAGCACTCTATATCAAATTAAAAGACCTACCTTAAACAAAATAAACTTTCAAACCAGTAGACACAGAAAGAGACAGACAGACAGACAGACAGACAGAGGTGGCGGTATTGGAATCTACCTAATTATTACCCGTGAAAAAGATATATATTTTTTTTTAAATATTTCTCATTTACCATGACAACAGAAATTCTCATTACACTCTGATGATACCAATTCGTGAACGATACATACATACCCATATATATATATACAGCTTATATTATATATATATATATATATATATATATATATATATATATATATATATATATTTAGGTCGTCGTCCGAAAAAAATATCTTGCGAATTGTTTTTCAAAAGTTAAAAAAAATGTTTAAAAAAATGTTTTCAAAGTTTATAAATACACATGTACATATATAAATATACATATATATGTATATAATTATATAAGTATATTTACACACACAACACAACACACACACACACACACACACATATATATATATATATATTATATATATATATATACATTGTGTATAATTATAAGTATATAACAACATACAGACATATAATATACATTGTATATGTGCATGTCGATATATACATTATTTATGTACATATCTATATATATGTATATACATATATCTATACATATACTAGCAAAATATGAACCCTCGGGGTGCAAATATTTAAGTTTAATGTAATGAAATCTATCAAATTAGAAATACTAATGAAACTAAATAAGAATGCAAATAAAATTATTTAAAATATAATATAATCGAAAAAATAGAACAACTTTGAAACTAACTATTCCATCATTTCCATTATTCATGTCTTTTATTCCTAAATTTTCCTAATTTAACTATTTAGATAAATAGGAAGTAAAGAATAAAATAGGAAGTAAGAATACAGTTACGTTTCTTGTTAAGGATTTCTTTTTAAGACATATTTATTAAAATCAAATTTTTAATATCAAGATGCAATTAGCCACCCCCTTCACACTGTAAACCATTATTCTTTTGTATATATATATATATATGTATATAATCACAATTGCATATTATTAGTATGTCCATATGGTCAACAATATAAAAAATGTAAAACAATTTTATTGATATTTGAGATTTAAATAAAAATAAAATCATGGACAATATGACGTTAATAACTAAGGGTATTGTGACTTGAGTAGTGATATAGTTTCGGTTACAGACAGAAAAAAGACACAATCTCTATTATAATAAGAAATTTAAACACACACACATATATATATATATATACATACATAGACATATATATAAATATATAGAGAGAAATGTATATATATATATATATGCATAGACATATGTATATATTCACACACATATGCACACTTATATATATATATATATATATATATATACTCACACACACACACACATATATATATATATATACAACAACAGTGGGATAGCATAACATTCGGATTTAATTTGTAAATATTATTACAATGCAACTTGATACAAATAATAAATATTTATGAAAATGATTATTCCTTTTATAAAGATTAAATTAGTCATGTCATTTTACAAGCACGTTAACCTGTAGCTAATTTCAATTTTTCTTTTCCGTTTTGTGCGATTTAAGATATCAACGAGATATTTCGTTATCCTATTTCAATATATCTTTAGCTTTATTTTTTTCTCTTTCTTCTGAGATTTAAAAAAGATATTTTCTTTTTTTATATATTAAACCAATTATTGCTTTCTTTTATGTTCTGGCAACAAAATGCTTAAAGTACATGTGTTGAAATACAGAGATTGTTATCCACCTTTCCACGTAGCGGAGTCGGTCGTCACAAGTATTCTGTTAGCGCAAATCCTTTACTTCTAAATATAAGACTGAATCAAAAGATCTACGCGAAAGCACTCACTCATGTTCATAAACATAGATAAACACCAGATAAGATCCCTCATCGTGTACATATGGATAAGACACACACATTACATCCACACATATATTTGATATTTTATGTCTACACTGTACACCCACACATATATATTGGCAAATAAACGTGAATGCATGTATAAATCTTTGCACGGTTATGTATTAATATATATATATATATATATATATATATATATTCTTTGGTGGGTACCAAGTTTCTTGGTAAAAAGGGTGATTCTAAGCTGGTCCTTTCTCTAACAGTATGTTGCTGCAGAGTTCAGGTCACGTATGAGAGCTCAATGTTTACTTTGATGAACAGAGCAAATTAATTTGTGAATAATACCCCCGGTATTTAAGGCCTTTTATTCACAAAAATATATATATATATATATATATATATATATATATATATATAGAGAGAGAGAGAGAGACGGTTTAGCTCAGTCGGTATCATCACCACCAAGTAATCGCAAGGTTTTTCGCCAACTCAGTTGCACAGATTGGGTAACCTGATTTGTGCGGTAAAGTGTAGCCGTCCACCCCAGCAAAAATAATCTTCTCGGTCTAGCGCTAGCGAAAAGGGGTTAGACTACCTCACTGACCGATTGATACCCACTATAGGCCACTCCGCAAACTTTACCTTACTTACCCATAGGTGGAGGGAGAATTAGATTCATACCTTTCCCAAGGGTATTAGCGCTATGTTTGATGCAAACAACTTCGTCCAAAATTTGAACTCTGGTCGACGATTCCATTTCTCACAACTCTAACCATTACACCACGCTCCTTACGGATGCATGGTAAGGTGTGAGGAAAAAGGAAGAAAAACGGAAGTGGAATTTATTTGTCAACATGGCATATATATATATATATAATAATATATATATATATATTATATATATATATATATATATATATGTCCTGTTGACAAATAAATTCCCCTTCTTTTTTCCTCAAACCTTACCACAATTCCCTTTTTCAGCATGAAAACAGACAGTAGTCTGAGTTTTCTCAAATAAATTTGTCGAAGCTGCGTTACAATCCAAGGCGAAATATCATTTGTGTTTTGTGTTTTATCCGCATTTCCTCAATTTTCAAACACATTTTGTTGGATTAACCCAATCCGTTACTCCTCATATATATATATATATAGTCACTTTCAATAATTCATCTCCAAAAACCACTCGTCTAAATGAGACCAATGTTGTATATGAGTTTACATGTCCTATAGGAGATTGTTTCTCCAATATCAGCAATACATATATTGGCCATACGACGACCACATTATCCCGCCGTTTAACAATGCACTTATCTGACACCAGCTCCATTAGTCAACACTTAAAGACACATTCATGCCCCCCTCAACCTACAGAAAAATTTTAACAGAAAACACACTCACACTCCATAAGAAAAAAACAAACAAAAATTGCAAATAATGGAAGCACTCTATATCAAATTAAAAGACCTACCTTAAACAAAAATAAACTTTCAAACCAGTAGACACATCCTCCAATGCTTATAAACAATCCCACTCTAACCATTCCCCCTCCCTTCCTCACAATTCTGTACCCCCTCAAAAAAACAAAAAAAACAAAAAAAACATTAATCCATTGTTTCGTACTAACTACCACCACCACTTTTTAAGCTACTACTCGTTCTTCTATAAAAACGAGGCACTTGGAAAAAAAAAAAAAAAAAACTTAACATCGTTTCCCACCTGATGGCTGATAAACCAGCCGAAAGCGCTCGAATAAAAGGATTTGGTGGACTATTACAACTTCTCCACCCAAACACAAAAAAGATCGCAAGAAAAATAGAAAGGACCATGAAAAAAACTCCTCAGACTTGAATTGTCTGTGGCGTTTAACCGAACTTGTATAAAAAAAAAAAAATGCTGCCGAAGTATACATATATATATATATATATATAATATATATATATATATATATACTTCTGATTAAAATTTAACGTGAAAAAGGCTTCATAATCGGTAAAATGCACTGATCTGTGCACAAATTTTCAACTATAAACCGGAATAAAAACAGAATAAAAACTCGCAACTGTGAGTTTCATGGAGTCGATCATCAGCTGGTCCAACTCAGTGCATGAGTTGCATGACTTGGATCTGGTGGGGAGCTGATGGTGGGTGTGGTGCTCTACCTGAGATTCAAAAAAACAATATCTCAGATCTAACGCTGTTGGGCTGATACCGACAATAAGCAACTTCATGCTGGCTTTACTATATATATATATATATATATATATATATATGAATGCTATATCTATGAATAAACAGAGTAGAACACTGTTTATACGGTGAATAGGGCATTTTTATCTGTTACGGTAGCGTGGACATGGAGTCAATGGTATTTGATTACTGATAGTTTCTAGCCTATGTGATTATTTAAACCAAGTTCTTTTGGTTTGATTATTCGCATAGGTGAGATACTGTCAGTAACCAAGCGCCGTTGATTCCACGTCAACGCTACCCTAACTTTATACATATATATATATATATATATATATATATATATATATATATATTATATATACACAAGATGTGTTCAAAAAGTATGGAAACTAAAAGTGTTTCATCAAGATAGCAAGGAAAAAGGAATTAACTCTAAATCTTCTATAAACTAGTCCTATTTCTATTTAACACATTCAAGTGAGTTTTCCGTTGGTCGAAGATCTGAAACTCCTCTTAGCAAGAATCAAGATTAAAAAGATTTTAGTTATGGGTGATGATCTCATGAATGCCAGAAGCACGGCAAAATAGGACAGGATTTTAAAATATGAATATACGTAATGTCATCAATAATACAGAACCCCCCCCCCCCAGACACACACAAATATATATATATATATATATATATATATATATATATATATATATATTCGTGTGGGTGTATGTACCATGAGAACATAGTTGCATCAAAAATATAGCAGGTGCCCAAGCATCACTTATTCGAATGTACAATTTACATTGCCAAATATATGCGTGCATACATACTCAAATACTTAAAGAGATGTAAGATAATTTATTAACTGATAGAAGGATATCATTCTGACAAACATGCATAATATTTTGGGACGGTGCCAATTATGGGCGGTGGTACCATTTCTATAAAAGAAGCATCACTACACATTTCTTTTAAAACAATCACCCCACATTTGCAGGCTGCAATGCGCACACATACGCGTCTATACACACACACACACAACACACACACACACACACACATATATATATATATATATATATATATATATATATATATATATATCAGTCATCCACAGACACGTGTTTCGAAGTTTAGTTCTCATCAGTGCGGCTCGACTTTTTAGCAGCTACCTCTAGCTTTCATCTGCTGCTGTCCACTCAGCTGACTGTCAATTTAACTCCGGAGTGAAGTGACGGATCCATGTTTGATCCATTTTGTCATATTTAAACAAAAACTCATTTTTGTTGCGTTCAAACAGTTGCAAACAACGCTCTGAATCGTCGACGCGTTGTTGTTTTTGATCGACTGTAAGCAAACGCGGCACCAAATTTGAAAATAGCTTTCTCATTGATAAATGATCATACAAAATGGTGAATACACTGCCTTCTGATATCTTCAACTCCTCTGCTATCTCATGCAACTTCAATTTATGATCGGCCAAAACGATTGACCGAGACAGCTGCCGAATTTGCGCGACCTGAGCGTTCATCATCATTTATGTCAGTACGACCGCGTTTAAAGTCAGCATACCACCTCTTAACCGTTGTTTTCCGACCGATCAGAGTCCGAATATTACTTATCAAGCCATTGCTTTGCTTGAACAGTATGTTTCTTATGAGAAAGCAATGCTTTATTAACAGACAAAATTCAGATTTTTTTCCATTGTTTTGAAAATTTGCAACAGTAGTTTCACTTAAATAACTTTAATTTGTAAACTAATAATCCGACTAGGCTCAAATGTTGACACGTGCATTTGATGACTACTTTATAAAAATCATATGGATTTTTTATTAGTGGCGCCATCTATATGTCATGCCTCGGACTTATTGAGTGATGTGTTATCTAATATATAAAACAGAGATTTTGGTATGTACGTGTCAACGTATAACAAAAAAAACGGGGGGTCACTCAGATTCAAAATCTTGCATACACATTGATATCGTTCTAACTAAGAAAAATTCCAAATTTGGTTATTGATTTTTACTGATTAAGGGATTTAATCGATTAATTAATCCAAAATCACCCAATTTGCGGAACTGTCCGTATATCAGCCCCTCCTGATAATAAAATATTGTCTCTGCTTGCTTATTGTTAAAGCGATAACAGCAGCGAAGTTTTGATTTTAATGAATTAATTTTGCAGTCTATGCCGTTCAGCTCCAAATTTATGGCCTATTTGTAGTCCAATCTTTAATAATTTTTATATCGTTAGAAAGAAAAGAAAATACTCTTTCAAAATATGTAATTTGTGTGAGTTTTTATTAATTGAATCATTTTTACAGCGAGTTAAAAAAAAAAATGCTACGTATAGCCGAAAAATATCCGATAATACGAATAAGGCAGTGCAGTCTATGCCAAGCCGCTAGGGATCTCTTGCCTATATATGATCTAATCTTTAAAATATTTATATCTTTAGAAATAAGATGAAATAGTCTTTCTGAATATGTAATTTGTATGTGTTTTTATAGATTAAATTATTTTTTACAGCGAGTTAAAAAAAAAATGCTACGTATAGCCGAAAAATATCCGATAATACGAATAAGGCAGTGCAGTCTATGCCAAGCAGCTAGGGATCTCTTGCCTAACTAATTATTTTCTAATACCACGATAAAAAAAAACAAAGGTTACTAATACGGACAAAATCCGGTGTTTTATCTTTAGTCGAAGGCCCGACTGGAGATAAGTAGTCAATTATTTGTAAGACGAAATTTATTTCAAGTATTTCCGACAATATCCAGTTATTGGAACATTTCAAGAATTTTTTATATGTAAGTAGGAAAAATTGTAAGCGCTTTGTTTATCAAAATGACATGATTCGTTAGTAAATTACCCGAAAAGTTGATATAAAACAAAACAACTAACAACCAACATTTAAATTATTATTCAAAATACAATTTAAAATATTCCTCAGAATTTGCCTTACAAATTAAATTTTAAGTTTTATGATTTTACTCTTTATTGTGAAGTCAATAAACATTGCTGAGTTTATAGTGCAACTTTTCAGTTCTGAAAAATTGGCATGTTTAAATAAGATATTTCATAGATGACATGTGAACTTTAATGAAAATTGTTGTTTTCTAATTAATACAAATTTTGTAATAAAACTAAATTTTAACTAGGGGGGTTTAGGGTTAGGGGTTGGGGTTAGTTTAATGGGAAAATAAATAAATAATCAATTTACTACAAACTTATACGAGGAAATGAACACCCGTGAATACTAAAAAATAAAGAACTTTTAAGAATTTTTTTTACAATCTGATAGATTGGTGTGTAATCGATAATAATCAACTGAAGGAAAAAAAATTAGATGGGGGGGGGAGAGTCTAGATAATCAGGTCCACCAAAACGTTTTTAAACAATGTTTTTAAAATACTAGGTACCACCAATTTTACCCTGTGAAATTTACCCACCCCCTATATTAACACTATGAAACTTGCAGAAAAATTAATATTTTCTTGAAAAATCTTTTTCCATTTGAAAGAAAAAACATTAAATAAACTCCTGATGATTTTTTAATTTTTTTTCAGCTCACGGAAATAATGAAAATTATGATTGAAAAACAATGTTTTCATTTTTGCACTGTTAAATCAACTGAAATTTAACGTAGCTAAAAACAAGTTACGATAAGAGGTCTTTTTAAAAATTCTATGAAAAATCAATTAATTATAAATAATAAAAAAATATTTCCGTTTTATTCAAGATGGCCTAAACTGATCAATTGGTGGTCCCTATAATAAGTTTTAAATAGTCTTAAGTTTTAGCAAAAATAGATATTGCAATACGAAGAATTTAAATTTTCGATTCTCAGCTTCTTTTTAAACTCAACATGCAATTAAGAACTACCTGTGAATTGTTGTCATGTACAAAAAATTTAAAACAAAAACAAACAAATATACAAACGAATACTTTCAATTTGTTGTATAATAATATGAAATAATTTAAAACTATAAAACAGAAAATACAAATCCTGAAATATACAAATTCTCAATGATTTTAGTTTCAAGAATTATTTTCCTTTTACCCCCTCTCTAACTACTGTCTTCCACTTTCTCTCTCACTCCCTGGTGATCCAAATTTCATTTTAGTCCGGTCACGGACCGGGTACTTTAGCTAGTATATATATATATATATATATATATATATATATATATATATGAAAACCTAAGATGCATACGACTAAAGTATTTTCTGGGTGTACAAGTTAATTTCTTGGACACATTATAGAGAACAACAACAGTTTACATGAAAGATGACCGAGAACGCTCAGGACAAAATGTATCGACTAAATGCAGCATTGTTGGCTTGGATGGAGGTGTAGTCTTGAGAAATTGGACATTAAATTCGTCTCTCACGATTTTTTAAGATGTATACATACAGTGAACATCACCACATAATCAACAACAAAAAATACAAGAATGCATGACGTAATCCTTTCAACGGCTAAATACTATTTACTCTGAATACAGAATTGACACGTGATTAATATCATAGCATAAAATTCCCGTATACTTAAATTCTACTCACTTTTCCCGAGGGTCATGTCCTTTATGACTCCCCCCCCCCACATATATATATATATATATATATATATATATATATTAATGTCTCTCTCTTTCTCTCTCTCTCTTTACATATATATATCCATCTCTCTCTCTACATATATGTGTCTTTGCGTGTGTGTCTATGCGAGTGTGTGTGTATGTACGTGTGTGTGTGTGTATGCGTGTTTTTTTTTCTTCATTAGCATACCCATACAAACGTCCCAAGACCCACTACTCCAACAGAGGCAATTTCCTCCACGCAGTTAATATAGTGTTTCCTAAAAATAAAGCCTATTGAATTTCTTTAAAACAATTTTAAACGCTGAATAAAAATTATTTGAAAGTCAAGTAAAGTTTGTTGGTTTTACATTACAACCTTAACAGGGACGCACTAATTTCTAGCTGCACAATTTCACCGCTCGAATCGTTTGTTAAATTTCAACTTTGTTTCCTTAAATGCAAACATCAGACATAAAAGGCTTTGATTTAAAATTAAGAATTTACTTTATTTGTGCAACAAGACTTAAATCGTATAGTAGTCACACTTTGATCGACACTGCGGAAACAAATTTACAGCTAATGCAGCTAAGAAATGTTAGACTTAAAGTAAAAAGGAAAATCTTTTATACTTAACACTTTTTTGGTCGTTATTTATAAATTTATAGAAAACTCTAAAAGTAACGGTCTTTTGTGGACTCTTACACATAAACACCCGAGTGTTAGCCAACCAGTAAAATTATTCATTCATCAGCTATGTGCAGACACTGGACGCCGTGCAGGGGACATGTCAAGAGCGATGACCAATAGGGACGGATGGTGTGTGTGTGTGTGTGTGTGTGTGTGTGTGTGAGAGAGAGATATATAGATAGATATACTTTAGCATTTCTCTACTGTTATACACATTTTAATATATGTAATATTCTTGAACATAATCTTGATGCTCGCTTTTTTCATATACACGCTCACAGAAGCATTTCACACACACACACACACACATACGTATTAAACTACACAGATATATACACACTTTAGCATTTGACACAAACTTAAGCATTTGACTACTGTTAGACATATTGTATATAATATGCTTTAACAAAAACATGCTGCTCGTTTTCTGCACACACACATACACAAACACAGACACACACATATCTCTCTCTCTCTCTCTCTCTCTCTATATATATATATATATATATATATATATATATATTAAACTCCACTTAAAAATTGACCTTGTGTCGCATCCTCCTCGTGCGTGAGTGCGTGTGACGGGGTAAATACACAAATGACTAAATATTTTAACATAGTAATCACCGTTGTCTATGGCTTTCCGACAGCGATAGAAAAAATCAATATCATTGGAAGAGACCCACTTTCTCGTAAAAAATTACGGCGTCGTTACGTGAAAAATGTTCCCAGAATAGTCCATTTCTTGTCGGCCCGATTTGCGCTTCTCGTGGCCCTTTCTTTTTCGCTGAAAACAAATTAACCATCACCTAACTCTCCTCACATCTACAGTTTGATATCCATAAACGTTCTGCAACCATCAATGAATTTTATAGAGGTTCAATATTTTTCTCGTTCGGAAATTCAGTTCATCTTCTTTTTTTTTCATTGCAGGCATGATATTGAAAGATTCTCGCTCAAAAATTAACATAAGGCATAAAATATGAGTTTTGGGTGGGAATATATATGTTTACCGCTATGCCATAAGCACGAACCGCCTCTGACATCGTGGACCGAGGTAATAAAATAGAAGGCATTATTTTCGGAACATAGAGGGCGTGGCATGTAGTCTCTTGTTAATCGGTTATGCAAATACATGGCGAATATTAGTTTGTGGAAAATAGTATTTTAGAGGTAAAAACTATCTCTATCCAATTGTGCTGATGCACTTCCTGTATCTGTTTTAGTTACTGTGGAAATAAAATGAGCAAACCATACTTTTGGAACGCCCTCAACTTTAGTGCCTCCCATTCATTCTCTCATCCTTTCTTTCTTCAACACTCTTTCTCTCTCTCATCCCTTTACCGCTGCGAACGGATATATATATATATATATATATATATATATATATATATATATATATATATATAAAGGTAGAGGTACGTGATGTAATGGTTAGAGTCGTGGGAAATGGACTGGTCGACTCGAGTTCAAATGCTGGACAAGGCTGTTTGCATTTCATATAGGGCTAATACTCTTGGAAAAGGTAGGAATCCATATGTTCCCCCTCCAGCTATGGGTAAATAGTAGGACAGACTGTCCTCTTTGACGTTGGATAGATGACCAGTCTAGGAGAAGGAAAACTCTGAATTCAAACCTGTTAAACTCTGCTTAATAAATTGACCTTGTGTCACATCCTGCTCGTGCGGAGGGATTTGGTATATATATATATATATATATATATATATATATATACCAAATCCCTCCGCACGTGCAGGATGTGACACAAGGTCAATTTATTAAGCAGAGTTTAACAGGTTTGAATTCATATATATATATAAAGATACATGCTAATATATACGCAGACGTGTGTACATATATTTGCGCAAGTGACAGCACATACACAAACACATCAGTTAACAGATACACATAAAAATGCCAACTTCGAACCCCACCATCACTAAAAATTGACCATATTAATCGGATCTTTAACAAAAACTGATTACTCTGAGGAATGCATAAATGCATGAAACGTAGTCACAAAAATTCCAATGAAATATATATTTATATATATTTATATATATATATATATATACTAGCAAATATATGCACCCTCCGGGTGCTAGTATTTAAGTTTTAATATAATAACATATATTAAATTAGAAAGGCTGATGAAACTGAATTAGAATGCAGATAAAAAGATTTTGAACAGAGGGGGTATGATTGAAAAATAGAACAACTTTGAAACTAACTCTTCCATCATTTGACATTACTCCTGTCTGTCTTTGTTAAATTTTCCTAATTTAACTATTTAGTTAAGATAGAAAGTAAAGAATAATATTACAGTTATTTCTTCTTGTTAATGGATTTCTTTTAAGATTTATTCCTGAGATTTTTGCTCATATTCAATAAGATAAAACCAAACAATTAGAAATCAATAATACTAAGCATATATTTATTAAAATCAAATTTTTAATATCAAAATGCAAATTAGCCTTACCATTCACACTCTAAACCGATATTTTGTTGTATATATAAATACAATTGCATGTTATTAGTATGTAGATATGGTCAACAGTCTTAATGATGTAAAACAATTTTATTAATAATTGGGTTTTAAATAAAAAATAAAATCATGGAGAATGTGATGTAAATAACAAAGGGAATTGTGATTTGTATAGTAATATAGTTTCGGTTACAGACAGAAAAACTCACAATCTCCATTATAATAAGATATATATATATATATATATATATTTAACAGCTGTACCACTGATATTGAGTACTCCACTGATAATAACGCAAAAAAACTTGCCCCCCCCCCACTAACTTAAGACGTGAGATAATGATAAATATATACTATAGGTACACACACACACACACACACACATCTATATATAAGTAAAGAAATAACAAAAGACTTAGAGATTTAGCGTTATAGTCTATTTCAGGGAGCGAAACCCGACATATAGTCTAACTCTCCCGACTCATCATTCGCATCTGATGAGTCGGTAGAGTTAGACACTTTGTCTAAGCTCCCTGAAATAGACTATAATGCAAAATCTCTAAGTCTTTTGTTATTTCTTTACTTATATATTTGCTCTGTGACTCTAACATTAAGAGCACACGTTGAGCTCTCAAACTGCGACAGGTTTTTTTAAATAAAACTCTTGTGTCGTAAGAAAGATTTCTTCTCTGGACTTTTGGATTATATAATATATATATATATATATATATATATATATATATATATATATATATATATATATATATATATATATAGCCGGACTGATGAGACGTAAACGTCGAAACACGTGTCTGTGGATGACTGGTATATATAGGCTCCCAATTTCCTGGTAGAGCACTGTTGGGGAAACATTAATTGACCTCTCACCGTTTAGCGTAAAAGCATTGTTAAACTGTTGTTTACAGACTTGAGTTCTCTGGTGATTGTAAAAATATACAGCCTGTATGTTTATATCAATTAATTGTTCGCCCTGGCTGACAGTCCCCGGTAGCCGTGAGGGTAAGGGGATTGGCAAACGAAAATTCTGTCGGGTTACGTTCCCGGCTAGAGGTAGCTGTTAAAAATGTCGTACCCCTCTGATGAGACATAAACGTCGAAACACATGTCTGTGGATGACTGATATATATATATATATATATATAATATATATATATATATATATTAAAAAAACATTCATCTACGTAAATATGTATGTATCAATTAATTGTTCGCCTCTGACTGACAGTCTCTGGCGGCCGTGAGAGTAAGGAGCTTTACAGACAAAAATTATGTCGGGTTTCGCTCCCGGCTAGAAGTAGCAGTTAAAAAAGTCGAGCCGCACTGATGAGACGTAAACGTCGAAACACGTCTCTGTGGAATAATAATAATAATAATAATATATATATATATATATATATATATATATATATATATATATATATATATATATATATAAGTTTGTAACGATATATGAGATGTCGGTATCAACACTTATGTCGAGCGAGCTTTGCAGAAGCCAGATCAAGTGGAACCTACATTTGATTAATGAGCCTTTTTGACGGTTTGACATGACAAAGAGGACGAAGCCCATCTAAAAGTAACACGCATGATCATCCGACAGACAGTGGTCGGACGGTCAACCAAAGAGT
Organism: Doryteuthis pealeii; assembly: GCA_023376005.1. Lineage (NCBI taxonomy): Eukaryota > Metazoa > Mollusca > Cephalopoda > Myopsida > Loliginidae > Doryteuthis > Doryteuthis pealeii. The sequence goes on from CM042139.1 coordinate 153,601,420, forward strand.
TCAGGCTAACTAGGGTCCTTCTCTCTACCTTAAGGCGGGCTTAACTCGGAGCTTTTTCTGACAATAAAACAACATCCAGTATAATTTGCGGGTTGCACAGGAAGGATCTATAATGATCAGCTTTGCGTGGATTAAGGATGCTGCACAGAGAACGTCCCGGAGAGGATGACTGATAGGAATGATTGGAGAAAGGTTGTCATGGTTATCAGTGCTGCTCGTACAACTTGTTGATGATGATATATATATATATTAGTGTGTGTGTATGTGTGTGTTACTAATATAGTTTGCTAAATTTATAAATAAATTGCACTATATCTGTGATAAAGTATATATACCTATGTTAAAGAAGCATAGTCATTGTTAACGGCGCTTTGTGACTGTCAATTTCTCGACTTTGTCCAATGATCGCATATGCAAAAAAACTGACAAGTACTGTTTTATCTGTGTTCTACGATATATATATATATATATATATATATATATATATATATATACACACAATGATTTTCGTACACACACACACACACACACATTTCCAGTCAAAGTTCTCCTAATGATCATACTCGGTGAAACTGATTCTTTTTTTCCGACAGTGGAATTCATGACTAGCTCTATTTTTTCTTATTTTAATTATCGTTGAGTCATTCTCTCTTAAAAACGATATATATATATATATATATGTGTGTGTGTGTGTGTGTGTGTGTGTGTGTGCGTGTGTATGACTTAGTTTAGCACAAGGTTTCGAGTAATGGGCATCCACTTACAGCAAGTTATCCACGATATACCTTATATTTAGACAGTCGTGGTGCATGAAGTTAAAATTAAAGTACACTTAACTTATTAACAATCATGCTTGCGTGCCAGATAGATAGAAAACAACTGAACTATTTCGGATGTAGTTGATACCTCCTTGTGATATATCAGCTCTGCGGCATATAAACATAACGATGAGAAAATATAGATTGGCATTGTAAAGGTTGACAATGAGGAAAACAGCCTTTTTACTACGACAGATTTATCAAATGGATATTAAATGGGAAATGTTTCCTTCACGTACTTGACCACTGTCTTCTCTTTCAAGCACTGTGATATATTAGTGAAAATACATTATTGTCTAGATATTTAACGATGAAATAATGTAAAGAGAAAAGAATTCGTGCCTTTTCTAAGGGTACATGTTCTAAGAACTTTTATTTGGTATAATTAACTGATTGATTGGGTCTAACTGCATTTCAACAAATCTAGAGTTATTTTATGTTAAGAGTTTTGAGCATCGTGTTCATTGTTGGTTCATAGTTACAGTTTTGTGTAGTTGTTTCTTTTTTTAATATGGTCCAATAGAATACGAATAATTTACAAACATATCTATTTGACTCATATGGTTTTGCGTAACCATTTCTATTTAATACAAATAACCACTTGTGTTAACAGTTATATTGTTTCAAGTATTTCAATCTCATTCAAATAATTTTTAAACATATCTAATTGACTCATAGATAGGACCCTAACATGTACTACCAATCCGGGTGAGAGAGGATCTGAGAGTAATGGTAATGATGGGATACTGAACACTCTCCAGGTATCAAAAACTAAAAAGAACCTCACCATCAGGTGTAGTTTAGTGTCATAGCCAATACCCTCCTTTTTTGAATAGGTGTTCTTACCCTTCTGTGGGAAATACAATCAGTATATTCTAAGCCCCGCCGACAGAGCGATCAATAGATCTGGATTTCAGTAGATATAGACTAGTCTCATATATCAGTTAATATACAGTAATTGGCCAATGGACAGAGCTTTCTGGTTCGGAAAAATTAAATTGATAATTTGATGATACATCGTTGTAGTGTAATGGTTAACAAGCTAGTCTCAAGGATCAAATACTATTGAGTTGTGAATTTGATCACCAGGGCGAGAAATAGACACAAGGAAAGTGAGAGACAAATTGATCTTAAATTATGTGTTTGAACACTATTTTTCGGAATTTTGTATTATTTCGATTTATCGAACTATTGTCCTCATCTTTATTTTTATATAAAATTCAGACATATACTATTTTTCGGGATTCTAATTTTTACTAGTCAATCGATGGAAACTAGTTTTGTAAAATATTACGTAATCTGTTAAAAAAAAAAGAAGAAAGATAGCTAGTAGTTTAAAATGACTATTCTGCTTTTTTCCATGAGAAGAATCGACACCGTGTCTCCAACCAGGTGTTGCTGAGTTCTTAAGATAAAATAGTTTTAATGAAATATTATATTACAAAGCGCAGGTGCAATGTCAAAGGTAGTGATGACAGGTTTTGGGAGCAGTTTCATTTAGTCCTAAAGTGGACATTTAACTGACCCGACAGGTGCAAAAAAGAAATAAAATGCTCAGGTATTAACATTTTTGACACAGGTATATGACGCGTATAATATAACGACGATGGAATGATACGTAACCAACTACAGGATGCGCCAACTA
>CM042139.1:153608882-153616382 GCA_023376005.1 Doryteuthis pealeii
TGAGTTACTATGGATGTGGAAGTTGGGGGAAACACATAACGGACACAACACCCGGTGTAGTTTCTTCCGTCTAATTGTAACTAACTATTCTCGTATCTGTAAAGGGTTCCCACGCTCTTCGTACACGCGAACGCTTGACTCCTCGTATCCCAGCCACCAAAATTGATCGAATTGAGAAACCCAACCCCTACTTACAATATGTGTGGGTGGAACCGTCTGGTCAGTCCCTATCTCCACTCGGATGGCCGATCAAGTTAGGTGATTTTTGGCAAATTTTAGTTAATTGCTGTTCTTAGTGCGGACTGCTAGATCAACCATATCTTGTTACACCGGACGACGTTAGTCATGCACTGGCGACAAGAAGTGATACCAAAATTGAAAGAAGAAAATAGAATAAAATAAGACATTGATTGTAAGTAACTGATGGAAATCCCAAGGAAATTAGGAAACTGTACAACAAAACAGAGAAAAAATACAAAAATAAAATGAATATTCGTTTACCCAACCCCTCTATCACCTTTATTATCATTGGGTAACGCTGGTTTGAATTATGTTTTTTCCATCTAGACCGGTTGCCAAAACGAGGCAAAAGAACCAAGTCTGACCAGTCGATTATTCTGACAGTATTCCATGCCGAGTGATAAGACTCGACACCCCGAAATTTGATGTCCTGGGTATGGTACTAAACTGCGTGTGGTGGTGAGGTACCAGTTCTTGAGGTTTGGGGTGTGGGGAGTATCCTGTCATTGCTATTACTCCTTTGGTCCACTCTGACCTGGAGTGGTAGTACTTGCTAGGGTCCCATTTATAAGTCAAATAGATTTGTTTAAAAACTATTTGTATTCAATATTAAATAGAAATACTTGATGCTATATAACTTTAAATTGTTTATATTAAGATAAGCAACTAGAAGCGATTATTGTTTACTTAGGATTGTAATTAGATACTTGAACATATGTAAATGTGTGCAAACAAATTACTATTATTAAATAATAATATTTATTTGAAAACATAATTATTAGTATTAGATAAAAATACTTGAAACCATACAACAGTGGGAAAATTATTTGTATTATGTAGGAATATTTAATTATATAACTGTTTGAATGTTTTTAAAAAGACACAACTGCATGCACAATGAATGTAATTATAAATGTAAAATTAACGCTATTCCCTAAACTGTAGGTATAAAATAACCCTAAATGGGTTGATATGCCATTAAAACAAATCAATATATCAATTAAAACAGATTTATGAATATTCTTAGTCATTTCATGTTTTTGATGTGACGATACATTAGTAATAATAAGAATGACAATCAAACGTAAAAGTGAGAAAATATATAAATATTAGGATGTTGCCTTGTATTAATGGTAATTATTGCAATAGCATGTAAGTATCATTGTAGTGCATTTATATGGTACGTATTCGGTGATGAAATTAGTTTTCATATTTAGGTAGCAATATCTCATCCACCGAAAGAGATGTCAATATATGGAAAGGCATGGATTGCTATTGATATATCATCGATAATATGAAAGTCTGATCTCTCTGATAAGATAAAATGGAAATTATTTCAAGCTGTAGCTATATCGATACCACTGTATGGCTGCACCACTTAAAACGCTTATGGAAAAAGCTAGATGGGAACTATAAAAGGATTCTGCGTGCTGTTTTGAACAAATTCTGAAAGCAGCACCCACAAAAAGCAGCTATACGGTCACTTACCTCCTATCAAACAAACCATCCAAGTTAGACGAACAAGACATGCTGGACACTGCTGGCGAAGTAAGGACGAATTCATGAGTGACTTTCTCCTATGGACACCTACACATGAAAAAATAACAATTTTGGCTGACCATCAAAAATTTACATTGAACAGTTTCCAGGATATGACGGATAGGGACGGGTAGAGAGAGAGAGAGAGAGAGAGAGAGAGAGAGAGAGAGAGAGAGAGAGAGAGAGAGAGAGTCATGGAATCCATGATGTCAGCACGACTTGATGATAATGCATTAATATAGTTTGATTTTCATTGTTGCTCTAACTGCGTGGCCTTGTGCCAGACTAAACTAATTTTAGTAAAGATCGATGTAAGGTGACTGGTTTTAAGCTGTATTGCGCCACGGGTATCGTTAGTCTTTTGCTCTTCAAACATTTTTAAATTAAAACTTTAAACGACATCTGTCTTATTTACGTTTACTAGTCCCCTCGTTCTTTCCTTCCCCTTTTCTTTCTATCAAATAATCGCACAGGCTTAAATATACATCACTGTACTCAGTCATTTTCGTATCATCTTACAAATCTACTGACTAGATACACGGTATATGTTCCCTCACCTTCTCTATATAAGTAATTGAAAGAGATAAGTAATTGATATTCTACAGATCACGACACACATACTAAATACTGTTAGGCTGCAAGAAAATAAATGACCCTTTTTGTATTGTTCTGATACAATCGGTACTTTCTCATTGTTCACTTTTGTTTTTGTGTTCATTTCTGTATACTGTCCGGAGTTAATGTATTCTAAATAAATATCTAGACCCTAACAAAGCGTCTTCAGAATAAGCTAGATGGGAGCTGCACAAGAATGCTGCGCGCAGTCTTGAACAAGTCATGGAAGCAGCACCCCACAAGGAAACAGCTGTACGGTCACCTGCCCCCCATCTCACAAACTATCCGAGTGAGACGGACAAGACATGCAGGACAATGCTGGAGAAGCAAGGGTGAACTCATAAGCGACGTTCTCCCGTGGAAGCCAACACATGGACATACAAGTGTGGGGCGCCCAGCATGGACCTACATTGACCAGCTGTGTGAGGATGCTGGTTAATCCACAGAGGAGCTCCCAGGTGCAATGAATGATAGGGAAGGTTGGCGAAAGATTGTCATGGATATCCGTGCTGTATGCGCGACATGATGATGATGAAATGAATATGGAGACATCTTCACACTAGATGGTAAGCCTCTGAAATTAGTAGACCATTTCACATACATAGGTAATAATATCTCATCTACGGAAACCGATGTCAATATACACATAGGAAAGGCATGGCATGCTATTGACAGATTATCAATCAGTTGTAATTCTGATCTTTCTGATAAGCTAAAGCCACAATTCTTCCAAGCTGTAGCCGTGTTAGTGCTGCTTTATGACTACACTACTTGAAATCTAAAGAGAAAAAAATGCTTGATGGGAACTACACTGATTTCTGTCCTGAAGAAATCCTGAGACAACACCCGATATAAACAGCTATACGACCACTTACCTCTTATCACACAAATCATCCAAGTAAGACGAACAAGACACGCTGGGCACTCCTGGAGAAGTAATGACGAACTCAAAAGTGACAACATTCTCCTGCTGACACCTACACATTGACACACCAGTGTAGACCGGCCTGCAAAAATATGTGCGGATTTCAGATGCCATGCGGAAGACATTCCAGGAGCGATACGGGACGGATGGTGCCATCTTCTCATTAAAGGGCAAGTGTTTGAAATTAGTACACCAGTTCATACACTTTTTTTCTATTTTATGATCCCGAATATAAATTTCTATTTGTGTATAAAAAGAAAACATTTTAAATCAAAATAATATTCAAAACAATTCTAATATATTTACCTACGACTGAGATTTTATTAACAGATCCGCTGTAGAATACCCCAACTTCACCTCTGCAGACGAGTAAGATTTCCCTCTCTCAATAGGGCTACTTGTTGGATGTGGTTAGCAACCTATAATGCCTGAGGACATGATCGTGGTGACTGAGCGGTCTGTGACTCAGGTACTAAATGGTCCCGTGATTTGCAACACTCCACTTCGAGGCTTACTTGAGGTAGCCGGGCGGGAGGGTGGAAAGGCCCAACCGATCAGTCGGCTGATCATATCAAGCCCTATCAAGAATATGAATTGTCCCGTCCTTATTTTTCAAATTTCTTTTTTTTTTTTATCACATTGGTGCTTGAAATCAGTGGCTGAGGGTCAACCATTAACATTTATCAATATATACTAAGTAAATAAAAATTATTTTCGCACCCCCGTACGCGCGCACACACACACACACACACACACACACACACACACATATAATATATATATATATATATATATATATATAATACAAGATTTGGCATTAAATAACTCATAAGTGTTGATATGCCATCAAAACAACAAACCAACCAACTATTATTAACATGTGAATAGATGTACATTGAAGATATATGTTACCTTGTCAGAGGGACTAACAATAATCACCGACTGCATTCCTTGCAGAGTAGCAAGTTCTCTCAACCTCCCAAAATTATTTTAAATCCCATACACGTATAAAGAATGCATGAAGCATAAAATTAGTTTGTCTGCATCCAGTGTCTGCTGACAAAATCAAAGGATATGATAGGATAGAGTAGAAAATTTTCAAATAATGACGGATTCATGATAGACTCGTGTAGGGTTCCGGATTTGGTGCTAAAGAAATGCAGTAATACTTCGTTTTTCATTACGGCCAACTTAAAAAATAATATTTACCAAACTCACCGCTCGAGTAGGACGAGACACAATGTCAATTTCTTAATCAGGGTTTAACAGGTTTGAAGTCAGAGATTTTTCTTCCCCTAGACTGGTTAAAGAACCTCATCTGCCCTACTGTTTACCCATAGCTGGAAGGAGAATAGTTGGATTCCTACTTTTCTTAAGAGCATTAGCGCTATGTGAAATGCAAACAGCCTCGTCGAGGATTTTAACCTGGGCCGTCGATAACCATTACAGCACGCGCCTTCAAAATCGCCTTTATGCCACTTTTTAAGACTACATTTAAATTCAGCGAACGTAATTACGTCACTCAGCAACGTCGGTTCGGTTGAAATGGATGCTAAGTGGTGAAATGAATTCTAAGTGGTGATGAAAAGAAACCCAAATCTATCCACGCATAAAATAACCCCAATGTACTGTCGCAGATTATATACGTTAGCTGTCTACATATTTAGCTGATGAAGGTAAAAACACGTGAAATAAATATTTCCTTAAAATATATGTTCAATATATGTGAAATGATAATAGAAAATAAATTTTGTCATAGATGCAGTGCCACATCGGCATATTGATCTTGCAAGGAAGAAATCTGAAAACATCAATAACTTAAAATACTTTTATAAAGCAATTTTTAGAAGTAGGGAAGCTATAGAACTCATTTTACAGACTAAAATGATTTACAAAAAGTCACCATTTTTCATCAACGCCACCAAATTTGGAGAACTAAAAATCAACATAACTCCGCCAATTTTTAGAATGAGAAGCTCAAATTTTGGGGATTGTCTAATGTTATCATAGTCCCCACCTGGAAAAATTGAAGGGGGTGCGTGACAATTTTACATTTTTCTGGATGATTTGAATCGCAGGTGCGTAGTGTAATGGTAAGAATCGTAGGAAATGGGATCCGGGATAAGGTTGTTTACATTTGACATTACGCTAATATTCTTGGGAAAGGTATGCATCCAGCTATGGGTAAATAGTAGGGCGGACTGGGTTCTTTAACCTTGGCTAGGTAACCAGTCTAGGAGAAGGAAAACTGAATTAAAAATCGGTTAAAACTCCGCTTAATAAATTGACCTTGTGTCACATCCTGCTCGCGCGGAGGGGTTGGTAAATGCATAGAATATTCACATTGTAAAATTTTAAGTAATTGTACACCATTACATAATTCCACCGTCTTTATCAATTTTATCTATTACTAGCAGGGCTACCCACCGTTGCCTGGGATTTTAAAAAGTTAAAAAAGAAATTGATAATACGTAGGAGAATAACACTTGTTATTCTCCTACGTATTATCAATTTTTTTGTTTGGCAAAATTAGCTCTCACGACATTATTTTGTGTAGCTATTAATAGAGATTAAGTTTCTCTTTTGATGTGTCCTCTTTTTAGCCATGTCCAGGTCATCTCATGAGATTTTTCCATAGTCTGTCAATTGAAGTATCAATATAGATATTCTTCTTCCGAATTTTTTTTTCTTTTTAGATTTTTTTTTTCTTCTATTTGTCTTTAAGTTAATCCTGTTGATATTGTTGTCGTTGGCTGTTTTAATCAGTCTTTCTTTGCTTTCTTCTGTATATTCTTCCAGTCCCTGAATTGGTGCGAGCTTACGGTCAAGTCACGTTGAAAGCACCGGTTCCCGCTCGATCGCCGAAGTTAAGTAGCGATGAGCATGTTCAATACTTAGATGGGTGAACACTTTAATCAACTTGATATTAAATTAAAACGGCTTTATTCGGCATTAAATGACCCGAGATCTGTTGATATACCGTAAAACAAAACAACCAACCTGAATTTTTGCATTTACGCAATCCCAAATGAAAAGATTAAATAGAATACCAGTAAAAACGAATAAGAATAATAATTATTAACAATGCTTTATTTTAAAAATACAACATTTTTAAGATGTTTGTATGCTCTTCGAGTCCCTGAATTGTTGAGGGCCAAGTCACGTTGAAAGCTCCGGTTCTCGCTAGATAACCGAAGTTAAGCAGCAATGAGCTTGTTCAATCCTTAGATGGGAGACCATTTAAGCAAACCAGGTATTCTAGGCAACCTGATATGAATATGACTTGATTAGGCATTAAATGACCCTTTAGCTGGAATAGCCCTGCTGTACCCGTACAGCAGTGTAAGAAAACACAGTTATGTCTTGCCTGCCTGGATCGAACTCGCATCCTTCAGAATGCGAAAAACACGACAAATGTGACGTATATGCGTGGTTTGATTCGCGTGCACGCAAATTGATGCATGAAAAAAAATGTTTGGGCTCTGATATACAAACAGGCCAAAAAGTCTGTCGTAAGAGTCTCAGAAGGTACCGGTGTTACAGATTCAGACCCGAAAAGAGTGGATATGCCGTAAACGACCCACACCCCTCTGAATTGTTGCATTTACGCAATCCTAAAAAAAAGAAGAAAAAATGAAATAAGATACTAGTCAAAAGGAGTATTAATAATGATTGGCAATACTTTATCTAAAAAATGAAGTATTCTTAAAATGTTGTTTAACACTAGATGACTATTATGTAGGCGTCGATGTGCCATGGAGTTGTATTCCTCTTCCTTTTCCTTTTTCTTTATTTTTTTTATTCAGATGAAACAAATAATTTGGTGACCGACAACGTGATTGAACGAGTGTAACCAATCCTGAAAGCTAAAAAATCAGCAAGGGGTAGGCGCCCACATTAAGATCTCCGGGGTTTTCTAGTGATGACCAGAAGAAGAAAAAAAAGAGAAAAACGAAGAAAAAAAAAGAAAACAAGAAAAAATAAATGACCTATTTTCTTTTGCTTAGACAGCGTAATGTATCTGTACAAGGTGCTTACAAAGGTTTTCATGGTGTGACACAAGGCCAAAAGTGTAGAGCAAAAGGTTAGGATCGAACTCACGTATTTATTGCAAATAAGTACTCATTTTCCGAGACTGGGTAACTCTATATCCTTTCACAGTAAGTTACACTTTCTTTATG
>CM042139.1:153621382-153633882 GCA_023376005.1 Doryteuthis pealeii
TTTTGCCAAAAACTCTGACACCATCATATTATATATATATATATATATATATATATATATATATATAGTCAAACTTCTGAGTCGCTCCATTTCTTTTCTTTTTAGTAACCGCTGAGTCATTCTATCTTGACAATATATATATATATATATAATATATATATATGTGTGTGTGTGGGTGTGTTTGTGTTTGTGTGTGTGTGTGTGTGTGTGTATGTGTGTTTGTGTGTTTGTGTGTATGTGTGTGCGTGTGTGTGTGTGTTTGGTAAGAGACCAGAGTTTTTAGATGAAAAGTAGCAATATTAAGCTTGAAGAAACTAATTTAAAAATAATAGTATTTTAAATATAGGTAACCTCACTTTACACTCACCAACAAACACACGCACACACACGCACACGCACATTCACACAAACACACACACACACACACATATATATATATGGTTCTTTATATCTTTTACATTGCTTTTAACTATATATAATTATACATATGTGAATGTGTCTGTAATTATGTTACTACTTATCATTATGTAACATTATGTTACTACTTATCGATTTAGACAAAGGTTTGACCTTAAATGATCGATTTAATTAATTTTAATTCCTTTTTAAAAAAAACATTAGCAGACGATTTTTGGGTGCCCCTAATATTGGCAATAGCGGTGACTGTGGAAAATGGTCGTTTTCTCGCTGAAGACATACCCTATTCAACGGTGTTATTGTTTTCCCTGAATCTGTTGTAGATTTGGAAATAGATAAGATGTATTTTACAGGGCACTGGTAGCGTAAAAAGAAAGGAGCTCAGCGAGCCTAATTCAAATACTTGAGGAGGCTGTGTTGCGCTTTACTGTTCGATATTGCTCTTTGGTAAGGAATAAATCGGTCTCTTGAGAAGAGATTGTGTCTGTAGATTAGTCTGGCCAACCGCTTCGTTGACACTAATGCTGAGTTGTATTACACTTTCCCCCTTTGGATACCATCCGTATCATGAAGAGAAGAGACCGGCTGCATGAACGACAATTGGTATTTTATGCAACTTTTTCCAAACCTATGACGAGATCTTGGCGTAGATTTCAAATTTAACGAGACTCGCGGATGCCAGAAAAATTACTTTCGAAGCGTCGCATATATATGTATTTACCATACCCCTCTGTACGAGCAGGTTTTCCTTCTCCTAGACCAGTTGCCGTATCAAGGTTAAAGAACCCAGTCTGCCCTACTATTTACCCATAACTTGAAGGAGAATAGTTATTTACATACCTTTCCATAGGGTATTAGCGCTAGTTGAAATTCAACCAGACTTCTCCAGGATTTGAACTCGTGTCACTGTGTCTATTTCCTACGATGATAGCCATTAAACAACAGACACTTCCACATATATCTCTTTAAAAATTAAAAATAAAGATTCACCCAGCTAAAATGGCAGTTTGAGGTTTGTGAAAAAAGCAATAGAAATAGAATGTAAAATATACTCGTTAAAATTGACAATGCTTCATCTATTTACCCAATGCTTCAGCTAAGAATAATTTGAGGGTTAGAACAATTTGACTTCATTTCCTGCAGAGAGGTAAGACAAAAAGAATGGGGTCCTGGGTATGACGTTAGACATCATCTGGTTCTTAAGAACCAGTTCTGCAGTTCTGGGGAATATGAAATATTCCTTCATAGCCATTACTCCCAGGTCCTCGCTGATCTAGAGTGATATTATCTGTTCGTAAACTATCTTTATGTATGGTGAGCGCCTGAAAGTTGTCAATCACTTTGTCTATCTTGGGAGCACACAATCACAGGACAAATCTTTGGATAAAGAATTTTCTCCCAGGTTACAGAAAGCAACGTGATCCTTTGGTTTGCTTGAGAAGAGAGTTTGGAGCCAATGTGGCATTAAGATCTCCACCAACGGCGGATGTATAACGAGTCTGTGGGCTCACTGTCCTTTAGAGATCTGGGTTGTTTACAGACGACATCTCAGGACACTTAAGAGATTTCATCAGAATTGCCTTCGCAGGATTTTAGGGATTGAGTGGTTGTCATTTACACCAGATACCAGAATACTTGAAAGATGTCTCCTGCCTAGGATTGAGAGTTTGATCCTTGGATCTCGTCTTCACTTGTCTGGTCATCTAGTTCGCATGAATGATTGCCGAATCCCAAAACAACTATTTTACGGGGAAATCTCAACTAGCAAACATCGTCAGTGCAAACCCAAATTGAGGTTTAGGGTTTGCCTCAAAGAAAACTCTGAAAAAAAATCGCTGTAGAGGACTGGGAGAAGCTAGCTTCTGGCTGGAGAGTCACCATCTACTGGTCTGTGATTCCAATTTGAGTCCAACCGAATTAAACACCAAAAATTGAATCGGGCTGTTAGAAAGGGTGAGCAACATCCAAAATGAAGTTCCAACATGTGAAACAGTCTCTACAGGCCTTGTCTAGTGAATCATAGGAGAAAAGAAAAAAAGATACTATGCCAAATGCTACTGGCACTCAAGTATGCTTACTATCTAGTATATCCTTCAGGAGTCATTTTCGTGTTCGCACCCTGTCTGATGCTTGCAAAAAAAGAAAGAAAGAAAGAACAGGTAATGGTCTTACTTGTGCACGATGTATGTATATATGTATGTGTGTGTGCCTTTTAATATACAAGTTTATGTGTATATACGCATGTGCATATATGCATATTTCTTTGGTCATGCACTAAATAACGAAGAGACCATATATCCTAAAAATCACCAGTCATAAATAAATAAAATAAAATAGCAACCGGAAAACTTACATAATGTTGTGTGTGCATTAGACCGACCCATTCAGAGATTGAATATTTCCTTCGTAAGGACTAACTTTTGTTTGTGCCTGGAGAGTATACAAAGCGGATGTCCACAAACTACATGTCTACATAATGCGTCACTTGCGCAGGATATTAAATGTCAGCATGTTTACGACAGGACCATCATGGAAATAACTGGACTTCCCAGCATGTACGGCATAGTTGTCCAGTGCAACCTGAGACGGGTTGGTCACTTGAACAGACATGGGAATGGCAGACTGCCAAATCAGATTTTATACTATCAACTGAGAGAGGGGTCATGAGGAATCAGTAGACAAAAGTTTAGGTACAAAGAAAGCCTCAAGAGAAACCCGGAGGAGGATTTGAACATCCCCATTAGCAAAATCGCGAAAACAGATTCGCATGTTGACATTATCAGATACGATGGACAGCTAATTGTATAGTACGTAGTTACCCAATTAGTTCGCCACAGGTAGGATGTGACACAAGATCGCAAATATCACGCATCCAACGAGGAATGAACTCGCTATCTAGTATTAATGAATCTGCAAGATATGGTTGCTAACCATTACACCACGACGCCCATAATGTTATTGGTGTATAAACAAATGTTGTCTTATCTGTTGTTCGAGTAATAATAAAATAATAAAATGAAGATTACCCGGTTAGATTTGAGATTTTATAAACACATTAAATAAGTTACGATTATTATGCGACGTCTTGAAATATATATGTAAAATCTTTGGCTAATATTTGGCGTTTGAAAGCAAAAACAATCATGATCATTTTTTAAAGATTGTTTAAATCTCATTCCTTAAGAGCGAGAACAAATGCAACAGAACTTAGTAATTAAAACTTGATTAACTTACATTGTCAAACCAATTGTTCAAATACTTATGATCATACCGTTTATATGAGCTAATACTCATAAAGACTATTGAAATTGTTTTGTGATAATGACTTGAACAAACACAAAATAGTCTTTTTATTGCAGAGGCCATTAAGGAATTTGAGCACAGGGATCAAACTTAACTTAGTAGTTTGGTAAACTTCCTATATACTATATGCGTACATATTTTCAATCTTGGTCAGTTCTTGTATCAGTACTACTGTATGGCTGCACCACTTGGACCCTAACTAAGCGCATAGAGAATAATTTAGATGGGGGCTGCACAAGAATGCTGCATGCAATCTTTAAAAAAAAAACAAACGTGGAAACAACATTCCCCAAGAAAGCAGCTGTTCAGCCACTTGCCTCCTATCACACAAACCATCCGAGTGAGACAAACAAGACATGCTGGACACTGCTGAAGAAGCAAGAACAAACTTAGAAGTGACGTTCTCATGTGGAAACCAGCACATGAGCACGCCAGTGTGAGTCGTCTTGACCTACATTGACCAGCTCAGCACGGAGGTTGGATGCTGCGCAAAGGACCTCTCAAGGGCAAGGAATGTTAGGGATGGTTGGCAAGAGATTGTCATGGATATCTGTAAGACTAGCGCGACATGATGATGATCATCAGCATTTAATAATTTGAATTTGTTTAACATTTTTTCCAAAGATTTAGAATACAATGCCTTGTTATATTGATTGCAATAACATCCACTTCTTCCGTTTTTTCTCTTAAAACCAAGCGATTAGAAACAATTTGTATACTTTTTGAAGTACTTATAATATGTATCCAGACTGAAGCCGTATATACCAAGACTAGAATTAATCATGAATGAAATATTAATTTTCTTCAAATTAGTCACTTAGGCATCCACCATAATTATTCTTTCAAAACAAGATGAAATTAATGTCGTATAATGTATATATGTGTGAGTGAGTGAGAGAGTGAGAGAGAGAGAGAGAGAGAGAGAGAGAGAGAGAGAGAGAGAGAGAGAGAGAGAGAGAGAGAGAGAGAGAGAGAGAGAGGACTTGAAAACCTGAAGTTGGTATTAACATTGTTTCATTTTCTGTGTAACATTTAAGTTTTCATCTTAAAAACATTTTCAAACACAACTGAAAAGGTTTTGAAACGGTGAAAAATATACTGATTTTAAAATGCTAGAGAAATATTATATACTAGAAGCGCCTACCCAGCACTGCCTGTGTAGAGGTGGTGGAAATTAGTCTTGCAGATCCATTGATTGTTTTGGTCTTCCATAATTTATTTGTTTATGTTTTAATCACGAACGTCACTAATGACTTATCCTTCTCTTAACTGTTCAAATTCTGATTTTTGAATATCTTCACGAATATAAATAAAATCTTCATTACTTTTGCACAAAATGCAAGCTCTGGTGATAGTGAAAGTGTTTATATATATATATATATATATATATATATATATATATATATATATATATATATTTACTTTGTCGTCAATTGTTTTATTTTAGACGTTTCCTCCAGAATATATACACACCAATAGTCCTTTATATATGTATAGAAGGTATACTCGTTAAAATGAATAATGATTGACAATGCTTTATAGATTTACGTAATCCTTCATCTAACATTACTAATGTTACTAGTGTATTAAAAATGTCTGATCTGTCGTTTAAGTAAAAACAAAGAATGAAGGTTATATTATATATTATTTTGATATTTCGGACTGTTGTTCTCATCTTTATTGTGAAATATACATACACAACGTTTTGGCAGATGTACCTTCCGGCCTTCTTCAGGTGTTCCTTGTAATCCATTGGGACAGACTGCTCTCACTCCGCTACAAGTGTCAAGACCTTTTCTATCCGACAATATTAATTATTCGACTAAGAAAATCATTTTGAATAATGGGTTACAAGAAACACCTGAAGAAAGCTGGAGGTTACATCGGCCAAAACGTTGTGTATGTATAGTCGCAATAAAGAATGAAGAACAATTCGAAAATCAAAATACTGCATATTATCAAGCCTCCTATCAAAAATTCAAATATGTGAAATGCAGCCCCGTCCAGGATGAAAACTTATCTCGCTGTGTCCATTTCCTACGACGGTAACCATTTCACCACGCATCTCAAACAAAACTACTTCCTTTGCCTATCTTAATCGTTTTATTCAATCTTTTTATTAAATACCAAAACACCAAGTTTGCATATAACGAAGTATCAATTTTGTTTCTTTTCAGTAATCTCTATAATAAAAAATGATGGTATCTTAAGGAACACTTTCTTTGTGGTAGAATATAGTGATTTACTAAGTTCAGCTGTGTCACAAAGAGTGGCTGTGGGACATCTGAGTGAGAATCGAACTGGGAATGATCTGCAAGCCTAGCTTGCACCACGGGGGGCGCCCTCTGAAACCTTGTATATTTATGGTTTTGCACTCAATTTTAATAGATGAAAATGTCATAACATTATTAAATTTGGAATTTGTCGAACGATTACAAAGTACTAAATTTTTGCTATGAAAAATACTGTCAAATTAATAAATCTACTCATAGACACGCAAGTTTCTCAATATCAACCGTCCTATATTTTATTATTACAATTTTAATTCATAGCCTTTACTAAAGATTGATTATAATGCTATTAATGACCATAAAATGAAAAAAATCATATACACACACACACACACACACACACACACACACACACATATATATATATATATATATATATATATATATATATATATATATATCGGTTACATAACCTAGTTACACTGCGAAATAATTTGAAATTCCATTGTTATGGCAACACAAAGCATTACGCAATGTTTAATAAGTAAATATTAATATGTTATTTAGTTTCTTTCCTAAAAAAATAATCTCATAGGAATTCAAATATATCAGTGATTTTTTGCAAACTCACTACCTAAATTTGTTCTCTCTCTCTCTCTCTCTCTATATATATATATATATATATATATATATATATATATATATATATATATTTTCCTCTATTTATCTCTTTCTCTAGCTATCTCTTTCTTCCTCCTCCTCTCTCTCTCTTCCCTTCTCTCTCTCTCTCCCCCTTCTATCTTACATTCTTTCTTTTTCTTCACTCACTATAAATGTCTATACTTCTATCTTTTCCCAGGGCGTCCCATCGTGGTGTAATGGTTAGCAAGATAGTATCGTTGATCCATTACTACTGAATAGCAAGTTCGATTCTCGACGGATTTTACCATACTTGTGACCATGTTGTCACAACATACCCGTGTGGAACGGGTTTGGTATTTTAAAGGGTCGTCCCGTCCCGGTGTAATGGTTAGCAAGCTAGTATCGCAGTTGTCTTTTGAATAACAAGTTTGATCCTATCCGGAATCCCCATAGTGGCGACCTTGTGTCACATTCTACTCGTGGCTAACAGGTTGGGTAAATACCTACTTCTGCCTTTTCCCTTCTCAGAATCATTTCGCTTGTTCAATTTCTCTTTTATTCGAGATTGTCCTCACTTTATTTACTTCTTCCCATGTTTTGTTATTTATTTTTTCCTTCTGATTACTTCATCCTTTTTAAAAGACTTCAGTCGACTGCGTTTTCAAATTGTCAACAGGAATGATATCATTATCTCACAGACAATCCGAAATGTAAATTCGTGCCTAAATAAATCCATCACTTGAGTCCGGACACTTGGAACTGAGCTACAAATTAGATTTTGACCATTCTACCAAATGGTATATGTACAAACCAGAATCTGCCTTAGGGAATGAGATGCATAAAATTCTGTGGAATTTTGAGATACAAACAGATCACACAATCCGGCCAGAAGACCAGTCCTAGTGTTAAATACCAGGAAAGAGAACTTATCGAATAGTGGATTTTGCCGTTCCAGCAGACCACAGAGTAAAAATGAAAGAAAGCGAAAAGATAGCAAATACTTGGATCTTGCCAGAGAACTAAAGAAAACCTCGAGAAACATGAGGGTGAAGATGATACCAATTGTAGTTGGTACCATTAGAAGACAGAAATGAGCAATAAATTAAACATTAATATTCTTCAGGTCTTTTTGCCATTCAACATAATTATTCCAGTGAGTTTTCCATTGCTTTAAGCACCTTAAACTTTCTCTTTTCATATGTTAGAAAGCTGTGCCGTCGTCTTTTTTTAATGTCCTTCCCATCCTCAAATCTCCCCCATGAGATAAATTTAGGAATAAAAAAAGGTTGCATTAACAAAGTCTGGTAATTATGGAGGTTGGTGCACTTTCACACACTTGAGTTTCGCCAAAACTTGCTGATCAAAATGTACCGATAATTGTTAATAATCTGCCTATACAAAATCCAGATGTTTAGATAGCAGTGAAATTTTAGAATTAAAAAAAGATTCAGTTTAGATATCCCTTGATTAAATCTCGTATATTTTTGTTTCAAAGTCAAAAAAATATAAAGGGTGCTTCATAAAATCTAATATCATTTGATATGTTCGGTTTCAGGAAGAAAATTGATTTCATTTTGTAACTTGAGAAATTCTCATTCAAATTATCTCAAATTTTAACAGTACGTGTAGAATCAACACAAAACTATGTTTAAGTATTATTTATTCATTATTCATATGTTTTCAGACTGTTGTCCTCATCTTTATCATGAAATATAAAAACTCAACGTTTTGGTCGTTGTACCCCCGGTCTTCCTCAGGTGTGTTTTCTCTATCCAATATCTATAGCAATGATTTCACTGGGGAAATCATTTTGAATTGTTTGACTGTTGAGCTAACAAGGCGTTGAATGAGATTTTCATACGTTCTTTAACGCCTTGTTTGCTCAACAGTCAAACTATTGAAAATGACTTCCAAATTTGAATCATTTCTATGCTCGATAGACACCTGAAGAAGCCCAGAGGGTACAACAGCCGGAATTTTGTGTTTTTATATATCCCGATAAAGATAAGGACACGTACAAAAATCAAAATAACACAGATCAAGCGTCATCTAAAAATATAGACATATATCTTCTTATTATAATGGAGATTATGTGTTTCTCTGTATGTAACCGAAACTATATCACTACTCAATTCACAATTCCCTTAGTTTTTTAAGTCACATTCTCCACAATTTTATTTTTTATCTAAACCTCAATTATTAATAAAATTGTTTCCCATTATTAATACTGTTGGCCTTATCCGCATACCAATAACATGCAATTGCATTTATGTATACAACATAATAATGGTTTACAGTAGGAACGGGAAGGCTAATTTGCATATTGGTATTATAAATTTGATTTTAATAAATATGTGCTTAGTATTATTGATTTCTACTTGGTTGGTTTTATCTTGATTAATATGCGAAAAGGTCGCGGGGATAAAGTTTAAAATAAATCCATTAACAAGAAGAAATAACTGTACTCTTATTCTTTGCTTCCTAATTTAACTAAATAGTTAAATTAGGAAAATTTAGAAATGAAAGACTGATATGATTTAAAGAGTAAGTTTCAGTTGTTCTATTTTTCGATTATCCCCCCCCACACTGTTTCAAATCTTTTTATCTTCATTCTTATTTAATTTATTAGTCTTTCTAATTTAATATGATATTTTATTACATTAAAACTTAAATACTTGCACCCCAGGTGCATATATTTGCTAGTATGTTTAATGTTTAAATGATTTTATTTCAAGCGAATGGCATTGCTATTACTGAAAAGAATGGCATTTTTATAGTTGAAAAGAAAAATTCTGAAACTCTCTGTATATTGCATAGATTTAACTTGTATTATATAATCTATTTGCACAAAATCACTTGACCAAATTTTAAAGCACTCTGAAAATATAATGATCGACAATATCAATAACGAAGTCTACAGTAACTATGCATGAAATTATTCTCTTAACAAATGGAATTTGAAAACAGACTGAGACATTATGCAATCAGTAAAGATTATTTGATATGAGATTGTCCTGTTACTTAGAGAAGAGATTTTTCAGATGCTTCACATTCATTTTTGAAAAATTTATTAAGACGGAGTAATGTTTCAATGTTAGGACATATGAACTAGAAGTTACGTTTTATCATTTAAAACAACAACAAAAAAGAAGAAATAAAGTTTATAAAAGAAATCACGTTAAAATGTAAATGTGTTCTTTTATTTATGTTTAAATGTACATGCAAATATGCATAAAAGTCATTAGTAATTCCCATCATCGCCACACCTATTTTCCCACAACAATGTATATATATATATATATATATATATATATATATATATATATATATATATATATATATATATATACATATATTTATTTATATATATGCTTAGAATATTACTTATAAATCTCTCCCTCTCACACATACACGCTTATACACACTCACTTACACACGCGCGCGCACACACATAGACACACACATAGACACACACATACACACACACACACACACATATATATATATATATATATATATATATATATATATATATACATACATATATATATATTAAATTATTTCAATTGAATTACACTTTATTTTATAAGACCCACATGTTTAAACAGATATCTGTTAGCATAAGAGTTAATATTGTTTTTTCTATTTCTATACATCGTACTGTCGGATTTATTCAATTTATTATATACCTTTCATATATATATATATATACATAGATATATTCTTTAGTCTATTTGGTTTTAGTGGCATATCAACATTCAAGGGTTAATATATTCCCAGATTTATCCTTATAAAAGAACAGTAACTGTACTATTCAACCCATATCTGGGGAGATGAAGGCGTTCATATCTTTCCCAAGGGTATTAGTCCGAAAGTGAACATAATACCAGACTGGACATCGAACTCGCTTATTACGATGCTGCAGTCCAGCAAGTTAGCCACTACAATACGCACCCAACCCGCGTAAATATCTGTTGTGCCTCATTTCATGTCTGTATATATGTATATACCCAACCAGTACGCACGAGTAGGATGTGACACAAGGTTATTTTTTTAAACTGAATTTAACAGTTTTGAATTCAGATGTTTCCTTCTAGATGGGTTGCCATACTAAGGTTAAAAATCACATTCTGCCCTGTTATTTACCCATAGATTGCGTGAGAAAAGTAAGATATGTACCTTTCCCATGCTATGTGAAAGGCAAACAGCCTCGTCCAGGATTCGAACTCGTGTCACCGTATCCATTTCGTACGACGGTAACTATTACATCACGAACATCTTTTTATATGCGTGTATATATACCAATAAATTTGTATGCATACAAATATTATACACATCACTGGGCTTTATAATGACACACACACACACACACACAGGTATATATATATATATATATAAATGAATACATACATAGAATTGAGCTAAGCAAATGAAAAGGCCAACTCCATTATCCCTGCAGTGTCCAAAAAATCTGAGATATTCAAACAACATTATAATCTTGTCTCATTTAGACAAATATCCTTGAAATGCGAAACATTTATTTGGCAACACAAAATATGGTCGGTCGCACTTTACTGTGGCCTTTCCACATCAACAATAAAGTGAACAAAGGCCGTTCACCGCCAATAATTGTCTTTTTTTTATCGTCACCTTTGCTCCTATCTATTAACAATTTTATAGTCAAACAGTAAAAAAGGGATTAAACATAAAAAAGAAATAAACAAATCAAGCAAGACAAAAAACAACGTAACATAAATATAAACAAATAAAAAGACATAATTATTTGTCTTCTATATTGTTAAAACCAATTTATCTAAATATAATAAATTATATAAGGAAAACTTATTTGAGGTCTGATTTTTAAGGTTAATTCCCGAACTACTCAACGATGGTTAGTAAGTAAATTATGCAGAGTACTCAATTGTCGGTATCAGCCAGAAAGCGAGGAAGTCTATCCCCTTTTCACTTGCGCTAGACCAGAGAGATTGTTTTTGCATCTGAGGTGGATACCACACCTATCATCAGCCCTTTATCACACATATTCAAGCTGTGCTACTCATGTGCTGAGTTAGCGAGAGCCGGTATCAAACCTGGAACCTTGTAGTTCCTAGGTGGATGCTCTACCGACTGAGCTAAACTATGGTAGATATGCTATAAAACCAACCAATAAACCAACCAATAAACCACTTTGTCAAAGTTGTTGTCAGGAAGACATTGTATAAATAGTTCATCTTTCCACATCCCCACTCACACGGATAAAAGCTGATCGAGACGTTTTATTTCGTTGGTTGAAGTTAACGTCGCTGAAGCAAATATCACACCGCCTAACTGTGCTCACTTCAACTGTTTAATCTACATAAACATCCAATAAACATCGATGGATATCAATGGTTATATTTTCTCCGAATTCAACTGTACACCTCTGCTTTCATGTCAGACGTCATTGTGCTAGACTTATATTCAATTGATATATGTAAGAAGGCAAACGGTATGTCTTAATGGCAGGTATATTCAATTTGACTTTGATGTTACTTTTAAAGCTAACAAACATATTTTGTCTATAATATCGAGGTAAAGTAGAATGATTGACTGGATGGTTAGAAATTCCATCTCAAGAGAGGCAAATGTTGTTTTAAAAGTGTACGAAACCATAAGAACACATATAGAATATTGTACCCAGACCGAGGCTCTAGTGTCTAGACATGGAAATTGGAGTATAGTATTGAGATTCGAGGGCATACAAAGAAGAGAGGAAAAAATAATAGAAATAATAAAAGAGTACTGTTACAGGGAGAGAATAGAGAAATTGCGATAACTACTTCACTACAAAGAAGAATGAGTGGTGATGTAATTGAAACTTTCAAAATAATAAAAAATATATTTACTCTACAGGTAGGACCTTACACA
>CM042139.1:153636382-153756382 GCA_023376005.1 Doryteuthis pealeii
CGTGAAAATGATTTCTTGTGAAAAATTCTCATACTGAATAAAATGAATAATTATGAAGATGATGTTTGACAAAGGGTTGTGTTGCTGTCCTCATTGTAAATAATACAATCGTTGTTTTCGTGGAAATCATTTTGCCCTATTTTTCGTAGGAACAGGAACACAACAGAAAATTCAAACGATGCAACTTTGCTAAAATTCATTAACCAAAACAAAAACTTGTATAAATTGTAATGTTACGCCTATTTCTTAAGAAGGTTTTATTATTTCTTTTTTTAGATGGAACATAGTCAATCCTTATTATCAATTGTGACTTTTATTTTCTTTCATCTTTAATTACTTATTCAAGCAGAGTGCTCCAGACTTGAAGAGAGGTATGTCATAAAATTCCTGATGATTTAGAAGGGCAAACAAGGTGAAATTTACTGAGGAATGTGTAATGTGCGCGGAGACGCATGTTTTAGTCAGAAATGTTAATAAATAGGTTAAATATGGGTTTGCCACTTCGAGTCTGGGTCGCAAAGATTATCCATAGTGTGATAAGTTGCTTTATTTATTGTGGTTCAGTCGCATTATCAATCTACTGAAGCAAGGAAAATATTGATGCTTTTTAACCCGGCTTCTCTGATACAAAAAGAGAACGTATGTTCAAATCTAAGAGCTTATATTTTATCATTTCCGATGTCATATATTGATAATCCTGGTGAGCTTCGATAGAAAATGCAACTTAAAGATGAAAGAAAATAAATGACCAAATTGAAATACATGTGGATCACCTAATACCGATCAAGAGACCAGACCTAGCGTTTATTAACAAGAAAATAATCTTGTCATGTATTGGATTGTGTCGTTCCATAAGAACAAATTGTATCAAAGCGAAAATAGATTAAATGCTACACAATAGCAAGTGTACGATGTTTGGAAACAGAGACGGTTATATAAATACAAATGCAGAAACACAAGGGAAGTACGAGACTTGTCAGGACTTGGCAAAAAAGTTGATCCACTGCAATGTGTGTAAGAAGTTAAATTTGGCCTTGTTACCAAATGATATATGCACAAACCGGAACCCGTTCTTAAAAATGAGACGGATAGAATTTTCAGGGTCTTTGGGATACAGACGGATGACGTATCCCGGTCAGAAGATCAGACCTAGCGTTAATTAATAACAGAGAGAGGATTTTGCTCTTCTAGCGGACAACAGAGTGAAAAATGAAAGAAAACGAAAAAATAGACAAATAGTTGGACCTTGCCTGAAAAAACAGTGGATCGAGTAGTTGGTGCCTATAGAAAATTGAACTAAAAGGGAGAATCGAGATCATCCAAAGAACAGCATTGTTAAGATCGGCTCGAATAGCTAGAAGTGTCATGGAGTCCACTATAAACACAACTTGCTGTCACTAAGACACACAAGCTAACGCTGGTGTAAAAAAACTAGCAAAATAGCTTGCTAGTGAAATACTACTACTACTACTACTACAACTACTAAATCTGCTGCTGCTGCTGCTTCTGCTACTACTACTAATAATAATATTGTGGAATATGAGGATGAATGTGCTACCAATGTAGTTAGGGCATTAGGAACGGTCCCCAAAATTTTAGAAAAAAGGCTTGAGGAACTAGAAATCAGACGAAGAATTGAGACCATCCAGACAACAGCATTGTTGAAATCAGCTGGAATACTCAGAAGAGTCCTGGAGAACTGAGGACGCTTGTTGTCACTCAAACTCCAGGGAAAGATCATCAGCTTACACTGGTGTGAATAAACTAAAATAATGATAATAATGATATGGCATTACTATAATGCTATAGGCACTATTCATATCAAAGTAGCAATTATTTAAATACATTATTTTACTTCTTGTGAGTTAGTACAGCCTATTCTAACTGATTCTTTTCGTTTTCTTTTCACTGAGTGACAGCAAATTTCCTCCTGTTTCCACGACTCTTCTAATTATTCTCGCTGATTTTAATACGATAATTGTCCCTATAAAAGACAAATCAACGCAAAATGAATTTGCAAATTATATTTTAATATTATCTTCTGTAATTAATATTATTTTAT
Organism: Doryteuthis pealeii; assembly: GCA_023376005.1. Taxonomy (NCBI): domain Eukaryota; kingdom Metazoa; phylum Mollusca; class Cephalopoda; order Myopsida; family Loliginidae; genus Doryteuthis; species Doryteuthis pealeii. Next base: position 153,638,445 of record CM042139.1, read on the forward strand.
CATAAAACCCACGAGGTGTCATAGTTTCTCATTTAAATGACTGATACATCGTTGTTGTATTTTTCAGATTTTACTTCCCAACTGAGAAATAATCCTTTAATTCCTAACTGAGCAATAATTATATATAATCATTTACATCACCAACTTTAAGAACTAAATATAAACCTAATTAGTAATGGTTAATTAAATGTAAATACTTATTCTATTAAGACAAGTAATTGGCTGTATTTTTCTTTTGAAGTTTCGAAATTGAAATTCCACAAGATTAGTTATATTTTACCGTAACATGGCATCCCACGGATTACTGATTGTTATTAGAGCTTACATCTTTAGGAGAAACACATTTCCTCCCAAAAATTGCTATATTAAAGATTTCTCTACATTAAGCTGTTTAGACGTCTATAAGAACATATAAAAACAGTTATACATAATTATCAACATGCAAGTAACTAAGCCACATTAGATTTATCTATTTTTCTTTTAATTATTGAATAAAATGTATGAAAGTCTTCAGAGTTTTGTAAGTGTAGTTCTATATCTATATCAATGTCTGTCTGTCTGTCTCTGTCTCTGTCTCTGTCTCTCTCTCTCTCTCTCTCTCTATATATATATATATATAACAAAGAAAAAAAATACAAACAAGAAGAATGATAAAAATATTTAACTAAACCCTAACCCTAACCCTAAAACCTAACCCTTAAACCTAACCCCCTAGTTGATTAACATTATATTACAGGGTGACCCAGAAAAAACAGACACCACACATTTTCTAATAAAACTTTTAATTTTTAACTAGGGGTGTTAGGGTTAGGGTTAGGGTTAGGGTTAGGGTTAGGGTTAGGTTTTAAGGTTAGGGTTAGGGTTTAGGGTTAGTTTAATGGGAAAATAAATAAATAATTTGGGTTCTGTTTTTCTGGGTCACCCTGTAATATAATGTTACTCAACTAGGGGGGTTAGGTTTAAGGGTTAGGTTTTAGGGTTAGGGTTAGGGTTTAGGGTTAGTTTAATGGGAAAATAAATAAATAATTTGGGTTCTGTTTTTTCTGGGTCACCCTGTAATATCATGTTACTCAACTAGGAAATAACGCAGAGTTTTGGAGAACTGATGATATTGGCTGTCACCCTGACACAAGGGAAGTCCATCAGCAAGTAATCGTGTGAAAACAAAAAGTATGTGAAAAAATGAACAAATCCTTGCATGTGTGGAATATGAAAGGGACGTTGATATAAATTGTAGTCGGTGCCTTTGGAACAGTCCACAAAGACCTGGAAAATAATATATAAATGTAAATATAAATATGAAGAATAGAAGATACGTGAATGACAAATCAAAGGGAGAAAATCACAAAACGCTGTTTAAGTAAAGATCAAGTCTAAAGGGAATGATTGACAATGGTTTTCTGAGCGGACCTTTTATAGCGAGAATCTCATTTCACACACTTCGCACGTTCATATTACATACACATGTAGATAACATATAGATAACCTATACATACAATACATAAAACGGACATGATCATAAGCAGAACTATAAAAATATATAAATGAAATAATGACAAGTATTTATGAACAGAAACACATAAATATCAACACAATATATATATATATATATATATATATATATATATATATATATATATATATATAATAATGGCTGTCAACTCGTGTTCGAGTAAGACCATTTCCTTTTTATTCATTTATTTTTTCATCATAGTTGGGTGCCAGTAGCATTTGACACTGTATCCTTGTGTTTTCTCAGATGACTCACTAGGCCAGCCCGGGAGAGACATACTCTTCCACATAAACTACATGTTGGAACTTCTCTACTTTGAATGTTGCAGGACTGAAAATTACCCTTTCTAATAGCCCGCTTCAATATTTGGTGTTTAATTCGGTTGGACTCAAATTCTTCCACAGACAGGTAGATAGTGGCTCTCCAACCAGGTCTATTACAAGCTAGTTTCTCCCAGTCCTCTACAGCAATACCAGTGTTCTTCATAGTGTCCTTGATATATATATATATATATATATATATATATATATATATATATATATATATATACTCATATTCAAAATATATTAAGTGGATCTATTACCTGTTTTTTTTCATATGTCTGTTTATTGTTTCAAACATAAGATTTGACGTCCAGTATCATATTTCCCTCCATTTTAAGTAAAAAAAAAAATATCTAAAGGACAGTCAATTTTTAGACAGACCTATACTTGCTCAAGGATTGGTTGGTTGGATGGTTTGGTTGGTTTGGTTGGTTGGTTTTACAGCATGACAACATTGTTTGGTTATCTAATGCTGAAGTCAGATTTTTAAGAATCAATTATATGGTTTCAGGTAACTAATGATTTGTACAAAATATAGCTTCAAGTTGCTATTCTTAATAATGAATGAGTTCTTAATAATTAAACGAATCAAAGTATTCTTACCTGAATTAATTTTCAAAAAGAATTATTTATATTTTTGAGTCAAGGAAAGAAATGCTAAATCGTAGTTTACCTCTAACGGGGAAGGTGTCACTTTTACTGACTGCCTGATCCCTTAAAAATCCCCAATTCTCACGTGTGACCGTTTTTCGCACTTACCGCGAGAGTTCCCACGGTTGACCTTTTGTTGTCAGTGACACAGCCGATCACCAGGTTTACTGGTGATAGGAGAGCTGGCTACTCTTATTATTTTGAATGTTTTTGTAAGGGTTAAAGAAACTTGAGAAACGAATTGTCAACTGAGTTGAACTGCATGATATGTGGAATAGAATATATATTCCAAAATATGTACATCATTTCCTTGATGGGTTGGATTGATAATTTTCAGTACCCCCTCACATATACATACATATATTAGTAGTCTCACCATCAGATGCAGTTTAGTGTCATACCCTATACACCTGTTTTTGGGTGGAACCTACTTATCTACAGGAGATACAGTCAGTGTATTCTAAGCCCCGCCGATAGGGCGGACTAATGTTGTGCACAAGAAAGCCCTTTTATGTTTTGATTTGAGCATGAAAAAATGTTTTTAAGTATCATGTGTAAATAGAGTAAATCTTCCTTTTTCATATATTGTGTTATAATAAAAGAAATATATTAAAGTACACTTCTTAACGGTTTAGTCATTGTCACGATTGTTCGGGTGGGAAGATAACTCTAATAGATTTGACACATACCATAGATACGCCACTGGTTTTAGTGTCTTGTAGAAAACTGCCGGAGACAAAGACGAGATAAAAAGAGACGACGAGGGAAAAAGTCAGACACGTGGTCACAGAAAGAACCCACTCAGTGTATTACTGTGTTTCAACTTTCCATCTAGGTCAGTCTTAAATCTGGAAAACGCGAAGTAGCATTTTTGTTAACTCCCCAGACATTGTCCAACCATCTTTTTATTGACAAATAACAATGGCGGAACTGGTACTTACGGTTTCTCAAAACTCAAAAAACAAATTAAAACAGTTAAATTTAGATTTACTTTTCAGCAGGCAGAGCCGGGTATCCCTGCAATCATATATATATATATATAGTCATCCACAGACACTGTGTTTCGACGTTTACGTCTCATCAGTGTGGCCAGACTTAACAGTTACTTCTAGCCGAGAGCAAAACCTGACTGACTTTTCATCAGTCCAACCCCTTTCCTCTCAGCCGTCCGTAGCTATATATATATATATATATATATATACATATATACATATATATATATAGATATATACATATATATATATATATATATATATATACATATATACATATATATACATATATATATATATATATATACATATATACATATATATATATATATATATATATATATATATATATACATATATATACATATATATATATATATATATATATATATAATATATATATATATATATATATATATATATATATATATATATATATATATATATATATATATATATATATATATATATATATATATATATATATATATATATATATATATATATATATATATATATATATATATATATATATATATATATATATATATATATATATATATATATATATATATATATATATATATATATATTATGAGTAGCACAGGAATCTGGGCGGTAAAGTAAGGAGCTAATGGAAGGTGTGGCGCTCCACCTCATGCTAAAAACAATCTCCTTGGTCTAGCGCAATTGAAAAGGAGATAGACTCCCTCGCTGTCTGGCTGATACCGACTTTAGGCCGCCGCATCGACTTTACTTTACCTTACTTATATATATATATATATATATAGAGAGAGAGGAGAGAGAGTGTGTGTGTGTGTGTGTGTGTGTATAAGAGAGTGAGAGAAAGAGAGAGAGAGTGAGAGAGTGAGAGAAACAAATAGAGGGAGAGAGAGAGTGAGAGAGAGAGAGAGAGATGTATAATACAGAGAAATTATTCCCCATGCATATATACCTACCATCACAAAAAGAACAGAATAAACTTATCACGCCTAGACAGAGACGATATGATAAATGCAAATGCAGTTTTGTAAGATGAATGTAACTGTAGATATAGATCAAAACGATGAATGAATAAACAGCAGTCTGTTTAGAATAAGACTGTCTCAAAGGATCAGTGTATTCTAGAAAAGAATATACTGCTCATTTCAAAATGAATTCAGACGGTTTGGATTTGAAGGTGGAAGACGACTTCGTTGCAAGTAACTTTTGCCAAGCATTGTAAGAAAGAAAAAAATCTTTGTTTCTTTCTTGTTTCCGGTTGAAAGACTCTCCTATCAAATAACTGAATTATTTTATATGAATCAATTTGAATAGCAAGCAGGGCATTATCGCAAAGTTGAAATAGTTTGTTATGGCCATAGAAGAAGATACTGGACAACATAACAGAGTAACAAACGTGGGAAAACAGCCCTTGAATCTTTTTTAAAAAAGTTGATTTTGTTTGCCTTTGCAATTTAAATGGATTTTATGTTCTCATATACGTACCTACTAATGGTTTCAGCAAAAAACTATTTAAACCAACAGTGATTATAGTTCAGATGTCAATGCGACAAGTCTGGCTGATATCCACATAAAAAAATTCTGCTTACGTATAATTCATACAACAATTTTTGCATCCAGATATATGGACATTTTTTAATAGGAATGTTGTGCAAGCTATTTTTGAGAGTAAGCGAAGGCATGGGAGAAGGAGTACGAATGTGGAAGAAAATATTTAAGGAGAACGAGGAAGAGGAGGAGAAATCCTAATCGGGGAAGTAAACAAGAAGAAGGAGGATAAAAAAACTGGATGGTTATGAGGAGAAGTAAGAGGGTTCATAAAAGGAGAAGAATAGAAAAAGAATGAAAATCATTGATACTAATAAGAAGAGAAAGGCTGGAAAGTAAACTTAATAGAAGAGCTAACTTGAGTTGGGTTGATTGTTTTGTTTTACGACATATCAACCTTTGATAAGTGGTCACCCACTTAGGTATTGAACAGGTTCATTGATGCTTACCTTCGGTCAACAAGAGATAAGGCAACAAAAAATAAAAAAGTAAAGTTGGACCAGTGGTCTAATGTCAGAATCAAACGGATAGCAAGGGAACATATCCCCTTTTTGATAGCGCTAAAACAGGGATAATCGATCTGGTAAACCTGATAGCAAGACTTTTCCTACATAGGACGTAAAATATCGTCAAACGTCAAGTTGGACATAAAATCTGGCCCATATTGTTTTAGGCAAAGAAAGCATTTGGTAGACAATACAAATGTGTTTATAGCAATAAGAACGATAGTAAATTCACAAAATATGTTAAAATCATGAACTGAATTGGAGGCATTACTTTCGGGGACCCTCAAGCGTTAGAAAACATATCAACTTATTTCCATTCAATCCTAAATAACTTGGCAGTCTTAGTTCATCTAATATCCACAACGCTGGCATCTTTGTGTAGAATGCCGCGTAAAAAAATACTCATTAGTATGGGGATTCGCCGCGTCTTTTTTTTCTCTTAAAAAGTAGAATTGAGAATAGACAACTAGTTTTTTTCATCCCCTTTTTTTTAAAGCCTTGTTGAATGTGACACGAGGGTATCGGTTGTCTTGCTCGATTTTTTTTTGTCAGAAATCTTCCTTACGTCTGTCAAAGTTCATTGGAGCATTTAAATGCGCTGGCATTCCAGCAGGAAATCTCCCGTACTTTAACAAACTCAAACATGTAAATGCTCTTCGCCGTTATATCGTCTTTTCCTCTTTATCTTTAAAGGTCTAGAACGCCTTTAAATTATACCATTGGTTCTATATGCGTGTATTGCATGTACATTTAAGTTTATGTAAGTACGAATTTACGTATGTATTTACCCAAACATTCTGACACGGGCAGAATATGACACAAAGTCAATTGAACTGAGAAAAAAAACGGAGTTCATGTGTTTTAAACAGAATGGGGATATTTCCACACTGATGGTAAGCCTCTAAAGTTAGTAGACCAGTTCATATTCCTAGGCAGTGATATCTCTTCCACCGAAAGCGATGTCAATATACGCATAGGAAAGGCATGGGCTGCTATAGACAGATTATCGATCATATGGAAATCTGATGTATTTGGTTAGATAAAACGAGAATTCTTCCAAGCTATAGATGTGTCATTGCTACTGTACGGCTACACGACTTGGACTCTAGCGTAACGCTTATAGAAAAATCTAGATGGGAACTACATAAGGATGCCGTTATGTGTCTTGAATCCCACACAAAAGCAGCTGTACGGCCACTTACTTCCTATCACAAATACGATCCAAGTAGACCTACGATCAAGACACACTGGACACTGCTGAAGAAGCAAGGATGAACTCATAAGTGACTTTCTCCGGTGTACACCTGCACATGGACACACCAATTTGGGCCAACCAGCAAAAACCTACATCAAACAATTCTGTGCGGATTTCGGGTGCCGTGGGGAAGACCTACCAGCGATGACCAATAGGGGCAGGTGGCGAGAGAAAGTCAGGGAAATCCATGCTGTCTGTGTGACCTGATGATGATGATGATTAAAGCTGATTTGAATTTAGAGCTTTCTTTCTTATCGAGGCTAAAGAACCCAATCTATCCAAATAGTTACGCATAAGAAGGGGAAATATATGGAGTCAGGAGAAGGAAAATTCTGAATTCAAACCTCTAAAATTCCACTTAAGACATTGACCTTGTGTCACATCCTACTCATGCGGAGGGGTTGGTAAATATATATATAAATATATCCTCGTGGATGCATTTTGTGACCGGCAAAAGGTCAGTTTAATGAGGGGTCCGATTCGTATATTCATTGCAAGGCCAAAAACCAGCCTCGTTCCCTCGCTCCCTGTCAGACGTAGGACTCTAACCTTCCCTTATTTGAGGAGGTAGTGCAACATGGTTGGGATCCCCAGCAACGGTTTCGTCTCGTTTTTCTTTGTTTTTTGCCTGTTAGATGACAAGAAAACAGTTGTTATTTACTATGCTAAGTTTAATTTAGCACAAAGTATGATGTGCCCAGTGAGAATCGAACTCACTACACCAATTGACACAATCAAGATGAATAACAGTTAAGAGAGACAGATAAATTCCGATCACAATCCAAAATGTGTATGTGTCTGCATGTGTGTGTGTGTATGTGTATGTGTGTTTGTGTGTGTTTGTGTGTGTGCGTATAAGAGGAAGTATGTATGCAAACATGAATGTCAGTGTGTTTGCTTTTTTATGTGTGAGTGTTTCTGTTTGCGTCAGAGTGTATGATTACGATTTATGAAAATATTCGAGCAAAAGATGTGATAAAAAATGCTAAAAATCTCAAAATTACCTCCCAACATGACAAACCTCGTGTGAAAAAAAAAAAGAAAAGATTTCTTATTAGGTAAACACTTGCATACGCACATGCAAATAGATAAGCGCACGCGCACGCGCATGCGTACTTACCTACCTGACACAAAACTTGTAAATCCAGCGAAATCCACGGAGTATGAGTATCATATGAAAGTATGTGTTGCGTGTTGAGATTAAAAATTTAATGTTACGAAAAACATTTCAATATTTTGAAATGTAATTCATTGATAGATATTTGATTGTAAGAATTTATATTTTAAACATTCCATTATAATCATTTTGTTTTTAATCAAATTTTTTAATCACATTAATAATAATAATTTATTTGTACCCAGTTATATGGTGTCTAGTATTCTTATTTAATACAAGTCATTTGCACAGTTATATGGTATCAAGTATTCCTATTAAGACAAATGATTTGCATACAAGTATTCCAATTTCATACAAATCATTTGTATACAGTTATATGATTTCGAGTAAATATTCCGATTTAATAATGATAATAGTTTGCTTACACACAATTATATGTTTACAAGTATTCCTATTCAATACAAAAAATTTAAAATGTAGACAGGACCCTAAGAGGTAGAGTGGATTTGGGAGTAATTACATATACACACGTACGCGCACTTTGACACTTTTCAATTATTATTGAATAGAGAATCATTACACATACAAATATCTAAGAGTGAATAAACATGCAAGTATGTCTGAATCATAACAAATGCAAATATATCTGAATCATTACACATGCAAGTACAAGGATGAGCAGAACAGTTTATAGGTTGAAACATTCATATGACATATCTGCTTTTGATAACGCTTTTGACATATGAATTCCAAACATTGCAACACCAATGGAAGAAGTGTTTGAACCGGAAGGGAGACTTTGTTGAAAAATAGAATTCATTTGAACACTTTCCATGATAGTATGTTTGTTAGGCTATGAACTTTTCAGCCGAAACTTTGTATACGTGAATCATTACACATGCAAACGTGTCTGAATAAAGAGCAGAATGAGTCAGGATTTTAAAAGACAAATGCTTTCTATACACAACTTTCATTCATTAACCTAGATACACAATTCGCTGCCAAATTGTCATTTGGTCACAGTTAAAGTTTTTTTCTGACTCTCTTTAACTCAGTCTCCCCACAAAAAATAACAAACAGCTCACAATATAACAAAGATAGTGTTACATTCCTCTCTAATATGAGAATCTTGTTCTTATTGTTCCTTTGCTGGATGACGGGGATACACTCATGTACTATGCGTTTGTACGGTTTCTTGTTATCTGTCGAGTCGGTGTTATTTCAAAAGAGTTACTGACACTGAATTCCAGAATTTAAATGTTAAAGACTTTTCGGAAAAAAAAAGCCCGAACCAAATTTTGTAATGAAGCTGAAGATGTTTAAATGGAATATCAGTTGAAATACATTAATATGATTCTTGTCCGTTATTATTTTTCCCGATCTGATTAGATATAAATATAGATATATAAATAGATATGAACAAACTGAGAGTAATAGATAAGATAAGACATATAGATAGATATATAGATGTAATGATAGATACATGCAAACATACATAGATAGGAAGAGACTAAGATAGATTGATAGATAGAATGAGACAGATAGATAGATAGAGAGAGAGAGAGAGAGAGAGAGAGAGAGAGAGAGAGAGAGAGAGAGAGAGAGAGAGAGAGTGTGTGTGTGTGTGTGTGTGTGTGTTTACTTATGTTATTAATGTCTCCCATATATCTGCGCCACACACGCAGTATAATATTTAGCAAACTAGTCTTGCAGAACAATTACTACAGTCTGATAAGTTCTAGCAGGCCAATATTTTGGGCCTTGTGCCAAACACATGTTCCACTTTTTATTATTATTACGGCATGCCGTTGTGAGGTAATGCCATGCAGATCTATTTCTAATGATTAATGAGGTTGATCCTCACTAGGGACCATGTACTTTCAACTTTGTGACAAATCTAATCTACACTTTTGGTTCGATTTTCATATGGCTCGCCATATTTCTGTCCTTGTGCCAAACTTAGGAAAATTAATGTGTACCACTTCATTACTTATATGTATTTCAGACATATGAATACCTATTTTTTCTGCATTTTAAACATTGTGCCTATATTTATATCTATAACATTTACCTGATATTTACATAAATTTGTAATTTTCGCGATTTAATTGAATGTACTTAAGATGTATCAAGGGTATCGGGCGTATGATGGTTAGTGAGATTGGCTAGCAGGGAATGACTGTTTATTAGAATTCCTGGACCATATGACCTTTAGGCACCCCTTTTTTATCTCGATCAAGAAAGGACATGTTTTTCATTTATACTGTCAATATCCGCTTGTTTTAACAGACGATTTTTAGATTTTAAAAAAAATTATAAAACTAACCCCTAACCCTAACCCCTAACCCTAACCCCTAACAAACAACCGAATATTGACGGTGTAAATGAAAAACATGTCCTTTCTTAATCGAGATCAAAAAGGGGTGTCTAAAGGTAATATGGTCTGAATTCCTATTGCGTGGTCTTGTACAACAACTAAAATTAAAACGTGTCAAGTAGGGCGTAGTGGCTAACATGCTGCAATGCGACATCGCAGTAAGCGAGTTCGAACTCGGATCATGCTATGACGTTCACTTTCGGACTAATATCTTTGGGAAATGTATGAACCTTCTTCTCCTCTAGTTATGGATTAAATAGCACCACTACTATATTTCTACAAGGGTGCCTTTGGAATTAGTTAACCCACTAAGTTTAATAAACAAAGTTTGGTTAAACAAAGAATCCAAACCCAACCAAACCAGACCAAAACTAATCAGACTGCTTTGTCAATAGTGCTCACAATATGTCAACTGCATCCCCAACATAGGGCTTAGACCGCCTCCCCCCGGAAAAAAGGGTTCATTGGCTGTGACACTAAAGCATTTCATTGTGAGCCTTTCGTTTCGGACTACTGGTGACTGAAGAGTATATTTTTTGCCATTACTCCCAGGTCAACTCTGACTCGGAGTGGTAGTATCTATTCGGTTCTATCTATGAGGGAAATACATATTTTCGGAAATTATCAGTACTAGCAAAAATATGCACCCTCCTGGCGCAAGTATTTAAGTTTTAATGTAATGAAATTTATTAAATTAGAAAGACCAATGAAACTAAATAAGAATGCAGATAAAACGATTTGAAACAGAGGGAGAATAATCGAAAAATAGAACAACTTTGAAACTAACTCTTCCATCATTTTCCATCACTCCAGGCTTTCATTACTAAATTTTCCTAATTTAACTATTTAGTTAAATTTGGAGGTAAAGAATAAAATTACAGTTATTTATTCTTGTTAATGGATTTCTTTTAAGATTTATCCCTGAGATTTTTGCTTATATTTATTAAAATAAAACGAAACAATTAGAAATCAATAATACCTAGCACATATTTATTAAAATCAATTTTTATGATCAATATGCAAATTAGCCTTCTCGTTTACCCTGTAAACCGCTATTTTGTTATATATATAAATACATTTGCATGTTATTAGTATGTAGATATGATCAACAGTATTAATTATGTAAAACAATTTTATTAATAATCGGGGTTTAAATAAAAATAAAATCATGGTGAATATGACGTAAATAACTAAGGGAATTGCGACTTGGGTTGTGATATAGTTTCGGTTACATACAGACAGACACACAATCTCCATTATAATAAGATTAGATAAGCATGAACCATATAACTGTGTGCAAATAATTTGTATTAAGAATAGTTACTTAAAGCTATGATGAGGCGCAGTGGGTAACGGTTATCTCAGTAGTAAATGGAAACAGCAAAATAGAAATTTGTTCACATATAAAAAATTGAAAAAAAAAAAAGATGTTCAGATAGATGATAAACAGCGGATTGTAAGATTTGTTTTATAGTGTGTTTTACCTTCAGAATATTAATCAAAACTAAAAAGAAATATGGCGTTAAGTCTGTTTTTCATTTTTGAGTAATATTCAGAAGTTACAATACAATAAAAAGCAAAACTTAAAAACCACTGTTTCTCTGAATGTTTGAGATGAGGCTTGATGATTACTAATATCTGCGTTATTCGGACTATTCTCCTCATCTTCATTGTTATCTGTACAACGTTTCGGCCGATATGCCCTCCGGCATTCTTCATGTATTTCTTGTCGGATTCGGGAACTTTCTCGGACTCGGGAGCCTTCTTTTCGGACTCGGGAACCTGCCGTCCACTGAAAGTAAGACTAGAAGAACATCGTAAAGCAGTGGTCCGGTGAGAAATAGAAAAGTCGGGTATGGCTGACCATATATGGAATGAAAAGGGAAACCATCTGCCCTTATGGGATGAAGTTAGGATAATAGATAGGGAAGAACATTGCAAGAGAAGACGCCTCAAAGAATCAGCACATATGATAGGCTGTAGTGGGCTGTTAAGTAGACCGAGCATAGAAATAAATACAATAGGGGAACCCATTATTAAAAAGGCTAGATCAGATTAAAAGAAAAAAGACAAAAAAAGACAGAGGTTTCCGAATCCGACAAAAAATACGGAGGGGATATCGGCCGACACGTTGTACAGATAACAATGAAGATGAGGACAATAGTCCGAATGACGCTGATAATGGTTATAAACGATTGTTTTTAATTTTTTTTTATTCATATAAATAACTGCTCTGATGATGGTTTACTAAACAAACCGAAACTTTATAAAATTGTTTCTACATTAAAATATAATCCATCTAAACACCTTGTTGTTTTTCAATTTCTCATATACCAACATACCGTTGTATTCATTTCAACACACACACACACACACACACACACACACACACACACACACACACATATATATATATATATATATATGTGTGTGTGTGTGTATGTGTGTGTGCGTGTGTGTAAGTGAACTATAAGTTTTAATTCCACTTTTTGTAACTTTAAATAGCCTTTCGAGACTTTTGAACCATAGGTATTTCCTACTTATTTTCTATAAGATACTCTTTTGTAAAATTGACTGCCCAGTGAATTGTGTACATTGCCTGTTGAATTGACAGGAAACCCAATCCAATTTGCTCAATGAACAATGCTTTATTGTGTTTCGAAATTCATGAAACTATCTAAAACCTAATTTGATACATGCAACAATGACCATGTTGACACATAACACACATATTTGTGTACTTAAATGCACCGTCATGCACACGCAAATGCACATACAGTGTGCACACCCATTGTGGTATGATTACAGAAAGTAATGGAAATAAATATTTGGACACTTACAAAATGGTCAGTAGACTTTCTCTGCATAGATTCACTTTAGATTTACAAAACAGGACTGCTTCGTGAAATGGTGTGGTTTCGGTTTCTTAGGTTAATGGCGTATCAACCTTAGTTGGTCATTTAATGCCAAAGCCATCCTTGTAGAAGAACAGTAGTAGTACTATTTAACCCATAACTGGGGGATAAGGGAGTTCATACATTTTCCGAGAGCATTAGTTCGAAATTGAACATAATAGGGTGACTGGAGTGCGAACACGTTTACTACGATTTTGCAGTACAACACGTTAGCCAATACTCTACGAGGACTCGATCCTAGGAAATAGAACCGGTGAACCGAGTTCAAATCCTGAACAAGGCTGTTTGTATTTAACTTCGCACTAATGTTAAAGGCATGAATCTATATATGATACCTCCTAGCTATGGGCAAAGAGTAGAACAGATCTGATATTTTAGCCTTGGTGGGCCACTAGTCTGAGAGAATTCAAACCAGCTTTACTCCTCTTAAAAATACTTTGTGTCGTATCCTGTCAGTAGCAGAGGGATTGACAAAAGAATAGTTTAATTTTTCAAAGGTGATTTTTAATATAACATTGATATTAACTAAAACGAAAATAAATATTTCCAATCCTACTATGAATAAGAAAATATAAAAGAAAGTAATAATGGAAACAAGTTGTTACACACTATTCAAATTTCTTATAAAATATTATTCAAGAAATATATTAAACATAATGGATAGGCATAGCCTATCATTTTTATGAAGTCGTGTAGTGTAGTTTGAAATAATAGTACAACAGTGGGAAAATCACTGTGAGTTCATATAGTTTTATAGATAAAATGTTGTATACCAAAATTTGTACATCCCACATTGGGTATACAAACAGTGAGAGTTCTCAGAAGAGAGAGAGAGAGAGAGAGAGAGAGAGAGAGAGAGAGAGAGAGAGAGAGAGAGAGAGAGAGAGAGAAGGGGGGAATGATCTGGCTTTTTTTTACTTCATTACTTTAATGCGCTGGTTATCTGTTGCTGTCTAGTTGAGTTCTTCTCTGTTCTTCTTAATTCTTCTAACTAGCGGCTGGTTTATCTTCTGGGCTGATTTTGGTCATTATAACTAAAACAAGACTTGACGACAGCCTCCTACAAAACATCTTGTACGGTTGTTGCATGCTTAAACGTTGGAATATTATCGTTCATATATAAATACATCATAATATATTTTTTAAATATTTTCGTGGTTTGATTTGGTTTATTTTTTTAATGGCATAACAACGTTCATAAATAATCTAATTCTAAAGTGATGCTTGTAGAAGAACAGTAATGGTGTCATTTAACCCCGAGCTGGGATATGATTTTTAAGAGATCCTGCTTCTCATGACCGATACATTTTCTTTACTTGGAAGATTGTTACAACATAATCTTTTTACATCCTGTTGTTTCATATTCAGTCGTGCAAAGTAGACTCATTAAATTTACACCACACGCGCATATAAGGAATGAGATATAGAGAAAACGTAGTTAAGTTTACTAATGTACAGCAATAAGTATCAGAATAACATTGCTATTTGATATAGATTCAAACTAACAATAGGGATTTACTTTACGCTATCTGTTCATGAATGTAAGAATGTTTTATACATAAAATATGTTGTTTCATTTTCACTTTATGTGTCCCTACATTGTTATGCTTCCAAATCATATATGTAAAAGCAGCTTTTATGCTCTATATTCTTTTGTATATAAATGAATAAATGAATGTACATATATATGTCGTTGTGTGTGTGTTTGTGTGTGTGTGTGTTTAGCTTAGTATTTCCTAAAGCAACAATAGTTACGGTTCACTGGATTAGTTTGTTAATTCCTACACCATACCGAGGAACCCAACGTACCTCTGCATATATGTTGATGCTCTGCATTTGTCCTATTGTTGAAAGGGTCTCAACGAGCCGAGTTCATATCTTGCACGAGGCTGTTTGTATTTAATTTTGCGCTAATACCCTAAGGAAAGGCATGAATCCTTATTTTTCCTCCAATTATGGTTAGATAGTCCTGGTGACTGGACTCTTAAGCTGAGTAAGGCAATTGATCTAGAAGAAGGAAAAACTCTGAATTCCAAACTGGAAGAGACTTGTTCCAAGAATCTGTGGCACTCATTTATCAGTTATCAGCTCACCATAAAACTGTAGCTGGTTCTATACAAGCCTTACCCGCTATAAACAATTCTTTGGAACACAGTGAAAGTTAAATTTGATTTGCTGTTAATTCTTGCAATAGGGTTTTAGATATTCAATACTGGACACAGAATTGTTAACCCGTGTGTAAAGATTGTATCTATTTCATTTGTAAAAATAAAATCTATGTGATAATTTTTATTACTAAACCTAAAAAAAGAACGTGTCAACGAAAAACAATAGCATTTAACTGCGAAAATAAACAATGAAAGTAGTTAGGATGTCCTTACTTCTTATAGTTATCGAAATCCTCCACAGATGCAAGATGCGACACAATATCAATTTTTAAGCCGAGTTTAACAGGTCTGAATTCGGAGTTTTCCTTTTCCTACAATGGCTGCTATACCAAGGCTAAAAGGTCCAATCCAGCTGAAATGAGAATAGTGAGATTTGTACATTTCCAAAGGCTATTAATGCTATGTGAAATGCAAACAGCCTCGTCCAGTATTTGAACGCGTTTCTTCGTGTCCATTACAATACGACTTTTCTTAGTTCTACTTGATTTTGGGATTCATATTTTAACTCATTTGTTTTCAATGTTGTATAAAAAATGAATCAGGTCTTCAAATGTTGAACCCAAAGATATGGATACTCTCAAAGATTTGTTTTCGTCCGGAAAATTATATATATAATATATATATATATAATATATATATATATATATATTTACTTCTTGTTCGTTAAACATTTAACATATTCAGATTGAAATTTAATCATGAATATGTTGTTTTTTTTTAATTAAAAAAAATATCCCTCAACTCTGATATACACGCATCAACATAGAAAGTGGTCTATGAGCACAAAACATTCTATTGTTCTTTGTTTATTGAAATATATATATATATATATATATATATATATATATATATATATATATATACTAGCTTACTTGCCGCCGAATAAACTTGCTCTTAAGCTAGTTAACTAATTATTTTTGTTGCAATAATTTTAATGGTGTTTGGCAAAATATTTAAAATGTCTAAATTAGCCAAACTAGCAAGAATATGTGCCCTCCAGGCGTAAGTATTTAAGATTTATTGTAATTAAATATATTATAAAAAGATTACACTTATTTCAATTATATTTTAATTGGTTTCTATATAAATTCATTCATAGGATTGATTTTTAATACATTGGAGTATAAAACAATAATATTAGAGATCAATAACACCAAGTAATTATTCATTAAACCCAATTTTGTTAAAACCAATATGCAAATTAACCTCACCATTTATTATTATTTCTTAGCGATATATAAGACAGATTGCAGGATTTTAAAGGCACCAATAACATGGGCTGTTTTGAGACAAATCTAACTCAGATTTTTATAGAGACAACGTTAATAAACAAGATTTATTCTATGTATTAATAATTTTGACTATAACTTAAATACTCATTGATAAACTTACGCAATTCCTGAGGGTATCATGTCGTAAGCAGTGACGTAGTTTCTGTTATAGACAGACACCGAATCTCTATTATAATAAGAATTTACTATAAAAGAGAGAGTTTTTTTGTGATTTACGTTTAACTAATAGAAAATAGCCGTGATAATAATAGCTGTGATAATAATAGAGATTCCAATGCTTAAGTTATGAGTTTCCAAAATGTTCACGGGGTGGGGGGAGTTAACCCCCATTACTGTGTTTTAATATTATTGAAATTTGCTGAAATTATATCAATTTTCATTTACTTAGGGTTTAAATTTCATATAAATGGAAGGGAAAACATTTCAGCGAGAGCTTGTGCCCCTCAGGGACTCCCTTTTATTAAAATGAAATACACTTATTCACGTACCTTGAGTAATGTACTTTAAGAATATATATGCTTATGAGGTCTATCTAAACAAAACCTAGTCAGAAAACCCGCGAAATTTCATTATAGGAGGCTACCCCCCCTCCTCCATTACTGTGTCTTAATATTATTGAAATTTGCTGATATTTAGTGAATAGGCAACATGTCTGGCCATTTACTTATGGCAGAAATTGCAACTTTATAAACACACATACATATAAATATATATATATATTTGGGAGAATATGTGCTTAATTGAAGTCATACCTAATTTGAAAATTAATTAGTTGATAATTAATGAATTAGGCGAATATATCTGTTCAAATGTAAGGCGTAAACAAATCGAGAAAAAGTCGATCTCTGTATGTACATTTCGGCCTATTATGCCTCATCAGCAGAGCTATAGACAGGAAACCGCTTTGTGTGTGATTCGAAACCTAACTGCTAGGCTGACAGGCGGGGATTCTAACCATTACACTATCTGGTTTTCCAAGATTTCTCGTTTGTTTTTAAACTGATATATCCTACATTTTTTTGGAGACTTACTGCACGACATATATATAAATATATGTGTGTGTGTGTATGTATGTGTATGTGTGTGTGTGTGTGTGTGTGTGTGTGTGTGTGTGTGTGTAAGCTTAAAAGCCAACCTATTGAGCAGCAATTAACTTAGCTCCTATGGATAGTTCTTGATAAAACCTTTGGTTCAAAAGGGATCCTTCATACATTGAGTACATATTAAATTTTATTAAATTTGAACAAAAAAGTCGTCGCAAAAAAAATCACGTAAAAATTTGCTGTATAAAAATTTCGGCATGACTGGTCGGGATTCGGCTCTGAATGTTTGCAGTTTGCTCACGGAGTCGGCCTGATTCCAAAATAGTATGATATGTTAGGCTTCGGTCTCTATGAAAAAACGTGACCCATCGACATTCCCCCGAGTAGAAAGCGATCAAGGTTAATTTCTTAAGCGTAGTTTAACAGTTCTGAATTCCGATTTTTCCTTTTCCTGGATTGGTTGCGTAAGCAAGATTAAAGAGCCCAGTCTGTCCTAATATTTAGTTGGAGGGAGAATAGCTAGATGCATACCTTGCCTAAGGGTATTAGCGCGATCTGAAATATAAACAGCCTCGTCCAGGATTTGAACTGGGATCGACGAGTCCATTTCCTACGTCAATGATGGACTCTCCCGTCGATCGACGTATGAGTGTTCATACAATGAACATCCACACAGTGATTTGTTTTTAGTGGTGAAGGCTTGTGTTGGACTATCTACACTTTTTGGCACAGTCGATAGGAAAGAATTGGTGCATCAAGGGTTGCCACAAACCCAATCAACGACTGACCTCAGGAATTTTGAATTCAGAGTTATCCCTCTCCTAGACTGGTTACCTACCCAAGGCTGAAGGGTCCAGTCTGCCCTACTATTTAACCCATATCTGGAGGGAAAATTGAATTCAGAGTTATCCCTCTCCTAGACTGGTTACCTACCCAAGGCTGAAGGGTCCAGTCTGCCCTACTATTTAACCCATAGCTGGAGGGAATTTTGAATTCAGAGTTATCCCTCTCCTAGACTGGTTACCTACCCAAGGCTGAAGGGTCCAGTCTGCCCTACTATTTAACCCATAGCTGGAGGGAATTTTGAATTCAGAGTTATCCCTCTCCTAGACTGGTTACCTACCCAAGGCTGAAGGGTCCAGTCTGCCCTACTATTTAACCCATAGCTGGAGGGAATTTTGAATTCAGAGTTATCCCTCTCCTAGACTGGTTACCTACCCAAGGCTGAAGGGTCCAGTCTGCCTACTATTTAACCCATAGCTGGAGGGAATTTTGAATTCAGAGTTATCCCTCTCCTAGACTGGTTACCTACCCAAGGCTGAAGGGTCCAGTCTGCCCTACTATTTAACCCATAGCTGGAGGGAATTTTGAATTCAGAGTTATCCCTCTCCTAGACTGGTTACCTACCAAGGCTCCAGAGTTACCTACCCAAGGCTGAAGGGTCCAGTCTGCCCTACTTTTTAACCCATACACCATGTACTAATCTATGTATGAAACACAAAATACAGAACTTAGCTGTGTCCAAAATCAAAATGTCTACACAGAATGTTTATAGTTCTAACAAACTCAAAACACAAAGATGCCGGAAACGATAGACTTCATGGCTTTTAAGCAAATGCATCAAATCCCACATGCCGACCCAAAGAAAGCGGCTATATATATATATATATATATATATATATATATATATATATATGTATGTGTGTGTGTGTGTGTGTGTGTGTATGTGTGTGTGTGCATTTCTGCTTTGTACTTTCCTGCCGTTGTTACTCCTTTATAAAAGAACCAAACACAAAATTGAAAAATGTTTGTTAACGGCACAAGCGATAGCCATTCTCACAGAAAACACTTCAAAAGATAATTTCTGTTTGAGAAAAAATAAAGAAAGAAAAACAAACAAAAAATGAAAACAAACAAAAATATGAAGACTCTACCCAGAATTTTGAAAAGGCAATCTCCCACCTGTCATTACGTACGTGTCTAGTTATGTGAACATTCATTTTTGTATCTAGGTGCAAGAATTTAAAATTCTGTTAATAGGCCTATTTATTTCAACTTACTGTCATGTGAGTGTGTGCTCGTGTATTTGTATTTCATTCTTTTCTTAAAGCGTCTGGCACTTTGTGTGTGCACGGGTACCTACAGTTAGTAGAAATTAGTCACTTTTACTCTCGCTTATACCATAATGATAAACAAGGTTTTGTGTGTGTTTGGGCGTGTCATGAGACTATACATATGCACACGTCTACATTTTCATTGGAGCTGTGATGCAATGCTAAAGATTTGCCGAAGCTGATTTATCACCAGTTTCGCAGAAGGAGTTCCTGCCAAGATTTTTACATTCCTATCTTGGTCCTTATTTGCCTTCAAAACTGGAAACAAAATTGCAATTTAACTTGGCAAAAGAGAATATGTCTCTCATATTCAGTGATATGACGGGGATGAAAGAATTTAGTAAATGTCATATGCTATTGAGTAACATACTAAATTTATATGTTCCATTAAAAGAAATCTATTAAATCTACAAGGAATAATTATTAGTGATGAATTCCTATATTTCTTCATTATCAAAATACTTTACTTAATGACAGGCGCAATGAGGGGAAGACAGAATGAATTGCATAAAAAATAAAATAAAATCCAATTTTTTATTTGGTCATCTTAATCAAAAACAGATTGCTTATTTTTTTTTTATTGAATTCATTTCCAAAAAAATAAAATCCTATTTTTGATATGTCGTTTCTGTACTGTCAGCACAACTTAATAATTATGATAATTATGATTTCCATTTTTCCTTTCTAATACAAATATTTCATTCACAATATTATTGTTTCAAGTAACTATTTCTATTTAATAATAATCCTTTAGTTTTAATTAACGAATAACAATAACCCTTAGAAAATAATTATAGCTTCAGATAACTATTCTTAATACAAATAATTAACACACATTTATATGGTATCAAGTATTCTTATCTAATACAAATAATTTACAAACAGATTTATTTGAGTGGACCTTGGAGTAATGGCAATTAAGGCGTACTCCACACTCCCCAGAGTTTCAGAACTGAAGCCTCACTATATTTTAGTGTCCTTTCCAGGATACTCCTTGGAGGTCGGTCTTACTCTCCTGCAGAGAATACAATCAACGTATTGTAAGCGACACTAACAAGACAGAATGATCAACTGTGAATTGATTGTTAGTACAACGTTAATCCGGCCCTCACTTCTGTAGCCATGTACCTAACTTAATTAAGCTTATAATATGTATACAGGGTGTTTCTGAAAAAATGATATTTTGTAATCTAATAACTTGGCCGATTCTCATTCAAATGATCTCAACGTTTAACAGCATGTGTAGATAGAATTGTTTTATATTTCTCTTCTGATATAGAAATGACATCCCATGGAAATGAAATGGCGTTAAAACATTAAAAATAGAATTTTGAGTTATTTCTGAGATCATTTGACCGGGTATTGGTTAAGTTATTAGATTACGAAATGAAGCCAATTTTTCTGAACCCCTTTGTACATCTGAAATGATATATATATATATATATATATATATATATATATATACATGAGGTAAGGTAAAAGGAAAAGTGAACACAAAATGATGACTCAAACAAGTAGAGGTAGGAGAGAAATATTTCGTCCTTCTAACGCGAAGAACATCATCAGTCTAACTTTATTAAAAGCAAAGGTACGTACATTTGTATTTATAGAAGAGAAAGTGGAGTCATTATTTTTTTGTTCACTTTTCCTTTTACCTTACCTCATACTCTCGGATTTTACTCCAACCCTCCTATCTTCATACGATACATGCATTTATAATTGCCTTCAAGCAAAAATATAAATAATATATATATATATATATATATATATATATATATATATATAAGTAAGTAAAGTCGTCGGGTTGGCCTAAAGCCGGTATCAGCCAATCAGCGAGTGAGACTATCCCTTTTTCACTAGCTTTAGACCAAGGAGATTGTTTTTGCGTCTATAAACTATATTTTTAATATATATATTAAAAATATAGTTTGATATATCTATAAGTAAGTGCTCAATATCATAGGTAGAGCATGAATATTCAAAATTGGTTTGAAAATCGCATCAAGGCCCGTATCAAGGGCCTTTGAATATATGTCTTCCATGCCATAACATTATATATATATATGTATATATATATATATATATATATATATATATATATATATATATAAAGGTCTCTTTTCTTTTACTTAGAAATACCATTTTCACGTGGTGCTCAATTTATGCCATTACATCAAGTCTCTACGCTATTTGAGTCTTTTCTCATGCAAAACTAAATAACATCTTGAAAGAAAAAAAGATTCGTAGTGAACAAAGACAATGTTCAAATGTCTGCTACAGGAATATGGTGTCGCCAAAATACATCCATCCCAAAAGAAAAATACAGTTTTATTTACGAACGCATGTATCACATTTTTTCTCATGAGTGACAGAAACAAAATGCATAATATTTATGAAGACCCAAGAGTAAAAAGGTTGATGAATGTTACAAGAACAAGTCAGCAGCATACAAGCAAATAAATATTGGAATAACTTATCTGAAATATACATATATATATATATATATATATATATATATATATATATATAAAGTTGGCGAGGTGGCTTATTGTCGGTATCAGCCGGTAGCGAGGGAGTATATCCCCTTTTTGCTAGTGCTAGACCAGGTAAATTATTTTTGCTGAGGTGGAGCACCACACGTATCATCAACTCCCCACTTTACCGCACAGATAAGATTACTGTGCTGCTCATAATCTGAATTGACAAGGAAGGTAACAAACCCAGAACCTTACGATTTCTTTATGGATGCTCTAGTTACTGAGTTAAACCGCCCCCTCGAATATATGTAGCATTGCAACCAAATTAGAAACCTTTTCTAAAAAGGTAAAATCCAATTTTTTCATTGTTTTTTTTTTTTTTAAATAATCAGATCCATCTCTAAAAAAATGAAATCCAAAACAGATTGTTCCATTTTTTTCTAAAATAATAAGAGCCATTTTGAATAATTTTCGAATCCATTTCCCAAAAATATATATATATATATATATATATATATATATATATATATATATATATATATATCCTCCTCTTTATTGTTATCTGCCGAAACGTAGTACAGATAACAATAAAGATGAGGACAATAGTCCGAATAATCCAAATGATATTAATTTATTTGTTTCGAACTCCAAGTCTACCTGTCGCATGTCTGTGACACTTTCAGTTATCATCGTCTGGATTTGGCATGCGTTAATCTAATTGAGGAAGAGCTAAAGTAGGGTAAGCGAAACATGCACTCTACCCATAAAATACTTTCCTTGTCCGACCTTCGGGGGTCAAGTGAGCTTCGGCCGCTGGATCGGTAAAGTTGTTTAATAACGTCGATCCCAGGGGCTATCCCCCCCCCCAGGCAATACCTGCCCCATTGATTTAAAGGGGCAGAGCTGGGTTTATTGCCTTGAGGGGGACTGCCGACGGGATCGACGCACTTTTTATGCGCCCACGTAAAAACGAGACCTTGTGTCCAGCGTTCATAAGTGGGATGAGAGGCAAATACCCCTACCCATAAAATATACGCACGGATCAGCAGGCGGAGTTATGAATATCTATAAAAGAAGAAATACAACAACAGAGAAGCGAACGTATCTGCCTTCCGATCTGCCTCAACCGGTAGGCCACTCTTAGTAAGACTCCTTCAACCCACCTACATATATGCGTACATACTGAAGAGATAAAAGAAAGTGGGAAATAATATCTACATATTTATAAAGGGAAGCGCGCTGTGCGTAACGGTTATGAAATCTGTTGACCCTAGTTCAAATCCTAGATGTAACCGATTACGTTTTGATTCGTGGTAAGGCCAGTGAGAAAGGCATGACCCCCACCCCCGCTATAAGTAAATAGTAGGTAGACTGTTTTTTTTAAGCCTTGGTAAGGCAACCAATCAAAAAGAAGGAATACTCTAAATTCAAACCTGATTTACTTCATTTAAAAATTGACCTTGTGTCCCCTCCTGCTCCTGTCGGAGGAGTTGGATAAGTATTTCTATATTCATAAAAGAAAAAAGGACGGAAGGAGAGACCGACACTAACCTGCCCTTCGATATTCATCAAGTGATCGAGTACATCATAATTGTAAAGGGAACATTCTGTAATAAAATATTTAAAATATTTAGGGCACTACAAATGGGATTTTATTTACGAGAATTATTGTTTATCGTAAAGATAATGAATTAGTAAAATATAATAGTATCCTTTATTGATTGAAATCATTCGATTTCCTTTCTTGTATTATACACTAGTGGGGGAAATGATCTAGGGTTATAATTACAGTTTTACAGAAGAAAAGTTAACATGAGTAAGAAAAATACAAAACAAGCCTTTTAATATGTAAACGTATAAAGTCCTTTTTAATACAGGGTGGCTTTACTATAGGGTCTTTTGAGCAATGCAATTCTTTTTGGTATACTGCCTCTTATTTTATTACATTGTTCAAAAGTAATGTTTCCCCACCCGTTCTTAATTGCTTCCCACAGTGCACCTTAATAAAACACCATCTTACCGGACAACTTTCGTTTTATCATACACAAAATATTTTCAGTTGGATTTAAATCTGGACTTTTGTTACATAATCGCTGCCCAGCACCTATATTTGTGGCCTTGTGCCAGACTTGGAAAAGAACCTTAAGAAAAATGTACTACCGATTATCTTAGATTACTGGGTGGTCTTTGTGGAATCACCGAAAAGGTAGTTAGGATAGATAACATCTTTTTAACGAGAGAAAGCAGACGATAAGTCTAGGATTAAGAAAAAACAGTCTTTTGGACTCCAAGAAGCCTTTGATGTTTAGGTTAGTGAACGCTGGTTGACCAGTGAGATTGGAACGAATCGAAAGAAGTCGAACGTTCTAGAGAAGGAATCGTCTAGAAGATTTTAGAAATACTATTTAAGACCCGCGAATAGAATCCCGAAGTCAGTTGGAGTTGGAGTTAGCTGGAGTTAGGGTCTGCGAGCAGAGCAGTGAGAGTCAGAGGCAGTTAGAACCAGGAGGCCGTGCGTGGCAGTTGGCAGTTAATGAACTGAGGTCGCTGATGTGTGAAACCCGAGATGTAATATTTTACACTGAACGAAGTTAAAACCATATTTAAGGAAGCTGACCAACTCTCTCTCTCAGTAACTTTCATTAAGTAAATAAATTCCTGAAGTAAGAAATACTGTCCACGTCTTTATTTTATACACGCCAAAGGAATTGTACGGGAATTCATGAATGAAAGTCATTAAACCAACAAACTTGTCAACAAGTCAAATTGGCCGTAACGAGGAGCACGCGGCGGCCGTGAAACGTGATACCTTTCCCTTGACCAAAAGAAGTGGGAGAAGGATTTTGGGGCTAGCTAAGACCGACTGCTACAGCTAGATCTGTGTATGTAAACAAACGAAACTCCGTACGTACGAATATACGAGTAGTAGTGCCGAAGAAGGAAAGGCACTAAGGTTAAATACGAACTGATCCCAATACGTTACATATCGTTAATTGGTTGCCGTGCACCACGGAAGTTCGATCAGGGACTTGTAAGAACCGTTACCACACAAGACAACGAAATAACCACTCAGACCGGCCGGAAAACACACACAAAAAAAAAAACAAAAAAAAACGACAAAACAAAACACGAAAAACAACGTAAACTTGGATTCCCCGAAAATAACAAAAACAAAGAAGGAACAAGAAACAAAAGGACTCACTAGACTTGAAAAAGAAAGAACTTTCTATAAACTTTGAAAATACAAAAAAGAAAAAGAAAAAAAAAAAAAAGACGTTTATTACGGACATAAAAACAAAAAAGAACAAAAAAAAAAAAAAGTCAAAATTGTAACAAAGGACATTTTGTTAAAAGGAAAGAGAAGAAAAATTGAACTTTTTACAACTATACGTAAGTACAACTTCCCACTTATTTTTTTTTTTGGCCATTTTCTTTTCTTTTCGCTCTCTTGTTTGTTTTGATACTGTTATATATTAATAATGGAAGAGCAAACGGTTAAGAATTTATTTAAAGATCTTACAGAACAATTAGTAAATACAGCAAAATCTTTAGCAGATTCCATGAAAAGTGATTTTTTCTTGCAACAGATTGCACCGTTAGTTAGTAAGGACGAAAGTAAATTTGAGGTATGGCTCCAAAGTATGGAGAAATATTTTACTTTGATAGATGTTAAAGAAATGGATAAATGTAGGGTAGTACTCATGACCACGGGAGGAGAAATAGGAAATTTCATATACAAAATTATAGAAGACAACAAGAGTATTTCATGGATAGGATTGACACAGATAATTAGGGAATATATTGGGGTCACCCACTACGCACATTATTATTTTCGTAAATTAGTGAATATTAAACAGTACAGACAGGAGAATGTGCAGAATTACATGTTAAGAATTACAAAACTGATAGATCAGGCCTACTCTAGAGAGGATAAAAATGCAGCAATAGTACAACAACAAATAAAAAACTGCTTTATAGAAGGATTAGTAGATCCTGAGGTTAAGTTAGCGGTATTAAGGAATGACCCCCCAACAGTTGAGAGCGCCTATCAACTAGCATTCTCAGAGGATAAACTAAGAGCGAGAGTTAGGACTCCTCCCAATAGTGATCCTGCACCGATGGAGATTTGCCACGCCAGAAGGCGCACGGTGCATATCAATGCAATAGGGCATGATAGAAAAGCCCACGCTAGGTGTGATGGTAGGACCGATCATAGAGCGACACATCCAGTAAGAAACAAGTGGATAAGGAATCGATTATGCTGGATATGCAGGTCGAACAAGCATCTGAGGTGGAATTGCCCCCAGAGAAATGCTGAAAAAAGGCGAGTGCCAGTTTATAGACAGCCTCCCGAACGAAATAAAAGACAGGCGTATATTATCAGTGCGATAGACTCGACGAATAGGATAGGTTATCAAAAAAATCTTAGAGGAGAAGGGATAAATACGAGGGATAAACCATATAATAGAGGGTTTATGAATAATTTTACGTATAGGAAGATAGATAAGCCAGTGCAACAGTTTAAGAATTGTACTGAAATTGAGAAAAAGCCGGAGAAAACGGCCACACCGAACACAGAACCAAATCCAGTAGAGAAAGTTAGTCCAGATACAAAAACGCCTGTAATTAAAGATGCACCCTCGGAAAATTCTGATACCGAGGAGAGTCCTGGTGACTCTGATAGGGATGATTTTTACGTGCCCCTCAGAACGCGAAAGATAGCTATGTACAAAGAAATATTAGAAAAGAATAGGAATATGCGTCAGGAGGAGGCAATGTTAGATTCTGTAAGTTGTAAAACGAATTCGCGTGATAAGGTTAGTAGTCAGGCCGAAAAAGAGTTCAAAGACATAGGAAAAGTAGCAACTGATATTAAAATTAAACCTGAAGGAAAGTCTCGAATCGACAGTAAAGAGAAGGATAGATGGCGAGAAAAGAAAAGAAAGGAATTAAAGGACGCCATTTCTGATATTTTCAGCTAGAGAGATAGAAAGTTTACGCAGGACCGAATTAGTTTCCCGACACAGTGGACATGGATACTATTGACGACGATTGTTTTTTTTTCTCCGTATATTTAATTTAAAAAAAAAAAAAAAAAAAGACAGCATTCAATTTTTAAAAAATTGTAGATATTGTTTTGTCGCTAGCGGTGATATTCCGCTAGGTGCTGTTGAAATTATTATTATTATTAATGATAATCTGTACCCATAAAAGGTAATTGAAGAATTATGTGAAAATTCTTCCGACGCAATTCTAAGTTTGAGAATAAGAGCGGTCGTAAACATGTTTTGTTTTTATGTCCTATAGTAAATAAATGATTAAATAAAATAAAATAAAATGAAGAGAATACGAATGTGTACAAAAATATAGAGAGAGCGGAAGGGAAATGGTTTGGGAAGTTGTACAGGAAAAAGAAAATTTGTTTTTTAAAAATTTGTTTGATCATTTTAATTTCATGTTCAAATTCGCTGTATAATTGATTTTGCTAATGTTGTTGTATTTGTTTTATGATTGTTTTATATTTTGTAAACATGTAGAGAGAGAGAGAGAGAGAGAGAGAGAGGTTAGATAGTGTATTTTTAAAAAAAATCAAAATCAAGAAGAAAGAAAAAAGAATGATAATTAGGGCTAGTTTTGAAAATTATATTACATATAATTTTATCGGCGATGATAGGGACGTATATATGTTACATAATCGCTGCCCAGCACCTATATTTGTGGCCTTGTGCCAGACTTGGAAAAGAACCTTAAGAAAAATGTACTACCGATTATCTTAGATTACTGGGTGGTCTTTGTGGAATCACCGAAAAGGTAGTTAGGATAGATAACATCTTTTTAACGAGAGAAAGCAGACGATAAGTCTAGGATTAAGAAAAAACAGTCTTTTGGACTCCAAGAAGCCTTTGATGTTTAGGTTAGTGAACGCTGGTTGACCAGTGAGATTGGAACGAATCGAAAGAAGTCGAACGTTCTAGAGAAGGAATCGTCTAGAAGATTTTAGAAATACTATTTAAGACCCGCGAATAGAATCCCGAAGTCAGTTGGAGTTGGAGTTAGCTGGAGTTAGGGTCTGCGAGCAGAGCAGTGAGGGTCCGAGAGTCAGACGCAGTGAGAACCAGGAGGCCGTGTGTGGGCAGTTGGCAGTTAATGAACTGAGGTCGCTGATGTGTGAAACCCGAGATGTAATATTTTACACTGAACGAAGTTAAAACCATATTTAAGGAAGCTGACCATCTCTCTCTCTCAGTAACTTTCATTAAGTAAATAAATTCCTGAAGTAAGAAATACTGTCCACGTCTTTATTTACTACACGCCAAAGAAATCGTACTCATGAATGAAAGTCATTAAAGTGTAAACTTGTCAACAAGTCAAATTGGCCGTAACGAGGAGCACGCGGCCGTGAAACGTGATACCTTTCCCTTGACCAAAAGAAGTGGAGGAAGATTTTGGGGCTAGCTAAGACTGACTGCTACAGCTAGATCTGTGTATGTAAACAAACGAAACTCCGTACGTACGTTAAATACGAATTGGTACCGTACGTAACATATTCCTAATCGATACTGTGTAACAAACGCCACAACGTTACGTATCGCTAATTAAGGCCGCCACGTAACACTTTGTTCAGGCCAGAACATCATTTGTAATGAATTTTCAGAAAGGAAAGCCACGTTTTATCAATTTAACAGTATGAAGAGATCGATTATCCTGTTGAGAAACGATACCTGTTTGATTTAACGAAGACAACAGCTTGTTAATAGTTGCTAGTAGTCTTTTCCCAACAATATTAATGTATTATTTAGCATCTATATGCTGGTCCCGTTAAATTAGTTCACCAACCCCAGAAGACGAGAAAACTTCCCACACCATCATTCCACTATTCCGATATTTTAAGAGATTTTGACAATGATTTTAAAACTGATCTTCTTAAACACGGTTCTAGTTTCGATTTCAGAAATTAATTCCGAAACAAAAATTGACCCAATCCGTTATTGTTACGGAAGAGATAGACGTTGAAAGAGATCTAAGAATCAACTATGATATCTCTAAAAATAGACTTCGGACTGTTTTTTTCTTTAATAGCATATCAACCTTCGTGGGTTATTTAATGCCAGAACCATTCTTGTAGAAGAACAGTAACGGTACTATCTAGCTCATAGCTGGTGGGATACGGGGATTCATGTCTTTCTCAAGCTGAGAGCACCGGTTCCTGCTGGATCACCGAAGGCAAGCAGTGATGAGTCTGTTTAATCCTTGAGTGAGTACTTAAGCAACAGCAGGTATTGTAAGCAACCTGAGATAATTTGGCATTAAATGGCCCGAAAAGAGTTGATATGCCATAAAACAAAAGACCTCCCCCCACAAAAAAAACTAACAAACAAAAAACAACACTTTCCCCAAGTATATTAGTCTGAAGGTGAACGTAATATAGAAAATGAAGTTCGAACTCGCTTACTACAATGTCTCAGTGCAGCACATTAACCACTACACTACCGGTACTTATATACTTCAGACTGTATCATAACCGAGGACACATAAAACTATTGACACCATGTTGTATAGAGAAAGAGGGATCACGCCCAAAATTTACTTATATTTAAAAAGTTATTCCTTACATTGTATTATACAAAGTTCGCAATATATATATATATATATATATATATATATATATATATATATATATATATAGAGAGAGAGAGAGAGAGAGAGAGAGAGACGAGAAAACATCTATCACTTTCTTACTTAGGATCCCATAAAACTTTTGCTTACATCTGTTTAAAAAAAGATACAACTGTTCTGTTCCGCAAGAACGATCCGGAAGTTTGCTTTTAGAAAATACAATTATAGTTTCAGCTATTCCCAGTGGTTACAAACCAAAAATCTCATACTGCTTTGCATTCCTTTACAGCGCTGCAGGCATCAGTTACTTTCTGCATATCTATGCTGTTAACACACAAATTGCCTTGTTGTGTTTACCAGACATACACAAACATATAGAACACTCGCCTGTAAACTTGATACCCGATCTCTGGTTTGCTCGAAATTTACACATCATCATCATCATCATCATCATCATCAACATCATCATCATCATCAAAGCGTGCTGACAGTACGGATTACCTTGACTCTCTGTCTTGCCATCTGTCCCTATCGATCATCACACTTGCTAAGTCCTCAACACAGTATCCAATGTCCGCACTGAGCTGATCAATGTAAGTTTTTGTTGTTCGGTCAACACTGGTATGTCCACGTGTAGGAGTTCATAGGATACTGTTTCTAATGAGTTTGCCTTTACTTCTCCAGCCGTTTTAACTCAGTCGGTAGAGTGTCCAGCTCAGGGTTCTTGGTTCGATACCGGCCCTCGCCAACTCAGCCTATGAATAGCACAGGGATCTGTGCGGTAAAGGGAGGAGGTGATGGTAGGTGTGGCGCTCCACCTCAGGTGCTAAAAACAATATCCTTGGTCTAGTGCTAGTGAAAAGGGGATAGACTCCTTCCCTTTTTGGCTGATACCGACTTTAGGTCACCCAAACATGTTTTACTTTACTTCTCCAGAAGTGTCCAGCATGTCTTGCTCGTCTTTCTTGGATAGTCTGTGAGAGATGAGGTAAGTTTACGTACTGCTGCTGTTCTGTAGGGTACTGTTTCAAGAATTTGTTCCAAAACCACACAGCATCCTTGTCTACTTCCTATCTTCCAAGCTTTAGACTTAGAGTATATATATTTACCAACCCCTCCGCACGAGCAGGATGTGACACAAGGTCAATTTCTTAAGCGGAGTTCAACAGGTTTGAATTCAGAGTTTTCCTTCTCTTAGCCTGGTTGTCTAACCAAGGTTAAAGAGCCCAGTCTACCCTACTATTTATCCATAGCTGGAGGGAGGGTAGGATTCATACCTTTCCCAAGGGTATTAGCGCAAAGTGAAAGTGCAATTACCACATCCAGGATTTGAACGCGGGGCGACGAGTCCATTTCCCATGACTTTAAACATTACACCACACGATTCCTGTATACTATAGACTTAGAGTATAATCGGTACAACCACACAATAGTACTGAGATGGCTTGGAATAAATCCCGTTATATTTTATCAGACAGATTATATTTCCCTATGGTCGATAATTTGTCGATAGCAGTCTATGTTTTATCTATGTATTGACCTACAATAAAATAGATTAACTCTATTTCATTTGAGTTCCCGTATAGACTATTGTCTCTTATTGCCAGCCTCAGGCTATATAGCAGAGACTCAGTTTGTGCAAGTATAATTGCAGGAAGTGCTAAATTATCTACGTAGTCTGCTCCAGTAATAGTTTGGGGGATATCGTCTGATTCTATTGTATTGTGAAAAATTTTAAAATAATTTTCTTCAATAAGCATATAATGATTTCTGTTGAATTCATGAGACAAAATTCAAGATGAGAAGTAAGTAGTCATATCACTGCTGTTTTATAGAATGCTACCTACAGGATTTGTTAATAACAGCACGCAACATTCTTGTGTAGTATCTAACTTTTTCTCCAGGTGTTTCATTAACGTCAAAGTTGTGCAACCATACAAGAGTACTGACACGGTTACAGCATCGAAGAATTTTCATTTCATCTATCAGAGATATCAGATTTTCATATGGTCGTTAACCTGTCAATAGCAGTCCATACATGCTTTCTTCTTACTTTGTTTAAGGGCATATCAACCTCCGTGGGTTACTTAATGCCAACGCCATCCTTGTAGAAGAACAGTAGTAGCATTGTTTACCTTACATTACATTGTTTTATTCCTTCTTGATGGGTACTCAATTGTTTTTAAAAGAATTCAGTTTTTAAACACATTTCAATACTTATATGTTTCTATTTAACCAATAGAAGGGACCCTAATAGGTACTACCACTCCAGGTCAGAGTGGATCTAGGAGTAATGGTGATGAAGGGTACTCCACATTCCTCAGAGCTCCAGAATTGGAACTTCATCATCAGAGTTTAAGTTTATACCCAGGACATTAAGAACCTGAGCCATCACCTTCTAGAACATATATGATAAAAGGGCTGAGGCTTGCTACAAGGGCAATACGGTTGGGACAATCATATTGGTGCTAGGGCTTGACGTACCCAGCTGATTCATCGGAGTCGGCCTTTCCGACCGCCCGTCTAGTGTAAGGGCCAAAGTGGAGTGTTGCATGTCATGCACCAGGGTTCCATCCTTAAGCACCACGGATCGCCACCCACAGCCAACAAGTGGTCCCATTGGGGGGGGGGCTTAATCCTTAACAGAGATGCAGTCAGTGTATTCTAGAGCCCTAGCCGACAGGACTGAAAGTGGACGTAATAGCGAGATTGGAGTTTGAATTCGTTTACTGCAGACCAGCACATTAACAACTGTGCCATAGGGTCTCATTTCATGCTTGCTTTATCTATGTGTATTTTCACATCGCTTCCAATAGCAGTCCGTGATTTACATGTGCGTAACTAACAAATACGCAACAAATAATCTTACGGGGTCAGGTGAATTTTTTTATCACATTGTTCATTAAAAAACATCTATAAATTAATATCACTGAAACTACCTATTTACTTATCTTTGTTCTTCGGGGTTGGTGTTTGTCATTTGACAGAGAGGGGACTAAGCTAAATAAACACTAACGCCCCCATAAACCACCTATGTATGCTTTACTACATACATTAGCCGCTGACCGGGGTTACGCCTTCGTGATGACTTCACCATGATACTTGTCCCCACCAACCACTCTACTCCGTGCTCTACATCATCTCATTTTTGCTGAAATACTAAACCAGCATAGAAGTTATAACTAATAGTTGGTTTACTTTTAAACCGATTTGACTGTAGAATGAACGCAATTCCCAAACTCCTTGATATTAAAATAACTCTTGGCAGGTTGACATGCCATTAAAATCAATCAATCAAAGATCAAATTAGTGTGTGTTAATATGAATAATATCTCGAATCTGGAATGTCGAGAGATGTCACCCGCTAGGAGAAAGTAAGTTAATCTTATCAGAATGTTTATTTACTCTCTTCTTCTTGGTGATCTCAGACCAACTCCCAAAACACCTCTCATTCACAGCAGCTGTGCTAGTTCTGCAAACACCTGTCCGACCTTACATAACAAACACCGGTCTTATATTTCTGTCTAGAAAGCATAAAAAATCAATTTCTAAATGAACTAGATTCTGTCTGATTAGCTGACACCTACACACTCTGTGCGTGACTTTTTGCGCTTGGTCACATAGAAGGTCGCGTTGGGTTGCCAATTACGCTCGTTTAAGCGTTTTTAGTTCCACGTAAGAATCTACATTTAAATACTGCTTGAATATAGTTGAACAAACCAATATCATGCGGAGATATGGGGGTGGCGTGAAGGGTATCAATACAGAATAAGATACCAACTTCAGAAGCTGATTTTTGTTGCTTCGAGACCTGTCGGTGGGATTTAGAATACGTACCGTATACTGACTGTACCCCGAACCAGTTAAAGGTTAAGACCCCCACAAAAGGGTGTATCATTGCTATGAATCTAAACAAAATATGGTGGAAAGGCCCCAGGTCGAGAAATCTGTGGATTGTGGAATACCCATCGTCATTACTCACAGATCCACTTTGACCCGGATTGGTAGTACCAGTTAGGGTCTCATCTATGATTCAAATAGATCCGTTTAAAATTATTCGTATTTGATATGACTATGTAAAAACTCTACACAAAACAAAACAACTTGACAAAAGATTAAATATAAACGAACAATGATAGTGATTCCATAACCTCTAGGCATAACATAAATTTAGAGGGGTTGACATGCCGTTAAAATCAAGCAATCAATCATTAGGTTTGTTTTCTAAAGAAATATGTGAATTCGTTCCGTCTAAGGTCTTATTCTGATATGTCACAAGAGGTGACAGGTGAGAAAATAATTAAAAATAATAATACCCTTTGAATCACCACCGTGCGATAATTTAGATTAATGTATTCGCCATTATTTTTAATCACAATGTGCTATACTCCCAGGAATTCTTAAGGTGTACTTTGAAAAATCCATTTTTTTCCGAAAGGATATGCGATCCCCTCCTATATATATGACAGCTCTGGATACGAGTCAAGAACTAGTTTACTTTCACACATGCTGTATGCATAACTAGAGTGAATTTCTTTTGTACTTCCATTTATTTTCTAGCGGTTGATGTTTCTGGGAATTCAAATACATCTTTTCTTCTCTTCTTTCTTCTTTTGTTTTTATTAGGAGCTCCAATATATTATCCTGATTATCAAATGTTTTTGATATGGATTCACTTCAATATATTGATATACGGTTGTCTATTAATTTGTCAACATTTCCTAGAAGCTGGTATGTCCCCTCTCTTTCTACATATGAACAGTCTTATGTGATTTGAAAGTTTTTACGCGAATCAGCTTTTCAGTGCTAAAATGCTATCGATAAATCTCAATGACAATCTCATTCGCAACCACACATGCACACACACACGCACGCACACACACACAAACACACACACACACACACACGCGCGCGCGCGCGCGCTTGCGCACACACACACATATTTCTTTTGAGAAAAGTAGAAGGAATAAGAAAAAGGAAAAGAAAAAAAATACTTATTCTTATTTTCTTCTTTTTCTTAGTGTGCCATTTTTCCTGGATTAAAGTTACAGGCATACATACATAATGAGAATAATATATATATATATATATAGAGAGAGAGAGAGAGAGTAAACTACAGACACGTGTTTCGAGGTATCACCTCTCATCAGTGCAGTTATACCATTGTAGCAGCTACCTCTGGCCGGGTTCGAGACCCGAACGAACTTACGCTCGCCAAACCTCTTACCCATACGGCCACAGTCAGCTGCCAAGTATAGCAGGCTATTTGATCGCTACATTTCTAAGCGGAAATGAATTCACCTAGAGGTCTCAAACTTATATATATATATATATATTATATATATATATATAATATATTGATAGTATAGTGTTCTATATTTATAGATAAACGATGCTCAATGTCGTTGATAGAGCATGTCTATCTCAGTTAAGGTGGTGTGGACACGAACTCAATGGCGCTTGGTAACTGAGAGTTGGTTCAAAAATCGCATAGGCAAGAAACTGTCAGTTACCAAGCGCTCTTGACTTCCTGTTCACGCTACCCTAACTTTTTGAAAAGAAAAGAATCCACTGTTGAATACAATATACTAAACCTCTTAGAATTACCAATATTGCTAATATATTTCTATAACAGTTTACAAACAAAAATAATTTGAATACCACTTTATTAGTTGCTAAGAGTTTTATATCTGTCCTGTAAAATTGAAAACATATGTAACTATTAATAATGAAACAAAATTAAGAAACTTTGATTTAATATTTTTTAGCTTATATATATATATATATATATATATATATATATATATATATATATATATATATATATATATATATATATGCACACACACACACTTATAGACATATTAAATCAATTTTATTTTTGATATTGAAGTGTTGCAAATTAATTTATTGTATTTTTATTTCTATCAGCTTTGAGGGTATGCTGTTATTACAGAAATAACAATATATATATATATATATATATATATATATATATATATATATATATATATATAATTATATATATATAATTACTTAAAAAGCATTATATTCATACCCTCCACAGAGATGTTTCTTTTGTTTTACGACAATGTTATTTTTAAAAATACACCCATTTTTACAGGATTCCACAAAGTTTTATTAAAACTGAACGAATATTTTAATTTTAGTGTAAAAATATATACTTTAAAAATTATCTCACTTTTATCGGTGTCCAAAATTACATAAAAAGATATTTTACACGCTTTTTCATAAAAAAATGTAAATAGATGTTTGAAATGTGCAAACCAAAAACGAATACAGTTACATGTACATACATTTAATGTCGAAGAAGATTATATGACTATATCTTGCTTGTAAATAATTTTCTCGAAAAACTCTATGCATTAGATAACTTTAAATATATATAAAAATAAAACAAACTATATATAAATCAATAATATCGCGCGTGTATTCATTAAATCTTGTTTTATGAAACAATGTGGACTGTTGCATACTTAATTTCTGAGTATATATAACATATGGTTGTTCTTTATTCAATTTATAATTCCTAGGTAATTCGAGGGTATAGTGACGTAAGTAGTGACATAATTTTGGTTACAGACATACAAACAGACACTGAATCTCCATTATATATAGATGTAGAGAGAGAGAGAGAGAGAGAGAGAGAGAGAGAGAGAGAGAGAGAGAGAGAGAGAGAGAGAGAGAGAGAGAGAGAGAGGAAAATGTAGGTGAATGTCTCATTTATTAATTTGTCGCAATTTTAGAGACCTGGAAGTCGGTTGCTCTTAACCTCAAGTAGACATCCGATCTTAGCCACTCATTGTGTTGTCGAGGGTTATGTCACAATAGCAACGTTAAATTGATGCCTGTAATAGTTGCTGAAGATGTCAAACGATCGCTCTCTGGCCTAGTGGCGTCTACTGACGTCTCAGAACTTTCCAAACAATGGTTAAACGTAAGAGAGACGAACTTAAACCAGATATAGATGAATGAAAACGAATATGAATGAATGCTGTTACTGTGAGAATTCAAAGCAAGTTGTATGATAGCGGAAGTAAGGTGTAGAATAGGCACAATACACATTTTAAGATTACAAAATGTCCTTTTATACTGAATTGTATTAAAACTAAAGTTATTCTATTTATAATCTTGTTTACTTAAAAACAGCCCAGGAAATCATAAATGAACGCACTTAATTACCGAGATATATATATATATATATATATATATATATATATATATATATATATATATATATATATATATATATATATATATATATATATATATATATATATATATATATATATAGAGAGAGAGAGAGAGAGAGATAGATAGATAGAAATTATACAACAAGAGAAATGAATTAATAGCAAGTTGCACAACTAATGCAAATTCTTACTGTCCCATATGGATCCGGATTGAATTTGTTGCATACACACAAACAAACAAACAAACAAACAAACAAGCACATCCCCACACTCTCTCTCTCTCTCTCTTTCTCTCTCTCTCGCCCTCTCCCTCTTTCTCTTTCTCAGGGAGTCCAATGCTAGTCTATCAGATTCATTAAAACTGAATAAAGAGTTCGATCTTCACTATATGCTGCATATTTGCGACCTTGTATCACATACTATCCGTGTTCTTTCTCTCTCTCTCTCTCTCTCTTTCTCCCCCCCTCTCTCTCTCTCTCTATATATATATATATATATATATATATATATATATATATACCTTCAGCCTTGGTAACCAGTCTAGGAGAGGGATAACTGTGAATTCAATTTTCCCTCCAGATATGGGTTAAATAATAGGGCAGTCTGGGCCCTTTAGCCTTGGGTTGGTAACCAGTCTAGGAGAGGGATAACTCTGAATTCAAAATTCCTGAGGTCGGTTGTTGATTGGGTTTGTGGCAACCTTTGATGCACCAATACTTTCTTATCGACTGTGCCAAAAAGTGTGGATGGTCCAACACAAGCCTTCACTCCTATAAACAAATCACTGTGTGTATGTTCATTGTTTGAAAACTCATACGTCGATCGACGGGAGAGTCCATTATATATATACCTAACTATAAGTGTCTATAATCTTGTGTATTGTTCTTTTTCTCTCGCTTTATTTTCTTTCCTATTTCTTTTCTAGCTTTTTTTTGCCGGGAACGTTCTGAATGCCAATATAGAAATGAATTGCTTGCCTCATTGTCTTATAATCATTGTTTACTCTGCGAGATTCTGGGAAAAATAGTGACTTTATATTTTATTATATTTGTTTCTCAGTCGGTATAGCGCCCGCCTAGGATTCTCAAGGTTCTGGATTCGATAACGGTATTCGCCAACTCAACGTAGGAGTAGCACAACTTGAACAATCTCCCTGGTCAAGCGCTAGCAAAATGGGGATAGACTCCCTCCCTCAACGTCCTGCTAATACCGACAATAAGTAACTCCGTCTACATCACTTTATATATATATATATAAGCTATATAAATTTTTCCTTTCTCTCTCTCTCTCTCTCTCTCTCTCTCTCTCTCTCTCTCTCTCTCTCTCTTCTGTGTCTCGGTGTACATAACTACACCCACACCGACAAACACGTATATATATATATTATAAACTAGGATAAGATCCTATTTTGAAGTGGGAAATATTTTTTTAAAATGCCCTAAATATAAGCAGGTAATAAATTTTGCCTCTTATTCATGGAGGATAAACTCGCAATAGCTTCGTATAAAAATATTAGCGAATTATTTCATCAGAGATCGGAGGTTTTAAATAAGTGTAGGCATAAAAAGCCTTTTAAATTATTTTATAGTATTTTAAACGCCAAGTAGATCTTTGAAATACTATAAAATCATTTTTTTCTCTTCATTCTGATTTTTTGCAAATTTTTTATGCTTCCTTGTTTTTAACTTGTTTTTTTTTTTCTTCCAGTTTTTAACAATAAAATGTCATTTGTAAAAACCCTTTTCATTCAGAATTATCCTGATCTATTAGAAGAAACCTAGACTCATTAGGCTTTAGTATATATATATATATATATATATATATATATATATATATATATATATATATATATACCTCACACCAAATAAATATTCGGTTGATTAGTTACTTTTATTACTTTTCTCTCTGATGTGTGTGTTCACCCCATACAACTTCAAGTAACAGACTTCTAGTGTTCATATCTATATCTTAAAATTTTTATACATATATAATCACCTCGATTACTTACTTATAGACAAAATACTCCCATTTGTATTTCTTTTAGCTCAGTCGGTAGAGCGTTCGGCTAGAAACCACAAGGTTCTTGGTTCGATACCGGCCCTCGCCAACTCAGCGTATGAGTAGCACAGGGATCTTTGCGGTAAAGTGAGGAGCTGATGGTAGGTGTGGCGCTCCACCTCAGATGCTAAAATAATCTCCTTGGTCTAGCGCAAGTGAAAAGGGGATAGACTCACTCGCTGTCTGGCTGATACCGATATTAGGCCGTCCCGACGTCTTTTTACTTACTTACTATATATATATATATATATATATATATATATATACAGAGTGTTATAGATACATGTATATGTATATGTGAAGACAAACGCACACACACATATACACAAACACACACACACACACACACATATATATATATATATATGTGTGTGTGTGTGTGTGTGTGTGTGTGTGTGTGATTCTAAGTTGTTGGATGCTATCTTCTAAAATATTAATTACAATCTTCCCAGAGCGAATAAAGATGAATTATCTTTTTCCAGTCTTTTTCAGCGTTGTGTTGGGAAGTGATAAGATTGGCCGACATAAAAAGGATCCCGCACGCAGACCCACAAAAAAGTTGTAAGGAATTTAAACAGTGAAAAATAGTGATGAGTCATTGGCTGGTATGAAAGCGACGCTTCATAAATTCTTTTTTTCATCGTCTTAGTTGGAAATGCTGCAACTCTTAAGTAAAATTTTAATAATTGTATGCTTAGTCACTGGCAAAAAACGTCGTTTTTTTATTGTTATATTCTCTAAAATGGGAAAGAATTATGATATATTTTATTCTATTCTTTAAGAAATTGAGTTATGAAGAATACACCGATTTTCAGGTTTTCTCAGGGAAATTGGTTTATTTTTCAATACACATTAAATTGGTTTTGACTAGAACATAGAGTATAAAGATTTGTTAAGTATTGTAGAGATATATTAACATTATAAGAATTAAAGTTAGTTTTAGCTTCAGTAGCTAATACCACTTCTTATAGTGCGTTAGGCGGCCTCAGAAAAGCCCCCGAATGCAGGTGAATATATACAACAAATTCCAACAAAGAGATACATAATAATATACAGACTTTATTGTCTAAGCAACATTCAGCATACAATACAAAACCACCGGGGCGAAGGCAAGGCTCCTAAGTCCTAATAGACAGAGACGCAACTTGTCTAGTGCATATCTGTGGATGCCAGATGAAAAAAAGCTTAGTTTTCC
Source organism: Doryteuthis pealeii (assembly GCA_023376005.1). NCBI lineage: Eukaryota > Metazoa > Mollusca > Cephalopoda > Myopsida > Loliginidae > Doryteuthis > Doryteuthis pealeii. The sequence goes on from CM042139.1 coordinate 153,678,823, forward strand.
CGAGGCTGTGTTTAAATAGCCAGGCTGCAACATCCTCTAGTGGCAAACTCTGGCAGCAAGGGAAGATAGCCCTTTGAAAATCTCTACCCCATCCAAATATAGGAAGGCAATTGCTAAAACATGGTACAAGTACACGAATATAGTTAATAAAAATTAAGGGAAATTCACTTTGGTTTCTTTCTTTGTTTCTTTAATGGTATATCAACCTTCGCGAATTATTTAATGCCAACGCCATCCATTTAGAAGTACAGTAGAGCTACTCTTTTACCCACGAGATGTTCATACCTTTCCCAAGTGTATTAGTCCAGAATTGAACGAAATAGCACAACTGAAGTTCAAAGTAGCTTACTACGATATTACAGTCCAGCACGTTAGCCACTAAAATACGGGGATTTTCCCGTGGGAAATTGAATCGGTGACCCGAGCTCACATCTTCAACATGGCCTTTTTGCGTTTCACTTTGCATAAATACCCTTGGAAAATGGACATGAATTCATCTTTATACCCCACCATCTATGGATAAAGAGTAAAAAATACCTGATTCATTAGCCCTGGTCGGCAACTAGTCCACGAGAAGGAAAACTCTGAATTCAAACTAGTTTTACTCCTCTTAAGAATTGACCTTGTGTTTCATCCTGCCAGTGGCAAAGGGTTTACTAAATGCTTACAATGAATACCAGGTTATTTGAGAGAAAATATTTTACATATGAAATTGGTATTGACTACAACATAGGAATCGTTATCAGTGGTCATCAGAGTGCAAAGATTAGATGAAAGGGCGTCTGGTTAGATAGATAGATAGATAGATAGATAGATACTGTAGATACATACAAACATCGTAGATTTTTACAAGTATATGATTATCATCCTCATCATCAGGTCATGCTGACAGCACGGATTCCCTTTGCCACCCGATCATCACCCCTGGCAGGATGCTGCGTATAGTCTTGAACAAATCTGGAAGCAGCAACCCACCAAAAACAGTTGTACGGCCAAGTATGACGAACAGGACATGCTGGAAACTGCTGGAGAAGTAAGGACGAACTTATAAGAGACGTTCCCCTGTGGACACCTACACATGAACAGACCAGTACAGGCCGACCAGCAAAAAGCTACATCAATCAGCTATGAGCGAATTCTGAATACCTTTCTGAAGGAGTTATAAGGGTGTTTGGCGAGAGAGAGAGAGAGAGAGAGAGAGAGAGAGAGAGAGAGAGAGAGAGAGAGAGAGAGATGGAGGGGGTAGTGGGAGGGGGAGATGGGAAGGAAAGAGAGTGTGTGTCATGAAAATCTGTGTTGTCAGCACGATCTAACTATGGTGATGTTGATGATGACAAAACGGGAAAATCAGGGACAGTTAGCCTTCAGATGTCCTGTAACTAAAATTATACAATATACACACAATAGTACGTACTTTTGCTAAACAATTATTTCCATCTCCCTTTGTTAAATTTAAGACTCATCAAACAGTTTATTTAAACACGCATGAGAAAATTTAAATATAAATTTTTAAAAATTACTTTCATGCTATTTCTGCAAGGAATTACTAATGAGTTCATCATAGTGAGACAACGAGTGTCAGCAAGTTCGGATGCAAGTGGGACAAGTTGGAGTCTAGCGTCGATTACATTTGAAAGTAGCATGTTGGCGTAGAGATTACATTCCTTACTGGCCACAGTTTTTGGCGTTAGGAGACATGAGAGGTAATTACCTCCCGTGGCTTAGCAAACAGTTGTATAAAAGCGGAAGCGCTAAAGTCAATGGTCTCTTTTAACTTTCAAATCACTAGAAAAGAACACGCACCATTTCTTAAGCTGAAAATTCACTCTAAGTGTAAGGTCTGAGAATGTGGATGACAATAAAAGAAATACAACGGTGCATCTCCATACTATATGAAAAGGGAAGGTGCTTTGAACAAGAGAAAACTCGCTGGAATAAGTGTATATGTTTGAAATAATATTTATTTGTATCAAATAATAAAACTAATAAAAGCATTGGCATTGGAGCGTAATTCAATGCACCATTTCGTATTTACTGAATTTAATAACTATCTCGTGGGAAATTTTCCATGAGTAAAAATTGCAATCTTGGTTAACACCTTTAGTGCCAATGTGTCAGAATTACCCACATCCGTGTGTCGACCAAGAATAGAATAATGGAAACTCCCTAGAGACGAAATGGCACAACTTGAAAGAAGATATGAGTTACAACAGTGAGCAGAGGTCGAAATGAGGATTGAGCGATAAAATGAAAAAAAATAAAAGACGCAGGATAACGTTAGTTAATGGAGTTTGCCGCTTGACGAGTGACAAAACCGCACGTTACGTTCTTTTGATGTGTCGATAACGAATAGTATCGAGAAATTCTCAAACAACATCCAAGTTGTACTGTTCTTATTTCTCCGCGAATTTAGATTTATTTAGGTTTATAAACAGCTTTTTTTTCTCGTAAAAACCCCGATGAAATCTAAAACTGAAAATAAACTGAAGACATCGGTTTGTGAAGGAATTTTTGTGTAAAGGTCTTGTTAAATAGGTAACTCTAGCGCAATATTGAAATCTGCATTGAAATGAATATAGGGTTAATCGTTTGACTAAGACATCTAGTAAAAAACAACTGTTTTCTCAATAAAATTCCTTCAAAGCTACTTTCTGTAGTTCATAATGACTATATATATATATATATATATATATATATATATATATATATATATATATATATATAAGTAACATTAGTTAATTGAAACCATATAAGTGCTTGCAGATTATTGGTGTTAGATAAGAATACTTGAAACTATATAATTGTATGAAAATTACTTGTATAGGATAGGAATACTTGAAACTTTACAACTCCAATGATATATTAAAAATATAGTTATGGCTACTATCAAACATGAATCTAATTTTGGCTTTAAGTAACCAATAAGGAGTTTATATGTCGCTACATGAATAATCAAAGTCAAACGTATTTTCTATCAAAAACGTTAAGTTTTATAAATAAACCTTTACCATAAATATATCATATTCGCTAAATTACCTTTATACATTTGTACATCTAGACTATATAAGAAAATAGATTATTGTAGATAAGCTAATGGTTGATAAATTGTTATAGAGAAATTGATGTAGATAGATTCGCTGGACACTATCAAACCACTGCTTCAAGGAATATACATTTATCGAAGACTGATTGTAGACTGATATTTCAGTTGGTTATATGACGTTAACGAATATTATATGGATATCAACATTTTATATTTTAAGTATGTTAAACAAATATTTAAAGTATCTTATCTGATTCTGGAAGATAAGATATGTGGCATTTATGAGTCTTTTCTATTTATTGTTTTGCTTGTTTCATTTAGAAATATATTTGTATTTAATGGAATCCTACATAACATATATGAGGTCTGTACAATATTATGCGGGTTTGAAAATTGGTGAATTAGGCTTATCCAGACTATATGTGGAAAAAAACTACAAACTGTGTATATATATATATATATATGTTCAGATTGTGAACATGTTCAGATTCTACACAAAATTATAAAACAATTTGGTAATCCATGAACCTATAGTGTTTCTCTTGTAAGAGCGGCTTATGATGATATTGATGTTTCTATTTCGGAAGGAGGGGAGGATTTCTAATTAGCATTTCAGAGTTAACAACAGTTAAGATATTAATGCTGTAAAGATTTGTGCGGGCTGATCAGTATTCAACTGTGTTACAAGTTGAATCTGCTTCTGAGAATCCAGACTTGGTAAGTGGTTCAAATAGCAGCTTGGGCTATTCTACTATGTGACATGGTCAAGTCTATTTCTAGGATTTTGATTTGCTGGTGGTTTTAGTGTGTATATTTCTATCCAAGTCTTTATTATTTGTGTAATAGGTCAACTTGAGTACATCATTTAAATTCCTCCAAGCATTTTTGAAGCTTGGCAAAAGGGTTTCGAATAAAACTTACGGAAACAAACATTTTACCCTTTTGCAGTCAGAGCAAAAATGTCGTTGGTGTTGGCTCTATGTAAAGTATTTTCCTATTGTCTGCTCGCTGACTAAACCAATGTTAATTTAGACATTTACTTGTTTGCTATGAGTATGATGTGACACAAGGTCGCCAGTATGGGGCACCAGCTAGGATCGAACTTGTCATTCAGTGGTAATGGTTCTGGGTATGCTAGCTTTCTATTACACCATGATCGGACACCGCAATTCAATGTTAATCTATAGAAACATTGCTAGGATGCTCTACGGTGGCGTAGGATTGTGTAAATCTTGTTTTGAAAAATATTATAATTAGACACACAATTTCATGGTTTTCTTTGTTTTTATATATGATTGAGTTGTTTAAAAATACCCTATTTTGCAAACTTTCTGAAAATAACCCGCCCACTTTACAAAAAATTTAAAAAATCTGCATGCGAAAGGGTTAACAGTGTCTTTCTCTTCTTGTTCATTTTTGGACAAGTTAATTTGGACTGGAAAGGAAAAAATGAATGTATAATAAGAATTGAAAATGAAGAAAATCGTGACAAAAGGCATTCAATATCCAAACATAAGTGGAATCTACTAGGGAAAAAGGTTTTATTTTTCCTGGGCCTGGCTGGTTTCAAATGAAATTCTTTATAAATCGCTGGGGCCTGAGCCAAGTGTTACTGCGCAATGCTATAGTGAGCAAAGTGCTTGTTTAAATGACGCAATAGAAGAGCAAAGATGTTTTTGTGGGTAAAGAAGTGAACTTGTAAATATATTGTATGACAACGCCCATCCCCCTGTTGCCATTGCAACAGAGAAAATGTCTCTTAAATTCGGAATAGTAATTCTTTCCACGTGCGGAATATTCCCTAGACCTGTCATTTTAGGAATATCAGACTGGACCTGATTGAAGGATAACGTAGCTCCCATAGGTCGAAAAGGACAATTATTCTTAAAAACAATATGCATAGTTTAGGACAATGATTTTCAACCTTTTTTAACCCATGGATCCCTTTTCCTCTTAATTCCACAGTAAACACACTTCTTATATTATTTCACTAATAAAAAATAAAGGTGTTAAATAATTCATGGATAGTCTATGAATTATGTAATAGGAGTAAATGGCACGTCTTATTTAGATGGTTTGTGTGATAGGAGGTAAATGGCATATCCTTTTCGTCTTATTTTAATGGTTTGTGTGATAGGAGGTAAATGGCATATCCTTTTCGTCTTATTTAGATGGTTTTGTGTGATAGGAGGTAAAGGCATATCCTTTTTCGTCTTATTTAGATGGTTTGTGTGATAGGAGGTAAATGGCATATCCTTTTCGTCTTATTTAAGATGGTTTGTGTGATAGGAGGTAAATGGCATATCCTTTTCGTCTTATTTAGATGGTTTGTGTGATAGGAGGTAAATGGCATATCCTTTTCGTCTTATTTAGATGGTTTGTGTGATAGGGAGGTAAATGGCATATCCTTTTCGTCTTATTTAGATGGTTTGTGTGATAGGAGGTAAATGGCATATCCTTTTCGTCTTATTTAGATGGTTTGTGTGATAGGAGGTAAATGGCATATCCTTTTCGTCTTATTTAGTGGTTGTGTGATAGGAGTAAATGGCATATCCTTTTCGTCTTATTTAGATGGTTTGTGTGATAGGAGGTAAATGGCATATCCTTTTCGTCTTATTTAGATGGTTTGTGTGATAGGAGGTAATGGCATATCTTTTCGTCTTTTTTATGGTTGTGTGGAGGTAAATGGCATAATCCTTTTCGTCTTATTTAGATTGGTTTTGTGTGAAGGAGGTAAATGGCATATCCTTTTCGTCTTATTAGATGGTTTTGGTGTGATAGGAGGTAAATGGCATATCCTTTTCGTCTTATTTAGATGGTTTGTGTGATAGGAGGTAAATGGCATATCTTTTCGTCTATTTAGATGGTTTGTGTGATAGGAGGTAAATGGCATATCCTTTCGTCTTATTTAGATAGAGGTAAATCCTTTTCGTTCTTATTTAGATGGTTGTGTGATAGGAGGTAAATGGCATATCCTTTTCGTCTTATTTAGATGGTTTGGTGTGATAGGAGGTAAATGGCATATCCTTTTCGTCTTATTTAGATGGTTTGTGTGATAGGAGGTAAATGGCATATCCTTTTCGTCAGGTAAACAATCTTTTCGTCTTATTTAGATGGTTTGTGTGATAGGAGGTAAATGGCATATCCTTTTCGTCTTATTTAATTGTTTTGTGTGATAGGAGGTAAAATGCATATCCTTTTCGTCTTTTTAGATGTTTGTGTGATAAGGAAGGTAAATGGCATATCCTTTTCGTCTTATTTAGATGGTTTGTGTGATAGGAGTAAATGGCATATCCTTTTCGTCTTATTTAGATTTGTGTGATAGGAGGGTAAATGGCATATCCTTTTCGTCTTTATTTAGAATGGTTTGTGTTGATAGGAGGTAAATGGCATATCCTTTTTCGTCTTATTTAGTGGTTTGTGTGATAAGGAGGTAAATAATATCCTTTTCGTCTTATTTAGATGGTTTGTGTGTATTTAATTTACCACCAGTTATTTTGATAGAAAAACTTGAAGGTTTCTTACTCATTCATATCTTATAATTTACACATTTAATGTATGTATGTCATCCATTAAGCAAAATACTGAGTCCCACAAACGCATGCGGTATACATAGGTAAATGGATAAGTCCAAGTAGCCTAATGGAGTAGAATAATTCATTATACAGAATTATTTTTAAAATTTGATCCTACTTCTAAACCAGAATCCGTCCAAGAGAATAAGATGCATAAAGTTATCTATGACTTTGAGGTACAGACTGAATACCTAATTTCGACGGGTCACAGAGTGAAAATGAAAAAAAATCAAATAGATAGACAAATACTTGAACTTTGCTAGAGAACTGAAAATCTGCACAATATGTTGATCCCAAATTTAGTTGCAGCCCTTGAAACAGTCTCCTAAGGTTTTGTAAGGAGACTGTAGGATTTGGAGATCAGAGGAAGAATCGGAACCATCAAGACAACAACATTGTTATGATAGGCTAGAATACACAGAAGAGACACCTGAACATATATATAAATATATATAACAGAAACACCTGAGGAGACTTGCTGTCACTCAGACTCCAGGGAAAAACCAACTGCTAACTCTGGTTGGAAAAGCTTGAATAATAATAATAATAATAATAATAATAATAATAATAATAATAATAATAAAAAAAAAAAACAAGAGAGAAACTGAATCACTAATAATTGCTGCACAAAAAAACCCCAGTTAATCACTTGATAAGTGAATGCAACAAACTAGCATCAAATAAATACAGAAACAGACATGATTTTGTGAGGAAGGGATTCCACTGAGAGTTGTGCAAGAAACTGAAATTTCGCCTGAAACTGAAAAATGGTATATGCACAAATTAGAATCCGTACTCGAAAATAAGACAAATACAATTCTCTGGAACGGGGCTTCGAGATACGAATGGAAAACAAGACTAGGCAAGATTTTATTACAGAAACTGATGTGGAGACGCGTTTTGTAATGGACACCGTTGTAGAAAATGCACACGGCGATACGAGTTCAAATCCTTGACGAGGCTGTTTGCATTTCACATATCGCTAATACCGTTCGAAAATGCATAAATTCGTTCAGCTATGAAAAGATAGTAGAGCAGACTGGGCTCTTTGATTAGGTAACCAGTATTGGAGAAGGAAAATTCTGAATTCAAACATGTTAAACTCCGCTTAAGAAATTGACTTTGTGTCGCATCCTGCTTGTGCGGAGGGGTTGGTAAATTTACATAACAGAATATATATATATATATATATATATATATATATATATATATATAACAGAAACTGTTTAATGAATGACAAATAATCGTAACTAAATCTAGAAAAAACCTAAACGTCAAATCCAATATTTCTCACCATTGTTTACCCAAATAAAAGAAGTAACCAGGTGTAAAAAAGATTTATTATTGGTTGAACTAAAACAAGAAGCCAATAAGCCAAGATAATTTGTGCTCAACGTTTCAATATTTCGAAGCACTTGATGAACCTGATGAGGCTCTGTTACACTAATACCAATCTACATTTCAAAGTTAACCACATCCTTAAATTTTTTGAATCAATAAAATCTTTCCTTACAAAATATCTCAAATGTTTTAGGGAGTGAAAAACAAAGTTTGAAAGGTGACAAGGCGTGATGAATACAACTGGCGATGTTATTTAACATATGGATTTCTTCTGTTACTAATCTGTTTTCTAATATAAAGTATCAACTTTCTCCTTTCCTTATCACCGCCGCCGCCGCCGTCACCGCTTTAAAGTATTTTTTTCAAAACAAATGCACTTCATCGGTTCAGCTGTGTTTTAGGTCCTCAGATTTACGTTAAATTCTTATGTAATTCATATCCCATTCTAAGTAGACATTGTGAAAACACAGGCTGCTTTTTCTTGAATTGTTAATCTGATATCGCCACAATGTTCACTTAGCATAATAATAGACGGGGGAAAAAAGAATCCAAGTGTCGATTTTAAAAAGAATCTGGTGCACATTTCGTCTATGAATGGAAGATGTAAGCGGCAAGTTTATTAAGAACTAGACGATGCGAGAACACGTTGGGTTATCGTTCTAACATACGCCCTATTGGTGGGGCTTAGAATGTGCTGACTGTATTCCCTGCAGAAGGATAAGACCCTCCTTCCAAAAAGGGGATATCCTGGGTATGGCACTAAACTGCATCTGATAATGAGGCTTCTGTTATGGAAATATATGGAGTGTGGAATATCCCTTCACTGACATTACTCCCAGGTCCACTCTTACCTGGAGTGGTAGTACCTGTTAGTATTACATCTATGATTCAAATAGATCTGTTTAAAAATTAGTTGAATTAGAAAGGACCGTGGGCAAAATAAAAACCTCTTAAGAAAAAACTACACCAAAATGTAAATATGAACGTACAATGAACGCGATTCTCTAATCACTAGGGATAAAATAACCCCAAACGAACTCATATGCCGTTGAAATTATTCAATCAATCAATCAATTCTCGTTGCAACGGCAGTCCACAATGATATTCATATTTCTATTAAGAAGGTTTGAAGGATTCTAGTTATCAATTATAGTCATTTCTGTTATCACAAGAATTTGAAAGATTAAGAAATGGTGGCAGTTCCGATCTGTAGCCTGTCCAGTCATGCCGAGTAACCGCCTTTGTCCCACGTTAATAGGGACTTTGTGCCTGACCCGTACAAGTGGGGTACGCGGTAAATATCATGCCGAGTAACCGCCTTTCATCTTTTAAAGCATTACTTCCGGTTTACGTCAAAAACCGGATTACGTCACAACTAAGTTGGCTTGATTTACAGGTGACACTCGATATATGTACTGTTGTCCCTTTTTTTTCCGGGCACCAAAACGATAACTGTAACGTGGCGGCAGCGATATATTCACGGTACTAAAAATGTCTTCTGCACGTAGTGGTCACTTGTTGATAAAAATTACAACGCGAGAAATATGTAGTCACAACTGCTAGCCTTTATTATCGTGCTCGTCTAGTGGGTTCGTACCAGAGAGGAGGAAAGGCAGAGAGAAAGAGAGAGAGAGAACACTACTTGATTACTGTGACCCCATACTAGCCACTAGAGGCCCGATCCGTACCCTACGACGGCGGAAGGCAAAAAGAGGCCGATACTTTTCTTCGTTGTGCCACGTCACCACGTGACTTCCGGTCAACACCCGAAACTTCCGGTTCTGGCCAACACCCGACTTCCGGTTGCGGTCAACACCCGACTTCCGGTTGACACTCAATTCTCAGTTCGGGGTCACGCTACGGTCAAACCATCGTTCATCCTGTTTTGCTCATCACTATTTTTAAAACTTTTACTCTCTCACTTATTTCCTTCTTCCTCCTTTTCTAATATAGTAGTTCTAGCTCACAAAAGTCAGGACCTTCCATTATCTCGTTACAGATATATATATATATATTATCTGTGACCATTTGGTTTCATGCACATCTTTACACACCAATCTTTAGGCGGGAAAAGATTTTCCTCACCATGTGAGATAGTGTTAACCATACACTGTTGTAATATGTATATATATATATATATATATATATATATATGTGTGTGTGTGTGTGTGTGTGTGTGTGTGTAAAAATGAAATTGGGATTGAATCCGACGATATGTAGAAAGAATGAATAAAGAAAGGAAAGTACAGAATGGATAATAAAGGATGAATTTAATGAATATCACTTACATATGTGTTTCGGTCAGTTTATATATATATATATATAAATATATTACTACAGAGTGTGATTAACATTATCTCACTTGGTAAGTTAGGGGTGTGCCAATATATATATATATATATATATATATATATATATATATATATATATATATTCATAAGAATGTTACTACCACGTTTTCATTGCAGTAGCATAATCCAAAAGGGCTGAATATATCTTGTAAAATATAGAGTATTAATAGTTGTAGAAAAGTTTTTCTCTCTATCACGGTTTCGTTGACACCGAAACCGTGGTAGAGAGAAAAACTTTTCTACAACTATATATATATATATATATATATATATATATATATATATATATATAATATTGTATATTACATATTGTATATTACAATGCATAAATAGCGGATATGTGGGAGAAACATCTACACCTTTTAGAATAAGATTGAATAACCACAAATCCACAATAAAACTCAAATCACCCCATAGCACGATAGCACTTAAGTTTAACATCCCACCACACAAACTTACACACCTCGAATGTATCTTAATAGACCACGCATATCCAACAACGCAATCTCGAAAACAAGCTGAAATTAAATGGACTTTAAAACTACGAACTCACGTGAGGGGACTAAACGCTGATATCGGAATACTCCGTTTTAACAAATATTTTACAGGCGCGACCGCTTTCAATAACAACAAAGACAAAGCATCCGTTCAACAGGAGGAATCAGAGGAAGGGAATCTAACGATCCCGAAAATTTATGATGATAAATAAAAAATAAGTGAATCCTGTACTCCACAACACCGAGTTCCTTCATTTATTTTTTCGATATTGTTTTAAATGCTTCATAATAACGCCCAACTTCAACATAAAAAAGACATATAAATATATACCGATAGAAGCACAGGGAGACCCCTAAACTACAACATATATATATATATATATATATATATATATATATATATATATATATGGAGGCGCGTATTGTAATGGCTAGAGACGTCGGGAATCTTCTCTTGTTCAAATCCTGGACAAGGCTATTTGCATTTAACATAGTGCTGATACTATTGGGAAAGGTATGCATCCAACTAATCTCCCTCCAGCTATGACTAAAGAGTAGGTCAGACTAGGTTCTTTAATATTGGCTAGGTAACCAGTCTAAGAGAAGAAAAACTCTGAATTCAGACCTGTTAAACCCCGCTTAAGAAATTGACCTTGGACCATACCCTGCTCGTGCGGTGTAGTTAGTATATATATATATATAGCTTGCGCTAGAACAGACAGTTTGCATTTTTGCCGGAAATGGAGCGCCACACCTACCATCAGCTATCGACTTAAGCACACAGATCCAACTCATGCGCTTAGTTGGCGAGGGCCGGTATGGAACCCGTAACTTTGTGGGTCCTAGGTGGAAACTTTACCGACTGATGGTATTGGTATTCTATTGTCTTCCTTTTCTAATATATATATATATATATATACATATATATATATATATATATGTGTGTGTGTGTGTGTGTGTGTGTGTGTGTTACACCAGGGATAGCCATAATTTGAATTAATAGTAAACTGGAAAAATACAGTTTGAATTTATATAGTTTGATTAACAAAGTGTTTCCTCATCTACAACGAGGCCCTCAACTGTCTTAGACTATCACGGGACTAGGTGACACTGGGAAAATAGATTTAGGGGTTACTTGATTTGAGATGAGCGACCTGAACGTGGAGTATTTAGCTTCCATGACTGCTCAACTCGAGTGAAGCAGTCTCATCCAGGTTTTGAACTCTGGTCAACAATTTTATTTCTTTTGATGATAACCGTTACGCAAAACCCGCCTCCTGACCTGTGTATAGTAGGTATTTAGCCAGCCGGTTCGCCACGGGTAGGATGGGAAACAAGGTCGAAAGTATTGGGCATCAAGCGAAGATCGAACTCGTTATTCACTCCTAATGGAGCTGTGACAAAGGTATAGTAGGTTCATGGCGAATTATTATTATTATTATTATTATTATTATTATTATGAGTTTTTCACACAAGCGTTAATTGAAGGTCTTTCACTGGAGTGAGTGACAACAAGTCTCCTCGGGTTTTCAGGACTCTTTTGAGTATTCTAATGCTGCTGTTTAGATGGTCTCAATTCTTCCTCTGATTTCCAATTCCCCCAGTCTTTGTTGCAAGCTTTTTGGGACCGATCCAAGTGCACCAACTACAATAGGTATCACTTTCACCCTCATATTCCACTGCTTTTTCAATTCTCTGGCAACTGGAACGGCAAAATCTGGCAACTGGAACTGCAAAATCAACCAGTTTACAAGTTCTCTCTCTTTTTTTTTTTTTTTGGAGGTCTGGTCTTCTGGCTGGGATAAGGTGATCCGTCTTAATCTAAAGTCCCAGAGAATTTTATGTGTTTCATTCTCAAAAACTGATTCAGATTTATGCATATACCATTCTGTTGTATGATCAAAATTGAATTTTTTCCACAATTTCCAGTGGATCACCTTCCCAACCCAGTCGCACCTAGCTTTGTATTCTCGTTGTGCTAGTTTGCTGCATTCGCTTAATGCATGGTTTATGGTATTATTATTATTATTATTATTATTATTATTATTATTATTATTATTATCACTTATTTTTTATCCTATGCACGTATTTATCTCTTTATGTAATTAATTATTTAGTGTCATTATTATCAGGTCGCGTTGACAGCAAGGATTCCTAGGATTCTCTCTCGCTACCATTCCGTATTGGTGTTCAAGTGTAGCTGTTCACAGAAGAACATCACTCAAGAGTTCGTCATTGCTTCTTCAGTAGTGTTTAGCATGTCTTGTTCCTCTTATTTGGGTGTTTTGTGGGATAGGAGGTAAGTGGCAATACACCTGGGCGTTTTGTGGGCGTACTGCTTCTGGAATATTTTCAAGACAGCACATTGTATTCTTGTATAGTTCCCATCTAGCTTTATCTAAGCATTTCTTTAAAGTCCAAGTTGTGCAGCCATAGAGTAGGACTAATCCAGTTATATCATATGTACTTTTAATGCTGAGTAAATTAAAACACATATTAAGGCTGTTTTAATTTCATTTTTGTGACTATAACCAAGAGACACAATAACAAGTGAGAAATCTGAAAGTTTTGTTTGTTTTGTTTGTTTTTGTTTTTTGTTTAATTTTGACAGAAGATATAACACCTGATCTACTTCTGGCACCGCTGCCGTTATTCATATCTTAAAAGATAAGCTGTAAATAAAGACATGTCGCCACAAATATCGGGCGTTTCAGTAGATGCCACCTTAGATACAAACTTGACATGCGACTTGCTGAACGCTTATGAATTACGACCGACAACATAATTCACTAGCACGTGTTTTTGTAAATGTAGGTGGTGAACGTTCTTATTATTTTAGTAAAAACAAAAACAAAAAATGAATCCAGTCTCGGTTGGTTGGTTGGATTTTACGGAATGTCAACCCTTAGGTTATTTTATGCTGAATACATTTTTGTTTTATTCATTCTTGTCAGGTATTCAATTAAAAAAACATATTTTAAAACACATTTTTATAATCTATTTAATATATAGATGGGACTGTTACAGGTACTAGCACTCCGGGCCAAAGTGGACCTGGGAATAATGCCAATGAAGGGGTACTTCCCATTCCACAGAGTTCCAGAATTGGAACCTCACCACTAGAGGCAGTTTAACGTCATACCCAGGACCCAAAGACCGCAACCACCGCCTTCTAGCATATATATGATAAAAATGGTTGGGGTTTACTATAAGCGCAATAGGGTCGGGACAATCATATGGGTGCTAGGGCTTTGCATGACCAGCCTCTTACACCACCTGTCTTGTCCAAGTAAGGGTCAGAATGGAGTGCTACATGCCATAGACTGCTCAGGCAGAATTCTGTCTTTAAGCATTACGGGTCACCACCTACGGCCAACGGGTGGCTCCGTGGGCGGGGGGGGGCTAACCCTTCTGCAGATGTGCAGTTGGCGTATTATACAGCCCCAGCCAACAGGGCAATCAGGTATTGGGATGTTACCTTGATATATGGCAGTGATGAGGACTTTGAGTGGTATAGCCACGATACGCTGGAAATCAATTTATTATTTGATTAATTAATTTAATCAAAAGAATATTAACAATAATGCACCCATCTATAACTTACAAAGGATCCCCGTAAAGTAAGATTGATGGGTTATCTTAGTATCATATCACTCTGTTCAGTTTTATTTTATGCCTAGAGATTAGGGAAGTGTGTACTTTGTACGTTCATGATTACATTTTTTTGTATAGTTGTTTTTAAGAGGTGTTTTCTTATATGGTCCTATCAAATACGAATAATTTTTTCAACAGATCTATCAAAACGGAAACTATATATAACAAGACTGATATTGATAATGGATAAAACATATATTGTCTTCAGATTAGTTTATTTAGCATTCAACACACTTATTTCAGCTATTTTTTTTTATTTGTAGAAGCCTATCTTAAGATTTCTTTTGATCTATTGATTGATTTAAAGGCATATGTACCCCGTTGGGATTATTATATACTTAGAGGTTAGGGAATTGCGTATATTATACGTTTATATGTACATTTTTGTATAGATTCTTAAGGGTCTTTTTGCACACGATTATATTATATCAAGTATCACTATATAATACAAATAATTTGCAAATAGATCTATTTAATCCATAGTGGGACTCAGATAAAATCACAGACTAGACCTGAGAAATATGGCAATGAATGGGTACTCCACACTCCACAGATCTTCAGATCTGGAGACTCACCATTAGATGTAGTTTAGCTTCATACCCAGAACACCCTCTTTTGAAGGAGGGGGTCTTACTCCTTAACATAGTATAGTCAATGTATTCTAGACCCGCCGACAGGGTCACCGAAAAACAAGGTACAAACACTTACTCATCCAATAGAGTTATTATTCAACTGTAGTTTTGCGAATTCTCGAAGAAAGTTGACAAAGACGGGATTACAAGATTACGACTATTTCACAAAAGAAAAAGGAAATAAGTCAGACATCTGGTCACAGAAAATACTACTTACTTTAATATTGGTATTGCAGCTTCCTTCTGTGCCGATCTTAAATCTGAAAGGCGTGAGAGGGTATTCTTAAATCGATGAAGGAAAGCTATATTGTAGCCCACCCCCAGTGAATATGATTGGGGCAGTTTCGCTAGTCCTGAAATTTAAGTCCCTCCTTGTCGCTCTGCCAGTAATACACTAATGAACTGATTGACTATCCCCTTTCAAAAATCCTCAACAAACGTATGACCGTTTCTCGCACCTAGGGCGGGAGTTCTCGTGATTGACCCATAGTTATCGGTCACACAACTGAGCACCAGGTCCACTTATGTGATGAAGCAGCTACTACTTAATCACAAAACAAATAAAATATATGTTGCCAGCCCTAATATGCTACGTTGTTGCTATAGAGATTGTCACATCAGTGCACGAATGCATAAATTCCCTCCTCGAAGAACGTGGTTTCAAGGCAATAAAAAAGAAAAAGTAATCCTAGTTTAGTTTCGGCAGACATCAACAACAAAACACTACGTGAAGTGTCCTGGAATAATAATGGTATGTATTTACCCAGCCCTTCTGCACGAGCCAATTCTTTAAGTGGAGTCTAACAGTTTTGAGTTCAGAGTTTTCCTTCTCCTAGATGTGATGCTATGCCAACATTAATGAGCCAAGTCTGTCCTACTATTTACCCAGAGCTGGAGAGGAATAGTTGGATTCATACCTTTCCCAGGGGTTTTAGCGCTACGTGAAATGCAAACAGCCTCGTCCAGGATTTGGACAGGATTTGAACTCGGGTCACCATATCCATTTCCTACGAAAATAACCATTACACGACGAACGCCTCCTGATAGGAATAATAAAAGTAGATGAATAAAATGTATATTTCAAAGTAGCGTAAAATTATTGTATTAAAGCATCTAGTTGATTTCATATAAACTGGGGTTTGCTATTCACTTCGTATGGGGGGAGTCCACGTGGCGTAGAGGCTGATGTGCTAGACTGCAGAAAGCGAGTTCAAATTCTAATCATGCTATTACATTCACTTTCGGACTAATACCCTTGGAAAAGATATGAACCTCCTCATCCCACAGCTAGGGGTTAAATAGCACCTCTATTATTATTCTAAATGAATGGTAATGACATTAAATAATCCACGAAGCTTGATATGCCATTAAATAAAGAAACCGAACTGATTACTTTGAATACTTGTGTATAAGGCTACAATATTAACGAAAATTGCAGGGAATCACGTGTACAGGGAATATTTTCATTGGTTGTTGGTTGGTTGGTTGGTTGGTTGGTTGGTTGTTTTAATGGCCTATCAACCCTGGTGAGTTATTTAATGCCAAATATTATTTTATATATAATTTCATATTTTATAAATATGTTTTATATATAATTTTATTTTTATGAATAATTTCCATTGACTAAATAAACTAATAAACTAGTAGACATAATTGTCATTAAAAGCATATGTATTAAAAAATTCTGGAGGTTGACTCTCGGTCACTGCCTTCTAGCACCTATATGATAAAAGGGAGTGGGTGATAGCCATAAGAGTACATTGAAAAATACGGTCGGGTACAATCATAAAGTTGCCAGGGCTTAACATGGCCAGCCGATTGATCGGATAGGACCTTTCCCACCGCCAGTTTAGTCTAAGTAAGGGCCGAAGTAGAGTGTTTCATATCACAGCATAATTTATACCCGGGTCACAGACCATTAAGCCACCAAAACCCTGTCCTCTGGCATTATGGGTCGCCACGCACAACCAACAAGTTGATCCATTGGGTTGAGAGTGGGTCTTGCCCTTCTACAGAGGTGAAGTCGACGTGTTCTAGCGGTCATGAAAGTGTTCTTTGTAAATTTTAAACTTATAGAGTAATTTATTAATTAAATATTATTTAATTCATCATTTTATTTTATTTTATTATTATCTAATTTAAAAAAAATAAATATGAATTAAATTAATATCTGCGTGAGATATCTCAACATATGTGTTGTTGCTGAAGCATTTAAATCACTAAATATACAATTACTGATACCCTTACAAGCAATGCTATGGCCATAAACGATATTAATGTAGCGTTGTTTATACCACCACTTATTGCAGTGAATGCATCGATTGTTATTAATGTCTTTGATGTTTAGGTAGAATTATCTGGTAATGAATACTCGTGGAATAGGGCGTGTTTGCTGCGCTGGTTACTTGACTACATTTAAAGTATGCTTTTCAAATTCACCTTTAGTTGTTTATGGAAATCGAGAGTTTGGGCCAAAGCCATAACATTCTTTCAAAAATGTAAAATATTTTTTTGATCGTTTGAATGTAGGTTGATTTGAAGGTTTACTTTCTGTATAATGCAAATTTTAAAGAAAAGGCTCGCCCGTGTTACGGTTATCATAGTAAGAAATGGAATTGGCGACTCGAGTTCAAATCGTGAACGAGGCTGGTTGCGTTTTACTAAATCCCTTGGGGAAGACATCAATTTATTCTCTTCCAACTATGGGTAGACGGGCTTATTTTAGATAAATGAAAATGAAAACACCGAATTCAAACCAGCTTTACTCCGCTTAAAACAGTTCCTGTTGCACCCTCTGGGCTAGGTAAATAAATAGACTGTGAAAAGGTAGATCAACATCATCATCAGGCCGCCCTGTCAACTGGGGCTGTCAAATATACTTAGCAGAGGGGTACAATCCCCAAATGAGGTCAGCTGTTGGCCGTGTATAGCGACCCGTGATGCTTCAGAACGGAATCCTGGTGACTAGGCAGTCCATGACATGCATCAGTCCACGTTGTCCCTTATTTAGGATAGACGAGGGGTGGTCGGAGAGGCTCCCTCCGATCAGTCGGCTGGCCACGTCATGTCCCTAGCACCTATATAATTTTCTAACCCTATTGCCTTTTTATCATATAATATGTGCTCGAAGGCGGAGGGACTTAGTTTCCTGGGTATGACGTTAAACTGCATAATGAAGTTCCAATTCCGAAACTCTTGGGAATGTGGAGTGCCCAATTTTCGGGGTTGAATAGGTGAAAGAAATGAGTATTAAAATGTTTTTTAAAAGATAGAGTTTGAAAAGAAATTGAATGCCCAACAAGAATAAATAAAACCAAATGTCTTCGGCATAAAATAACCCAATAAGGGCTGACATATCCTAAAAAAACAACCAAACAACCAGCCAACCCTGATCCTTACCAGGTCGTACTGGCAGCATGGATATTCATCTCTATCTCGCAGCGTCCAGAATCCGTACAGAGCTGATTGATGGAGGTTTTGCTCATCTGCCTACACTGGTGTGTCTGTGAGTAGATTTCCACAGTAGAACATCATTTATGAGTTTGTCCTTGCTTCTCCAGCAGTATCTAGCATGTCTTGTTTGTCCTACTCGGATTGATTGTGTGATAAGAGAAAAGTGGTCGTACAGCTGCTCTCTTGTGGGGTGCTACTTCCAGGATTTGTTCGGCCCATCACGCAGCATCCTTGTATAGTTCCAATCCAGCTCTTTTCTACGCGCTTTGTCAGAGACCAAGTGGTGCAGCCGTACAGTAGCAATGATACGGCTACGGATTAGAACAATTATTGCTTTATGAACTGTGATACTTGCTTGCTAACTATTGCAGTAGATAGGACGCCCTCGGATTGGAGAGTAAGTCAAGTTTTTACTTAACTCGTTCCACGCAGATAGGATGTGACACAAGTTTGCAAGTATGGCGTATCCAGCGAGGATCGAACTGGCTATTCAGTAGTAATTGAATTGCGAGACTTACTTGCTAATCATTACATCACGATAGGACACCTTCAGATTGTTGTATATAATCCCACGCATGTTCAAACATGAGAACATTTTCAAAATGATTTACTGTCCCTTTATGTATATGGCTGACCATTAATTCCATAAACAGATGATAAAAAAGTATTTATTCTACATAAAATGTATACATTATGAAGTGAAAGTTTATTATCAAAATTCAGCAAATAATTACTTAATGACTCGACATAGACATTTTTATAAAAGTGGAATTTCTCAGGGGCAAAATACATTTTCTTGAGGATGTTGTCAACAGCTTTGTAATTATCGTTAACCAATGGAGAGAGAATGTATTTTTTGCAAAGATTTTAAAATATTTGAAATTTTCCAAATATATAATTCAGACAATCGACAGCTGGCATATTTTGAACTGAAATATTTTGGATGTTTATCATTTCAAAGATAAATACACGACTTTTTTTTAGTAGAGGGGACAAAGAAAAATGGCAAGGATAGCTGAAAATGTATTATTTGGACTATTGTCCTTATCTTTATTGTTATCTACACAGTGTTTCGGCCGATGTTCCCCCCGGCCTTCTTCAGGTGTTTCTTGTCAAACTCAGGAATATTCTGGAACTCGGGAACCTTCTTGTCGAACTTCGGAGCCTACTTGTCATAATCGGAAGCCTTCACGAAACTTCGAACCGAACCCTTTATTCAATCCACGTGGGTGTGTTAAGTATTTTGTGTTATTATCACCCTTGGCTAGGATGGAACCTTCAACCTTCAACCTAGAGATGATTGTTACTTAGAACTGTATTAACTCAACCCTTATATCCGTTGCGCCATGTGTCCAAATAGCTGGAAATGTTTAATTAAAAATGTTTAACAGGGAATTTTTACCTTAGAGCAAAAATCGTTTGTTTTGAACAGAAAATATAATTTCCCTTAGAACCAACGTTAATGTTTTGAAACGGACTAATAAAATACTTTTTCTCTTTGAGCCAACAGTTTTAGTTCTAAACAGACCAATCAGAAAAGCGTTAAAACATTAGATATAACTTTATTAATTTTAAACAGACCAATAAAAATACTTTTTGCCTTAGGTACAAATTGTTAGTTTTAACCAGACCAATTACAAAATATGTTTTGCCTTAGAGTTAACATTGTTTCTTTTGAATAGACTAATTAGTAAATAAGTTTTGTATCAGAGCCAATATCATTAGTTTTAAACAGAGGAATAAGAAAATATTTTCTTAATATAATATATAAAAAGATCCCTCTCTCTCTCTCCTCCTCCTCTCTCTCTCTCTCTCTCTCTCTCTCTCTCTCTCTATATATATATATATATATATATATATATATATATATATATATATATAGCTATGTGCAAAATATCGCTGGCTCTATAAAAGGGTGATCATAGGAAATTCTTCTAAAAATCATATAAAATAAACTAACTATCCGATTTTAATAAAACTTTCGGTTTATGAAGTAATAAAAGACAAACTTTTATTGTAAATAAATGTTTACTAAATTGAAAAGGCTAATAATTTTTTTCGTTAGTTTTTGTTTTGTGCATTGATCCCTCGTACAAAGATCTTCTTATTTTTTTTGGGGGGGGATATAAAGGATTTTTACATTTTTGGAAAGATAATATAATGACGGAACATATGTAAAAAAAAAAAACTAAATCCCTACTAATTCGGTTTTGGTAATATGGCATCTTTAACATTGAAACTTAAATCTCGTAAATAAGAAAAAATATTTATCGTTTTTTTTCTTTTTTTTTCTAAATTGTTAGGATATTTTCTAAAGAATTTTATATTAAAAGTTCCTACTTGTTTTTTGCTTTTTTCAGGGATTTTTTAAAATTTATAAAAAGTAAAATAAATACTTTTCTTTAGCGGATATCAAAATCGTATTTATTCATCAAAGAAAATATTGTATAAAAAATATCTAGCTAAAAATAAGGACATAACATATTTCTGTTTTTATTTTTTTTTAAATTGAAAATAATGTTTGAATTACAAATTGTCGTCATTTTTATTAATTTATTTATCAGTTTCTTCCTTAATTTAATTAAAAAAATAACAACAACAATACCCAAAAGACAATTTTTTAAATTCCCTTAGCGCCCCGCTAAGGGATTTAAAAAAATTGTCTTTTGGGTATTGTTGTTGTTATTTTTTGCTTCAGTGATAATAGGTTCAAATCTGTGACGCTGGTATAATTATACTTTGTAGAACTCAAACAAACAGTGTTTGAAGAAATTTATTATTTTATTTGTTTAAAAACATATACGTATAATCCTCCATACAAAAAATAGTGCACACGTCAAGATGCGATAATTTTGTCAACAAAGATTAAGAAATGGCGGCATTTTACGGGAATTTACTTTTAAATGCAAAAATTTAGGTTTTATGTAAGAGAAATGTGTTTTTTCTTTTTTCTAACACATAAACTTGGAATTGTTCTTTATATTAAACGTAAAATAAAACATTAAAAAGTTAATTTTTCATTTTTTATTGACGTTTTAATATATTTTTTAACAAACTTCGCGCGTATTAAAAGACCGTGTTTTGCACCTAGCTATATCTATATCTATATTTATCTATCTATCTATCTATCTATCTATCTATCTATATATATATATATATATATATATATATATATATATATATA
Organism: Doryteuthis pealeii; assembly: GCA_023376005.1. NCBI lineage: Eukaryota > Metazoa > Mollusca > Cephalopoda > Myopsida > Loliginidae > Doryteuthis > Doryteuthis pealeii. The sequence goes on from CM042139.1 coordinate 153,700,553, forward strand.
TACTTTGGTGCGGTACCAAGTTTCTTGGTACAAGGTGATTCTAGGTGGGTCCTAATTCTCTACCCGTAGTTTGTTGTAGAGTTCAGGTTCCGTATGAGAGCTCAATGTTTAATTATTGTAAACAGAGCAAAGTTATTTGGGAATAAAAAGGCCTTAAATACCATGGGTATCGTGGTTATGGACCATTTCCACTCGCGAGTATGCTCACGAGCTTCTTCAGACCACTGATATATTTTATTTAGACAGGCACATGGCCAAACTCATTTTATATTCATACATTTCACCTCCCTCATTTAGGGGTGGTCATATTGCATTCTTTCTTTTTTTTCCAGTGTCTTTTTTATTGGTGGAAATTTTTTTTTTTTTTTTTTTTTTTTCTTTGGTTGGCGGTGTTTTATTTCCTTGTCTGCTAGTCTCTTTGGTAAATTCCTAAGTTTATTTTGACTGACCAACAGGATTTTAATTTATGGTCTAGATGTCGCTTTGCTCTAATTGGGTCAAGTGGAAAGCAGGGAAGGTATGTCTTTTTTTCTCAGCGGGTGGGGTATCTGAGTTTACTTTATTAGGGCTATCAGCCTTTTATCTTTCTAGTGTGTTATCATTTATTAAAGCATGTTTTTCCATACTTTGCTATTTATATTCTTACACTTATATTTATGCGTTCTTTACTTTATTTTGTATTTTATGTTCATATATGAACCTCTTTCATTCTATTACTTCGATTTTCCTCTTTACATCTATTTATTTATTTTAATTTATTTTATTTTATTGTTTAATTTTATCCTTTAGTACTATCCTTATCTACGATGCTTCTATAAAGGGTCTATTTTAGTTTATTTATTTATTCATATATTTCTTTATCTATTTAGAGGGGCTTTATTTAAGTAAAATTATAGTCATAGATTTTTTATTTTGTGGTCTGAAGAAGCTCGTGAGCATACTCGCGAGTGGAAATGGTCCATAACCACGATACCCATGGTATTTAAGGCCTTTTTATTCCAAATATATATATATATATATATATATATATATATATATATATATATATATATATATATATAATCATACATATATATACGTATATAGAGTGATATCTACTACATACCTAATGTTATGGAACAGGGTGGGTACATTGGATTTTATGGAAACCCTGTATACATCTTTACAATAGATAAGGAAAGAGAAGACGTTTCAGAGAGAGACAGACAGACAGACAGACAGGCAGAGACTGAGACAGAGACACAGAGAGACATAAATAGAGAGAGAGGGGGAGAGTAATAGTACGTAAAATTCAAGTAAAGGTGAGAGAATATCAACTAGGTCACAAACGATTAATCTAATTGTTTTCAAAAAATAGTCTTACGACATAAAATGAAAAAATAGTTTAAAGTAAAAATATAATACAAAAATGTTCTTATTTACTTTGTTATTAAAAGACAATTTTTAAAGAAATTATTTTTTTTTAATTAGAATATTATTTAGTGAAATAAAATTTAAGGATAATATCAAAATTACACACATTTTGTGAGATATGACATCACCTGTTTTTCCTTAATTTAATCAAAAAGTCAAAATTTGATTTTTTATCAATTTAAACATTTTAAGTGTAATCTACTACATAAATGACAATTTCTGTCTGTCTGTGTATAACCAGTTAGCACCTATACCAGCGATCCGAGCAGGACGAATGTTGTTGTTTATTTTGTTGTTAACAGACGGTCAATATTTAAAGGAATTATTTTTTGAAATGAAAATATTTCTTTAAGGATCTAACATATACGGGCAATATTAAGGGAATCCTATATCAAAATTACAAATATTTTTTGTGAAATAACTTCAGTTTCTTCCTTAATTTAATCAAAAGGCAAAATTCTTATTTTTTATCAGTTAGAGAAGAAGAAGAAGAAGAAGAAGAAGAAGAAGAAGAAGAAGAAGAAAATTTAAAGAATTAAAATGAAAATAATTGATTACGGAGTCGTCGGAGTCGTAGTAAAAACACACACAAAAACACATATGTATATAATACACCACACACACACACACACACACACACACACATATATATATATATATATATATATATATATATGTGTGTGTGTGTATGGTTGGCTGGTTGGTTGGGTATGTCAACTCTTGGGTTATTTTATGCCGATGACATTTTGTTTGGTTCATTCTTGTTGGGTATTCAATTCTTTTAAAACTCATTTTTAAACACATTTTTGATCTATCTAATCCATAGATGGGACCCTAACAGGTGTAACGTAGCGGGTGTTCGTAGTCACGGTACCAATTCGGAATATGTAACGTAATGCCTTTCTTTTCACGGCACTAAATCGCATATAAGTTATGTGGCCGTCGTCTTTCTCATAAGGTGTGGAACTTCTTGGGGTTTGTTTACAACTAACAGAATCTAGTAGTTCTTTGGTCAGTCAACGGACGAGTATCAACCAAGTATCAACTTACACAGGCCGCGTGCTCCTCGTTACGGCCAATTTGACTTGTTGACAAGTATATACCTCGTTAGCATCAGTCAAGGGTCTGCTCACGTTTGTTTGTTCAATGGCTTTCATTCATGAATTCCCGTACGATTTCTTTGGTGGGTAGTAAATAAAGATGAGAACAGTACCTCTTGCTTTTCATCAATTTATTTCCTTAATGAAAGTTATTGAGAGAGAGAGAGAGAGAGAGAGAGAGAGAGAGAGAGAGAGAGAGAGAGAGAGAGAGAGAGAGAGAGAGAGAGAGAGAGAGAGAGAGAGAGAGAGAGAGAGAGAGAGAGAGAGAGAGAGAGAGAGAGAGAGAGAGAGAGAGAGAGAGAGAGAGAGAGAGAGAGAGAGAGAGAGAGAGAGAGAGAGAGAGAGAGAGAGAGAGAGAGAGAGAGAGAGAGAGAGAGAGAGAGAGAGAGAGAGAGAGAGAGAGAGAGAGAGAGAGAGAGAGAGAGAGAGAGAGAGAGAGAGAGAGAGAGAGAGAGAGAGAGAGAGAGAGAGAGAGAGAGAGAGAGAGAGAGAGAGGAGAGAGAGAGAGAGAGAGAGAGAGAGGAGAGAGAGAGAGAGAGAGAGAGAGAGAGAGAGAGAGAGAGAGAGAGAGAGAGAGAGAGAGAGAGAAGAGAGAGAGAGAGAGAGAGAGAGAGAGAGAGAGAAGAGAGAGAGAGAGAGAGAGAGAGAGAGAGAGAGAGAGAGAGAGAGAGAAGAGAGAGAGAGAGAGAGAGAGAGAGAGAGAGAGAGAGAGAGAGAGTCGGCTTCCTTAAATATGTTTTTAGTGATGCTCTTAACTTCGTTCCAACGGTCAGTACCAATTATCAGGCTTAGGTATGTTTTTACTTCGTGCAGTGTAAAATATTACATCTCAGGTTTCACACATCAGCGACACCATATCTCCATTCCAGGACCCCAGTCGCTCGCCTCTCACCAGCTTGGTCAAACCAAACTCAACTGACCTTACTCCCTCGGTCTCCAGGACTTAACTCTCCCTCGGTCCCCCGGAACTCAACTGATTCAAAATCTAAGGTTCCCTCATTAAATAGAAATCGAAGTCGAGGTTTCTAGAATCTTCTCGAGCCTTTCGAACGTTCTAACTGTTTTACCAAATTACACGTGTCACTTAAGAGGTCGACGGGTCAACCATCCCTTCTTCTGACAAACCGATTAAACTAAATTTTACAAGCATAATCCCAGACTTAATGGCTCCGAATAGACTCAAAGGTGATAATTAGAATTTCATATTGTTCTTGCTCGCCCACTCCCGTAAGGTCTGAGAATCGTGCTACATCCTATTAAGGTTTCTCCGTGTCTGGCACAAGGCCACAAATATGGTGTTCCTAGGTCCATTATGCTACACAGGTACTACCATTCCTAGTCACAGCGGTGTTGGAAACAGTGGCGATGGAGGGGTATACCAAAAAGCTCCAAAATTGGAACTCAACCATTAGATGTAGTTTAACATCATACCCAGGACACACACACACACACTCACTCACACACACACACACATACACACACACACACTCACACATATATATCTAATATATAAAACAGAGATTTTGGTATGTACGTGTCGACGTATAACAAAAAAACGGGAGGTCACTCAGATTCAAAATCTTGCATACACATTGATATCGTTCTAACTAAGAAAAATTCCAAATTTGGTTATTGATTTTTACTGATTAAGGGATTTAATCGATTAATTAATCCAAAATCACCCAATTTGCGGAACTGTCCGTATATCAGCCCCTCCTGATAATAAAATATTGTCTCTGCCTGCTTATTGTTAAAACGATAACAGCAGCGAAGTTTTGATTTTAATGAATTAATTTTGCAGTCTAAGCCGTTCAGCTCCGAATTTATGGCCTATTTATGGTCCAGTCTTTAATAATTTTTATATCGTTAGAAAGATCAGAAAATACTCTTTCAAAATATGTAATTTGTGTGAGTTTTTATTAATTGAATCATTTTTTACAGCGAGTTAAAAAATTAAAAAATGGCTTCGGATAGCCACGCTGCCTATGATTATTGCGATACAAGCAGTGCAGTCTATAACAGTCAGATTGGAATCTCTTACCTATTTAGGATTTTAATCTTTAAAATATTTATATCTTTAGTAATAAGATGAAATAGTCTTTCTGAATATGTAATTTGTATGTGTTTTTATAGATTAAATTATTTTTTACAGTGAGTTTGTCCATATTCTTAAATTGTACAGTACACACATTTTAATTTTAATTTTTGTAATGCATAAAAATTGTAGAAAATCAAAATGTACGCTTTACAGTTACATTATTAAAACAATATTTTAATCGTAAATAACAGTATCATGAAAATCAGTTTACGTCGTAATTACGGTTACATATTTGTATAAATTAAACTAAGATTTTCATTCGAATAAAATGACTTTTAATTCTTTAATTTATTTATTAATTTTTATTGTTAGAGTTTTAAAGGGTTAAAAATAACAATAAGATTGACGAATTTCCTTAGAAACTGTTTTTCTTTTGGTTCGTTAACTAATTATTTTCTCAAACCACGATAAAAAAAACAAAAAAAAAACAAAGGTTACTAATACGGACACGATCCGGTGTTTTATCTTTAGTCGAAGGCCCGACTGGAGATAAGTAGTCAATTATTTGTAAGACGAAATTTATTTCAAGTTTATCCGACAATATCCAGTTATTGGAACATTTCAAAAATTTTTTATATGTAAGTACGAAAAATTGTAAGCGCTTTGTTTATCATAATGACATGATTCGTTAGTAAATTACCCGAAAAGTTGATAAAACAAAACAACTAACCACCAACATTTAAATTATTATTCAAAATACAATTTAAAATATTCCTCAGAATTTGCCTTACAAATTAAATTTTAAGTTTTATGATTTTACTCTTTATTGTGAAGTCAATAAACATCGCTGAGTTTATAGTGCAACTTTTCAGTTCTGAAAAATTGGCATGTTTAAATAGAGATTTCATATGTGACATTTGAACTTTTATGAAAATTGATGTTTTGTAATTAATACAAATTTTGTAATAAAACTTAATTTTAACTAGGGGGGGGGGATTAGTTTAATGGGAAAATAAATAAATAATTTGGGTTCCGTTCAAGCGGTTCCGATATGGGGGATCAATTTACTATAAACTTATACGAGGAAATGAGCACCCGTGAATACTCAAATAATAAAGAACTTTTAAGAATTTTTTTTTCAATCTGATAGATTGGTGTGTAATCGATAATAATCAACTGAAGGAAAAAAATAGATGGGGGGGGGGAGCCAGATAATCAGGTCCACCAAAACGTTTTTAAACAATGTTTTTAAAATACTAGGTACCACCAATTTTACCCTGTGAAATTTACCCCCCCCCCTCTATATTTAACACTATGAAACTTGCAGAAAAAATTAATATTTCTTGAAAAAATTTTTTCCATTTGAAGAAAAAAAAACATTAAATAAATTCCTGATGATTTTTTAAACTTTTTTCAGCTTACAGAATAATGAAAATTATGATTGAAAAACAACGTTTTCATTTTTGCACTGTTAAATCAACTGAAAATTAACGTAGCTAAAAACAAGTTACGATAAGAGTTTTTAAATTCTATGAAAAATAAATTAATTATAAATAATAACAAAATATTTCCGTTTATTCAAGATGGCCTAAACTGATCAATTGGTGGTCCCTATAATACTATTTTAGGTTTTAGCAAAAATAGATATTGCAATACGAAGAATTTAAATTTTCGATTCTCAGCTTCTTTTTAAACTCAACATGCAATTAAGAACTAAATGTGAATTGTTGTCATGTACAAAAAATTTAAAACAATAACAAACAAATATACAAACGAATACTTTCAATTTGTTGTATAATAATATGAAATAATTTTAAACTATAAAACAGAAAATACAAATCCTGAAATATACAAATTCTCAATGATTTTAGTTTCAAGAATTATTTTCCTCTTACCCCCTCTCTAACTACTGTCTTCCACTTTCTCTCTCACTCCCTGGTGATCCAAATTTCATTTTAGTCCGGTCATGGACCAGGTACTTTAGCTAGTATGCATATATATGTGTGTGCGTGCGTGTGAGTGGATGTATGTATATATGTTTTTCTTTGTATATACGTGCGAGGGTATTTATGTGTGTATATGTGTGTGTATTGAATATGCGCATGGATGTATGGAAGTTTACATTTGGTATATAACGGCAGATATCGAAATAAAAAAATTATCCAGGGCAGGAAATCAAGAGATAAACTGTTGTGATTCTGTCAATATTTTGTGTTGGTGGGGGGTGACGTTATGTCAGAATCTGACCAGAACTTTTATCTCAGCATGATGGCCCCAGGTGACAAGCGGAAAAAATTGTCTCGCCCGATGGGGAATCTTTTCAAAGATACATGACAGCCTGTGTCAGTGAAGAATGCTAGTCAAAACAACCAAAGAAACTCAGACCGCTCACAGAGTGATGATGAAGAAAAGAAGAAGAAGAAGAAGAAGAAGAAGAAGAAGAACAAGAACAAGAACAAGAACAAGAAGAACAAGAAGAACAAGAAGAAGAAGAAGAAGTGTTCCTGTTTCAAGAAAACAGATCTTGATATGCCATTACTTTTTCGTATCAGTGTATCACACTAAAATCTAATTTTATAGCAGCTCATTTAAAATGTATTCCTTTTCAAAGCATCTGCCATAACACGACATTTCTATCAGTTCTCAGTTTAAAACTGTTGATATTAAATGATATTGGATACTATGTTTAAATATTAGAATCCTAGACGAGGTATTTCACCCTTTTAGTAACCAAGCAGCTTTCTATTTCTCAACCAAATGGAGAAGATTTACACCAATCGTTCTCAACCGGAAACGATATGCCCCCCGAGGACCATATAACTGTTTTGGGGTCCAGGCAAGCAAAAATATTTAATCATAAGAATACAATACGATTTTTAAACATCGAATGATTATATGGGTGTCTACCACAGTAAAATAGAAATAAAAAAGAAACACTGATTTAGACTACAAATATAGATGTTGTTATTTTATTAATATTTATTCTTTTCAGAACATTGTATGTTAACTAGTTTATAAAAGAACTTTCGATTTAGGACTTGGCCAAAATAGTTGACCATAATGTTACATTTTAAAGTAAGGACGGAGCAATTTTGAACTTCTTGGTTTCAAGATTACAATTCTAGCGATTTCTGGGAAATGTGGAATTCTTATATTTTTTCTAAACTGTAATCTTTTAAAAATCTACATTCTAGTACAGGAGTCAGCACCCACGCCCACGGGCCACATCTAGCCCTCGAGTGGTTTTCGTCCGACCCCATAACTTAATACCTGGACTCTGACTATCCAATTAGTATTGAATAGAATACAGTAGTTCGATTCAGGTTAACCCATTAAAGGTCAGAGACAAAGATTTTTTTTATTTAAACCTTAAAAAGACAGCTCTTTTGACAGAGTGGTTTAAGTCTGAGAAAATTTATTTTGCATTATATTTAATACCATGGCCCTTCACTGAGACACTGCATAACCAATTGGCCCTCTCTCTCCAAAAGGTTGTCGAACCCTGTTCTGGTAAATACTTTAGCCATTAATCTGACGATATGAGAATATATAAAACAGGAAAAAACATTCAGAGGATGAATCCATTATAGTTAGAAGTATTAGCCAAAAGTAAAACATTTCGGTTTGTATATTAAACCATCATCAGAGCATTGTTAATATGGGATATTGTATGAAAACAAAATGAAAAAAAACTCATTTTATAGCAATTAACCTTCTATTTGAAAAAATGTATGTATATTTATTTGTTAAAATGTTGCTCATGTCATTACTCTTACTTTATATTTGTGTAGTGTACAAAATTTATAACGTAACGTATTTATGAGAAATGTATGTATATTCATAAATAAATATACACATAAATACATACATGCATATATATGTATGTTTACGTAACCAAGTTACGTAACCAATGAGTAAGAGAATCACAAATATACAAATAGTTTGATCATGCAAGAAAATTACAAAACATCTATGTTGAACAGCAATTGCAATTAATGATAGAAATCATCATCATCGTCATCATCATCATCAAAGCATGGATTTCCCTGACTCTCTCGACATCCGTCCCTATTGATTATCGCTCTTGGCAACTCCTCTATATGGCACCCAGTGTCCATATAGAGCTGATGAATTTAACATTTTCTTGGTCGGCCAACATTGACGTATCCATATCTCGGAATCAATATGAGAACGTTACTTATATCTTCGCCCTTCCAGTAGTGCTCAGCATGTTTTGCTTGTCTTACTTAGATGGTTTGCGAGATGAAAGGTAAGTGTCCGTGCATCTGTCTTTGTAGGATGCTACTACAAGGATTTATTCGAAACAGCACGATTCTTCCTTGTGTAGTTTCCATTTAGCTCTTACTCTAGGCATTTCGCTAAATTCCAAGTAGTGCAAGGATACAGTAGTACTAATACAAATACAGCTTGAATGATTTCCCGTTTTTTAATTATTAATTATATCTATGACTATATATATATGTACGACAGCAAAGAGAGCCAGAAAGAGGAGGAAAAGACAGCAGCCCCAGAAAGTATCACAGTTTGTGTGCAGTCAGTGCACCAAAGACTGTCACTCCGGAATTGACCAGCACACTTACTTGCGCAGATGCAGAAAATGTATTAATTTTTTATTTTTTGGACTCTACGCTATCGTCCTTAGTGGGCGGAAAGGTGCCTACTACTATATGTACATAGATTTACGATGGCTACCTTTCGCAAATCACAACCCAAAAGTGCGGGAAAAAGTTTGAGGTTCAAATGGCTTTTGGATAATTTACTAAATGCAACAGCCCAGAAAATCAGACTGATAACCTAAGGTCTTTCATTACGAGGATTTTTTTATCTCAGCTAATTCAACTTCAATGAGAAAAAGTTACCTTATCGGGAATGTGTAATTAGTTTTTGAAAGGTTCTTTGACATTTGAGAACGAGATAACTAGAAAAAAGACATTACCGACAATTTAGAGAGATATTCACCTTCTGCTTGCTATCTGAGACGAAAAGGCTCCTAATCTCTGCATAACTGAAGCAGAAAGACTATTTACAAATTCATTGATAACATTTACAGTGGGTACATTTTATTACAACGTTAATTTATTCAGTTAACTTGTTTCTTCTCTTCACAGGGGAACATTTAAATTAGATTAATATTAGTTTAATTATTAACACATCTTGAAAATATTTCCGAATGTCTGAAAACCTCTTTATACGTGGGTCATTCGATAAATAAGGGGACTTTTTTCTAAGGGATTAGCAATAGGACGAACGGTTTTCAGTTGCACCTTTTTAAAAGAAATCAATAGTGATGGGTCCTTTCATGTACTACAAAACTGAAAGCATGACCTTTTTTACTGACTGTTTTGCCCGGAACTTTTTCTTTACCGGAGAGTGTGTCAACACTCCATGGACTGTCTTTTCTACCCAGGGTCGTAGTGACAAACATGTTCAGCCTATTTGAAAACATTTTTGAATAGTCTCAAAAAAATTATTTCTACGAGATGAAAATGTTCTTTTTGTTAGAAACAAATTTCAAGTAGTGCAAAGTTTATATTTATGGATTTTTTTCCATAAAAATAAACTCAAACTGTGTATGCATTTCTTTTAGTTTGATATGTGCTATTAATATTCCTCCTCTAATAAATATTAAATTCTTTACATCATAGCGCTATTTGGAAATGGATTCCTGGCGAAATTCTAGCCCATAAATATGCATAGAAGTGTTACTACATATTTTGAAAAAAAAAATACAATGTTCAATACAAATATCCACGAGACGGGCTTAGATCAAGGTAGAGGACAAAGTTTAGGTACTGGACATGTATTCCGAATAGAAGGTGTCCCTTTAAGAAAAACTGTGATATTGTAAAAAAATACCTGGTACCTTTAAGGGTGGTAATTCCTAAAATGATGTAACTAAGCGAGTATCCGGTACTACTAATATTTTTGTAATTTAACCATTGTAGTTCTTCTAGACAATAACAAAATAGATACAATTATTCTAATTAATTATTATTTTGATAAATCCATTGTAATCTATTAGATTTCCATATGCCACAGTTCAATGAGTTGTCTATCTTTATTAAATTCTAAGATGACTTGATTATTTAAGTTGAAAGTTAAAGTTAAAAGAAAAAATGACATGATACATGCATTTAAAAAAAATAAATAATTTATCAAACTATTTTAATTTATTATCTATTTTTATAGATAAATCATTTAAATTATATCTACATATATAAATGTTATGCTTATGTAATAGGTGTCTGATACTTTTTACAATATCACAATTTTTCATGTTTCTGCATACATATCCGGTACCTAAACATTGACTTCTCTACTTAGATAGATATTTACGTCACCTCCATTGGGAGTAATGCTTAACAACCTCACGTTCTTACTGATACTAGCACAAATAGACAGATCGACTTTCACTGGAAAGTTCTTAAAGCAAAAATAGAATTAACTAAATTTAATTGAAATTGCTGTCTGTAAAAATAGATCACTCAAATGATACACCTGGGCCAGGAAAATTACCATAGGTTCTTACGTTCCCATCCAAATGTTTATATTCTCTTCTAGGTACTTATTTAGATCAACACACTTGAATCGTGGCTGTGGTAAAAATAAAACACTCAGTGTCTATCATCTATTAACTTTTACGGAAAAAAACACAACGGTCAATCTTAAAAGGTATCTACATTGATCCCCTCGGTAAAGATGAATAAATTTCAGCAAGGGATTTTTTTAACATATAAAAGTGTTAAATAATATTACATTATGGTAGGAAGCTAATAAAGAAATTTCTTAAAAACTAATGACCCGGTCAACCGAAAATCTTAAATGAGGGTCAACAAATAAATAATTTATCTTTTTCAAAAAGATTCCACTTATTTATTGAATGATATATATTCTATATTTTATATTAACGACTGATATCGTCGTGCATTTTTTATTAGGGCCAATGATAAATATTCAGACCTATGCGATAAGCCAGGACTTCAAATGTTGATTTTTAAGATCGGCAATCAGTCCAAAATAAAAATATTATGTCTATTCAATCTTTATAAAAACTATTCCTTCTACCCTACCATACATATTTTGATATGTGTCATACTTAGCTTAACCTGTCGGTGGAGCTTAGACTACGCTGACTCTATCCCCAACGGAAGAACAAGACCCCCTACCAAAGAAAAAAGGCTGCCCTAGTTTTAATAATAAACTGCATCTGATGGGGAGGTTCTGTTCTGGAATTTTCAGAGTGTGAAGACACCCTATCGTTGCTATTACTCCAAACTCCAAAGTATTGAATTAATATTTAAGCTGACCTTTTAAAAGTACAACGGTAATTATTTTGCTGCCCCTTAATTTAAAGACAATTTGATCTATGAGAGGTCCTTATTTTTTCGTACAAACAATTATTTTAATTTTATGGGTACCCCATAAAATTAAAATAATTGTTTGCTGGATTTTGCTATTAATTTTGATTATTCCTAAATTTATATTCCAAGTGATATAAATTGTTATCGTACAAAATATTCGGCGTAAAAATCGCCGGAAACATTCGCAGTAATTAAAACTTGGGAATCCAAAATTTCAGGGTTGCGGGTTCGGTTTCGATCCTGAACGTTTTTAATTTGCTCACGAAATCGGCCCAATTTCAAAATGGTATGATAAGTTAGTCTACTGACTCTAGGAGAAAGTTTAAAAAATGTGACACACTGACATTCGCATTTATCAATAGAGATAAAGATACGTTCTGTACTTTTGAGAATTTCCCATTACAGACTAATGGAATCATTCTTTATGTTGCTTTTGTTGTTACTAAAATATTTTGGTTAATCTATTTGGTTAAATTGTACTTAACGGACCTAAATTCTATCATCGTATGTCACCCCACCAAAAGAAAAAAATACCAAAAATCAGGGAATTAACCGAATTTAAGGAAATTTTCAGTGTTGATATAATAATGAATAAAAAATATAATTCACTAGTTATTTTTTTGAAAAACCTTTATATTTTCCAGGTCAGTAAACTTTGAACCACATATCTTTGAGGCGTAACACAGATTCTCAAAAATCACGTGGTTCAAAGTTAACTAACCTGAAAAAATGTAAAACCGAATTTAGCCGAAATATTTGTCTATTTCCGCAAATAAAAAGAGATCTATTTCCTTGACGATTGTGCGTCTGAATATACCGATCGGAACATTTTAGTAACAGAAGGAATGAATTCAACGAAACAGACTATGCATCAAAAATCTAAGTTGTTTAATCTGATTCCAAAATTTTGTGCAGAACAATAATCCGGAATTGTATTCTCATTGTAATATATCGTGAAAAGTAGCCACGTGTTTCCAGCATCGTATGACTTTGGGCTTTTTCAAGTTCAACAATCATAATCTCATTAGTCCTTAAACAACCGGGTTCACTCCCTTCCATCACTCATATTTCATATTTCCACTCATCCCCGACTCTCCAATCATTTTTCCTATCCATTTGCCACATCTCATTGTAACCCTTTACTGAGTAGTGGTCAATTTGCCTTGGTTAAGATGACAGTAAATGATCAGCGGAAATAATTAGTTAAATGACAGTAAATGATTAGGAAAAAAAGAGTAAGAAAGTATGTTTCTTCACAAATCTAAAACTCTCTTCAATTTATCATGTGACCCCCCCTCCAATTGTACTAATTCCATGGATTTTGCCACAGGTAATATTGGTGCATATTTATCACTTGCTGGACAATTTTGAAGAGAAGTCTATCTATTTTTACCATCGTTTTTATTCTGATTTTTGATAAAGAGATTCATAGGGACATTTTGTACTTAGTAGGTTTTCAAATAAATTAGCGACTACGAAATCATTTTTGATGACTAAGATACACGAAATGAAAATTCTAATCTGAAGATCTATGGATATTCTTAAGAAGAAAAGCTAGGATGTTGCGTAAAGTTTTGAACAAATTCAGGAAGCAGCACCCCACTAAAAGCAGCTGCACGGCCACTTCCCTCCTTACCTCATATCACACAAAAACATCCAAGTAAGACGAAAGAATTATGCTGGAAACTACTGGAGAAGCAAGAACGAACTCATAAGTGACTACTATGGGTTCCTACACATGGACACATCAGTGTGGGTCGGCCAGCAAAAAGTACATCGATCAGCTCTAAGCGGATAGTTGATGCTGTACAGAGGACCTGCCAGGAGCGATGGTCACTAGAGACGGTTGGTGCGAGAGAGTCATGGGAATCCGAACTGTCAGTGCGACATGATGATGATGATGATGATGATGATGATGATGATGATTCATTTCCCAACAGTTCGTATCATTTACATTGAGTATCATGGCATTTTAAGGGTTTTAAAGAAATGTTTTTAAACAGTCAGTTTTGACAGCTAAGGCGAACCTGGGAGTTACTGAAATTTGAATAAATACGCATCGAAGGGATTAAAGAAACAATTTTGTGAATCAGAAAAACAAACGAAAAAGAAATTGCAATTGATGTAGTTTTTCTGTTCTCCCCCCCCCCCAAAAAAAAGAGAGAGATTTAAAAATCAAACACTGTGTGATGTACAAACAAAAAAGAGCTTTTTTTGTTTCTTGTATTCGGTGTGGTGCGGGTGGCAGAGAGTTTCCATGTGTGGAATCAAACGTTGCTAGACACAGAACTGAGACCATTTTGATTCTTATTCTGTTTATGTTACTGGCGCCATCTTTTCCACATCAAATAATCGTTTCAGGCACAACCAGAATTTTGTGAAGGAAGCAAAATCTCATATTTTATTTCGGTGATGACGGATTAATTCAAATGTGATGCCGAGATATAAAAAAAATCATATGTTCTATTAACCTAGTTATTTAGTCAGAATCCTCTCTGTCTCTGTCTCTGTCTCTGCCTGTCTGTCTGTCTGACTCTCTGTCTCTGTCTCTGTCTGTCTGTCTGCTGTCTGTCTGACTCTCTGTCTCTGTCTCTGTCTCTGTCTCTGCCTGTCTGTCTGTCTGTCTTCTCTGTCTCTGTCTCTGTCTCTGTCTCTGTCTGTCTCTGTCTGACTCTCTCTGTCTCTGTCTCTCTCTCTGCCTGTCTGTCTGTCTGACTCTCTGTCTCTCTCTCTGTCTCTGTCTCTGCTGTCTGTCTGTCTGTCTCTCTCTGTCTCTGTCTCTGCCTGTCTGTCTGTCTGACTCTGTCTCTGTCTCTGTCTCTGTCTCTCTGTCTCTGCCTGTCTGTCTGTCTGATCTGTCTGTCTCTGTCTCTGTCTCTCTGTCTGTCTGTCTGATCTGCTCTGTCTGTCTGGTCTGACTCTCTGTCTCTGTCTCTGTCTCCTGTCTGTCTGTCTGAACTCTCTGTCTCTGTCTCTCTGTCTGTCTGTCTGACTGTCTCTCTGTCTCTCTCTCTGTCTCTGTCTCTGCCTGTCTGTCTCTGACTCTGCCTGTCTGTCTGTCTGACTCTCTGTCTCTGTCTCTGTCTCTGCCTGTCTGTCTGTCTGACTCTCTGTCTCTGTCTCTGCCTGTCTGTCTGTCTGTCTCTGTCTCTGTCTCTGTCTCTGTCTCTGACTCTCTGTCTCTGTCTGTCTCTGTCTGTCTTGTCTGTATCTGTCTGTTCTGTCTCTGTCTCTCTGTCCTGCTCTGTCTGTCTCTGTCTCTGTCTTTCTGTCTCCTCTTCTGTCTCTGTCTGTCTGACTCTCTGTCTCTGTCTCTCTGTCTGTCTGTCTGACTGTCTGTCTGTCTGAACCTCTCTGTCTCTGTCTCTGTCTCTCTCTGTCTGTCTATCTGTCCTCTGCCTGTCTGTCTGTCTGTCTCTCTCTGTCTGTCTGCCTGTCTGTCTGTCTGTCTCTCTGTCTCTGCCTGTCTGTCTGTCTGACTCTGTCTCTGTCTGCCTTCTGTCTGTCTGACTCTCCTCTGTTCTCTGCCCTGTCTGTCTGTCTGACTCTCTGTCTCTCCTCTGTCTCTGCCTGTCTCCTGTCTCTGTCTCTCTGTCTGTCTGTCTGACTCTCTCTTTCTCTGTCTCTGTCTCTGCCTGTCTGTCTGTCTGTCTCTGTCTCTGTCTCTGTCTGTCTGTCTGTCTGACTCTCTGTCTCTGTCTGCCTGTCTGTCTGTCTGTCTGACTCTCTTGTCTTCTGGTTCTCTGTTCCTCTGCCCTGTTTCTGTCTGTCTGACTCTCTGTCTCTGGGTCTTCTGTCCTCTCTGTCTGTTCTGTCTGTCTGTCTCTCTGGTCTCTGCTCTCTGCTGTCTGTCTGTCTGTCTCCTCTCTCTCTGTTCTTCTGTCTCTCTGTCTGCTCTGCTGTTCTGTCTGTCTCTGCCTGTCTGTCTGTCTGACTCTCTGTCTCTGTCTCTGTCTCTCTGCCTGGTCTGTCTGTCTGACTCTCTGTCTGTCTCTGCCTCTGTCTGCTGTCTGCTCTGCTGTCTTCTGTCTGTCGTCTGACTCCTGTCTCTGGTCTCTGCTCTGGCTGTCTGTCTGTCTGACTCTCTGTCTCTGTCTCTGTTCTCTGTCTGTCTGTCTGACTGTCTGTCTGTCTGACTCTGTCTTCTGTCTCTGTCTCTGTCTGTCTGCTCTGGCTCTGTCTCTGTGTCTGTCTCTGTCTCTGCCTGTCTGTCTGTCTGACTGTCTGTCTCTGTCTCGTCTCTGTCTGTCTGACTCTCTCTCTTTGTCTCTGTCTGTCTGTCTGACTCTCTGTCTCTGTTCTCTGGCTCTGTCTGTCTCTGTCTCTGTCTCTGTGCCTGTCTGTGTCTGACTCTTCTCTCTTGTCTCTGTCTCTCTGTCTGTCTGATCTGACTCTCTTTCTCTCTGTCTCTGTCTTCTCTTGTCTGTCTGTCTTGTCTGTCTGACTTCTGTCTCTCCCTGTCTCTCTCTTCTCTCTGTCTCTGTCTCTGTCCTTCTGTCTGACTGTCCTCTGCTGTCTGACTCTCTTTCTCTGTTCTCTTCTGTCTGTCTGTCTGTCTGACTGTCTCTGTCTCTGTCTCTGTCTCTGGCCTGTCTCTTTGTCTGACTCTCTGTCTCTGTTCTGTCTCTGCCTGTCTGTCTGTCTGACTCTCTGTCTCTGTGCCTGTCTGTCTGTCTGACTCTCTCTCTCTGTCTCTGTCCTCTCTTTGTCTGTCTGTGTCTCTGGTGCTGTCTGTCTGTCTGACTCTCTGTCTCTGTCTCTGCCTCTGTCTGGTCTGTCTGTCTTGTCTCTGGCCTGTCTGTCTGTCGACCTCTCTGTCTCTTGTCTCTGTCTGCTGTCTGTGTCTCTGTCTGTCTCTGTCTGTCTGTCTGACTGGTCTGGATCCTGTCTCTGGCTCTGGTCTGTCTGTCTTCTGTCTGGCTGTCTTGTCTGTCTCTTGGCCTCTGACTGTCTGTCTGTCTGTCTCTGTCTCTTGTCTTCTTCTGTCTGCTGTCTCTGGCTCTGTCTTCTGCTGTCTTGTCTGTCTGACTGGTCTCTGTCTCTCTGCCTGTCTGTCTCTGTCTCTGTCTCTGTCTGTCTGTCTCTGCCTGTCTGTCTGTCTGTCTGTCTGTCTGTCTCTGTCTCTCTCTCTCTCTCTCTCTTATATATATATATATATATATATATATATATATTATCGCGGTATCCGATCTCGACTGGATGTAGCCTGCTAATGTCTAGCCACACTGAGGAGACGTGATACGTCAAAACTCGGTGTCTATGGGTGACTATACATATATATATATATATATATATATATATATATATATATAATATATATATATTATATACATATATATATTATATGCCTGTCCATTTTCACATCATTTATAACAAGACATAATTTGTAACAAGATATTTTATTCTCTTTAATTTACAAAAGGGGAAGGTCGACCTTACTTGAAAAATTACAATCAAATCTCACAACACCATTATGAGATATGGAATCATTATTTAGTGTGTAAAGCGGACCATTTACCCTACTCTCTCTCTCTGTCTCTGTCTCTGTCTCTCTCTGTCTCTCTCTCTCCCTCTCTCTCTCTCTCTCTCTCTCTATATATATATATATATATATTATATATATATATATTATATATATATTTCTCTCTGATTGATGATAATTTTTTAAGTTATTAATTATTTGATTACTTAATCCTTTTTAATCACCATAATTCACATATTTTCAGTATGATATATTTTAAGTAACTTCAAGTTTCGTTGTTCATCTGGCCGGAAAGACACTATCGAAAATGATATGGGTGTGTTTAACATTCAGGCTGGAGAGTATCAATTCTTCTTTCTGTTTTTCTGCCGGCCACTCACCAATAAATTCCTTTATCTCATAGAGCTTATTATGAATTTGCACACTTTACATTTTATATGAGATTATAATGTGTGTTTGATCATAGACATTTGTGGTGATAGTTGTGAGTTTCACACCAGGAAAAGAGATTGGTATTCAGTTACAGGTTGAATGTTGAATCTCAAAGGATACAAATTATTGCCATTTTGAATATTGGAGTAATAAAATCTTACTAACCGCTATTTTCTCCATTTCATTTTGTAATGCCGCACGTTAAAAACCTGTTAAGTGTTGATTGCTGGTTATACATTTATAGAAATTATAAATGTTGTAATTCGAGTTACAAGGGTTAACTTATAAATAATACGAAGAAACACAAGTATTAAAGATAAAGGAAAGATGAATTAGATAAAATTACACAATGGACTCCGAATTGTTTTTTTTACATGTATTTATATTTTAAAAGAAATGTTCCTAACGTAATATGACAAGAATTTATAAACGCCTTTTTGCAATTGATATTTATTTATTTACTTATTTATGTATTCAACATGATGGGTGGAGGACTAATGCATTTTTTCTCAAAGAACAACTTTTTTCATTTTCAAAACAAATGTAAATGTATCAATCTGATAGAATAATAAATAACACTAAATAAAATATCTGTAAAAACACATTTTTATTTAAGCGTCTCATTTTTCTAAAGCTCACTTAAAGGAGCTCATGTGCTTTAAACAAGATGTAGAAATCTCTACACCGGACGAAGGGAAATCTCTCAAAGTAGCAGACCAGTTCACATACCAAGGTAGTAATATTTTATCTACAGAAAGTGATGTCAATATACGCATAGGAAAGGCATAGGTAAGGCATTGACTGCTGTAGACAGATTATCGGTTATATAGAAATCTAATCCTTCTGATACAATAAAGCGATGAATTTTTCCAATCTGTAGCTTTGTCAGTGCTACTACATGGCTTCAGTACTAATGAAAAGCTTAGAAAAAAGCTAGATGTGAATTACACAAGAATGTTGTATACTGTCTTGAACAAATCTTGGAAACAGTATCCCACAAGAGAGCATCCGTACTTCCTATTACACAAAACATCCAAATAAAACAAACAAGACATGGGACTGCTCAAGAAGCAAGGCCTAACTCATAAATGATTTTCTTCTGTGGACACCTACACATGGGCACACCAATCTAGGCTGACCAACAAAAACCTTACATTAATCAGTTGTGTGTGGATTCTGGATGCCAGAGGAAAGACTTACAATGGAAGGGTGGGAAGAGAGCATTGGTGAGAGAGAGATTCATGGGAATCCGTGCTGTCGGTGTGACCTGATTATGAGAATTATATCGATACTAAAATTAGTACAACACAAAACTTAATGAAAGTATAAATATGAAAAATGCTGCTATCCCTTTGAATGTTGGCTAGATTTTAATGGATTTAATTTCCTGACTCCTGAATATTTAGTAAATAGGGTTATTTATTTAATTATTCCTTGGATTAGTTATGTGGCCTAAGATATTCCCATATAGCCCACTGATAGGAGTGACTATGTTCGAGCCCATGTTCAAGCTTGAGTTCCTGATATTGCTTTCAGGAATGTTTTGTTTTATTATTCCCAGTTTTAACGTAGTAGTGCGGTTATTATTGGTACGAGAATGGAGGTGGCAAGTTCCAAATTCCAGATGAAGCTGCGTGTATTTCTGTTAATGTCTTTTGATTTTTTCAACCTCTGTCCATAACCAGATCATTGGTAAATATCAATCTACGATAGTTCAGTGCAGTCTGCCCAAAGATGATTTCCTTGATTTTACTGACATGTATCGCAAAACTTTCTTTCTAGCTTAGTACCTTTAATTAAAAAAGGGATTGGTCCTGCGAATAAATTACACTTGTAGAGATACACTGAAATACTAAGTCTAGTATGGCACCATAACGACCCGCTAAATTATTTTGAAAATTAATCACACACGCCCGCGCACCCACACACAAATACACACACACACGCGCGCACGCACGCACACACACACACACACATACACACATGGTGAATATTGAATATTGAGTGTAGATTGATTGAATGTAAAGAAAACAACAAAGATTATCTGCGTTTTTTCTTTTACTTGCTGTTAGAAACACGGTGGTGTGCGGGGAGCAGCATTAAAGCAAATATTTACAACTATTAAATGTCTGGTCGATTTGACGGCCGGCTTCTTTCTTGATAACTTTTCCATCCAAAATATTTGTCACAGAAAAAATAGTGTTACGGTCTAGCTGATTCGCAGTCGGTTACAGCAGCAGCAGCAGCAGCAGCATCTGCAGCAGATCTTCTCACTAGTCTCTTCTCTTTCGAGAACAAATTGCTTTCACCTGTTTATCAAGAGGTGAATTGCATATAAACACAATTACAACCTGGTGGATAAAGCAGTCGCCATGGAGACGTCACATCAATTACTGCCAGTCTTAATCATTCTCTGCCCTCATTGCAAACTCACACAGATCTACAAACTTGCATTTTGCCTAGCGGGTCTTTTGCGATTTCACTTGATATCTTAATCAATCTATTACCCTATTCCTACAACTTTGATTTATATATATATATATATATATATATATATATATATATATATATATATATAATAACTAAGGTCGTCGGGGTGGCCTAAAGTCATTTTGAGAAAACAAAAGAAGAAATTTATTGTTTACTATATGTGGATTAATGCAGAAAAAAAGCGAAAAAAACAAAAAAAAAAAACAAACCAGCCATTTTAATTTAGAGTTAGCATTTATTTAGAATAAACGCTCTTTTATTACTTCATATAGCAATTTTTTTTATTAAAATCGGATTATTAGTTTATTTTTGTTGATTTTTTAAGCATTTCCTGTGATGCCCCCTTATATGCAGGTGCGTGAATTTGAACATCATTAATATATATATATATATATATATATATATATATATATATATATATATATATATAAAGAAAATTTGAAAAAACAAGTATTCCGAAATTGGGATGAATTTAATAATCGATGTTTAAAACATTTCGGTTACATTGAACCTTCATCAGGATGTCTCTTGGGGTGAAGAAAATGATGGATGTTTTTATATATGACAGGAGATGAAAATCTTTTTAGTTATGTAACTGTATTTGATCAGCGTTTTAATTTTGAAAGGCAAGTCGCGATCTACTCACGCGAAGGTGTCATGACGCGTGACGCCACTCGAAGAAATGCAAAAGACGAGAAAAAGTATTAATGGACTGATTATTTTTAATTAATACTTTTTCTCGTCTTTTGCATTTCTTCGAGTGGCGTCACGCGTCATGACACCTTCGCGTGAGTAGATCGCGACTTGCCTTTCAAAATTAAAACGCTGATCAAATACAGTTACATAACTAAAAAGATTTTCATCTCCTGTCATATATAAAAACATCCATCATTTTCTTCACCCCAAGAGACATCCTGATGAAGGTTCAATGTAACCGAAATGTTTTAAACATCGATTATTAAATTCATCCCAATTTCGGAATACTTGTTCTTTCAAATTTTCTTTATATTGTCGGATTTAATTTCCATATTTATTCCCATATATATATATATATATATATATATATATATATATATATATATATATGTACATATTTTGGGATGTACAGAATTTTATTAGTGCTTTCCTTAATCTTAAGATGGTAAAGAGAGTACGAATTGCTCTCAACTGAGAACCAACTAGACAATTTGGTTGATTAAAATAAAACGTTAAGCGTGAATCTTGGGAGCAAAAAATTGTCAATAGTAAATTGTATTGGAAACTGCTTTATTTTTTTTTTATGCGTATTATTCTATGCGTATTTTATGCGTATTATTCCAATATAAATATCGTTATATATATATATATATATATATATATATATATATATATATATATATATATATATATATATATATATATATATATATATATATATATATATATATATATATATATCGGTGGATGGGTTTGAATACTATCACGATGCAAGTGTAAATAAAATTGAGGTAACTATGATGTTGTTTGTTAAACTTTGATTTATTCTCTTAATATTTCAGCATAAAAATCCCTTCGTCAGAAGATTTCTGAAAGTAGGAGCCCCGAATGAAATTTTCTGAGAAGGGATTTTTATCCAGAAATATTAAGAGAATAAATCAAATGTAAACAAAAAATTTCATAGTTACATTATTTTCTTTACACTTGCATTATGATAGCCTTCAAAAATCAACCATCAAACCAATATAAACACAATACTTCAAGCAAATTATAAAACTCTATATATATATATTATATATATATATATATATATATATATATATATATATATATATATATATATATATATATATATATTATACTAAAGCTGAGTTTATCAACCTTCTCCAGCTAAAGGATTTTTTTCTATTTATGTTATGGACACAATATTTATACTTAGATATTCCTTGGTGTTAGCACTACAAAGTGTATGAAAAAAAATTCAGTTTAATTGGCTTTAATTAGGCGTAATTAGCAATTAAGTCAACGACCGACCAATCCCTGTCTTGGAGAATAACTGTTGCTCTTCCCATCTCGCTATGTCAGTAAAGTTACTCTCCTCCCACCCTGTATTTGTCAGTTAGTGAGAGTGCCTGTAATAAGTGAAAATATCAGCAGTGACGCCCCTACCCTAGGACCTACGTACGTAGATTCACCCCCCTTTCATTTCTCCAGGCTAAAGAGTTTTGTTTTTTTTAAATAAAGTGGCGTAAATCAGGCTTTAAAATAGATTTTTTTAAATTACTTTAATTATTAATTTATAGAGTCAAATTTAACATGATTATTAAACTTACTTTAAAATATTTCATGTTGGGTAAAAAAAAAAGTAGTTATATATTTAAATGTGATGGGATCTTATTCAAATGAGCAAACGTTGACCCCCCCCCCCATCGTTTAACTAAAAGAATACATTGCTGACTAACTCCTTGATTTTTGGTAATTTATCTATCTTAAATTAGTGAATCAATCAACTTATTTGGTAAGTAGATAAATTGTCTTTGTTGCTCTTTTCGGAAAAATTAAAATCTTATTTTGTTTTAAAATCAAGATTTGTGGGTTAAAGTTCGCAAATTTTTTATAAGAAGTATATATTAACATTACCGACAAAAACTTAATTACCTTAACCCCTAAACCGTAACAGAATTTGCAAAAAAACTTAATAAGTTTCCGTTTTAACGACGATTTGCAAGTATAACCGATTTAAGATTGTTTTGAGATTAAAAAATGTACGAGATAAATAATACACACACACAAACAAACCAATGCCTTTTTATTGTAACTAAGTTTTGGTCGGTAATGTTAATATATACTTATAAAAAATTTATTATGTTTCCTACAGTTTTTAATAGAAAACAAATCAAGAGTTTATTAGAAAATAAGTTGTTTAGAATTAAATTGTCAGCTACGACATAATTTATTTACTAAAAGAATAGGTAAATGCCTCACGATTTAACTCTTAATATTATTGAAAAAGAAAGTTGGGAAAATCAGAATTACAATGTTAGAAATTATTTATAATAAAATTTTAACTGAACGGTAATATCTGCTTTCTGGATATAAACGGGAGAATTATTTGTTTCCAAATAAAATAATAAATTCCTTCAAACACTGTTTGTTTGGGTTTTCTTTTACAGAGTATAAATATACATGCGTCACGGATTCGAACCTATTAACTCATGGACCCTTTTCTTTGATTAAATAAATACGATGTTGCTGTACATTAAAGAAAAGTATTTATTTTACATTTTATAAATTTTTAAAAATCCCTGAAAAATAAAATAAAAATGTAGACAATAGGGACTTTTAATATAAAATTCTTTTGAAAATAATCTAACAATTAAAAAACAACAACAAAAAAGAAAAAGATACATATTTTTTCTTATTTACGAGATTTATAGGTACCACCAATTTGACCCTGTGCAATTTACCCCCCCCTACATTTAAGACAATGAAACTTGCAGAAAAATTAATATTTTCTAGAAAATTTTTTTTCCTTCGAAAGAAAAAACATTAAACAAACTCCTGATGATTTTTTAAATTTTTTATCAGCTTACGAAAATAATGAAAATTATGATTGAAAAACAATGTTTTCATTTTTGCACTGTTAAATCAACTGAAATTTAACGTAGCTAAAAACAAGTTACGATAAGAGGATTTTTTAAAAATTCTATGAAAAATCAATTAATGGTCCGATTTTCACGAAAATTTCCATAAATTTTTACCATTGGATGTAAATACATCTGAAATAGATTTTTTTTCTAAAATATATTAGGGGAAATATTTTTTACGAGGTCTATCCCCCCCCCCCCATTTTATTTTATGAGATAAAAAAATGACGTGGAAAAAAAATTTGGTACTTTTTTTTCTATAAAGATAAGAGGCTGAATAACTATATCAATGAAATTGTATAACGTACCGAACTATAGTTTTTTCAGGAAAAATTAATGAAATCGGAAATAAAAAGTGCAAAAAAATGTCATTATATTAATATTTGAAAACTTTTTTTGCATGTAATTGGTATGTACTATATTCTATTAAATTCTCAAAAAAAAAAAAAATTTTTATAAGAAATGAATTTTTACGAGATTTTCAATCTTTTGTGGGATTAAATATTTTTATTTTCTGCGTGAAATAAATAAATTTTTTTTTTCTGCGGAAAAAAATCGAATTTTTCACGGATATTTAAAAATATGAATTTTAGAATTCAGGTAAATTAAAAGTTGGTCCGATCTGTGCTCGATTAATATTTTAAAAAGAATTTGTAATTTTTATTGTTGAATAATAATATGTGATTCTTAGAATATACGGAAGAGCAAAACTGACATATGACGAGAAATTGAACCCTCATTTTATGTCTGTGTTTTTGCAATAAATGTTTTATTTTTCTTGCACCCATTATTTTACAATACTAAATATATTTTCTTGGAGATATGTTAGCGCCATATATATTTATAATATGCCTAGACTACATAAGTAAACATCATTAGATGTTATAAATAATTATTTTTTAAAAGGCAAGAAGCAGACAATATTCTGCACCGAATGCAGCATGGAACATCACCCTCTATGTGAACTCCGATAAAACCAAGTTCATGTGTTTTTAAAATTAAGGAGGCATCTCCACATTCGATGATAAACCCTGGAAATTGGTGTTACAATTAACGTAGCTAGGTAGTAATATCTTATCTAAAGAAAGCCATGTTAATCAATGGATAGTGAAAGGCATGGTCTTCCATGGACTATCAGTCATATAGAAATCTGATCTCATTGACAAGTTAAAGCAACAATTCTTCACAACCATAGCTGTATCATTGCTACTGTACAACTGCACCACTTGGACACTAACATAGCACCTAGAGAATAAGCTACATGGGAAGTGCACAAGAATGCAGTATGTAATTTCAAAAAAGTTGTGGAAGCAACACCCCATGAGAAAGCAGCTGTATGGCCACTTGCCACTTATCACACAAACAATCTGAGTAAAATGCTGGACACTGCTGGAGAATCAAGGACAAACTCATGATGTTTTTGTATGGAAACCAGCAGACAGGCACCCCAGTGTGGACCGTTGAGCAAAGATGTACATTGATCAACTCTGTGCAGATATTGGATGCTGTGAAGAGGACCTCTTGAGAACAATGATTGATAGGGTAGAGTTGGCTAGCGATTGTCATGGATATCCATGATTAAAATCCTACTTACCTTTAATTACAAATTAACTAACCAAGTGACCCTTCTCTTGTTCTTCCTTTGGTCATTTGAAAATGTTTACTCCAGTTTAAATAACTTATTTGGACAGTTTGGGAAAACTTTAAATTAGTGAAATAATATTATCATGTGATTTTTTCCAACAATCTAAACCGAGCACAATGGGTGACCCAACGGGTCACGTATTTTCTAGTATATATATATAGTTTGCAATATTCATAACTAAAAAGTGTTCAATAGCATTGATAGAGAATGTATATATAAGACTTTAGTTCCAAAATCGCATAGGCGAAAAACTGACAGATGTTTATGTGTGTGTTAGATTTTACAACATATCAAATCTTGGATTATTTTATGCCGAAAATCTTTTTGTTTGATTCCTTCGGTGGGATATCGTTGTTATTTGTGCAGGTAATTGTATATTATTTCAGGTGATATTTGTGTTGGTAAATGGATATAGTTGTAAGGGTTCGGTTGTCATCTTCTGAAGTCAGCATATCTGCTGAGGGTTTGAAGATCCAAGTGTTATACACACACACACACACACACACACACACACACGCACACACACACACACACATGTATATATATATATATATATATATATATATATATATATATAATGTGCGTGTAACCATAATTTATAAAAAATGTCACATCATAGCGATATATTTATTGGAGGAACATATTTTATATTATGTACAACACAATGTATGTAATATACTAGACGTAGAACCCGGCCTTTGCTGAGACATTTTCTTTACAAGATAGGCATTCAATTGGCAATTATTCCAAAAAAGAAAAATGAATTAAAAACGACCCTAATTGATGTGAAACTGTGCCGTTGTATTTCTTTTAATGTCCTGTGTCTTCAAATCTCAGCACTGAGATTAATTTTTCGTTTAAAGAAAAAAAATCCGGACGGGGCTAGGTCTGAATAGAAGGGCGCACTTGTACAATTCTGTTTTTTACGCCAAAGATATTTCGTTCAAAATCTACGGAGACTGCTATTTAAAAAAGTATATGAGAATTGGCAGATAATTAAAAGAAAAACAATAACAATATTAATTTATCGGGGTTACCAAATAATTTTAAAAATCAAAATCAAAAAGTGGTACTAATGCAAAATAGTGTGCAAGTGATAATAATATAATCAAAAGTTTATGAATATTTTCATACACTTACAATGAATTAGCAAAAAAAAAAAAAGAAACCCAAAAAACCGAACGACACGTTTTTATACTAAAATAATCTTTATTTAATCAGAAAAGAAATTCAGATATGCTTTATTTGAATAAGAATACAGTTTTCATTTACAAGATATTTATTCAATTTATTTTTCAATCTATTATTCAAATTAGATTATTATTAAATTAAATTTATGATCCAAATTAAAATTAAATAACAAAATCTTTTTTTAAATAAAGTAAAAAGTAAAGTCGTCGGGGCGGCCTAAAGTCGGTATCAGCCAATCAGCGAGGGAGTCTATCCCCTTTTCACTTGCGCTAGGAGATTATTTTAGCGTCTGAGATGGAGCACCACACCTACCATCAGCTCCTTACTTTACCGCACATATCCCTGTGCTACTCATACGCTGAGTTGGCGAGGACCGGTATCGAACTAAGAACCTTGTGGTTTCTAGCCGAACGCTCTACCGACTGAGCTAACCCGCTTTTTAATCAGAAGTTTATGAATATATTTTAACACTTACGGTAAATTTAAAAAAAAATCAAATAAAAGACACGTTTTTATACTAAAATAGTTTTTTATTTAATCAGAAGAGAAATGCAGACAGTTTTTATTTACAAAATAAGTTTATTTAGATAAAAGGATGTTGTTCAGAAATAGTATCACACAATTTGTAAAATTACTTTTTATCAGATACAATATAAGTGCAAAAAATAGTCAGTTGGTTTGTTTATAAATGTTTGAAGTGAAACTTACCAGTGACGAGTTAAAATGTGAAACTTGACTAGGTTGAAAAACTAGGGTGCTTGTTGGAGAGCTGATCCAATTTCTTTTTAAGTTAAAGATTCTATCTCGATATTTTTTGATCAAATCTCATATAAAAATATAACGAGACGTTCAGTAACACATAGATATTTTAATTCTAATATTTGATGTTACGAAAAGCCAAAGGCACGTGTGACGATCGTGTTATCGCCGTAGGAAGTGGCCTCAGTCAAGCGTGTTAGAGTCCTAAACGAGACTGTTTGCATTTCACAATATATAAAGAATATATGTATTTACCAAACCCGTTCGCTAGGGGTAGGATTTGACACAAGGTCGCAAGTATGGGGCATCAGCGAGGATCGAAATCGCTATTCAGTAGTAATAAATGTGTGAGACGAGATTGTTAACACCAAGATGGGACGTCCTCACTTTGAGAAATGTATGAATCAAACTGTTCTCCCTCTAGTTATGGATAAATATTAGGGTAGACTGGACTTCACCAGACTATTCTTACCCAAGACATCCTACATAAGTAACGTCTCATGACCAAACCATGTTATAGGTCTAGTAAGAAAGATAAAGAAGTTTGCATATAAAAGAACTTTATTTTATCTACGTGGTTCTGATAGCTGGAATGAAACTGAGATTGATTTTCAGATTCTTAGAACTATCTGTTTGTGTTACATAATTCGTGGGTATCCTATGAATTATGTATGTAAGTGTCGTTAAAATTCAAATAACGGGATGGTAAATGGAAAGTTACCGTTAACCGTTATAGGT
This sequence comes from Doryteuthis pealeii, assembly GCA_023376005.1. Taxonomy (NCBI): domain Eukaryota; kingdom Metazoa; phylum Mollusca; class Cephalopoda; order Myopsida; family Loliginidae; genus Doryteuthis; species Doryteuthis pealeii. The sequence continues at coordinate 153,728,846 of CM042139.1, forward strand.
AATGACATTTACTTGACCCCACCCCGACTTCCGCCAACGGGAAGGCGTATGAACGAAAATTGTGGTTAGTTAGATTTTGGCCGTTAACTGAAAGGATCAGACGTAGATGTCCTTTGCTCCCATGATGCCAACTTCTCACCGCGGTAGAAAACCCTTTTGGGCTATGTTCTTTTTATTAATAAAGAACAAGAAAAAAAGTCTTGTTATTCCAACAAAGAAATGAACAGACACCCAGCCCAGAAAGAGATGGCAACGACGAAGCAGAACAAAAACATAGTGCAAAAACAAATGTTATATACCACTTTACATATCGAGAATATAAAAGAGGGGAGATATGATAAGATAAGATGGGCTGTAAGATCCCATCTTATCTTCTGATATCTCCCCTCTTTCCCCATTTATATTCTCGATATATAAAGTGGTATATAACATTTGTTTTTGCACTATGTTTTTATTTCGTTCAAGTCCACGTAAAATATATGATGTCCTGCAAACAGTCTCGTTTAGGACTCTAACACGCTTGACTGAGGCCACTTCCTACGGCGATAACACGAACGTCTCGATTATTTAAAAAAACAAAAACGAACAAACAATGACGTCATTATTTGAATGAGATCTTCATAAGTCCATAGAAGAACGTCGCTTAAGAGTTAGTCCTTATTTCTCCAGCAGTGTCAAGCATGTCTTGTTCATCTTTCTTGGATGGTTTGCGAGATGCGAGGCAAGTGGCTGTACAGCTGATGCTTCCAGAACTTTGTCTAGTTCCTATCTAGTCTTCTCTTCAAAGGTTTCGGTAGAGCCCAAGTGGTGCATCTATACAGTAGTTCTGACATAGCTACAGCCTGGAAAAATTAACATTTTATTCTATCAGAAAGATCAGATTTATATATGTTCAATAACCTGTTAACAGCAGTCCATGCTTTACCTATGCGTATTTTGACATTGCTTTTAGTTGAGGAGATATTGCTACCGATGTTATTGAACTTGTATACTAATTTTAGAGACTTGTCATTTAGTGAGGAGATAGCACAACCTTGATTAAAGCACACAAACTCTGTTCTATCTGAGTTCACATAGAGACCAATGTCTCTTGCTGCCTGCTCCAGATTATACAGCTGAAATTCAGCTTAAGCATGTATTTTCAAGAAGCGCTAGATCATCATGAAACAACTTCTTTTCATGAGATCTAAATGACTGTAAAAAATGAATTAGGAATTAACTTTATGTATTTACCACCTTTCTGCCACGGACACAGGGTCAATTTTGAATTCAGAGTGTTCCTTCTTCTAAACCGGTTGCCATACCAAGCTTAAATAGACCCGTCTGCCCAACTATTTATCAATAGATGGCGGGAAAGAAATTGAATGCATCGTGGTGTAATATTTATATTATAGATGTATGGTGTAATAATTATATTAATAGTTATATTATAGATCCATTACTACTGGATGCCCCATACTTGCAACCTTGTGTCACATCCTACTCGTGTCAAACGGGCAGGGTAAATATCTATTTACCCCAAGGGTACTTTGTGAAATGAAAATAGTTTCATCCAGGATTTGAACTCGGTTCACTGTATCCATTTCCATTTATACGACGAGAAATGTACTGCAAGTTAATGTTGATTCTGATTTGAAGATAAAAAGATTCTTATTTGTCTGAATTTTTGAGATGAGGCTTTGTGTATATTATTTTGATTTGTCCTCATCGTTATTGAGGTATGTAAAAACATAATGTTTCGGTCGCTATATCCTCCGACCTTCTTCAGATGTTCGCTGTCTATCCGAGCATAGAAATGGCGCCCAACCCTGGAAATCATTTTGAATAGTTTGACTGTTGATCATGCAATAAATAAATTAAATAAAAAGAGATCTTCAAATGCTCTTCGATGTCTTGTTTAATCAACTGTCAAGGTTGGTTCATTTATATGCTCGAATAGACCAGGAACACCGGAGGATAAAAGTGATCTAAATGTTGTGTTTTTACATGCCACAATAAAGTTCACAGTCCGAAAAATCAAAATAAAAGGCTATTTCATTTTCAAACAAAGTAGTCGTTTTGCTTTTGCTTTTAGTGAATGTTATATGATTCTTATTAACAATTCTGAAGGGTGCTATTTTTCACCAGATTAAATTCGGTGTCATAATTTAAGATTTAGTCTGGAATTTACATTGGGGAAAATGAAGTCAACCAAATGTGGCCAATTCAAAAACAGCGGTTAGATTTGAGAAACGCGCCAACTTTATATGACACGCTCTTTTTAGACGTAATTAACTAATTTTCCCTCCTTAACTTGGATCTTATGCAACAGTATCTTGATACTTATTAAACCGAGAAAGTAATTATGAAATTACACTTAGAGTTAATAAGCATTTCAGTAAAAAAAAAAGTCTAGTTGTTCTTTTCAGTTGATGTTACATGTGCTGTTAATAAAGATGTTTTTTATCAGCTTGTTATCACTGTATAATTAACTCACGTGAAGCGCTTCGAAAAGTAATACCTCCTATTTATTTCCATGTAAACACCAGCTGGTATCCGAAACACAATAACAGTGTTGGATAGATCAAGCTTTCAGCTACAAAATACTACTTTTCAAAATACAGTAGTACCTTAACTTGTGTCCAATCTTTCGGGTTTTTCCAGTCACTCGTCGATGTTTTGCTTTGTGTTATGAGATAAAATGTGAGATACAAGCAAGCTTCAGATACGCCGATGTTAATAATTTCCAAATTAATTACGCCAAAGAAAGATATTATTTATTTAAAAAACGTAACAAAAAACAGGATGTTTTTGGTGGGGAGTTGCTGGAATGGATTAACGACATTTCAGTTAATTTCAATGGGGAAAATTGATTTGATATAAGAGGAAAGTGAGTTACAAACTAATTAAACTCGTAAGTCAAAATACCACTTTGGAAGTTTTCCCTTACTCGATTTGATGCTGAACTGCATTGTACAATCTTTATTGATTCAGGACTAAACCCTTTTACAAGTTTATTTTCGGTATTACCAGTTTATATGTCACAACTTCCAACATGACCTACTATTTACCCCTACCTGACGGAAGAGATCATATAGATTCATTCCTTTCCTAATGGCATTAGTGCGAACTGAACTGCAAACAGCCTTGTCTACGATTTCACCAATTCCATTTCCTACGACAATAACCGTTATACAAATGCAACTCCTAATTTACTGTTTAATGTCCACGCCCTTTTTTGACATTTCCCAGGAGTAAAACAAATGGCGATAAGTTATTTTCATTTTATTTTTTTAATCTATCGTTTTATATTCCTAATTTGTTAAAACTACTTTCGATTATATCTGATCACGTAAAAATAAACCGTCCAGTTTAGACTGTTTTTCTCAGACATAAATATAAATACGCAAAGTAATCTATAGCGTCTGGAAAATCAGTGGCTAAGAGACTACGAAAAACAAAACAACTTTTTACACCAGACGACAATCTTTGAAAACTTCTTGGTGATAACAATTATAAATATTTTGTTTAAGCAGAGGAAAACAATTCATCAGTTATAAATGCTGAACAGAGGATAACAGTAAAATGATATTTCAACAAATTATTTCAGATAGAGGCAATCTCAGTTATTTATGTGAATACTTTGAATAAAATAATATCAACACTTAAGAAGGCTAATAAGATAGAGATTCTTTATGCGATAAGCACTACAGTCGTCTGCCATTCGGAATGCAGATGTACAAACAAGCCTTATGCATTGTACTTTGCACATATTTTTCGGAGAGAAATAAACACTGAATTTGAGGTTTCTTGATAGATAGGAGACTTTTCCGTGTGGGAAAATACTTGCTCAAAAAAGTGTCATTCAATACATAAGGTAAATATTGTTTGTCAATAAAAAGCACTGTTTACAATCGCATCTTTTTCAAGAAAATCAATCATGTTGAGTCCTTTCAAGTCCCGAATGATCTTCTTTACTAACCGCTGCGCTCGTATTTCTTTTTTTTTACCGGAGAGTCAGTATATTTCCAATTCATGGACTGCCTTTCCGACTCAGACTCGTAGTGGCGAACCCATGCTTAGACCATTTGCAAAAAATTGTTTTTACTAAAACAGGCTTCTCGTATACACCTCATATACTTGGTTTGCACTTCTTAGTCACCAAAGGTTTGATGACAGACTTATATTAAATCCTGGAGCACTCTCTATAATTTGTAATCATTTTGATTAGCCTCAAAATAAATATTTCTGTGAGATTTAAATAATGTTATGCCAATTCCAAACAATGCAGTCGTCTGCTATTCGGAATATATATATCTGTACCCTTATGCATTGTATATATGGAAGCGCATAGAATAATGGGTAGAGTCGTAGGAAATGGACACGACAACGCAAGTTCAAATCCTGGACGAGGCTGTTTGCATATCACATAGTGCTAATAACCTTAGGAAAGGTATGCATCCAATTATCCTCCCTCCAGCTATGGGTAAAGATTAAGGCAGACTGGGCTCTTTAACATTGGTCAGGCAACTAGTCTAGGAGAAAGAAAACTCTGAATTCAAACCTATTAAACTCGGCTTAAGAAATTGACCGTGTGTCACATCCTGCTCCTGTGGAGGGGTTGGTAAATATGTTTGCATTGTATTTTGCACATATTGTTCAGGGAAAAAAAGGAATTTGAAGGATCTTGGTAGATAGGACACTTTTCCGTGTGAGAAAAGTACTTGCTCAAACGAATAAATAAGCTGAATATGACATAAGGAGTTGGCAAAAAGAAGCGCTGTTTGCAGTTGCATATTTATCGAGGAAATCAATAATGTTGGGCCCTTTCATGTACCAGAAGCTGTCAGCATGACCGTCTTTACTGATCTCTGCGCCCGGACATTTTTCTTTACCGGACAGTCTGTCGGTTTCCATTCAATTGGAATTTCGACAGAGACTCGTTGTGACAAAACATTTTTTAGTAAAACATGCTTCTCTATACACACCACATATTTTTCTGTAAATTTTAGATGGTTTGCATTTCTCAGTCACCAAAGATTTGTTGACAAACTCCTATAAATACACAATATTACCCTACGATCAAGTTTAGGGCTCTTTGTATGATTTGACACCATTTTGAATAGCCTCAAAAGAAATATTTTGAGAGATTGAAATAATCAATAATGCTATAAACCAATTCCAAATAATGCAGAGTTTATATCTATGGAAAAACATTCTGAAAAAAATGTTTGTTTTTTTTTAAATAAAAAAAACGCCCTCTTGTTTATTGAATGATAGATTTTTATTTTAAACAAATCCTTTTTCTTATCCCTATCGGATATCGCTCTTGGTAGGTACTCTTGACAGCAACCAGTGTCAGCACAGAATGTTTTTGCTGGTTGGTCAACACTGGTGTGTTTATGTGTAGGAAACCAGAAAAAAACTTTCCTTATTAGTTGGCCCTTACTTCTCCAGCAATGCCCAACATGTCTTGTTTATCTTACCGCTGCTGTTTCGTCCGAGTGTCGCTTCCAGGCAACCATACATTAATACTTACACGGCTTGGAAGAATTCTCGTTTTATTTTGCACACACACAGAGAGAGAGAGAGAGAGAGAGAGAGAGAGAGAGAGAGAGGTCGACCTTGCTTATTATAATTCATATTAGCAGTTAAATGTAAAATTATTTAAGATTATTTTTTTTTTAATTATTAAGATAATTTTGAATGAAATATTATAACCTATTGATACTTAGTAATTTCAGTAAAGATTTTCTTTTCATCTTTAATGTGACTGGGGAATCTATTATCTGGTTTGTTTTATACTGCTTAGTTCTTGTAGTCAAGAATTGCAAATGAGTTAGTGTGACATGTGTCTGATGTAAAATGCAAAGGAAATTAACAGCTTTCTTACCAAAAATCAGACAGCATTTTTGAAAGTTAAAATAACATGACTTTCATTTTTAAAGGAAGCCACATGCATTGATTGGGCAGTCAAGCGTGTCTTGTTATCATAAAGACTTAGAAAAATTTTGAGGAGGCATTGTATTCTTCACGCTTCACATGTCTCATCACTTTTTCATATATATATATATATATATATATATATATATATATATATATATATATATATATATATATATATTACATCTTGACACCGCGTGCATTAAGACCTAACCATGTTATGTTATGTTTTTAAATATAAATCTTGCGTAATAATATTCTATTACTTAAACACGCATCACGTAATACAAACGCTGGACAAGCCACTTGTCCATATTTAACCATCTGGGGATTGCCTAATACGCATGAAACGTTAGTAACAGTAAATTTGTACCATAATATTTTATTTGATATATATATATATATATATATATATATATATATATATACTCCAAGTATAATCCAGTGAGAAGTCCATCTTCAGTTCTAATGAAATCGGAATAAAAATGCCTCAACTTTAAAGCCTGTAATTTGTCAGAGAGCTTTAATCGAGAACGAGGGTGGATATCTGTTAAGACAACATACTGTTGTTCCCGATTTGGCACAAACGTCTATGATGTACAAATACCAATTATTTAAATAGCTGCATTGAAATATGAGTATTTGATGTGAAGGGCCCGTGATGGGGTCTTATGAAAGGGTAGGCTTGATAAGACTGACGAAATAAATCGGTTGATTCTTTTTTATAATGTACGGATACTGCAAATGTACAAAATCCCCAAATGGGCTTATAGGTAATAGTATAATATTAAGTGTGAACACCCCCCCCACACACATGAAACATACATACATGCATACACGCGCGCGCGCACACACATTTGTCTAATCTGCTGCCCGACTAAACCACCTTCAGAGGTGTAAGGCCCCTTCACACTAAACTACATCAAGTGGTTTGGCCCCAGCTCGGGAGCTGTGGGGTGTGTAGAATACCCCTTTCTTGTCATTTCTCCCAACTCCGTTTTGACCCGAAGTGATCATAATTTTCAGTGTTCCATGTATGGGTCAAAAAGATGTTTCAGATAATGAAGTGTTTACCTGTTTAAAATAATTGTGAAAATATATTTTTGTACCATATGTAATTGGAGACTAAATAGGGTGTTCGGGATTTGACAGTTTCATAAGGAAAAAGAAAAAGTGTTTGGTAACTACAGAATTTAATGGATTGTAAAGAAATTCACTACTGTCAACAAGTTTCATTCAAAATAACCGCCATTAGCGTCGATCACAGCCTCAATCCTGCTCCGGAACCTGGAGCAAGCTGAAATTACAGTTTCCCTGGGAAGGGTCTCAAGAACTACCTTAATTTTGTCGATTAACTGGGCTTTTGTAGTATTGGAACGGCGATTGGTGTCTTTCTGAACAGCGCCACATATATAATAATCCATGGGTTTAAGATCTGTGGAGTTCGGAGGCCAAGCACTGGAACTGGTATAGTCGTAAAAATTCGCCGACAACCAATTTTGACTTTTCCCAGAGGTGTGGCAGGGGGCCGAATCCTGTTGCCATACATATGGCCTAACATTGGCTACCCTTGTTAACCAGGGCTTGACTACAGTGTTTAGCAACTCCACGTAGGCATCTAAATTCAACCTGATACCCTCTCTGGAGAAATGCGAAGGCACCGTATCACCCTCAGAGGACACACATCCGAAAACATCACAGTTTGTTGAACATTAGTCTGCATGACACATAAAGTATCCTTTGGACTGCATGCAAGCCATCTGTTATTCTGTGTGTTGTGCTTTTGATCTTGGAAAAGTTTTTCTCATCGGAAAAGAACCAGATTGTTTGTGGTTCAGTAGGATGTTTCACTTTTCTCAGAAGTTTCTTCGCCTTTGTCAGATGAATTTCACAGGCCTTTTCTGGGAGCACTTAACCTCCTAAACTTAACGTTGCCTAAAGAGGTTTAATTCACCGCGATAATTATTAGGCACAGTCAACCATCTTTCGTCTGATAAGTGTTTTAGCATGAAACTCAGAGTGACGGGGTTATAGCATGGGTTTCATTAATAACATCGGTTGTATAAACAGCGCTGTCATTTTGCAACATTTTATTGGTGAGTGGTTACTCCACATTCCACAGGGATTCACAATTGAAATCTCACCACTAGATATAGTTTAACTTCATACCCAGGACACTAAGACCCTAAGCCATCGCCTTCTAGTACATATGATAAAAAGGTTTGGGAGTTGGTCACAAGGATAATAAGGCTGGGACAATTAAGGGCTAGAGTGGAGTGTTGCATGTCGTGGACTGTTCAGCCACATTCTTAAGCATCACGGGTCTACATCCACGGCCAACAGGTGGACACATTGGTGGGGGTACCCCTCTGCAGAGGTGCAGTTGGTGTATTCTACAGTCCAAGCTGTCAGGGCTCATGCGAACATCGAATCAATTATCGCATAGGCAAGAAACCTACAGTCGCCAAGTGGCGTTGATTAAATGTCTATGCTATCCTAACTTGCACACACACACACACACACACACACACACACACACACATAGACCCACCCACGCAAACGCACATAAACACATATACACGCACACGATATCACTTAAATGAGTTTTTCGATTCTGATTAACCAGCAACAAATGAATGCACTACATTCATAGTAGCGTCCCCTTTTGGTGTTGCAAAAATAGAGTTACATAGGAATTATCTAGTCAAGCGCCAGTTGACACAGTAAATGTTTATTCTCATGACGACACTTAGATACCGATTCAACTCTTTTATTTAGACATAATATTGGTTAAATCACTGTAATTACTGTCAACAATAAGAATGGACGTTGTCGTGTTGGACAAAAATTTAAAAAAAATGTGTCTCAATGTTGTCTGAGAATCTCATTAATTAAGCATAAACGTTTTAGTCATGATTGCTCTTATTTCTAAAATACCACACGCACACACACACGCGCACGCACACACACACACACACACACACATATATATATATATATATATATATATATATACATACAAAATCTTTAAGAAGAGAAAATACATAAATAAACCTAATATGTAATACTTGTCTGAAATCAGATTTGAATAGTTGAATTAAATTTATATTTGATAAAATAAGGTTTACATATATCTATCCATACTATACTCTGTATATGTAAATATGTTCGCATACACAGATATTTATATGTATATACAGAAAATCTTTAAATGTACGTTTGAGTTCTCCCGTTTATATATATATATGATATGTTATATATATATATATATATATATATATATATATATATATATATATATATATAGTTTGTAATATTTATCAATATAGCGTGCTTAATATCAGTGACATAACACATATATCTCACAGGTAGCCTAGAGAGAGGCAGAGAGTTTCTTGCCTATGCAATTTTCGAATCAAGTTTTTGTTTGAAATGCGCATAGGCAAGAATGTTACCAAGCACCGTTGACTACAGTACCCTAACTTTATATTTATAAATTAAAGAGCGCCTAATATCGGTGCATATGTAAATCTTTAACTCTCTCTCTCTCTCTCTCTCTCTCTCTCTCTCTCTCTCTCTCTCTCTCTCATAGCTTTCCCAAGAATTTTAGAAAATATGGGAAATGCAAACTGCTCCGTCCAGAATTCGTCTTGCCGTGACCTTTTTCTACGACGATAACCATTATACAATGCGCCAATATCTCTTTCTGTCTCTAGCTCTCTCTGTCTATCTGTCTCTTCTGTCTATCTAACTGTATCTGTCTGTATATCTCCCTTCCTCTCTCTCTCTCTCCCCCCCTCTCTCTCTCTCTCTCTCTCTCTCTCTGTATATATATATATATATACGTATATATATATATGTATATATATATATATATATATATATATATATATATATATATATATATATATATTCTGGCTGCTTGATGCTACTTGTTAAAACAAAACCGTCATACATCTGAATTGCATTTTTGCTAAAAGAAAAACGCATGGAGCTGCCAGCAATAACCGAGCAATGCATGCAATGTAAATAATTACAGTAGTTTTTACTCTTATCTGGTTGCCGAACTCCGAGCACTTTATTATACCTAACATTCTAATTGACATTATATCTGATGGTGAGGCTCCGGTTCTGTGACTGTAGGTTGTGGAAACAAACGGTTATAGTAAAGAAAAACTGTGATTAAAAAAAGAGATTGCAATGAAACTTTGAAAATATAGATAATTATAATTATAATTAAACATTTACAAATAAATCAAATTCTAGCATTGAATAAGCCCTCGGAATTTGATATGCCATTAAATAAATAACCGAAATGTTCGTTCTTTTCACATATCGTTTTTTCTTGTTGGTCAAAAGTAATTTTAATATTGGGTCTGTGGCAGGAAGCGAACCTCCCACACAGCGGTTTAAAAAAGGTTTGTATTCCGACAGCATTGGCCTTAAGAAACGCTTCAGGCGCCGGACAATAAATCTAATCCTTACTACTTTTAGGCGAGAGTAGGGAAGGTGATTATTGGGCAGAACCTATAATCTTATCTCACTCACTCACTCGAAACGAACACCAAGTTAATATATCTATGAAGTAGCCACTTGTATGTTCTTTGCAGACCGGGTCTTAAAATATGGTAGCAAATGTCATGACTACATTCGTTTCGCGCGTATTCTTTTAATTCACAAAAATATGCATGCTCGCTTGTGTGTGTGTGTGTGTGTGTGTGTGTGTGTGTGTCTCTCTCTGTGTGTGTGTGTGTGTGTGTGTGTGTGTGTGTTTTCGCGCTACATATCTTTCACTAAATACAGGATGGTCTACATTGTAACTTGAAACTTTCCAGGTGTAAGAATGGGTTACGCTTAGTGCAGCTGGTCATTTGATCTACGTCATTGTTTTTCAGTCAATGTCTTTTTTTTATTTATCTCATTCTGTTGGGGTTTTCTTTTTGTTTTTGTTGAAAAAGAGATGCCTCTAAGCTTTGATTTGAGTAAGAAAAATAAATACGATAACATCTACATCAACAGATTATTCAGCGATCATAGCAAAGTATGTCAAGATATTACAATGATTTAGAATAAAACAATAAATACAAGGAAAATATGAGGGAGAGGAAAATAAAAAAGAGGGATACGAGCAAAATATGGCAAGGATTTCATCATTATGTTGCACTAGCAGTACTGATATCTATGACAATATCTCGCCGACCGTCCCTATCATTCATTGCCGTCGCGATAAATGAGAGATAAAGGGAAATAACAAAGAGGAATAGGAGCGATTACCCCAAACAATGAAAAGAAATTAGAAGAAAATTTATATTGATTCGTAGAGGAGTGTGGTATTTATTCGGCTCCTCGGGAGTTCAACATGTGACACAAGGTTGGTTTGATGTGTGGGTACGCCACAGGTAGCAAATCTCTTGCTGTAAAGTAGTATTTAATAAGCCAGGAAAGAATAGGTATAATTGTTTTCTGTGTTTTAATTGATTTTAATGGTATATCAACCCGTTTGGGGTTATTTTACAAGTTAGAAAATTGCGTACATTATGCGTTTATATTTTTATCTTTGTTTAGTTTAAGATTCTTTTACCCAAGGATATATAATATCAAGTATTTCTTTTTTTTATAAAAAGAATAATTTGTAAACAGATGGAACCCTAAAAGGTAACACATCATTCAATAAGTCCCCGGTCTAACTAGTAAAACAACTTTTAGGCAAAATTCGACTTTATTCCTCAACGTAGTCTCCTTCTAGGGTGATACACTGATTCCAACGCTTCTCTAACAATTCAATGCCTTTTTTGTAGAACGATTTGTCTTTGGCCTCAAAATACGCCTCAGTTTCTGATATCACTTCTTCACTGGAGCCAAATCTCATTCCCTGGAACATTCTTTTGAGGTCTGCTAACAGCCTTTAGTCACTGGAGGCATATCTGGAGAATAGGGTGGGTGCGGAAGCCATTAGAAATGCGATTCATGTAGTTTTGCCATCGTTGCGATCGACTCGTGACACGGTGCAATGTCTTGGGGAAAGAGCACTTTTTTCTTCATTTGTGGCCGTTTTTTGGCAATTTCTTCCTTCAAACGCACCAATAATGCTATATAATATTCTCTATTGACGATTCTTCCTTTCTCAAGGTAATCGATGAACAAAATACCTTGTGCATCCCAAAATAGGGGGGCCAAAACCTTGTGAGCAGACGCTGGACCAACTTTGAACAAAGCTTTCTCATTGAAAAGAAATTAGAAGAAAATTTATATTGATTTGTTGAGGGGTGTGGTATTTATTCGGCTCCTCGGGAGTTCAACATGTGACACAAAGTTGGTTTAATGTATGGACACGCCACGGGTGGCAAATCTCTCGCTGTAAAGTAGTATTTAATAAGCTAGTAAAGAGTAGGTATACTTTTTTCTATGTATTAATTATATTAAATAGTGTATCCATTGCTATTTATTATGTATCAAATATTTTAATCAATGTTTCCGTTAATATAATTCGTTGTGTGTATTTCCTCGGATTTCACCAAAGATGAAATTTATCATCTCTAATTTCATAATCATATATTGCAAAAAATAATGAACTGCATTTTATGATACCAAGTTTCAAATGCAAATCTTCAAATGCAAGGTTTCAAATATTAAACTTCAAATACCTAACTTTAGATACTGAAATTAAAATAATGAATTCAAATTACCTTCAAATAATTAACTTTGAATAACATGCTTCAAATATTGAACTTCAAATAATGAACTTCAAATATTAACATTTAAATACCAGGCTTCAAATATTAAGCTTCAGTGAACTTCAAGTACTAAGCTTTATATACCCAGCTTCAAAAACTGAGCTTGAATACTTAGCTTCAAGTACTGGCTCCTAATCCAGTAAAAAATATTTGAACGGCACAAATTCACGTAGACTTTTGAATACTTATGCTTTCGAAATTAACAAAAAATGTTCATTAGAATATTATATATTTATTTGCATTTAGTTTACGAGGGGACTTCTGATGTGTAGATTTCGACACTATAAACGGTCCATAAAATTCACTTTATATTTCAATCATCGAATATTTGTTAATCTATTATTTCTCCGCTTTTCATAATTTCAGAAGTTATTACTTCAAGATGCGGAAGTTTCTTTGCTTAAAGAATTAAGTATACTTCACTTTTACTTAAAATATCGGCAGATTTTATTTTTAAATTCAAGTGCCTTCATTTTTTCTGTTGTTGCATTCTACTGCACAGAATAATGGTATTACTTGAAATAGAAACAAGATTTTCAAACGACTAATTCTACACCACTTATCTAACTCTCTAATTGTTTTTCATATATACTTGTATTTCAACTTTGTTATTTTTTAGATAATGGTTCACATTTCCCACTGTACCAATTCTTACCAAAATAATAAAATCTATTAAACGACGAATGAAGCCGTTGGGTTTCCGTTTTAAAAGTGGTCCCTGATGATATGGATGCTTCCATTTAGGAAAAGGGTGGGGTATTCTAATGAGCATTTCATAGTTCTAAGGAGTCTGCATTTGTATTCAATATCATATTTTAATCATCTAATTTACCGATAAAAGATAAATAGCATTTCATAATCAGCTTTTTTTCGAGAATTTGGAGGATCAAAAAATCATATTGAGCGCAAATGCACATTTCTTAGAACTATCATTCAGTTGCAAATTAGATTAAAACATTATTAATTAAATTCGTGGTTCACAACTGGGGCCATATGCACCTCAGGCAAGCAAAAACATATTTAATCCTAAAAATACAATAGGATTTTGAATTATCGAATGGCTATGGGGATCCACCATAGTGAAATAAGAATCAAAGGAATCCATAGGTAAAAATGAATGTTGAGAACCACAGAAATGACTGAATTTTAAGTGAATGACTTTAATAACAATCTATGATGTCCCGGTTTTTTGCTAGGTCTCGATTATACGCATGCACACTCATGCTCACACACACGCACACATACACATGCACACATAAACACTCTCTCTCTCTCTCTCTCTCTCTCTCTCTCTCTCTCTCTCTCACACACACACACACACACACACACACACACACACACACACACACACACACACACACATATATATATATTATATATATATATATATATATATATATATATATAAGATGAACAAAAAGAGATAAGACAAACAGGAATATTTATTTTATGTTATTAATTTTTTTAATTGTTATCAACTAGCTGCGTCCTTAGGTCATCGTCAGTAGAAAATTTCCTTTATTTAGTTATATTTATATAAAGGAGCCTATCTCATTTTCCCTAGCGTTAGGGTAGCGAAATTCATTTGGTAACAATCAGTCTCTCAACAATGTGATTTTCAAATCGATTTCATTATTATTATTATTAGTTTTTCACACCATCAATAGCTGATGGTCCTTCACTGGAGATTGAGTATCTCCTCGGGTCTCCTGTACTCTCCTGAGTATTCTAGCTGATTTCAACAATGCTCTCAATTATACCTCTGATTTCCACTTGCTCTAGTCTCTTTTTTAAGATTTTGGGGACCATTCCAAGTGCCCCAACTACAAATTATTATTATTATTATTATCATTATTATTATTATTATATGTATACACACACACACACATATATATATGTGTATGTGTGTGTGTGTGTGTGTGTGTTTGTGTGTGTGTGTGTGTGTGTGTGTGTGTGTGTGTGTGTGTGTGTACAATGATGATAAGAATGTGAATAATAAATAGGTAACTGGTTATCAAGAGCTTATCAAATTCCGATGCTCCGTATGAGGCCAAAGTAAAGACAAGAACACTAAATATAAACAACCATAGAATAAATATTCTATTTAAATCGTCTATCCCTTTACTCCACAAGAAAAAAAATTAGAGTGATTGGTGCTGTCTGTAATCAGAAAAGCACGGACTCTAAATCAAACATATTTCAAAGATTATGAGCATAAAAAATGGAGTCTAATGACAATTCAAAGATCTAACATGTCAAGACAAAAAAGAATGATGGTAATAGGCGAATCAGAGCGACACAAAAAGACATAGTAGAGCAAACCACTCCTTGACAGGAAATGGGGTGTGAAAGCTGAAGTTAATATTTAATAACGCTATAATCAGTCATTGTATTTGTTGGTTGGTTGGATTTTACGGCATGTCAACCCTTGTGTTATTTTATTCGACTGGTTTTCGGTCAAGAAGCTTCGGCCTCTAGATCTCAAATTTAGAGATTTATCGTGTTTTCCCAGGGTGTCGGCACCCCTAGCAACACCTGCCTCATCGATTTAAAGGGGTAGGGATATGTTTATTGTCCGGTACTAGATTAAGGGGAAATGCCGACGGGAACCATGGATTTTTGCACTAGCCATCGCATGATCTTTGGTCTGTTCGTCGCTCCCTACGTTAAAAAAAACTTGTGTCGCATCCTAGCCTGGTGGGATGTCAGGAAAATAAGAAACCTTGGGGTATTTTATCTTGTTGGAATTTATATTTTTTAACTCATTTTTAAAGCTATTTTAAACTCATTTTTGCCCTATTTAACCCATAAATGGGACACTACCACGTACTACCTCTCCAAATCAGAGTGGACCTGGCAGTACTCGCAATGAAGGAGTACTCCACACTTTCCAGAGTTCCAGAATTGAAACATCACAACGAGATGCAATTTAGCGTCATATCCAGGACACTAAAACATTCAGTCATCGCCTTCTAGCATATATATATATAAAAAAAAAAGGTTGGGGTTGCCATAAGGGATATAGGGTCGGGACAATCATAAAGGTGCCATGGCTTGACGTGATCAGCCGTTTGATCAGAGAGGCCTTTCCGACCGCTCGTCTAAACCAAGTGAACTGTTGCATATCAGGAAATGCTCGCTCAACCACCAGGATTCCGTTCCCAAGCATCACGGGTCGCCACTCACGGTCAACAGGTGATCCCTACAGAGATGAAGTCAGCGTATTCTACAACCCCAGCTGACAAGGTGTTTTGTATTGGTGGTAAAATGATCAACACAATGGAAGAAAAACAAAACAAAGATAAGGTAACTATGGTATTGTTTTTGGTTTGGTTTATTTTGTTTTACGGCATATCAACCTCATTGGGTCATTTAATGTCGATAAAGTTTTGAAATAAAGTAATTCTTAATGGATAATCAATGTTTTTATAAACACATTTTTCTATTTAACCCATAGATGGGACCCTAACAGGTACTACCACTACGGGTCAGAGTGGACCAGGGAGTAATGGTGATGAAGAGGTGCTCCACATTCCCCAAACCTCCAAAACTGGAACCTCATCATCAGATAGAGTTTAACGTCATTCCCAGGACATGTCCCCATATGATAAAAAGGGTTGGGGCTTGCCATAAGGGCACTATGGTTGGAAAAAATCATATAGGTGCTAGGGCTTGACGTGATCAGCCGATTGATCGGAGGGGGCCTCTCCGACCGCTCGTCTAGCCCAAGAAAGGGCCAAAGTGGGGTATTGCAAGTCATGGACTGCTCAACCACCTGGGTTCTATCCTTAAGCATCAAGGGTCGCCACCCACCGCCAACAGCTGGCCCCATTAGGGGAGTCATAACCCTCTGCATTCTAACGCGCTAGCCGATAGGGCGAGGTGTTGTTTGTTAACCTCTAATTTATTAGAGGTTAACAAACATCACAGTTACCTTATTCTTCTTTACACTTGCATTGTGATAGCCTTCAAAACCAACCAACAGACCAATATAAACATAATGCTTTCAATTATAAAACACTTTCAAAACAAAGATATCATTTTCAATTCCAAATGTTTTAATTAAAATTATTATTATAGATTAACGACATGCCAATTCGTCAAATGTTAGGTAATTGAGTATATTCTATATTTATATTATTTAATTTTTCGGACTGTTGTCCTCATCTTTATAGTTATATGCACAATATTTCAGCTGATGTGTCTTCCAGCCTTCACGGAACTTCGAACCGAACCCTTTAGTTAATCCATTGGGGCAGATTCCGACATGAAAGCTCCTGAGTTCGACAAGAAGGTTTTCGAGTTCGACAATAAAGATGAGGACAACAGACCGAAAAATCTAAATAATACAGATCATCAAGCCTCATCTAAAAAATTAGGGAAATAATAAAAGTCGTCGGGGTGGCCTAAAGTCAGTATCAGCCTGTCGGCGAGGGAGTCTATCCCCTTTTCACTAGCGCTAGAATGGAGATTGTTTTAGCATCTGAGGTGGAGCGCCACACCTACCATCAGCTCCTTACTTTACCGCACAGATCCCTGTGCTACTCATACGCTGAGTTGGCGAGGGCCGTTGATCGGACGAGAACCCGTGTTCTCTACCTTTATAATAATATTTTTTTGTGAAGAGTTTTTTTAGACAGTTATATGATATCAAGCATTCCAAACCAATGCAAATAATTTTCACACAGTTGTGTGGTTTCAAATATTTCTATATAATGTTAATTATAATTATATAATTATTGTATGGTTTCAAAGAAAATTATAAAACTCATTTGTTTGCACAGAGTTATATTGTTTGAAGTAACTAATAATCATTCTTAGTAAACAATTATAGCTTCAAGTAACTATTATTAATATGAATAATTTACAGTTATTTGGTATCAAGTATTTCTATCTAATACTAATAATCTACAGGCAGTTGTATGGCTTCACTTATTCCTATGTACAACTACTATTTTATACACGATTATATGTTTCAAATATTTTTATTTAATAATAATTCTTTTGTTTGCACACAGTTATATGTTTTAGATAAATAATAGTAATAATCTTTAAAAACAATTATCGTTTCAAATAACTATTCTTAATTCAAACATTTTACAGTTATATGGTACCAAGTATGGAGTTGCATGGTGTTAACGTTACTGTCGTACGAAATGGACACGACGAGACGAGTTCAAATCCTGGACGAGGCTAGTTTCATTTCACATAGTGCTAGTACCCCTAGGAAAGGGATAAATCCAATTATTCTCTCGCCACCTGGATAAGTTGTAGGGTAAACTGGGCTCTCTAAATTTGGTTAGGCAACCAGTATAGGAGGAGAAAATTAATGAATTCAAACCTGTTAAACTCCGTTTAAGAAATTGACCTTGTGTCGCATCCTACTCGTGCAGAAGGGTATATATATATATATATATATATATATATATATATATATATATATATATGTGTGTGTGTGTGTGTGTGTGTGTGTGTGTGGTATCACGTATTCCTATCTAATAATAACAATTTTAAAATAGATATGCTTCACATATAGATGAGACCTTAAAAGGTACTACTACTCTGAGTGAACCTAGGAGTAATGTCAACGATATATCCAGGAACTCCAAAACTGGATCTTCACCATTAGACGAAGTTAAGAGTCATGCACAGGCAACTCACTTGGGGGGAGGGTTTTACTCCTCTGTAGGGAATACAGTCAGGGTACTCTGAACCCCATCGATAGAAAGTGGTCACTAAAGAGTAGATATGATACCTGCTTGAATTGAAATCATTTTTTAACTGTCTAGAAGAGATTTTCGTTCTACTCTTGCACTTAAACTCTTGTAATATTAACATAATCGGATTGATTTCAACCTTGGCGTAGAATGACCCAGCGATTGTTTGGTTGGTTGGCTTATTGATTTTAACGGTATATCAACCTGCCTGGGGTTATGTCATGCCTAATGGTTAGGAAGTAATATATGTCATGTATTTGCATTTATACTATTTAGTAATTTGTTAGCACTATTAGGGATCTTGTTGTATGGTATTGATTAAGTTCATGTCTATATTCTATGGTATAATTTTGTTTCCCTCAAAAAGAAGGGAATATCCTCCATGTTGACATTTTCAAATGTCAATTCAAATGTAAGCGGTTCAGTTAAAGATTCTGGCCTATCCACACGAATGATTTATAGTGGTGAATGCTTGAGTAGAACAAGCCAAACGCTTTAAATGAACGAATTACATAATGGCACAACAATGTACCACAGTTTCTCTCAACGACATTTCTGAGGTTTGTGCGAGGGAGAGTCAGAAATTATCTGCATATTATTATATCTTTAATATCTTCATTATTATATTTTATATATTTTTATTATTGCCACACTGCATTATGCGCAAACGTGCTTATAGTTGGCACTGTTGTGGACACATGATCGCGCCATTTTACTTGCTGTCTTTCCAGTGTAAACATGGCCGCTCAACTAGCAGTATGCACCAAGGAAGGAACACACTTTCTCTGGTCGGAAGGAATGTCAGTGGCTGAAATTCATCGGAGGCTTTTAGCACAATATGGGGACAGTGCACTACCACATAGAAGTGTGTATGAGTGGATAGATAAGTTTGAAAGAGGCCAAACGTCACGCACTGAGAGGAGATAGGACGCCCGTCTACTGATGAGAAGATTCAGAAAGCTCGAGAGATGGTATTGTCTAGCGGCTAGTTATCATCGATAAGGTAGTCTGTTCTCTGCAGATCGGTCATGCTCCTACCTATCAACTAATCCACGATGAACTTGGCTTCCATAAAACAAGAGTGCGGATAATTTTTACTTTCCCTCGTATATGTAAGTATGCAAGTTATCCTTCTACTCTTTCTTTCTTTCTTTCTTTCTGTCGTTTTATTTCTTTGATTCATTCAATGTTTCTTTCTTTCACATTTTCGACCTGAATTACTTTTTTCAGCTTCTACATCGGGTCTTTCTTTCTTTCTTTCTTTCTTTCTTTTCAATATTCCATCTGTGTTTCTTATTCAGTTCTTACATCATGTCTTTATTTTTTTGTTTGTTTATTTATTTATTTATTTTTAATGTTCCAATTCACTTCATCCTTTTTTAAAATTCTTTCCATCTATCAAATTTCCGATCTTAATTACTTTTTTCAGCATACACATCATGTATTTCTGTTTCTTTCTTTTGTTTTTTTTTTTGTTTTTTTCTGTTTCTCTTATTTCCATTCATTCATTCGTTCGTTCATTTCTTGTTTTTATCTCCTAACCCAGTTATTCTATCAAAGTTTGAAAGTCTGCCCAATTATTTCGCTCATAGTTGGGGAAATAAGAAATTGATATATGCCTTTTACAAGGGCATTAGCGTAAAGTGAAACGCAAACACTCTCAACAGTTTTAACTGGCTTTCTGTGTCATTTTCTATGACGATAAACATAACGCCGTTAGCAATGACAATATCAAAAATAATTGTAAACGGTTCAGTCACACAGATAATGCCAAGAAGTTAAGCACTCTATAAAAAGAATTCAATCGCTGCTTAAACCCTTGGCCTTTTTAAACCCTTGGCCTTCCCGTCCGTCTTAAGTGTCCATTAGCACAAAGAGTCGCGGAGATGTAACACGGAGTCTACTTGGAACATCGTATTTTTAAAACCATCTCAATCATAATTTTAGCATAGATTTTAATAAGTTTTCTAAGTGTCAGAAAATCCACAAAAATTCGGGCGAAAAATTGTACGAGTAGTAGCAAGTCCATCTGTTCATGAAAATCATCTTCTGGTTAAATTCGCTTGAATTGTTTTTGGTTTTTTTAAAGTGTGTGTTTGTGTATGTGTGTGTCTGTGTGTTTGTGTGCGTGTGTGTATATGTCTGTGGTGGGACACCTGGCTAATAAGTTTTTAATTAGTTTTGGGAGTTGTTTGTTTCAAATTGGGTGTTCAGTGTGTTTATTTGAATATATGTTTTATTACCAGTATAAGCAGTTAACGTTTTTAGTAAGTCCAAATGGATAAAAAACAACTTTTTATCTTATAATTTTTAATCCATTTTCAATTACCGATGTTGATGTCTTTCTCAATTCTTTCAATGATTGTGAATTTCGCATCTATGTTAAAATCGTGATCGTTTGAGCGGAAATGTTTTTCTACGGGTATTAATTTGCTGTGATCCATAGATTTGATTCTGTGTCTATAGTTGTTTAGCCTAAAATAAAATGGCTATTCTGAATTTCTGACATATTGTTTTTGGCAGCGTGTGTAGTCTAGTAAGTAAATTACATTTTTGTAGAGCTAGGGAATCATTTGGTTGAATTTAGGTGTTTGCAGCATAAGTTGTTCTTGATATTATATTGTCGGCAAAATTTAGTGTTTTTAATTATCTAATATATTTTTGCTTCCTATCGATTTCATTAATTGATTCCAAAAGTCGCGAGGTGACCCGGGTTTTGATGTAAACCGGATGTAATGCCTTCAAATACATGTAAATTAGAACAAGCACCGTAAAACTAGAATAAATAACTCGCAAAACAATATAATTATCACTAAACCTTAAAGAACAATAAAAACACATTTTAATCATATCTTTTTTTAAAATAATGAACACATCATAACTATGTAATGGCGTACGATTATTTCCATTGTTTTATGCAAATATTTTATTAAACTGTGTATCTATTGTATTCTAAATACTTTTTTTTAGCTTCTTTTATTCTTATTGTTAATTTTTATATTCTATTTATGTAAAAAAGATATTTTTCTAAAGAAAAATTTATCTATTTCACGTCTTTGATTATAGCGTAGGTGACGTTACTGATTGATGTCAGGTTGGGCGTAATGACGTTCACTGAACAAAAATTTAGTCTAGGAAAACGGTTTAAAGGAGAATTTGACATCGGAAGAAATTATATAAAACGGAATATTACTCTCTCTCTCTCTCTCTCTCTCTCTCTCTCTCTCTCTCTCTCTCTCTCTCTCATACACACTCAATATATATATATATATATATATATATATATATATATAAAGTTAAAGAAACATTAGTATAGATTGTGCTGATTAACTATTCGTCTTCAACTAACGCTCATGTTTTCATGTCAGCCGTTAAATTCCTTTTCATCATTCATATAACTATGCTGTGAAAAAGAAAAATAGTTTATACAGTGCCTTCTATTATTGTTTTTATTTTATTCCTTAAAATAATTTCATTTGGATTAAATTTTATAAACATCATAAAGTCGAAACATACCCTTGTCAGCACACTCTATATTATTGTTTTTCTTTATCTTTACCTTAGACTGTCGGATTTACATTTTAATATATATATATATATATATATATATATATATATATATATATATCAGTGGGCGCGACACGTGTTTTTGATTGTTTAAAATACTTTTCAAGCTAATACAATCTTGTGTTGAGATTCCCATACATAGGCATTTTAGGGATGGTGGATATAAATCATACTGATTAATTCCAGTTTTAGAGTCTTGTGTTTATTTCGGCGGATTTCTTTGATCTACTTTCTTCCTGTTTCTTCTTGTCTGGTACGTATATTGCTGTTTTTAGTATGTTTATATATAGAAAAAGTCGTCGTCGTTGGGACGGCCTAATGTCGGTATGAGCCATACAACGAGGGAGTCTATTTCTAGCGCTAGACCAAGAAGATTATCTTCAGGGTCTGAGGTGGAGCGCCACACCTACCATCAGCTCCTCACTTTACCGCACAGATCCCTGTGCTACTCATACGCTGAGTTGGTGAGGGCCGGTATCGAAACAGGAGCCTTGTGATTGCTAGCCGAGCGCTATACCGACTGAGCTAAACCGGGCCCACATCACACAACCCACACACACACACACACACATATATATATATATATGTTGTGTTTGTGTAAGAAGATTCATTTGGTGTATGTATTTGTGTGTGTCCTGGCAACTGGTTGTGTGTGTATACATACCTATACAAGTATGTGCACTGGTGTATATACACATCGGCACACTGGCCAGTTTAGCTCGGTCGATAGAGCATCTGCCGCCAACGAATCGCAAGGTTCAGGGCTCGGTATCGGTCCTCACCAACTCAGCACATGAGTAGCACAGCTTGTGTAATCTTATCTGTGCGGTAAAGTATCGGTGAGTTGACAGTAAGAGTGGCGCTTCACCTCCCTGGTCTGGCACTAGCGAAAAGGAGACAGGCTCTCTCGCTGTCCGGCTGATACCTACAATTAGGCACTCAGCAGAATTTTTAAAGAAGCTTTTTATTGTATTCTAAATCCTTTTTGAACTTCTCTTATGTTTTATTGTTAAATCTTATGTGTTCTATTTATCTAAAATATATTCTCATGAAGAAAAAAATATATATTGCACGTCTTTGTTTATGGTGTAGGTAACGTTGCTGAGTGACGTAAGATTGGGTGTAATGACGTATACGAATATATTTTCTAGCTTATTGAGAGGAAATGATTTGTTGAGCCATGGAAATGAACAATTGGATTCTTGGTTGTGGGTGTTATTGCACATATCGTACCCAACTTATAAAAATCCATTGTTCAGGCATGACTTTTCTGATGTGGCCGAATTGGGACCGTAAAAATTTACAGTCCCAATCTGACAACACCAGAAAAGTGGAACTCGGTTCAGTTGCCAGCACTTCTTCTGCAGCCGGGGTGGGAGAATTTGCTTATTTAGTGGGCGCCCCATCAACCATCGCTATACCTGGAACAAACGCGGAATCTCCTCGTAAATGTTCGTCCGACAAGTCAACCCATGTCATGAGGATGTATGTATCCCCCCAGCCACGACATGATGTGACACAAGGTCAGTTTTTAAGTGGAGTGTAGCTTCTTCAAATTCAGAATTTTCCGTCTATTAGAAAGGTTGCCATTATGATGTAATTATTTAACCAACCCGTTAGCCACGATAGGATGTAAAACAAGATCGCAAGTATGGATCAGACAGTGAGGATCGAACTCGCTGTTCAGTAGTAATGGATTGGCGAGACTAGCTTGTTAACCCTTACACCATGATGGGACGTTTTAATAATATTCAGAAATAATCGGTATCTATATTTCTGTCAGTATTTCTAATACATGTTGGAGGCATGTGGTCTAATGGCTACGGTAGTAGGAAATGAACACAGCGAACACAATCCTGGATGCGATTGTTTGCATTTCCCATAGCGCTAATACCGTTGGGAAAAGTTACGAATACAACTATTCCCCCTCCAGTTATGGATAAATAGTAGGGCATACTGGGCTCTGTAATCATGGTATGACAACCGGTCTAGGAGAAGGAAAACTCTGAATTCAAACCAATGCGGCTCTCTACTCGTTAGTAAAAACTAATTTGAGAGCTCCACCACCACTTTCTCCTCCTACCCCTACCCCTAACCGATTGGAACCGATGTCCCGCTTTTTACTGCATCTTATTTAAGAAATGTATTTTTAATTATTCTAACAGTGGACATTAGTCTAAATTAAAAGCACGGTAACGGTAAGTTAAAGCCGAACCTTTTATCTAATACAAATAATTTTGTCACACACTTGTATAGTTTCAAGTATTCCTATCTAATACTATTAATTATCTGGTTTCAAATAATTATTTCTATTTGATAATGGTCATTGGTTGCACACAGTCATATGGTTTTAAGTAACTAATAATAATCCTTTGTAAACAACTATAGTTTCAAGTAATACAACTATAGTAACTGTTCTTAATACAAATAATTTATAGTTATATGGTTTCAAGTATTCCTATTGAATACAAATAATTGTTAAACAGATTAATTTGACTCATGGCAGGTACTACCACTCTAAGTCAATAGCAATAAAGGGGTACAGCACACTCCCCAGTTCTCCAGAACTGGAACCTAATCATCAGATGCAGTTTAGTGTCATACCCAAGACAATTTGAAGCATACGGTCGGGACAATCGTACAGGTGCTAGGGCTTAACAAAGCCAGCTGATTTGTCTGTTCGGGCCTCTCCGATCGCCAGACTCGCTATTCAGGAGTAATAGATTTGCGAGACTAGATTGCTAACCACTACACCAGGATGAGACGTCTAACCAGTTTGCCACGGGTAGCAAGTATGGGGCATCCAGTAAATAAAGAACTCGCTGTTCAATAATAAGCGATCTGCGAGACAAGCTTGCTAAACATTATACAACGATGGGATGCCTTTATTTGCCCAACCTTTTCACCACGGGTAGGATGTAACACGCAGTCGCAAGTATGGGATATCTAGCGAGAATAGATGTCGCTATTCAGTAGTAATGGATCTGCAAGACTAGCTTGCTGACCATTAAACCATGAATGGACGACCAAATGTTTAGCAAGATTGTACATTTAACAATAGGTTTTTATTTTAATCTAGCTCAGACAAGAGAAAGAATACATTTCTTTACGAAAGAATAAAACAACGTTTGACACACATGATGAATTATTTAGATAAATAATACTTATTTTTAGAAAGAATCGTGACCAGTTACAAAATAAGTGTCGTTTTTAATCATATACAACAAGAGACAATAATTACGAAAAAAATGAAAAGCTTGCACCACTATCCAAAACCAGTATTAAATGCTAATATGGTAATGTTTAGTGTTTGATGGGAGTTGAATGGTATCGTTTATCATAACGTGTTGAATTGTAATGAAGCAGTCAAATCTGAGTGACATTGACGTCAAATGAAACATTACACAAGTCTTTGTTGAAAAAAATGCGAGATTCACTGGTCCATTGGAAATATGTGTTACTCTGGCATGACAACATAAAATTAATCATTGTAAAATAGAGAAAAAGAGTTTGACCCTGAATGTGGACTGGACGTTTTACTTCTACCACTGTTACGATTCGTGTGGCCATTTTTAGGCTGCAGGTGAGAGCAGCTTACAGCGGAGATCTCTTGTGGCATTAAGTTTGATCCGCGTCAAGCAGAATCCTTGTCCGTTGGTTCGTGTTAAGTAGAATCATATAATGCTTGTCCGTGTATCCAGAATCATATGATCCTTGTGTTTATCAGTGTTAAGCAGAATCCGTGTTTGTTGGTTCGTTCGTCTGTGTTAAGCAAGATCACCTGAACGCCAGTCTACCAAGGCCTTTAAATAGTTAACTAACCACGTATTCGAGCGTGTTGATTGGCCCATTCAGTCTAGAAGAGTCTATAAATTTAAGGTGTGATCACATCTTATATACCTAATTATCCCAACAACCATCCTTCTTTCTTTAATCTACTCCATCGGGGTATTTTACCATTTCAGATTTTTACGGGATTTCCTGGACGTGAAACGGTAGAAGTTAGAAAAAGGCAAAGTGATGAAGTCTTGTTATACAGAGGAGAGTGAAACATGATCCGCACTTTCGCCATGAAATATCTTTATCATTGTCACACTTCCTTCTGTGCATGCGTGCACATAGTTGGCACTGTTGTGGTCACGTAATTGAAGCTTGAGCCTGATCGCACCATTTTTCTTGCGGTCTTTACAGTGTAAACATAGCCGTTCCACTAGCAGTATTCACCAAGGAAGAACAAAGTGCAGTGACCCGATTTCTCTGGTCGAAAGGAGTGTCAGGGGCTGAAATTCATCAGAGGCGTTTAGTATAATACCGATCCAGAAGTCTGTATGAGTTGAAGTCTAAAAGTGGCCGGACAAGCATGACGCACGAATAGGCAGCAGGACGCCCGTCAACCTCCACCACTGATTAAAAGATTCAGCAAGCTACTGAGATGGTATGGCAAACCGGCGAGTTATCATTGATGAAGTAGCTTGTTGCCTGCAAGTTAGTCATCGTTCTGCCTATCAAATCATTCCCGATGAGCTTGGCTTCCATAAAACAAGAGTGCGGATAATTTATGATCCTCCCTCGTAAATATATTTGCTAGCTCCACCGCACGGGTAGGATGTGAGACGAGGTTAATTTCTTAAGTCAAGCTTAACCAATTATATGCAAAACAAGTGACAGGACTTTCTTTCGACTCTAATGAATATCTTATATATATATATATATATATATATATATATATATATATATATATATATATATATGTGTGTGTGTGTGTGTGTGTGTGTGTGAGAGAGAGGGAGAGAGAGAGAGAGAGAAAGAGAAAGAGAAAGAGAGATTCAGCATGTCTGTATGTTTGTATGTTTGTACAACGACCCGGTGCACGTCCTTTTATAAAGAAAATTGGTGGAGACCAGCGAAGACCACACCATATTTTTGTCCGAAAGTGTATAAATCAATGATATGCTAAAAGAATAATTGAAAAAATATTATTAAAAACATTAACAAAAGATAAACATAATAAAAATCAAACAAAAGAAAAAATCAAACAAGAATAATAATAAAAATAAACAACTTAAAAACAAGAATATATAAAGAATAAAAGATAATAAAACAAAAATATAGAAAAATAACTTTTATTAATCTAAGTATAAATATAGATTAGAACTTCATTTTAACTTTAACAAAGTCGAGTAGTAATATCATATCAGTAATTTTACCGCCAAAAAAGCAATTTGAAGAATACAGTCGGGACTTAGTTAAATAGGTGCTAGGGATTAACATGATCTGCCAATCGATTGGTTCGGTCTCACCACTCTGAAGAGATGCAGTCGGTGTATTCTCCAGCCACAGCTTTTTTTTATATCAATTTTTGTGGTATTTTCTGATTCTGTCGTCCTGGCCTCATACCCTAAAATACGCTACGGGGTGCCCTCTGACAAAGTGATCCATACGAGTTATTAACCATATAGCGGTTTGAAGGCGTTTTTATCGATAAAATTAATGCGAGAAGAAAGCGATATTTTACAGCCAACACCTAGGTTTTTTATCGACAAGTAAATGTAAATATTTTACCCTCCCCCCTTTCTTGCATTATTTTGTCGATAAAA